>JADWQK010001408.1:0-616383 GCA_017933935.1 Sesamia nonagrioides | reverse complement strand
GATTCCAAAATTACGTAATTCCGATCACATACTAAAAGTTCAGTATCTACTGAACTTTGAGAGAGATTGATATCTTTCAATAGGTTGACACATTGATATCTAGCAATGTCTCAATTCTTAACTACAGATCCAATGCCGCTAAAAGCCATTGCGACGGTAAAATAAATCGAGCAAGTCAACTTACTAAGTTATCTACGCCATGCACGGTATTATTCTTCAGTTCACGTAGTTACATGTGTCACGTGACGTACGAGTCGTACTCTGGTAGTTTGCTTTGTGGTCTGCGAAGCTTGATTCTTGTAACGAATTTATAGGGTGGTAAAGTGGACTTATACAGTTTCAGTTTTCTAGAAGAACAACTAAATATGTCGTTTTATTACAGGTAAAAATGGAGCAACAAAAAAAATTACACCGACGCTGAATACCAAGCGGCCGAGGCGCTTTTGTGCCTTAAATGTAAGTTGGATTGCTTTATTGTATTTGTTCCGATCAACAAGGATTTGTTCACTTTCATTCTTTTTTTTATATGAAGAATCGACAAGAGTGAGGACTTAAGTGATCGCCTCGAAGGACGGGTTATCGGCGACGGCCGACTAAGTTAGGGCCACTGGGCCATTTAGGTCCCCCGCCCCGTCATCCCTGGGCTTTGAGGAGGCGTAATGGGGCCAATTTATTGGCACTCCATATCATATATCCATTTCTTATATTTTATAGACTCTGGTGAAGGCCCAGCTGCAATGTGGACGCCGGCTTCGACCACGGCAGTGGATGCGGAACCGGCAGTGGCAGCAGCTGCTGCGACCATGGCAGTATCGGCAAAAGTTACCCCCCAACTCGACTCGAGGATTCGCGACGCGATTCGTCGTATTCTGAGGATGAGGTGATGATGTCTGGTTTAGCCATACAGAGGACACCAGGAAATTGAGTAACCTCCTCCTTTTTGAAGTCGGTTTAAAAAGCAGCTTTATCGAGACTTGGCTAGTTTTTAACAAAATGTTTTTGGTGGGATTTCAGTTCTTTTGTAGAAATGTGGGCATTAAATATTGATTTATTTTATTAGATTTTCTTAATTAAAACACAGTTTTTTTTTTGTTATGGGGACATTTTTTCAGCAGTGAAACGCTATAGGCTAATTGTTGTGAGATTCCAAAATTACGTAATTCCGATCACATACTAAAAGTTCAGTATCTACTGAACTTTGAGAGAGATTGATATCTTTCAATAGGTTGAGACATTGATATCTAGCAATGTCTCAATTTTTAACTACAGAACCAATGCCGCTAAAAGCCATTGCGACGGTAAAATAAATCGAGCAAGTCAACTTACTAAGTTATCTACGCCATGCACGGTATTATTCTTCAGTTCACGTAGTTACATGTGTCACGTGACGTACGAGTCGTACTCTGGTAGTTTGCTTTGTGGTCTGCGAAGCTTGATTCTTGTAACGAATTTATAGGGTGGTAAAGTGGACTTATACAGTTTCAGTTTTCTAGAACAACAACTAAATATGTCGTTTTATTACAGGTAAAAATGGAGCAACAAAAAAATTACACCGACGCTGAATACCAAGCGGCCGAGGCGCTTTTGTGCCTTAAATGTAAGTTGGATTGCTTTATTGTATTTGTTCCGATCAACAAGGATTTGTTCACTTTCATTCTTTTTTTTATATGAAGAATCGACAAGAGTGAGGACTTAAGTGATCGCCTCGAAGGACGGGTTATCGGCGACGGCCGACTAAGTTAGGGCCACTGAGCCATTTAGGTCCCCCGCCCCGTCATCCCTGGGCTTTGAGGAGGCGTAATGGGGCCAATTTATTGGCACTCCATATCATATATCCATTTCTTATATTTTATAGACTCTGGTGAAGGCCCAGCTGCAATGTGGACGCCGGCTTCGACCACGGCAGTGGATGCGGAACCGGCAGTGGCAGCAGCTGCAGCGACCATGGCAGTATCGGCAAAAGTTACCCCCCAACTCGACTCGAGGATTCGCGACGCGATTCGTCGTATTCTGAGGATGAGGTGATGATGTCTGGTTTAGCCATACAGAGGACACCAGGAAATTGAGTAACCTCCTCCTTTTTGAAGTCGGTTTAAAAAGCAGCTTTATCGAGACTTGGCTAGTTTTTAACAAAATGTTTTTGGTGCGATTTCAGTTCTTTTTGTAGAATTGTGGGCATTAAATATTGATTTATTTTATTAGATTTTCTTAATTAAAACACAGTTTTTTTTTTGTTATGGGGACATTTTTTCTGCAGTGAAACGCTATAGGCTAATTGTTGTAAGATTCCAAAATTACGTAATTCCGATCACATACTAAAAGTTCAGTATCTACTGAACTTTGAGAGAGATTGATATCTTTCAATAGGTTGACACATTGATATCTAGCAATGTCTCAATTCTTAACTACAGATCCAATGCCGCTAAAAGCCATTGCGACGGTAAAATAAATCGAGCAAGTCAACTTACTAAGTTATCTACGCCATGCACGGTATTATTCTTCAGTTCACGTAGTTACATGTGTCAAGTGACGTACGAGTCGTACTCTGGTAGTTTGCTTTGTGGTCTGCGAAGCTTGATTCTTGTAACGAATTTATAGGGTGGTAAAGTGGACTTATACAGTTTCAGTTTTCTAGAAGAACAACTAAATATGTCGTTTTATTACAGGTAAAAATGGAGCAACAAAAAAATTACACCGACGCTGAATACCAAGCGGCCGAGGCGCTTTTGTGCCTTAAATGTAAGTTGGATTGCTTTATTGTATTTGTTCCGATCAACAAGGATTTGTTCACTTTCATTCTTTTTTTTATATGAAGAATCGACAAGAGTGAGGACTTAACCCTTATGTGAGTGACAAATAAAACACCTTTAATAGAGTGACGAGGTACCCGGGTACCTTTATACAGTTTATACGTAATGTATCCAAATCAAGATCTGTTTTTGTGTTACACATACTTTGAATATTATTACTTAAGCCAAGCTAAACAGTTGACAATCTGTGCCCATAAAAGCGGATTAATGATGGAGTTGCGGTACATGCTTATTGGCGCAAAAGAACTGTGGAAATCCAGTCACCTACCATTGTTTCGGACTGCGATGTCCCATGATAGATTCAAAATGCTATAATGCAAAACTACAAGCCTCGTGAATGTATTACCTACCGTTGACGAATAGCTATATGGATATCGTGGGCGGACTCGCTTTATTCAATACATGCCTTCAAAACCTGAAAAGTATGGCATAAAAATATTCTGAGCTCGTGATGCAAATAATTCCTACCCCCTAAATAATCAAATATATACCTACAGGAAAGTCAAGTGATGGCTTACATCAAACAAATGTAGGAGAATTCACTGTATTAGATCTCGTGGCTAAATATAAAAATTCAGGGTAGAATGTCTCAATGACTCAGCTTATTTTTTGAATTCGTGAAATATGACACTAGTTGGAACGGTAAGAAAAAATAAACGGTTTCTTCCTGCCAATGTGCAACCACACAAGGAGAGGGCTGTTTATTCTTCTAACTTCTTATTTAGCAAAGAAGCGACTGTGTGCTCTTACGTACCTAAAAACAATAAAGCAGTAATAATGTTGTGATAATCAATGTATTGTTGTTGTCATCAATGTACATGTCACCAGTTATTGAAACTAATAAGAAAATTGCCAAGCCAGAAATGATTTTATGTTATAATAAAACCAAAAGTGGAGTGGAAAACATGGATAAGCTGTTAGCAGAATATACCGTCAAACGCAGAACAAATCAGTGGCCCTTAGCACTTTTTTATATCATTGATATTGCACCTTTGGCAGCATATATCATTTACATGAAATATGACCCATAATTGGTCTTGAGTGACAAACGTAGAAAGTTTTTGAAACCATCGAGTTTACAATTGTGTTAAAAATATAGAAGTCAAAAAATTTCATTGTGACATCTGCAATGTAGGACGTGCTTGACCGGGAACTGAGGCCGTCAATTTCTTCTGGATCTAAAACTACTATAAATCGGACTAGACGAGATTCTACAGGGCGTGTTGCAGTCGTTGGAAGTTGTTACCTATACAAAGAACTCAAACGCAAGCAAAGAAAAACTCAAAAAACTTGCACTAACTGCAAAAACAAGTTTGTGATGAACATACAGTAACTCGTCCATCATGGCGTAACATTCGCTTCAAGAGCTATACTAATACTATATAAACAAAGAATTTGCATTTTTTTTTTTTATAGAAATAAAACACTTTGACAAATGTTTATTACTTAATTTTCCTACGAAATAAAAATAACTTTCTTCATAGTCACACAAAACACAAAGAGGTACCCGGGTACCTCGTCACTCGATTGTGAGTTTGAAATATGTTTTAGTTTCCACAAAACATTGTAAATAGTAAACTTGGTCAAAAACTTAAAAAATATGCAATTTATAAATAGTTAAGAGCTCTCAGGAAGTCTCAGCTACCTATAGGGCGTAAAACATACTTTTTTTAGAATTTGAAAATGCCAAAGGCACCCGGGTACCTCGTCACCCACATAAGGGTTAAGTGATCGCCTCGAAGGACGGGTTATCGGCGACGGCCGACTAAGTTAGGGCCACTGAGCCATTTAGGTCCCCCGCCCCGTCATCCCTGGGCTTTGAGGAGGCGTAATGGGGCCAATTTATTGGCACTCCATATCATATATCCATTTCTTATATTTTATAGACTCTGGTGAAGGCCCAGCTGCAATGTGGACGCCGGCTTCGACCACGGCAGTGGATGCGGAACCGGCAGTGGCAGCAGCTGCTGCGACCATGGCAGTATCGGCAAAAGTTACCCCCCAACTCGACTCGAGGATTCGCGACGCGATTCGTCGTATTCTGAGGATGAGGTGATGATGTCTGGTTTAGCCATACAGAGGACACCAGGAAATTGAGTAACCTCCTCCTTTTTGAAGTCGGTTTAAAAAGCAGCTTTATCGAGACTTGGCTAGTTTTTAACAAAATGTTTTTGGTGCGATTTCAGTTCTTTTTGTAGAATTGTGGGCATTAAATATTGATTTATTTTATTAGATTTTCTTAATTAAAACACAGTTTTTTTTTTTGTTATGGGGACATTTTTTCTGCAGTGAAACGCTATAGGCTAATTGTTGTAAGATTCCAAAATTACGTAATTCCGATCACATACTAAAAGTTCAGTATCTACTGAACTTTGAGAGAGATTGATATCTTTCAATAGGTTGACACATTGATATGTAGCAATGTCTCAATTCTTAACTACAGATCCAATGCCGCTAAAAGCCATTGCGACGGTAAAATAAATCGAGCAAGTCAACTTACTAAGTTATCTACGCCATGCACGGTATTATTCTTCAGTTCACGTAGTTACATGTGTCAAGTGACGTACGAGTCGTACTCTGGTAGTTTGCTTTGTGGTCTGCGAAGCTTGATTCTTGTAACGAATTTATAGGGTGGTAAAGTGGACTTATACAGTTTCAGTTTTCTAGAACAACAACTAAATATGTCGTTTTATTACAGGTAAAAATGGAGCAACAAAAAAATTACACCGACGCTGAATACCAAGCGGCCGAGGCGCTTTTGTGCCTTAAATGTAAGTTGGATTGCTTTATTGTATTTGTTCCGATCAACAAGGATTTGTTCACTTTCATTCTTTTTTTTATATGAAGAATCGACAAGAGTGAGGACTTAAGTGATCGCCTCGAAGGACGGGTTATCGGCGACGGCCGACTAAGTTAGGGCCACTGAGCCATTTAGGTCCCCCGCCCCGTCATCCCTGGGCTTTGAGGAGGCGTAATGGGGCCAATTTATTGGCACTCCATATCATATATCCATTTCTTATATTTTATAGACTCTGGTGAAGGCCCAGCTGCAATGTGGACGCCGGCTTCGACCACGGCAGTGGATGCGGAACCGGCAGTGGCAGCAGCTGCTGCGACCATGGCAGTATCGGCAAAAGTTACCCCCCAACTCGACTCGAGGATTCGCGACGCGATTCGTCGTATTCTGAGGATGAGGTGATGATGTCTGGTTTAGCCATACAGAGGACACCAGGAAATTGAGTAACCTCCTCCTTTTTGAAGTCGGTTTAAAAAGCAGCTTTATCGAGACTTGGCTAGTTTTTAACAAAATGTTTTTGGTGCGATTTCAGTTCTTTTTGTAGAATTGTGGGCATTAAATATTGATTTATTTTATTAGATTTTCTTAATTAAAACACAGTTTTTTTTTTTGTTATGGGGACATTTTTTCTGCAGTGAAACGCTATAGGCTAATTGTTGTAAGATTCCAAAATTACGTAATTCCGATCACATACTAAAAGTTCAGTATCTACTGAACTTTGAGAGAGATTGATATCTTTCAATAGGTTGACACATTGATATCTAGCAATGTCTCAATTCTTAACTACAGATCCAATGCCGCTAAAAGCCATTGCGACGGTAAAATAAATCGAGCAAGTCAACTTACTAAGTTATCTACGCCATGCACGGTATTATTCTTCAGTTCACGTAGTTACATGTGTCAAGTGACGTACGAGTCGTACTCTGGTAGTTTGCTTTGTGGTCTGCGAAGCTTGATTCTTGTAACGAATTTATAGGGTGGTAAAGTGGACTTATACAGTTTCAGTTTTCTAGAAGAACAACTAAATATGTCGTTTTATTACAGGTAAAAATGGAGCAACAAAAAAATTACACCGACGCTGAATACCAAGCGGCCGAGGCGCTTTTGTGCCTTAAATGTAAGTTGGATTGCTTTATTGTATTTGTTCCGATCAACAAGGATTTGTTCACTTTCATTCTTTTTTTTATATGAAGAATCGACAAGAGTGAGGACTTAAGTGATCGCCTCGAAGGACGGGTTATCGGCGACGGCCGACTAAGTTAGGGCCACTGAGCCATTTAGGTCCCCCGCCCCGTCATCCCTGGGCTTTGAGGAGGCGTAATGGGGCCAATTTATTGGCACTCCATATCATATATCCATTTCTTATATTTTATAGACTCTGGTGAAGGCCCAGCTGCAATGTGGACGCCGGCTTCGACCACGGCAGTGGATGCGGAACCGGCAGTGGCAGCAGCTGCAGCGACCATGGCAGTATCGGCAAAAGTTACCCCCCAACTCGACTCGAGGATTCGCGACGCGATTCGTCGTATTCTGAGGATGAGGTGATGATGTCTGGTTTAGCCATACAGAGGACACCAGGAAATTGAGTAACCTCCTCCTTTTTGAAGTCGGTTTAAAAAGCAGCTTTATCGAGACTTGGCTAGTTTTTAACAAAATGTTTTTGGTGCGATTTCAGTTCTTTTTGTAGAATTGTGGGCATTAAATATTGATTTATTTTATTAGATTTTCTTAATTAAAACACAGTTTTTTTTTTTGTTATGGGGACATTTTTTCTGCAGTGAAACGCTATAGGCTAATTGTTGTAAGATTCCAAAATTACGTAATTCCGATCACATACTAAAAGTTCAGTATCTACTGAACTTTGAGAGAGATTGATATCTTTCAATAGGTTGACACATTGATATCTAGCAATGTCTCAATTCTTAACTACAGATCCAATGCCGCTAAAAGCCATTGCGACGGTAAAATAAATCGAGCAAGTCAACTTACTAAGTTATCTACGCCATGCACGGTATTATTCTTCAGTTCACGTAGTTACATGTGTCAAGTGACGTACGAGTCGTACTCTGGTAGTTTGCTTTGTGGTCTGCGAAGCTTGATTCTTGTAACGAATTTATAGGGTGGTAAAGTGGACTTATACAGTTTCAGTTTTCTAGAAGAACAACTAAATATGTCGTTTTATTACAGGTAAAAATGGAGCAACAAAAAAATTACACCGACGCTGAATACCAAGCGGCCGAGGCGCTTTTGTGCCTTAAATGTAAGTTGGATTGCTTTATTGTATTTGTTCCGATCAACAAGGATTTGTTCACTTTCATTCTTTTTTTTATATGAAGAATCGACAAGAGTGAGGACTTAAGTGATCGCCTCGAAGGACGGGTTATCGGCGACGGCCGACTAAGTTAGGGCCACTGAGCCATTTAGGTCCCCCGCCCCGTCATCCCTGGGCTTTGAGGAGGCGTAATGGGGCCAATTTATTGGCACTCCATATCATATATCCATTTCTTATATTTTATAGACTCTGGTGAAGGCCCAGCTGCAATGTGGACGCCGGCTTCGACCACGGCAGTGGATGCGGAACCGGCAGTGGCAGCAGCTGCAGCGACCATGGCAGTATCGGCAAAAGTTACCCCCCAACTCGACTCGAGGATTCGCGACGCGATTCGTCGTATTCTGAGGATGAGGTGATGATGTCTGGTTTAGCCATACAGAGGACACCAGGAAATTTAATTTTTTTTTAATTATTTTGGAGTCAGCCAGGGAGCTTCGTTCAATACGAGCCTGTGAGAAACTCGTCGGTTTCGAAGATTCACCTCGGGTGCTATTTTATTTAACTCCTTGTGTTTCCATACAAACATGCATATTTCATTAATATAATATAAACAAAGTAGCGGTTCGAATCAGAAATGAAGAGATCCACAGAAGAACGAGAGTAACCGACATAGCCCTAAGAATTGCAACACTAACTATAGTGGCAGTGGGCCGGGCTCGTGTAGCGACCACGCACCGGAAGACGCAGCGTGGGTAGGTCCCCGACAAGGTGGACCGACGACCTGGTGAAGGTCGCGGGTAACCGCTGGATGCGGGAGGCGCAGGACCGGTCGTTATGGAGAACCTTGGGGCAGGCCTATGTCCAGCAGTGCACGTCGTTCGGCTGAAATGATGGTGGTGATGATGATGAAAGTAGCGGTAACACGACCCATCTATATTTGACGTTTTATATTCCATTATATACATTTCACAATTTTTGGTGTTTAAGAGATATATACCTATAGGTAATTTCATTTTACAATCAATCTGTTATCTAAAAATTCCTTCAGCGAGTAATATGCCTTGCTATTGTAGAATAAGTTATGTACATACATAAAAGCAGTTTATTAAAAAGTCATTTGTATTGTTGATGACAGATTCGTGGTGGTATTATTGAATGTGTTTCGTTTTAACAACTACATTTTATTATTTTAAATATAGGTATTTATTATTTTTAATTACATATCACAATGACAGATACGTCATCAGCAAACAATAGCACTTATGTTTTTTTAGTTAAACGATATCATATAAGAAGTTCACTTGTATTGGAATTATTCTCGTTGTAGTCATTATAGTAATATTTTGTATGACGTATGGTTTGAACATTGTAAAAATTTAAATGATATTTTTTTGCTTCTCATTAGGTATGTTTATTCATTATTTAATTATTGACCAAATTATAGTATTCATCATTTTCTCATTCTCGTTGCTATCGAGCTTATCTGTAAGTTCTTTTATTCTGTCTTTATTTTTAAAATTGTGAAAGTTCATCGTCTAACCAAACCTTAGTTTCATCTACACAAATTCATTAAAATATTGTGTTTCAGATTAATATCCATATATCTAATGTTAGTAGTAGTACAGCTTAGCAAATATGACAACTACTGTGATATTAATTAAAACGTATGACTCAGTACAAATTGTTTTTAATTTTTCCAATACTTGATTTAAGAACACAAAACGAGGAAAGTTACCAGCTTCCTATAATACATACAGTGGAGATGTCTGTCCCTCAACTTCATCAGAACATGAATTCTTTGGCAGAACAAATCAGAATAAATTCACAGCTATTGGATACGATTGACCGTAATGTTTCTGACAATAATAACGATGATGATGACGAGTCTTATGAAGTCTAATGATATGTTAACATAAAACAAATAAATAATAAATGTTTATATTATTTATGTCCATATCGATGATGATAATGTATTCTTATATTTTTAGATAATTGAGGACCCTGATGCTTTCCATTCATCACTAGAAGGAACATTTACCGACCATGAAACTCCTCATAAAGTTAAAACAATATGGATTGGAATGGGAACTACCTATATGTAGCTAATTTAATGGTTATTTTTATAATAATACTCAGTCATTTTCACTTTTTGTCTATTGCTCGGAAAAGTAGGTGCCGTATCAGTTTCGTTCTTCGTTCAATGAAGCCCGTGGTTATAGTCTACCATAAAATAATTTATGTACTTTTTGTACTTACAAGCTTTTAGTTTGTTCTCCTTGATTGTTTATACTTTTATATGGCTATAATTAAATACGATCATATTTAATACGATCATATGGTATTAATAATAAAGCGTATTCCCTTATTCATAAACAAAATTAATGCTAGTTCAAGGCATCTGTTCCTTTATATTTTACTAAATAAATGACGGAAGATAAATATAAGTTTGGTTCTGTCAAATATAACAAACATTTCAGATACTCCATAAACAGTTTAGACGTGTTCAACATAAGGGCTACTAAAATATTATAATTAACCTCAGACGCTATCTATGAATTAGAAAAAAACTAAAGTTCAAACAAACTACATCATAAAAAAGTAACCAACATTGAGATCATCCTTCCAAAACTCATTCAAGAAATCATTACACGGAACGGCAATATGTAGCTTATCGCTCCGGCAACTGCGCATCGCGTCTTGTACCTACCTATGTATGTACTTACTCGTGATCGGTCTGATTCTCTGATTTGAAAATATATTGTCACTTATAGTTACTTTCCTCAACTTCTCAAACGCATGTATTATTCGATGACGTAACTGTTCCGCCGAATCCACGTTCTTCATCGATGACATTTTTCGTATACCTATTAGGATCGTCAAACGAATGCAAGAATACTTTCCGAGACTTCTGTATGCTCAAGGAAGAGCAGAAAGGACCCTCATATCGACCTATAATGCCTTTAGCAATATGAGCCTTTTGAACTTCAAGCTATTGCTTGTAATTCTCAGAATATCAGACGGAGGGAGGGGCTTGTATGAAAATATATGGGCTGGACTTGGATCTTGACTAGTTCCAGTAGTACCATTCTAACTATTTTATATGTTTTAATTATACAAATATGAACAGTAGTTATTTTTGTGAGTAAATTATATTTGTGTAAGGAATAATGTTGAAATTAACAAGTCCTTCATATGACAAAACATTTATACAAAACTTTCATACTCTAAGGTTACGCGTTAAAGATCAAATTTGCATAACTGTTTTATAATATTTGCCAATCTCGAACAAGTCATCATTAAGCACGTACTGATAGAATGCCAGAAGGTTCAAATTCGTTAAATTTTAGTGAGTCAGCTTTAGGTACCTACTTCGAACCCTTATTATTGTAATACATTACAATGAAAAATATTTGCCCATTTTTCGGACAGAAGGTAGTAATCTGCATTCTCTTTGTTTTCATTTCAGTAAGTTGGCTCAAGGTTAGAGCTCACCATACAACAATTTACCTACTCTTTGTATTTAGAAGCTATTGTTTTGGTCTCCTTAATTGTTTGTCTTTTGTATTAGTTATATTTTAACCCTTTGGCGTGCATCGGCAAAATAATTGCTAAACTACTTTTTAAAAGCTACGCCGAAATGTATGAAATATATTGATATTGTGCAACTTTAGACAGCTAACGGCATCTGATACAATAATTTGAAATTCACCAATTAAATTGACAGAAGCCCCCTATTCGATGGACCCCGAGGCGGAGGCGCGCGCGAGTGTCGACGCACGCCCCTGAGGCGATGCACGGGGTAGTTTAACACCCCACTACCCCGTGCAGGAGACGGGGCCCGGACAGACCGGGCCAGCACGAGGGTGTGGGGCCGTGGAAGAATTTAGACTCCCGCGGCCTCACGCGTTTGCTCGTGATAGAAGAGACACCGGGGTGGTTTTAGTCAGTAAAAGTCTGACAGACCCCGTCGCCCAACCCAGGGCGGTGGACATCCTATGAGGATTTCCACCCCGAAAAAAAAAAAAAAAGGTTAGAGCCCACCGTACAACAATTTACCTACTCTTTGTATTGAGAAGCTATTGTTTTGGTCTCCTTAATTGTTTTTCTTTTGTATTAGTTATATTTTAAAGCCTTAAACCCTCCTATATTGAAGCTGCAGAACATTTCTGCAAATAATAGATAATACGTCCCTTAGTTAAACTAAATTAAACTAAATTATACTGTAGTATAAATTCCAATCTCACACAGATGTCCCCATCAGCAAGTACAAGAATAATATTTATCATTAGTTTGCAACTTTTTAAAATTTTGAACTGCTGTTGATTAAATTATTAGTGCCTCTAGTTGGTAGAAAGCGATACCGTGGTCCTTGGCGCACATAGTCAGTAAAATTCTGACACACCTTTCCACTCCGACCAGAGTGGGAGAGGTTACTAGATGATTTCCCATCCAAAAAAAAAATGTGATATTAATATTCACCCCGTTATGTACTGTACGATAATTGTTATGAAATAAAATTAGTATATTTTTTTAAACTAGATGGAGCCGCCATTTCCTGATTGACTACCTCTGAGAAGAAAAGCTGAAACAAATTCAGGGACCATCGTCTTTTTTTAAGTCCAGACATTAAAAATGAAAATATTTACAATACACATTTGGGGCCTGGGAGGAATCGCAGGATGCTCTTGGTACTTTTTGTGATTTTTCCAAGGCCTTTGATTGCGCACATCATGATATTCTTATTAGGAAATTGTACCATTATGGTTTGAGGGACAGAGCTCTCCACCTTCTTCAACATCTTCTTCTCATTAGGTATGTTTATTTATTACTAGCTGTCCGCCCGCGGCTTCGCCCGCGTGGAGTTCGGTTATATCGCGCTTTTTAGATTTCCCTCGGGAATATCAATTTTTTCCGGGATAAAAGTAGCCTATGTTCTTTCTCAGGGTCTAAAGATTGTCTATGCCAAATTTCATCAAAATCGGTTGAGAGGTTTAAGCGGGAAAGCGTAACAGACAGACAGATAGACAGACAGATAGACAGATAGACCGACAGACAGACAGAGTTACTTTCGCATTTATAATATTAGTATGGATTTAATAGTTGACCAAAATGTATTATTCATTATTTTCCCATTCTCGTTGCTATCGAGCTCATCTGTAAGTTCTTTCTGTTCTGTGTAAGTTTGTTCTGTCTTCATTTGTAAAATTGAGAAAGTTCATCCCCTAACCAAACCTTT
Source organism: Sesamia nonagrioides (assembly GCA_017933935.1). Lineage (NCBI taxonomy): Eukaryota > Metazoa > Arthropoda > Insecta > Lepidoptera > Noctuidae > Sesamia > Sesamia nonagrioides. The sequence goes on along the minus strand of JADWQK010001408.1, from coordinate 603,268 downwards.
CCGTTATCTAAACAAATTCAAATATTGTGTTTCAAATTAATATCCATATATCCAATGTTAGTAGTAGTATAGCTTAGCAAATATGACGACTATTTTTTTTTTTTTTAATAATTATAAACTAGTGCTTGACTGCAATCCCGCCGGATGGTAAGCAGTGATGCAATCGTTGATGGTAAAGCGCACTAGTTTATTAAGCCTATTCACTTAAAAAACTTGGAATAGGAAGGATGACGGCAGCTGAGCGAGGTGATGCAATGTTAAACCCAAGACCAACAAAACCAAACGATGCTGCGCTAGAGAGAGATTGATCTGTTGGCGCATCGTACCCGCCACACAACGCAACACAACTGCTCAGACCCGTCCTCCGTACGGCTTCACCAGACATCATGCCGGAACACGACGAATCGCTTGGCGGCAACACTTGGTCTGGTGGGTGGTAGCGTAATTAAAACAAATGTCTCAGTACAAATTGTTTTTAATTTTTCCAATACCTGATTTAGAAACACAAAACGAGGAAAGCTAATAGCTTCCTATAATAGAGACAGTGGAGTTGTCTGTCCCTCAACTTCATCAGAACATAAATTAACGATTTTATGTTCGGATGAAGTTGAGGAAAACAACAAATCAGATCAAATTCACACCTATTGGATACGATTGACCATAATCTTTCTGAAAATGATAACGATGATGCTGACGAGTCTTATACCCCCTTATTCATAAACGTTGCTTAAAGTTAACTAGTGATTAGCGATTGTTTAACCATACATTTTAGACGTTTGCGCGTGACTTACATAATTTTAATCATTGTTTATGAATAAACCCCTTAAACACTATGGTGTTTATTCATTTAGCGATGATTAAAGTTAAGTGACGTTAAAAGGTCAAAAATGTATGGTTAAAGAATATCGAATTACTAGTACTATACATACACTACTTTAAACAACTTTTATGAATAAAGGGGATAAAGTCTAATGAAATGTTAATATAATACCAATAAATAATAAATTTTCAAATTATTAATGTGCATGTCGATAGTGACAATGTAATGTTATATTTTTAGACAATATAAGACCGTGATGGTTTCATTCAATAACTGATGAAACATTTCATTAACGGCGAAGTTATCCGCGAACAACATAAAAAAAACATACGGTCGAATTGAGTAACCTCTTCCTTTTTGAAGTCTGTTAAAAAATGACAATGTAGACAGTACTGGATGTATAGACGATGAGACTCTTGAAAGATAGATAGCTACCGTGATACGAATTTCATCCATTATGACATTCAATTGACACCGAAATAAAACTGCGACAAAATTTTAAACGTTTTAAATTACATTTGATATGTTTTGGTTTTATAAATATTAAAAGTAATTATTATTGTGAGTAAATTATATTTTTTAAACGAACAATGTTCAAATTAACTAGTTCTTCATATGCCAAAACATATCTTCCAACCACTCTAATGTTTGGCATTAAAGACCAAATTTGCACAACTGTCTTATAATATTTACCTACCTTGAACAAGTCATTTTAGTTCATTAAGCTCGTACTTATAGAATGTCAGAAGGTTCAAATTTGTTTTTCTTTTAGTGGGTCAGCATTACCTACTTTGAGCCCATATTTTTGTGATACACTACAATGAATGACAATTACTCATTTCTTGGACAGAATGTATTTAGTACCTAGCTTTTGTTTTGGACTCCTTCATTGTTTTTCTTTTGTATTACTTACATTTTTTACGCCTTAAACCCTTTTATATTGAAGCTGCAGAATGCACATTTCTGAAAATAATAGATAATACATTCCTTCGTTAAAACTTTACTATACTGTCTTATAAATCCCAACTCCACAAAGAAGTCCCGATCAGCAGGTAGAAGATTATTATTCTAAATTTAGAACTGCTACTAACTCTTATTTTAATATACTTTTAGGATTCCGTGGTAAAACAAGGGACAGTGATAGGGCCCACTGTATTTTTTCTTTACGCTATTTCCCTACGTGACTATTCCACTCAAATTTCAATAGTTGAACAGACAATTTTTTCGGACATAAGAAGTAAATGATATTATTATCAATAAATAACCTTCAATATGACTCAGATTGTGATTAAAGTCGGTAACAGAATGATGGTCCGGCTCTTATTTTAAGTCGATTTTAAATACTTTTTTGCGAAGAAAAAACAATGTACTTCCAAAAAAAACACTACAAAGTTAAAAATAACTAATTTCGGAAGTCGGTGGCAAAAACAAATGTAACACAAATATTCATGGTCATGGTGTCTTTCGGTTTTGTATACATATTCGTTTTTGCAACCGACTTCCGAAATTAGTTATTTTGTAGTCTATTTTTTGGAAGTCGGTTGTTTTTTTTTTTCTTTTTTGTAACAAGGTTTTACTTTTTAAAAAAAAAAAAAAAAAACATTGTAAAGCTGCCACTAAAACAGTTGGGAATAAGCTAGCAAGCAAATAACGCAATTTTGTTTACTTGAACTTTAACCCGTAATTTTAATTTAAATACCAAACTACTGAACCGATTTTTATAAAATTCCTCTGAGACTTGACTGAAAGAGCATTGCTAGAGATGACACGATTACGTGACATAAATTCAGTCTCTTGATTTTTTTTATTGTCACGTGGCTAGTTTTTGGTAAGGACTTCCATCGACTGTATATGATCTTTATTATCAGATCCAATGCAGACTTTCATTATAAACCATATGGGTGCAAAGTTCTTATCGATATAAATGAATAAAGTCGGAATAAAACACAAACTGTCCTTCGTTTTCTCATAAGACCCCTAGTGACAGTCACAACCCATCTAAGTATAAGGTTCTTATCAATACAAATTATTCAAGCACAAACACAAGGTAGCTTCTGTGAATCGCTGATGAGTTTGCTCGCCTGTCTTCCGGCTCCATCATCAGATCTATTCCAGACCCTAATTAAATTGTACTGCTTTAAAATACCTAATGAAAAAACTTACAACTTTACTAGCCGTCCTTACAATTTTTGAGCGTTCCCCTTGATTTCTCTGGTCATCCACCATTAAACCCTAATATCCTGTCCACTAGGGACCACTTTAGAAATGTCTTCTTTCCAACAAAGAAATAATTATCAAAATCGGTTCATAAACGACGAAATTATCCGCGAACAAACATAAAAAAGCACACATACGGTCGAATTAAATAACCTCCTCCTTATTGAAGTCGGTTAAAATACGTATGTACGGACGACAGCTCAGGTCAAGCTACCCAAAACTGTCAAATATTCCCAATCAACCTAGAGTCTTAATGCTTCAGCAATAAAGTTGAAAATCTAAAATTAAAAATACAGACTGTAATTGCTCGAGGTTCTATCGTCTGTATAATCATAACTGTTGCTGTTCAGAAAACTTCGTTGCCGGCTTTCAACTATCTAGCGTAGTGGAACACATTTTCTAATTTAATCTAGCCTAAGCATCCCACTGCTGGGGAAATACCTCATCTCAGAAAGAAAACTGTGTCAAATAAGAAAATCTAATAAAATAAATCAATAAACGTTTCTACACAAAGTAGTGAAATTCCACCAAAAACATTCTGTAAAAAATTTGCGAAGTCTCGATGGATCTGCTTGTTTATCTCTAAAAAGTAATGAAATCTAATAAGGTTCCTTACTGTTATTTCTTTTGTTTTTATAGTTAATGCTGTGTGACTTGGCCGTTGAACATTCTATGTCCCTTTGTATGATTATATCTTTAAAACTACACAACTGATTTTGATGCGGTTTGAACTGATTTTAATAGATAGAGTGATTAAAGAGGAAGGTTTATACACATTGAAAAGGTCTACAAAATCGGCGATGGTATATGTCTATCTCCTATGGATATCCCACATTTTTTTTTTTTTTGGCAAATACCGGTTAATTTTTGAAGCGATTTTAAGCAATACAGCATAAATCCTTATCCAATTTAATATTTTACATATATTGTTAATTTAATATAGAACTAGATCGCCCTTTACAATATATGATTTAAATGAATATTTTCGAAGATATTACAAATTTCAAAATTGCGGGGCGTCGCGATTACGGCAATACCGACCGGCCGAGGCGGGGCCGGAGCAGCGGGCCTCTACGTTTTTTTATACAACGTTCACAGTTTTCCTGTACTGTATTTAGTATCAACATTGCACCCGCGCGAAGCCGGAGTGGGTCGCTAGTTAACAATAAAACATATTGTTACGCAGATGGATTAATTAAGATAAAGAGTCTTATAGTCTCGCATAAGGATGTTCGTTATAGTCAGATTGATTTCTGAAAAAAATCAGCCAATCTCTTCCAGCGCAATACAGACTGAGTGTTGTAACCGGAAAGTTACAACGTTACTAAGGAAGTTGCATCGGTGGTAAATTCAATGAAAAGAGCTGAGTCGACAGGTCACGATGGCTTCAGTATCCACCATCATACTGCACTTGCCATGACGTGTACTTGTCATACTTTATACTTATTGTAACAGACAATATTTTTATAATTTCATCTTTATAGTCGAAGCGCTTGTTGTTAACAATAAGACAGGAAATGAAATCTTATGCCTCAAATTACAGGCACATTGGAAACTACCTGTTTCAACCAAGACGCTGGACGAATTTGTTTGAGGATTGACTTTCACAACAGCCGCGGTTGTCCACTGAAACTGTTATATTGTGTCTCAAGCAGACTGTGGTACTCCACAGTCTGCTTGAGACACAATCTATCAGTTACAGTAACTCTCAAGAATAGGAAAACCCAGAAATCCTATTAGTTAACGTTTTATTTACATATTTCATTTGTATTTCTTCAGCGTATACAACAACAATTGTTTAATTCAAATCTTTTGCATAGCTTAGTGAGAACTGACGCCTTAATCTTCACACTATGAAGGAAAAATGTGTTTCGACGACAATAATTTTATGTGGATACGAGATTAGGTATGCGCACAATTAGGCTACTAATATTTGCATTTTGAACGGCATTTACTGTTTTTTCAGAAACCACTGTAACTTTCTTATTTACTTCATTAGATATATGCTGCTATAAAATAAAATGTTGACAGTATTTGGATCTTCATTTTAACCGGTTTTGGACCGATAAATTTCCATCTTACTTTTTATTTATTTGTTTGGTTCTGATGCTGCAACCGAATATTTTTCTTTCGGAAACATTTATTTGATTACATATTCTACAGCGGATGGATTAAAACTGTCGCACTTAGGACACTAGATTATAAGGTTTAATTTAGTAGTTTTGTTTTGAAGTTTTGCCTACAACGGTGCTATCCCGATCCTTGTTGACCTGAGGTAGGTAAGCTAAGAAAGTGCTACGATAATGGTTCTTTTTTTTTGTTGGTATGTAAAAATACGAGTATGAATACGATTTACCTTCAGTTTGCAAAGAAAAATCGGCAACTTTATAAGGATCGTAGGGCCAGTATCGTTGTCCCCTCTTTGAGGAGTGGCTAGAGAGGCGCCACGGCGCCCTCACCTTCCGCCTGTCATAGATTCTCACCGGACACGGTTGTGTCAGAAGGTTGCTGTTCCGAGTAAGGTGGGAGGAAATGCCAGGGTGTCACTATTGTATGGATCGCTCAGTGGATATGGTGGAGCATACGGTGGAGTTCTGATCGGCTTGGGTAGAGTACCGCCGTTTCCTCGTGGCGGTGATCGACGGCGATCTCGCGTCCGACCCTGATCCAGGTCATGGTCTGGAGCGAGAGTGCATGGCAGGCCGTCACCGCCTTCTGTGAAGCAGTGATGCTGGCAAAGGAGGAGGCGGAGCGCGTGAGGGCGCGGAAATCCGCGGGAGCCCTCAAATGTCCAACTATTGGTCTAATTGCAATGTTTCAATATTGCCTTCGGATTGTGGACGTCAGACGGCAGTCGCGTTAAAAAAATATCGAAGTTTAGCCAAAATCAGCAGTTACATATACCTACTGGTAAAAGCGGACCCCAGACTGCAAAGCTGAAAAAGGATGGATGGACTGGGAGTAACGCTGAGGTGATGATGACGATGATCACGGAAGACTTATCCACAGATATGAAAACAAAGAAAAAATGGGAACGATAGTGGACAAAAAGTCGCTTAAAGACTTCGCTTTTAGAAAGAGGTGAAGTTTAAATACTATGCTTTGAAATTTCAGTGATAAAAAAAATCCATAATATACCACGGAAACAAGTATTTTTAAATAAAATACCATTAGTGTGTATTTATCAATGAATTCTATTCTATTATTTTTTGTTTCCTTTTTTTTTTCATTTTCATTTAGACTTTAGCGGTTCTTGTTTCTTAGATTTTATAACTACGGAGCCTTTTGTCTAACAAAACCGTCACAGGTACTCAATCCTTGAAAACAGTTGTAGACAATTAGTTCACGAGAAATTTAAAAAGATTAACTTTTTTGGGTACCTGGGTTAGCCAGGTAGATATTTTGTTTTATGAAACACTGAACTAGGAAGCTATATAAATGAGATTTGTCAAATTTTTGTCAGTACACTTTGCGTGTGTGTCGTGAGTGGTTCCTGTTCCATTTGATTTTAAATCAGTTATTTTGGCCTATTTACCTGCGTGAGTATTTTTTAAATTATTATATATTAAAATTAAACTTAAGAATATTTCAGTGAATGTCGTTAAGAACTTGTGAAGTCCATAACGTAAATTTTACGGAAATGCGATCTTAAAGTTTGACTTTGTCTCCAAAATACGTTTTAACTCTTCATTGAATTGTATTTTATATTATCAGTAATATTTTATGTATTTATATTTCCAGAGAAAAACTTTTCTCTATTAATTATATTTTTCTAGAAAAAAATCCCTTTATAATTTAAAATTCGGTAAAATTATAGAAATCCTTTAGCATCATACCACAACTATAAATTGTTTCTGAATTAAACATATTGTTAGCGGCTGAATCTAATCAACTTCATCATCGTCTGTCGAGCGTTTCTCTCAACTATGTTGTGATTGACTTAGATTGTTAGCTTTTACAATATTTCTCAATCATAGCGGATATGGGAGAACAGCATAGGCTTGTCAACTATGTGATCAAATAAGAAATGATCTACTAGAACACATTAACAACATATAGACGAATCTATCTCATTAAAAACATTCGATAAAAAACTTGCCAAGTCTCGATAGAGCTGCGTGTTTATCTGTAAAAAGTAATGAAATCTTAACAAAGTCGTGCCAAGTGTAAGGTTCGTTACTGCGATTTTTTATTAATACAGTTAATGTTGTGTAGACTTGGCCGTTGAACATTCCTTATATTTATAATAACTATTATCAATCAATACCACTAATACTATTTTTAGGCCAAAGAAAAAAAATCATGTACATTTAAACTACAAACCAAGTTATTTTTTTTTTTTTAATTTTCAAATACTGTTCAACCCATCTAGTTTAAAATATTTTTCCTAGAAAGCCTTTTTAAAGTTCTACTTTTAATTTCTTTTTATATTTCATAAAGTTATCGTTAAAAAATTTAAGGCATTTTTTCTTTGCTTAAACAGCGATCATTTTCGAAAATGTTAAAAATTGTTTTGAACCCATATTCATTTTTAAATACCTATCCAACAATATATCACACGTTAAAATCTCTCCACATTTTACGTGTATGTGGTGCCCTTTAATAAAACTTTTTTTTTACTTTTATTTTATCACTTTTTTGACATGTTTAATTTAAGTATTGTTACCAAATTTCATCTTTATAGTGCTAACGGTCGCTGAGATTATCAGCGGATGAACAAATAGCCTTGCTGAAATTATAAGGGTCCTTAGTTGACTACGGAAACCTAAAAACGCCAAAAATGAGATATCGAAAGGCGATAATAGCGAAAGGTTTTCTATTCCACACCTGAGTTCTGATATCTGATAATAATATCGTTTGCTTTCAAATCAAACAAGATTTATAATCTTATTAGTAAAATTAGTAAATAATGTAAAGGGTATGAGCGTAATAAGAGAAAAAGAGACATTTTTTTATTATAAATACAAAAAGGCTAATGCAAAACGCAATAGAATTAAATACTAATTAAATATATAAAAAATAAACATTATTGAAAAAGAACTTTGTATTACATACCTCCACATATTTTGAAGTAAATTGGAACTCTATTTAAGTAGTTTCTTTTCAGTGTTAGAAAAATATCTTTCGAAATCATACTAATATTATAAATGGGAAAATGAGTTTGTTTGTTTGTTCTGCTTTCACGCTGTAACTATTGAACTGATTGCTTTGAAATTTTGTAGACGTAAAGTTAGAACTCCGTATTAAATGATAGGGTTTTAATCCTGAAAAAATTGATATTCCCGAAGGAAATCTAAAAAGTGCGACATAATCGAACTCCACGCGGGCGAAGCCGCGGGCGGAAAGCTAGTTAAGATATAAACTCCTCTCGATTCAGGAATTGAAGTATCCGAGAAAATTGTTGTGGGATTCCAAAATTACGAAATTCTGATCACAGACTAAAAGTTCAGTAGATATCAATGTCTCAATTTTTATTACAAAACCAATGTCGTTAATAGCCATTGTGACGATGAAATAAATCGAGCAAGTCGACTTACTAAGTTATTCACGCCGTGCACGGTATTATTCTTCAGTTCACGTAGTTATACATGTCACGTGACGTACGAGTCGTCCTCTGGTAGTTAGCTTATTTCTTGTAACGAATTTATATGGTGGTAAAGTGGACTTACACAGTTTCAGTTTTCTTGAACAGCAACTAAATATGTCGTTTTATTACAGTTAAAAATGGAGGAACAGTGACACTATACACCAGCAGAATATCTAGCGGCTGAGGCGCTTTTGTGCCTAAAATGTAAGTTTCATTGTTTTTTCCATTTGTTTCGATAAACAAAGAAAAACTATGTACATTTTCAACCAATGTTTTTTTATTAATGCAGAATCGAGAAGCTTGAGGACCCAAGTAATCGCCTCGAGGGACAGGTTATCGGCCGTAGCCGACAAGTCAGGGCCACTGAGCCATTCAGTTCACCCGCCCCGTCATCTTTGGGCTTTAATCAACCACTGCAGCGCCATGCTCGATGGGTTGCGTTGCTTGTTGTAATCGCCTGGAGGAGGCGTAATATGGCCAATTTATTGGAACTCCATATAATATATCCATTTCATATGGTTGTAGACTCTGGTGAAAGCCCAGCTGCAGTGGGGGCGGCGGCGCCGACCACGTTAGTGGAGACGGCAGCGGTAGTGACAGCAGCTGCAGCGACGGTGGCAGTACCGGCAGAAGTTACCCCCCACCTTGACTCGGCGATTCGCTACGCGATTCGTCGTATTCTGAGGATGAGGTGATGATGTCTGGTGTAGCCATATGGAGTCGTTGACTTCGAAGATTTACCTCGTGTGCTATTTTAGCGGATTCCAGACTTCAAAGTTGTCAAAAAGCTTCGGATGCGACTGGGATTAACGCTGCGATGATGATGAAGATGATACATTTCACAATTTTTGTTGTTTAAGGTTATTATAGGTTATTTCATTTAGCGAGAAATATGTAGTAATATGTTATTGTAGAATAAGTTATGTACATACATAAGAGCAGTTTATTAAAAAGTCATTCATATTGTTGATGACAGATTCGTGGTTGTATTATTTAATGTGTTTCGTTTTAACAACTACATTTTAATATTTTAAATATAGGTATTATTTTTAATTACATGTCACAATGACAGATATGTCATCAGCAAACAATTGCACTTATGTTTTTTTAGTTAAACGATATCATATAAGAAGTTCACTTGAATTGAAATTGTTCTCGCTGTAGCCATTATAGTAATAAATTTTATGTGCCATATGAGCATGATTTGATCAGTGTAAAATTTTTTAGTGATTATCTTCTTCTCATTAGGCATGTTTATTTATTATTAATTTGTTGACCAAATTGTATTATTCATTATTTTCTCGTTCTCGTTGCTGTTGATCTTATCTGTAAGTTCTTTTATTCTGTCTTCATTTGTAAAATTGAGAAATTTCATCCCCTAACCAAACCTTTTCGTTATCTAAACAAATTCAAATATTGTGTTTCAAATTAATATCCATATATCGAATGTTAGCTAGCAAATATGACGACTATTATTATATTAATTAAAACGTATGTCTCAGTTTGGTGTTTGTGCAATTTATAGTTGTGGTATGATGCTAAAGGATTTCTATAATTTTACCGAATTAAAAATTATAAAGGGATTTTTTTCTAGAAAAATCTAATTAGTAGAGAAAAGTTTTTCTCTGGAAATATAAATACATAAAATATTACTGATAATATAAAATACAATTCAATGAAGAGTTAAAACGTATTTTGGAGACAAAGTCAAACTTTAAGATCGCATTTCCGTAAAATTTACATTATGGACTTCACAAGTTCTTAACGACATTCACTGAAATATTCTTAAGTTTAATTTTAATATATAATAATTTAAAAAATACTCACGCAGGTAAATAGGTCAAAATAACTGATTTAAAATCAAATGGAACAGGAACCACTCACGACACACACGCAAAGTGTACTGACAAAAATTTGACAAATCTCATTTATATAGCTTCCTAGTTCAGTGTTTCATAAAACAAAATATCTACCTGGCTAACCCAGGTACCCAAAAAAGTTAATCTTTTTAAATTTCTCGTGAACTAATTGTCTACAACTGTTTTCAAGGATTGAGTACCTGTGACGGCTTAACTTTTGTTAGACAAAAGGCTCCGTAGTAATAAAATCTAAGAAACAAGAACCGCTAAAGTCTAAATGAAAATGAAAAAAAAAAAAAAGAAACAAAAAATAATAGAATAGAATTCATTGATAAATACACACTAATGGTATTTTATTTTAAAATACTTGTTTCCGTGGTATATTATGGATTTTTTTTTATCACTGAAATTTCAAAGCATAGTATTTAAACTTCACCTCTTTCTAAAAGCGAAGTCTTTAAGCGACTTTTTGTCCACTATCGTTCCCATTTTTTCTTTGTTTTCATATCTGTGGATAAGTCTTCCATGATCATCGTGATCATCACCTCAGCGTTACTCCCAGTCCATCCATCCTTTTTCAGCTTTGGAGTCTGGGGTCCGCTTTTACCAGTATATGTAACTGCTGATTTTGGCTAAACTTCGATATTTTTTTAACGCGACTGCCGTCTGACGTCCACAATCCGAAGGCAATATTGAAACATTGCAATTAGACCAATAGTTGGACTTTTGAGGGCTCCCGCGGATTTCCGCGCCCTCACGCGCTCCGCCTCCTCCTTTGCCAGCATCACTGCTTCACAGAAGGCGGTGACGGCCTGCCATTATTGATCATTGATGATGTCTGATTGAGATTCCACGAGAATATGTCTTTTAGTAAGTCGTCTTGTAAGGCTCCGAACTCGCATTGGATGGAAATATTCTTCAGCGCAGTGGCGTATGTTTCAATGGATTCACTAGACTCTTGCTTCCTATTGAATAATTTGTGTCTTTGCATTGAAATATTGACTCTAGGGGTAAAGTATTCCTCAAAACGTTGTAGTAGGTCTTTATAGGTTATTTTCGTGATATCCGTATTCAGTGAGTGAAAAATATCCAGTGCGTTTGGCCCGATCGTATGTAAAAGTATGGCGACTTTCCTTTGATCCGACTCAAATTGTAGGTTATTGGCAATGAGATAAATATTGAGCGATGTCTTGAAATTTTTCCATGCCAAGCCCATATTGGACGAATTAGTATCCAATTGGAAATTATGTAAAGGCAACATGTTATTTTGCTGCGATTGCGACGATGGCTGGGTGAGTGGCGGCGAGTTATTCTCGGCGGCCATTTTGACATGAGACCGGTGTGTCCGATTCTTGATTAATTATATATATACCTTTGACTTAGCGAGCTTCCTCCGGCTTCTGATGCTTCTGACACCATGTAAAGGTTGTTGTTGCTAGATGCTGCAGGACAGGTGACATAAGGATAGTCTTATAATAAAACTAGGAGCTCTGTGTTACGACGTGTGTATTCGAGACTATACGATTGACAGACTAGAACGGAAGTGACAAGGTAGTGTTGCGCATCGACAATAGTGTTGAGACATATACGTAACACCTACTATGTATTCAGTTGCATTCGGTCAGACTGGAAACTGACGCAAATATAGTTGGGAATCGACGTAATTTTGCTTACTTTAATTTTTACCCGCAATTTTGAAGAATTCCCTCGACTGCCTATGGTCTTCATAATCAGATTTACTGCAGACCATTATTTTAACCCAATGGGTGCAAAGTTCTCATCAATATAAATGAATTAAGTCCAAACACAAAGTAGCGACTGTAAACCGGCGAGGAGTACAGTCACAATCACAACCCATCTAGGTGTAAAGTTCTTATCAATACAAATTAATCAAGCGCAAACATAAGGTAGCTGCTGTGAATTTTTGAGGTGTTCCTTCGACTGTCTCCCGGCTCCATCATCAGTGCTTTAAAATACTTAATGAAAATACTAAGAAATGCACTAGTCGCCCCTACTATTTTTGAAAGTTTCCCTTGATTTCTCTAGTCTTCCACCATCAAACCCTAATGTCCTTCTCATAAGACCACCTTAGGAATGTCCTCTTTCAAACCAAAAAAGAACTATCAAAATCGGTTCATAAACGACGAAGTTATCCGCGAACAACATAAAAAAAAAAACATATATACGGTCGAATTGAGTAACCTCTTCCTTTCTGAAGTTGGTTAAAAAATTACAATGAACATGACAGTACTAGATGTATAGACGATGAGACTCTTGGAAGGCAGCTTGGAACCAGCGCTTGACCGCAATTCTGCCTGTTGGTAAGCAGTGACGCAATCGTTGATGGTAAAGCGCACTAGTTTATTAAGAGCCTATTCACTATAGCCTTGAAGACGCTCAAATTGTAGTCCGACGGAAACACCGCCGCTGGCAAATTGTTCAAGTCCCTCGATGTACGCGGTATAAAGGAGGAGGCGAAACGCTTCGTCCGGATCGTAGTGGTGTCAACAACGTAATGGTGGAAACTAGCCGTATGACGGGTCGTCCGCTGGTGGAACGGAGATGGGGGAATTAAATCATGCAATTCCCTCACACACTCCCCGAAATGCATCCTATAGAACACCGAAAGGCTGGCTACTGTACGCCTGCCAGCTACCGTGTAATCACAGATTATTTAGAAGACAAAAAAGCTTAGGACTGAGCTGCTCGGTCTGTTAAGCATTGTTATTAAGCAATGTGCGTAATTATAAGGTAAATTATTGTAAACATTTTCATTATTAATGTCTGGACTTGAAAAAAGACGATGCTTCTTGAGTCTCATCATCATCTGATCCAACATAAAATAGACGTACAGACGGACTTCTATCAATGATTAGAAATCCGTCTGTACGGGAAATAAATTTTTATACTGTTTGTTTCAGGGTAGCCTTTACATAAGTGTATTATATTATTGAAATACGCAGGTTTATCAAGCCTACAATTGACTGGTTATTATATCAACGTTTTCCATGAGGCAATTTTGCATTGACAATTGGTAGCAGTTCTGGCGACAGATCGGAGCACCTGGTTTTGCACACTTGTGTACCCTTCAACGGCCAAGTCACACAACATCACTACATATTATAAAACAAAGTCACTTTCTCTTTCCCTATGTCCCTTTGTATGATTAAAACTTTAATACTACAAAACTGATTTTAGTGCGGTTTTTTTGTAATAGATAGAGTGATTAGAGAGGAAGGATTACATAATTACATAATAACATACATGTGGAGAAATACTATTATTATATTTTTTCTGCGTTTGCATTGAGACTCAGGCTGAACCCTACCTACCTTCGCTAGCTTAAAGATAAAACATATTTTTACGCAGACGGATTAATTAAGATAAAGGCTCTCAGAATTTCGCATACAGATGTTCGTTACACTCATAATATTGATTTCTGAAATAATGTTAGAAAATCAGCCAATCTCTTACAGCGCAATAAAGACCGAGTGTTGTAACCGGAAAGTTACAACGTTACTAAGGAAGTTGCATCGGTGGTAAATTCAATGAAAAGAGCTGAGTCGACAGGTCACGATGGCTTCAGTATCCAACATCATACTGCACTTGCCACGACGTGTACTTGTCATATTTTATACTTATTGTAACAGACAATATTTTTATAATTTCATCTTTATAGTCGAAGCGCTTGTTGTTAACAATAAGACAGGAAATTAAATCTTATGCCTCAAATTACAGGCACATTGGAAACTACCTGTTTCAACCAAGACGCTGGACGAATTTGTTTGAGGATTAACTGTCACAACAGCCGCGGCTGTCCACTGAAACTGTTATATTGTGTCTCAAGCAGACTGTGGAGTACTCAAGAATAGGAAAACCCAGAAATCCTATTAGTTAACCTTTTATTTACATATTTCATTTGTATTTCTGCAGCCTATACAACAACAATTGTTTAATTCAAATCTTTTGCATAGCTTAGTGAGAACTGACGCCTTAACCTTCACACTTTGAAGGAAAAATGCGTTTCGACGACAATAATTTTATTATGTGGGTACGAGATTAGGTATGCGCACAATTAGGCTATTAATATTTGCATTTTGAACGGCATTTACTGTTTTTTCAGAAACCACTGTAACTTTCTTATTTACTTCATTAGATATATGCTGCTGTAAAATAAAATGTTGACAGTATTTGGATCTTCATTTTAACCGGTTTTGGACCGATAAATTTCCATCTTACTTTTTATTTATTTGTTTGGTTCTGATGCTGCAACCGAATATTTTTCTTTCGGAAACATTTATTTGATTACATTTTCTACAGCGGATGGATTAAAACTGTCGCACTTAGGACACTAGATTATAAGGTTTAATTTAGTAGTTTTGTTTTAAAGTTTTGCCTACAACGGTGCTATCCCGATCCTTGTTGACCTGAGGTAGGTAAGCTAAGAAAGTGCTACGATAATGGTTCTTTTTTTTTTGTTGGTATGTAAAAATACGAGTATGAATACGATTTGCCTTCAGTTTGTAAAGAAAAATCGGCAACTTTATAAGGATCGTAGGGCCAGTATCGTTGTCCCCTCTTTGAGGAGTGGCTAGAGAGGCGCCACGGCGCCCTCTCCTTCCGCCTGTCACAGATTCTCACCGGACACGGTTGTGTCAGAAGGTTGCTGTTCCGGATAAGGTGGGAGGAAACGCCAGGGTGTCACTATTTTATGGATATGGTGGAGCATACGGTGGAGTTCTGATCGGCTTGGGTAGAGTACCGCCATTTCCTCGTGGCGGTGATCGACGGCGATCTCGCGTCCGACCCTGATCCAGGTCATGGTCTGGAGCGAGAGTGCATGGCAGGCCGTCACCGCCTTCTGTGAAGCAGTGATGCTGGCAAAGGAGGAGGCGGAGCGCGTGAGGGCGCGAAAATCCGCGGGAGCCCTCAAAAGTCCAACTATTGGTCTAATTACAATGTGCAATCTAATTCAATATTGCCTTCGGATTGTGGACGTCAGACGGTAGTCGCGTTAAAAAAATATCGAAGTTTAGCCAAAATCAGCAGTTACATATACTGGTAAAAGCGGACCCCAGACTCCAAAGCTGCAAAAGGATGGATGGACTGGGAGTAACGCTGAGGTGATGATGACGATGATTATGGAAGACTTATCCACAGATATGAAAACAAAGAAAAAATGGGAACGATAGTGGACAAAAAGTCGCTTAAAGACTTCGCTTTTAGAAAGAGGTGAAGTTTAAATACTACGCTTTGAAATTTCAGTGATAAAAAAAACATAAATTTAAGAGGCCAAGACAATAACTTGTAAGTAGTAGGGAAATTATCTATGGTGGATCCGTTATATACCACAGAAATAAGCATTTTAAAATAAAAATACCATTAGTGTACGTATTTATCAATGAATTCTATTCTATTATTTTTTGTTTCTTTTTTTTTCATTTTCATGCAGACTTTAACGGTCATTGCAACTTAGATTTAATAACTACGGAGCCTTTTGTTTAACAAAAGTTAAGCCGTCACAGGTACTCAACCTTGAAAACAGTTGTAGACAATTAGTTCCCGAGAAATTTAAAAAGATTCACTTTCTTGGGTACCTGGGTTAGCCAGGTAGATATTTTGTTTTATGAAACACTGAACTAGGAAGCTATATAAATGAGATTTGTAAAATTTTCGTCAGTGCACTTTGCGTCTGTGTCGTGAGTGGTTCCTGTTCCATTTAATTTTAAATCAGTTATTTTGGCATATTAACCTGCGTGAGTATTTTTTTAATTAATATATATTACAATTAAACTTAAGAATAATTCAGTGAATGTCGAGAAGAACTTGATAAATCTACAATGTAAATTTTACGGAAACGAAATCTTAATTTTTGAATTTTTCTCCAATATCCGTTGATACGTTGAACTCGTCATTGAATTATATTTTCCTATTCTTTTATATTTAAACTATTACTCATACACATTTCTAGAGAAAAGCTTTTCCCTATTAATTATTTTTTTTAGAAAAAAAAAAAACCCTTTATAATTTTAATTCGGTAAAATTATAGAAATCCTTTAGTATCGTACCACAACTTTAAATTGTTTCTGAATTATATACATACGTTGTGAGCAGCTGAACATAATCATCTTTATAATAATCTGACGAGGCATTTTTTTTTCTTTAAGAGCGATCATTTTCGAAAATGTTAAAAATTGTTTTGAACCCATATTCATTTTTAAATACCTATCCAACAATGTATCACACGTTAAAATCTCTCCATATTTTACATGTATGTGATGCCCTTTAATAAAACATTTTTTATACTTTTATTTTATCACTTTTTTGACATGTTTAATTTAAGTATTGTTACCAAATTTCATCTTTCTAGTGCTAACGGTCACTGAGATTATCAGCGGATGAACAAATAGACTTGCTGAAATTATAAGGGCCCCTAGTTGACTACGGAAACCTAAAAACGCCAAAAATGAGATATCGAAAGGCGATAATAGCGAAAGGTTTTCTATTCCATACCTGATTTCTGAAATCTGATAATAATATCGTTTGCTTCCAAATCAAACACTATTTATAATCTTATTAGTAAAATCAGTAAATAATGTAAAGAGTATGAGCGTAATAAGAGAAAAAGAGACATTTTTTATTATAAATACAACAAGGCTAATGCAAAACGCAATAGAATTAAATACTAATTAAATATATAAAAAATAAACATTATTGAAAAAGAACTTTGTATTACATATCTCCACATATTTTGAAGTAAATTGGAACACTATATAAGTAGTTTCTTTTCAGTTTTAAAAAATATCTTTCGAAATCATACTAATATTATAAATGGGAAAATGAGTTTGTTTGTTCTGCTTTCACGCTGTAACTATTGAATCAATTGCTTTGAAATTTTGTAGACGTAAAGTTAGAACTCCGTACTAAATGATAGGGTTTTAATCCCGAAAAATTTGATATTTCCGAAGGAAATCTAAAAGTGCGATATGACCGAACTCCACGCGGGCGAAGCCGCGGGCGGAAAGCTAGTTACGATATAAACTCCTCTCGATTCCGGAATTAAAGTATCTGAGAAAATTGTTGTAGGATTCCAAAATTACGAAATTCTGACCACAGATTATAAGTTCAGTAGATATCAATGTCTCAATTTTTATTACAAAACCAATGTCGTTAATAGCCATTGTGACGATGAAATAAATCGAGCAAGTCGACTTACTAAGTTATTCACGCCGTGCACGGTATTATTCTTCAGTTCACGTAGTTACACGTGTCACGTGATGTACGAGACCTCTTCTGGTAGTTAGCTTTGACGTGGTCTGCGCAGCTTATTTCTTGTCACGAATTCATAGGGTGGTAAAGTGGACTTACAAGTTTCAGTTTACTAGAACAGCAACTAAATATGTCGTTTTATTACAGATAAAAATGGAGAAACAGAGACACTATACACCAGCAGAATATCTAGCGGCTGAGGCGCTTTTGTGCCTAAAATGTAAGTTTCATTGTTTTTTTTTTTCTATTTGTTCCGATAAGCGAAGAAAAAATATGTACATTTTCAACCTATATTTTTTTATTAATGAAGAATCCACAAGCTTGAGGACTCGAGTAATCGCCTCAAGTGACAGGTTATTGGCGGCAGCCGACAAGTCAGGGCCACTGAGCCATTCTGGTCACCCGCCCCGTCATCCTTGGGCTTTAATCAACCACTGCGCCATGCTCCATGTGTTGCATTGCTTGTAATGTCCTGGAGGAGGCGTAATGGGGCCAATTTATTGACACTCCATATCATATATCCATTTCATATGGTTATAGACTCTGGTGAAGGCCCAGCTGCAGTGGGGGCGGCGGCGCCGACCACGTTAGTGGAGGCGGCAGGGGCAGCAGCTGCAGCGACAATGGCAGTACCGGCAGAAGTTGCCCCCCACCTCGACTCGGCGATTCGCTACGCGATTCGTCGTGTTCTGAGGATGAGGTGATGATGTCTGGTGTAGCCATATGGAGTCGTCGACTTCGAAGATTTATCTCGTGTGCTATTTTAGCGGATTCCAGACTTCAAAGCTGTCAAAAAGCTTCGGATGCGGCTGGGATTAACGCGGCGATGATGATGATGATGATGCATTGCACAATTTTTGTTGTTTAAGGGATAGGTATAGGTCATTTCATTAAGCGAGAAATATGTAGTAATATGTTATTGTAGAATAAGTTATGCACATACAAGTAGTTTATTAAAAAGTCACATGTTTTGTTGATGACAGATTCGTGGTGGTATTATTTTATATGATTCATTTTAATAACTAGGTTTTATTATTTTAAATATATTAATTACTTTTAATTACACGTCACAATGATGAATATGTCATCAGTAAACAATTACACTTATGTTTTGTTAGTTAAACGATATCATATAAGAAAATCACTTGAATTGAAATTGTTCTCGCTGTAGTCATTATAGTTTTTCTTTTTTTTTTGTAATCATTATAAACTGGTGCTTGATACAATCCTGCCTGATGGTAAGCAGTAATGCAATCGTTGATGGTAAAGCGCGCTAGCTAATTAAGCCTATTCACTTGCCATATGAGTATGATTTCAACATAGTAAAAATTTTTAGTGATCATCTTCTTTTCATTAGGTATGTTTATTTATGATTTATTTGTTGACCAAATTGTATCATTCACTATTTTCTCATTCTCGTTGCTATCGAGCTTATCTGTAATTTCTTTTAATCTGTCTTCATTTCTTAAATTGTGAGTTCATCCCCTAACCAACCTTCACTGTTATCTAACTTAACTCAAATATTGTATTTCAGATTAATTTTCATATATCTAATGTAAATATGACAAATATCAAATGATTTTAATTAAAACATATGTCTCAGTACAAATTGTTTTTAATTTTTCCAATACTTGATTTAGGAACACAAAACGAGGAAAGCTATCAGCTCCTATAATATAGCACTGTCTGTATGGTGAGTTAACTATCCCTCAACATTTTCAGAACATAAAATCATTGGAAGAACAAATTAGGTCAAATTCACAGCTATAGGATAAGATTGACCATAATTTTCCGACAATGATAACGATCATACACATGGCACAACGTCAACAACAACATTTCATTAGACTCTAATGGTATAACATAACGACCTATGCAAAGAACAAAGTTTTATTTGAATATATCACCAAAGTACGTTTATTGTATTTTTCACTGTTAACAGACCTCTACATTTTAAAAAAAATTAAAAATTTAAAAATGTTACGTAGTTCCGAAGATAGCAATCGAACAAAAGCCTATTTAGTTTGGTTCTCCATAAAACAATGTCCCAGCTCCATAAGTGTCGTTAACACTGTCCGGTGCGACGCGAACGCAGCACGGGTAGGGGGTGACATCGACAGACGTGTTCATGTTTTACGAAAAGTGGGCTGCGAGGACACTTCAGCGCAAATTAGCTACTTACGTATTGTATCTATATTTACCTATTTAAAATGAAACCAACACGCTCGAAACGCATGCTCAATATGCTATTAAATTCGCATAATGAAAATTCTGATTGTGGTACGACAGACTCCGTTGGGATAAATAATGAAGAAATTAATATTCCTGGTAAGAAAATTAAACTTTTGTTATTTAGATTAATAATTGAGTTACATACATATAAATAGATTACCTTTAAATGATTTTTTGTAATATTTCTTGAATAGATATTATTTTAAGGCCAAAATAGTCAGATGAACGGTTTCATATACAAATACAACTTTGTTCCATAGAAATGTTAGCTTTTAATACAAAAGCGTAAAAAAAGAAATTTTAATTCATTCAGTCTTTAAAAAAATATATAAAATATCATGATAATCAATGAGTTTTGTGTATTTTTTTATACTTGTTACTTTATTAGTCGGAAGTTATGTCTAAATATAGGGTCTATATGCAATTGATACTTTGTTTGAGGGAATTCGTTCTGAAATCGTGAGGTTTATTTGTAAATAAAATCTTGTTCTTGGTTATCACATTAAGATAAAACTTTTTTCTACTTAAAAACTATTTAAATATCAATAAATACATATTTTTTAATATTTAATATTAATATATATAAATTTATATCTATTTGAACTTTTATTGTTTTGTTATTTGTAACGATGTTTTATTTTAATTAGTTTTTGTTATCAGAAAAAGTAGATGATTCTGAAGCTATTACCACGTCGTGTCTACTACCATCTCATGAAATACGGTCATTTCCTGTATCACCGCTACCACAGGGGGTTGAAAATATTCAAAATCAAAGTCAAAGTCAAAGCATTTATTTCAAATAAACTAGTTACAGGCACTTTTGAATTGTCAGAAGGTCGGTCAGTCAATAAGATGAAGCTAGTCGCCCATTCCAAAGAGTAGGTACCTATGGAGAAGAACGGGCAAGAAACTCCATGGACACTCTTTTAAATTTTTAAGCTATTGTTACAAATATTTGATTACATCATTCATGTTGAAATCAACCGTGTGAGAACGATGCAGAAATAAATTGTACGCCGAGAGCGTCCATTATGGAAAACACACAAAAATCAATTCAGAAACTAAAATACGCCGTGGCAGCTAAGAGACGACCAGTCCCCTACGACGGCGTCCGTTCACGAACATGACGAATGGATCAGCATCTTTCAGCTCAACCATATTGAAGGGAACCTAATGACCCAACACAGACGCCACCATCAGCGAGACATTTGAGTGAGCATGGCATACTCTCAACAGCCAGAGCACTATCAAGTCAATAAAAAAGACTAACCCAACAAAAAAATGCCTTACAGCACATTCGTACATTGTGCTCACACGTTTGCCATGCAATTATACAATACTAAAAAAATGAATCTACACAATGCTAAGATAGTTTTGTCCAAGGTTCAGCAGCTCCAACAGGAGCTAAACTTAGTATTCGGGAACACCGAATACTAAGTTTAGCTCTTGTGTAGCTGTACAAGTGCCGAACACCTCTGTCAGCGATACAATTCCGTAACGTACAATATGCTTGGCTACATAGTGTGTAATACAGGCTTTGAATTAATAATATAAACAATTATTGATCAAGAGATACCTGCGGTATGGGACGACGACGTATACCTGATGGATCAGTTCAAGACAATCAATTATCTTCACTAGGGCCTGCATTTAATACTGAACTACCAACTAGCCCAATACTGCTTTAGGATAATACTGCAAACCCATTAAATGATCAGATATTTCCATCAACGGCAACGTCTGCAATAACGAATCGATAAAACTATTGACATTCGATGTACCATCTAGCTTTCAACAATTCACCCGTTGTTAGTTCTAGAAATATACAATCTATTTAAACCACAAATATTTTTACTTCTATGCCTTTTCGTTAAATCAATATATTATAAAATGTAATGACACTTTTTGTGCTGTCCATGATGATGACCTTTCGACACAGTCACCATCAAGTGCTCATACATAAATATTATAGGTAGTTAACAAAACAGTGAAGATGAATACCCTGCTACACCTGCTACACCTAAAAAATGCAAGAAAAGTTTATGCCGAAAACTGAGTGGTTAAAAATATTGGTAAGAAGTGTGTGACCAAAAGAGGTATAGGATAGAGAGATAGGATAAAGTAATCGATAATAAAATCTTGGGAGCTCCGTGTCATTGTCGATCTCGCAGTCTTGCCGTTTTGGAAAAATATATATATATTATATACGATACGATGGCTGCACTCTTATGGAAGAGGACATGAGAGGACGCTACGCAAAGCACCATCGCGTAATAAAGCCTGTAGTACAGTAGTGTGTATGACGATGTTCGATCTTTTGTCCCGGTGGAATCCCATTGTATTCGGAACACAGAAAAGAAACACGGAAGGAGTTAAAGTGACGTGGAATAGTTTAAGAGAAGTATTCGTGGATAATTCAGAACTTAACAAGCTGTTGTATAAATATGATCTTAATGAAATATACTACAAAAAGATTTTAATAATATGTTCTAATACCCGCAGTAATGCCGTTTCTTCTGTACCAATCTTAGAACAAGCTTACAACTTTTTGTAAGCTTGTTCTAAGATTGATTGAATGATTGATTGATTGATTGATTGATTGATTGAGATTTAATGGCTTTCCATTAAATTTATGTAAAGATAGACATAAGGATCTATCTTACTTGATTCGGGAATTATACTTTCTCAATATACGAATTATTTCCGATCTCTCTCTTCCGATGTTCAGGCAACTACTTTCTCGGTCTTAATTTTATACCAAATTATTGTGAAAAAACAATCTCATAATTGTATTTTTTAACAGCTGATGTTAATCAGCTGTGTCATCTATTGATTCTATTTACTAAAAAGGAGTTAAAAGTAATAATTATATAAACGTTTTAATCTCATTAACTTTGATCTCATAAAATAATGTTAATTAGTTAAGATTTTTTGACAATTTAAATAATTTTTGTACCATTTTCATGCTACCCTAACCTTACCTACCCTACCTTACCTACCCTACCCAGCCTACCTACCCCATTACTAATAATATTATACGCACGATTCAGTGTTATTTTGTTGATTATATTATTATATAATTTTTATGTAACATAGGGTTACAAAAACGATTAAAAAATTATTAATGCCTTAAGATTACTATGTTGCATGCTGTGATTACTTAATAAATAATGTTTATTTATTTAATCATTGTCAATTTTTGTACCCCTTCACAAATAGAACCGTTTGGCTATCAGAATTTACATAAAATAAAGTTTCAATTAGACTTGGTTCCAGCACTCTGTCCAAGAACAAAGTTTCATTTGTATATATGACACACATTTGTTCAGTGATTTCCACAATAAATGGTCTTATGGGCATATATATACTACTAATTTTTAAAATAAAGGGTTTCAATTTACTGTTTTGATAAGAATCAATGCATAATATTTTTTTATATGTATATTAAAAGAATCAAGTATGAAGAATTACTAAAAAAAAAGTTACAACTAAATTTGAATGAGACAAACTTTATATCGCTCTCCTGAAAAGTAGAGATTTTGCAAATGTGACTTTGTTCTTTGCATAGGTCGAATTAATATTAATATGATCGTATGGTAATAATATTAGAAGGCATTCCCTTGTTCATAAGCAAAGTTAATACCAGTTTAATGCATCTTTTTCTTTTTATTTTACTAAGTAAAGGACGGAAGACAAATATAAGTTTGGTTCTGTCAAATATAACAAACATTTCAGATATTCCCAGTTTAGACGTGTTCAACATTAAGGTTACTAAAATATTATAATTAACCTCAGACGCTACCTACGAATTAGAAAAAAACAAAAGTTCAAGCAAACTATATCATAAAATATGATTGATATATTGAAGCGCTGAAGGGTTTGTACGAAAACGCCACCATGTCAGTCCGAATACAGGACCAGACCTCGAAACCAATACCTCTGCAGCGTGGTGTCAGACAGGGAGACATCTCCCCGAAACTGTTCACCGCTGCATTGGAGGATGTCTTCAAGGTTCAGGACTGGGTATCAACATCAATGGCGAGTACATGACACACCTTCGGTTTGCTGATGATATCGTAGTCATGGCGGAGACTGCAAAGGACCTAAGTACAATGCTCGAAGACCTCAGTTGAGCCTCCGAGCGAGTCGGTCTTAAAATGAACATGGACAAGACGAAAGTCATGTATACCTATTTGTGTACCTGGGACAAACTATCCAGTTAGGAAGGTCCAACTTCGAGAAAGAGGTCAATCGTCGAATCCAACTCGGCTGGGCTGCTTTCGGAAAGCTACGTAAAATCTTCTAGTCCGAATACCGCAGTGTCTCAAGACAAAAGTCTTCGACCAGTGTGTGTTGCCACTGATGACTTATGGAATTGAGACGTGGTCGCTAACAATGGGCCTTATAAGAAGGCTCAAAGTCACTCAAAGGGTAATGGAGAGGCCTATGCTTGGGGTTTCACTGCGCGATCGAATCAGGAATGAGGAGATCCGCAGAAGCAAGCGACATAGCCCGAAGAATTGCAACACTAAAGTGGCATTGCCCGTAGGATCGATGCCTGTTGGGGCCGACGGGTTCTCGAGTGGCGACCACGCACCGGAAGACGAAGTGTGGGTAGGCCCCCGACAAGGTGGACCGACGACCTGGTGAAGGTCGCGGGAAACCGCTGGATGCGGGAGGCGCAGGACCGGTCGTCGTGGAGAACCTTGGGGGAGGCCTATATCCAGAAGTGGACGTCTTTCGGCTGAAATGATGATGATGAAATCATAAAAATGTAACCAACATAGAGACCATATTTCTAAAACTCATTCAAGAAATAATTGGTCTGCGCAGCTTATTTCTTGTCACGAGTTTATAGGGTGGTAAAGTGGACTTACAAGTTTCAGTTTACTAGAACAGCAACTAAATATGTCGTTTTATTACAGATAAAAATGGATAAACAGAGACACTATACACCAGCAGAATATCTAGCGGCTGAGGCGCTTTTGTGCCTAAAATGTAAGTTTCATTGTTTTTTTTTTCTATTTGTTCCGATAGGCAAAGAAAAAATATGTACATTTTCAACCTATATTTTTTTTATTAATGAAGAATCCACAAGCTTGAGGACTCGAGTAATCGCCTCAAGTGACAGGTTATTGGCGGCAGCCGACAAGTCAGGGCCACTGAGCCATTCTGGTCACCCGCCCCGTCATCCTTGGGCTTTAATCAACCACTGCGCCATGCTCCATGTGTTGCATTGCTTGTAATGTCCTGGAGGAGGCGTAATGTGGCCAATTTATTGACACTCCATATCATATATCCATTTCATATGGTTACAGACTCTGGTGAAGGCCCAGCTGCAGTGGAGGCGGCGGCGCCGACCACGTTAGTGGAGGCGGCAGGGGCAGCAGCTGCAGCGACAATGGCAGTACCGGCAGAAGTTGCCCCCCACCTCGACTCGGCGATTCGCTACGCGATTCGTCGTGTTCTGAGGATGAGGTGATGATGTCTGGTGTAGCCATATGGAGTCGTCGACTTCGAAGATTTATCTCGTGTGCTATTTTAGCGGATTCCAGACTTCAAAGCTGTCAAAAAGCTTCGGATGCGGCTGGGATTAACGCGGCGATGATGATGATGATGATGCATTGCACAATTTTTGTTGTTTAAGGGATAGGTATAGGTCATTTCATTTAGCGAGAAATATGTAGTAATATGTTATTGTAGAATAAGTTATGCACATACAAGCAGTTTATTAAAATGTCACATGTTTTGTTGATGACAGATTCGTGGTGGTATTATTTTATATGATTCATTTTAATAACTAGGTTTTATTATTTTAAATATATTAATTACTTTTAATTACACGTCATACATAAAAAATCTTCTAGTCCGAAATACCGCAGTGTCTCAAGGCAAAAGTCTTCGACCAGTGTGTGTTGCCAGTGATGACTTATGGAATTGAGACGTGGTCGCTAACAATGGGCCTTATAAGAAGGCTCAAAGTCACTCAAAGGGCAATGGAGAGGGCTATGCTTGGGGTTTCACTGCGCGATCGAATCAGGAATGAGGAGATCCGCAGAAGCAAGCGACATAACCCGAAGAATTGCAACACTAAAGTGGCATTGCCCGTAGGATCGATGCTCGACGGGGCCGATGGGTTCTCGAGTGGCGACCACGCACCGGAAGACGTAGTGTGGGTAGGCCCCCGATAAGGTGGACCGACGACCTGGTGAAGGTCGCGGGAAACCGCTGGATGCGGGAGGCGCAGGACCGGTCGTCGTGGAGAACCTTGGGGGAGGCCTATATCCAGAAGTGGACGTCTTTCGGCTGAAATGATGATGATGATGATGATGAAATCATAAAAATGTAACCAACATAGAGACCATCTTTCTAAAACTCATTCAAGAAATCATTAAACGGAACGGCAATGTGTAGCTAATCGCTCTGGAACAGCGCAACGCGTCTTGTACCTACTTACTCGTGATCGGTGTGATTCTCAGATTTGAAAATAAATTGTCACTTATAGCTACTTCCCTCAATTCCTCAAACGCATGTATTATTCGATGACGTAACTGTTCCGCCGAATCCACGTTCTTCATCGATGACTTTCTTCGTATATTAGGATGCAAGAGAGCTTTCTGATCTTATGATAAATTAAAGAGTTTGACTTCTTTATGCTCAATGAAGAGCAGAAAGGACCCTGACATCCACCTATAATACCTTTGACAATGTAAACCATCTCAGGATAACACGGAGACGGAGGGCGGGGCTTGTACGTGTATGAAAATATACGCAACGGATTTGGATCTTGACTTACAAACCAGCATTAATGACAACAATGTGTTTGGAAAACCAAAAAGCAGAGTCAAACGACAAATTATTTAGCACAAAAATAACAATGTAGACGATAGTACTGGATGTATAGACAATAAGACTCTTGGAAGATAGACACCTTCCGCTGTCACAGATCCTCACCGGACACGGTTGTGTCAGAAGGTTGCTGTTCCGGATAAGGCGGGAGGAAACGCCAGGGTGTCACCATTGTATGGATCGCTCAGTGGATACGGTGGAGCATACGGTGGAGTTCTGACCGGCTTGGGTAGAGCACCGCCGTTTCCTCGTGGCGGTGATCGGCGATCTCGCGTCCGACCCTGATCCAGGTCATGGTCTGGAGCGAGAGTGCATGGCAGGCCGTCACCTCCATCTGTGAAGCAGAGATGCTGGCAAAGGAGGAGGCGGAGCGCGTGAGGGAGCGGAAATCCGCGGGAGCCCTCAAAAGTCCAACTATTGGTCTAATTGCAATGTTTCAATATCGCCTTCGGATTGTGGAAGTCAGACGGCAGTCGCGTTAAAAAAATATCGAAGTTTAGCCAAAATCAGCAGTTACATATACCTACTGGTAAAAGCGGACCCCAGACTCCAAAGCTGAAAAAGGATGGATGGACTGGGAGTAACGCTGAGGTGATGATGACGATGATCATGGAAGACTTATCCACAGATATGAAAACAAAGAAAAAATGGGAACGATAGTGGACAAAAAGTCGCTTAAAGACTTTGCTTTTAGAAAGAGGTGAAGTTTAAATACTACGCTTTGAAATTTCAGTGATAAAAAAAAACATAAATTTAAGAGGCCAAGACAATCACTTGTAAGTAGTAGGGAAATTATCTATGGTGGATCCGTTATATACCACAGAAATAAGCATTTTAAAATAAAAATACCATTAGTGTGTATTTATCAATGAATTCTATTCTATTATTTTTTGTTTCTTTTTTTTTCATTTTCAGCAGACTTTAGCGGTTCTTGTAATCTAAGTTGCAAGAACCGTTAAGGTTATTGCAACTTAGATTTAATAACTAGGGAGCCTTTTGTTTAACAAAAGTTAAGCCGTCACAGGTACCTTGAAAACAGTTGTAGACAATTAGTTCCCGAGAAATTTAAAAAGATTTACTTTCTTGGGTACCTGGGTTAGCCAGGTAGATATTTTGTTTTATGAAACACTGAACTAGGAAGCTATATAAATGAGATTTGTAAAATTTTCGTCAGTGCACTTTGCGTCTGTGTCGTGAGTGGTTCCTGTTCCATTTAATTTTAAATCAGTTATTTTGGCATATTAACCTGCGTGAGTATTTTTTTAATTAATATATATTACAATTAAACTTAAGAATAATTCAGTGAATGACGTGAAGAACTTGATAAATCTACAATGTAAATTTTACGGAAACGAAATCTTAATTTTTGAATTTTTCTCCAATATCCGTTGATACGTTGAACTCGTCATTGAATTATATTTTCCTATTCTTTTATATTTAAACTATTTCACATACACATTTCTAGAGAAAAGCTTTTCCCTATTAATTATTTTTTTTAGAAAAAAAAAAACCCTTTATAATTTTAATTCGGTAAAATTATAGAAATCCTTTAGTATCGTACCACAACTTTAAATTGTTTCTGAATTATATACATACGTTGTGAGCAGCTGAACATAATCATCTTTATAATAATCTGACGAGGCATTTTTTTTTCTTTAAGAGCAATCATTTTCGAAAATGTTAAAAATTGTTTTGAACCCATATTCATTTTTAAATACCTATCGAACAATATATAACACGTTAAAATCTCTCCATATTTTACATGTATGTGATGCCCCTTAATAAAACATTTTTTATACTTTTATTTTATCACTTTTTTGACATGTTTAATTTAAGTATTGTTACCAAATTTCATCTTTCTAATGCTAACGGTCACTGAGATTATCAGCGGATGAACAAATAGACTTGCTGAAATTATAAGGGTTGACTACGGAAACCTAAAAACGCCAAAAATGAGATATCGAAAGGCGATAATAGTGAAAGGTTTTCTATTCCATACCTGATTTCTGAAATCTGATAATAATATCGTTTGCTTCCAAATCAAACACGATTTATAATCCTATTAGTAAAATCAGTAAATAATGTAAAGAGTATGAGCGTAATAAGAGAAAAAGAGACATTTTTTATTATAAATACAACAAGGCTAATGCAAAACGCAATAGAATTAAATATTAATTATATATATATATAAAATAAACATTATTGAAAAAGAACTTTGTATTACATACCTCCACATATTTTGAAGTAAATTGGAACTCTATATAAGTAGTTTCTTTTCAGTTTTAAAAAACATCTTTCGAAATCATACTAATATTATAAATGGGAAAATGAGTTTGTTTGTTCTGCTTTCACGCTGTAACTATTGAATCAATTGCTTTGAAATTTTGTAGACGTAAAGTTAGAACTCCGTATTATTTATGATAGGGTTTTAATCCCGAAAAATTTGATATTCCCGAAGGAAATCTAAAAGTGCGATATGACTGAACTCACCGCGGGCGAAGCCGCGGGCGGAAAGCTAGTTACGATATAAACTCCTCTCGATTCTGGAATTAAAGTATCTGAGAAAATTGTTGTGGGATTCCAAAATTCTGATCACAGACTAAAAGTTCAGTAGATATCAATGTCTCAATTTTTATTACAAAACCAATGTCGTTAATAGCCATTGTGACGATGAAATAAATCGAGCAAGTCGACTTACTAAGTTATTCACGCCGTGCACGGTATTATTCTTCAGTTCACGTAGTTACACGTGTCACGTGATGTACGAGACCTCTTCTGGTAGTTAGCTTTGACGTGGTCTGCGTAGCTTATTTCTTATAACGAATTTATAGGGTGGTAAAGTGGACTTACACAGTTTCAGTTTTCTAGAACAGCAACTAAATATGTCGTTTTATTACAGATAAAAATGGAGAAACAGAGACACTATACACCAGCAGAATATCTAGCGGCTGAGGCGCTTTTGTGCCTAAAATGTAAGTTTCATTGTTTTTTTTTTCTATTTGTTCCGATAAGCAAAGAAAAAATATGTACATTTTCAACCTATATTTTTTTTATTAATGAAGAATCCACAAGCTTGAGGACTCGAGTAATCGCCTCAAGTGACAGGTTATTGGCGGCAGCCGACAAGTCAGGGCCACTGAGCCATTCTGGTCACCCGCCCCGTCATCCTTGGGCTTTAATCAACCACTGCGCCATGCTCCATGTGTTGCATTGCTTGTAATGTCCTGGAGGAGGCGTAATGTGGCCAATTTATTGACACTCCATATCATATATCCATTTCATATGGTTACAGACTCTGGTGAAGGCCCAGCTGCAGTGGGGGCGGCGGCGCCGACCACGATAGTGGAGGCGACAGGGGTAGTAGCAGCAGCTGCAGCGACAATGGCAGTACCGGCAGAAGTTGCCCCCCACCTCGACTCGGCGATTCGCTACGCGATTCGTCGTGTTCTGAGGATGAGGTGATGATGTCTGGTGTAGCCATATGGAGTCGTCGACTTCGAAGATTTATCTCGTGTGCTATTTTAGCGGATTCCAGACTTCAAAGCTGTCAAAAAGCTTCGGATGCGGCTGGGATTAACGCGGCGATGATGATGACGATGATGCATTGCACAATTTTTGTTGTTTAAGGGATATGTATAGGTCATTTCATTTAGCGAGTAATATGTAGTAATATGTTATTGTAGAATAAGTTATGCACATACAAGCAGTTTATTAAAAAGTCACATGTTTTGTTGATGACAGATTCGTGGTGGTATTATTTTATATGATTCATTTTAATAACTAGGTGTTATTATTTTAAATATATTAATTACTTTCAATTACACGTCACAATGATGGATATGTCATCAGTAAACAATTACACTTATGTTTTGTTAGTTAAACGATATCATATAAGAAAATCACTTGAATTGAAATTGTTCTCGCTGTAGTCATTATAGTTTTTCTTTTTTTTTTGTAATCATTATAAACTGGTGCTTGATACAATCCTGCCTGATGGTAAGCAGTAATGCAATCGTTGATGGTAAAGCGCGCTAGCTAATTAAGCCTATTCACTTGCCATATGAGTATGATTTCAACATAGTAAAAATTTTTAGTGATCATCTTCTTTTCATTAGGTATGTTTATTTATGATTTATTTGTTGACCAAATTGTATCATTCACTATTTTCTCATTCTCGTTGCTATCGAGCTTATCTGTAATTTCTTTTAATCTGTCTTCATTTCTTAAATTGTGAGTTCATCCCCTAACCAACCTTCACTGTTATCTAACTTAAGTCAAATATTGTATTTCAGATTAATTTTCATATATCTAATGTAAATATGACAAATATCAAATGATTTTAATTAAAACATATGTCTCAGTACAAATTGTTTTTAATTTTTCCAATACTTGATTTAGGAACACAAAACGAGGAAAGCTATCAGCATCCTATAATATAGCACTGTCTGTATTGTGAGTTGACTATCCCTCACCATTTTCAGAACATAAAATCATTGGAAGAACAAATTAGGTCAAATTCACAGCTATAGGATAAGATTGACCATAATGTTTCTGACAATGATAACGATCACACACATGACACAACGTCAACAACAACATTTCATTAGACTCTAATGAAATGTTAATATAATACAATCAAATTAATGTAATATAATTCATACACACCATACATAATACTTTGAAATTAAATCTCTCATATTTTGAAGCTGAATACTCAGGGTATAACATAATATTAATATGATCGTATGGTAATAATATTGGAAGGCATTCCCTTGTTCATATACCAGTTTAATGCATCTTTTTCTTTTTATTTTACTAAGTAAAGGAGGGAAGACAAATATAAGTTTGGTTCTGTCAAATATAACAAACATTTCAGATATTCCATAAACAGTTTAGACGTGTCCAACATTAAGGTTACTAAAATATTATAATTAACCTCAGACGCTACCTACGAATTAGAAAGAAACAAAAGTTCAAGCAAACTATATCATAAAATATGATCGATATATTGAAGCGCTGAAGGGTTTGTACGAAAACGCCACCATGTCAGTCCGAATACAGGACCAGACCTCGAAACCAATACCTCTGCAGCGTGATGTCAGACAGGGAGATATCTCTCCGAGACTGTTCACCGCTGCATTGGAGGATGTCTTCAAGGTTCAGGACTGGGTATCAACATCAATGGCGAGTACATGACACACCTTCGGTTTGCTGATGATATCGTAGTCATGGCTGAGACTGCAGAGGACCTGAGTACAATGCTCGAAGACCTCAATTGAGCCTCCGAGCGAGTCGGTCTTAAAATGAACATGGACAAGACGAAAGTCATGTCTAATGCCCATGTTGTACCGACTCCTATAAAGATTGGAGACTCTGTTCTCGAAGTTGTTGACAGTTACGTGTACCTGGGACAAACTATCCAGTTAGGAAGGTCCAACTTCGAGAAACAGGTCAATCGTCGAATCCAACTCGGCTGGGCTGCTTTCGGGAAGCTACGTAAAAAATCTTCTAGTCCGAAATACCGCAGTGTCTCAAGACAAAAGTCTTCGACCAGTGTGTGTTGCCAGTGATGACTTATGGAATTGAGACGTGGTCGCTAACAATGGGCCTTATAAGAAGGCTCAAAGTCACTCAAAGGGCAATGGAGAGGGCTATGCTTGGGGTTTCACTGCGCGATCGAATCAGGAATAAGGAGATCCGCAGAAGCAAGCGACATAGCCCGAAGAATTGCAACACTAAAGTGGCTTTGCCCGTAGGATCGATGCCTGTTGGGGCCGACGGGTTCTCGAGTGGCGACCACGCACCGGAAGACGTAGTGTGGGTAGGCCCCCGACAAGGTGGACCGACGACCTGGTGAAGGTCGCGGGAAACCGCTGGATGCGGGAGGCGCAGGACCTGTCGTCGTGGAGAACCTTGGGGGAGGCCTATATCCAGAAGTGGACGTCTTTCGGCTGAAATGATGATAATGATGATGATGATGAAATCATAAAAATGTAACCAACATTGAGACCATCCTTCTAAAACTCATTCAAGAAATCATTATACGGAACGGCAATGTGTAGCTAATCGCTCCGGAACAGCGCATCGCGTCTTGTACCTACTTACTCGTGATCGGTGTGATTCTCAGATTTGAAAATAAATTGTCACTTATAGCTACTTCCCTCAATTCCTCAAACGCATGTATTATTCGATGACGTAACTGTTCCGCCGAATCCACGTTCTTCATCGATGACTTTCTTCGTATATTAGGATCATCA
Organism: Sesamia nonagrioides; assembly: GCA_017933935.1. Taxonomy (NCBI): domain Eukaryota; kingdom Metazoa; phylum Arthropoda; class Insecta; order Lepidoptera; family Noctuidae; genus Sesamia; species Sesamia nonagrioides. The sequence goes on along the minus strand of JADWQK010001408.1, from coordinate 570,178 downwards.
AAAGAATGCAAGAGTGCTTTCTGATCTTATGATAAATTAAAGAGTTTGACTTCCTTATGCTCAATGAAGAGCAGAAAGGACCCTGACATCCACCTATAATACCTTTGACAATGTAAACCATCTCAGGATAACACGGAGACGGAGGGCGGGGCTTGTACGTGTATGAAAATATACGCAACGGATTTGGATCTTGACTTACAAACCAGCATTAATAACAACAATGTGTTTGGAAAACCAAAAAGCAGAGTCAAACGACAAATTATTTAGCACAAAAATAACAATGTAGACGATAGTACTGGATGTATAGACAATAAGACTCTTGGAAGATAGACAGCTACCGTGATCCGAATTAGGTACTCTACATTTTGACATTTACCTAACACCGAAATAAAACTGCGACTTAATTTTGAACCTCTCAAATCCCAAGAATAGCTGATGGGTTTTCTTCTAGTACTGACAACTGAAATAAAAATATATTTAAGCGTTTCAGAATTAGTTTACCATTCCATTTTATTATGTTTTAATTTTACAAATACTGACAATATTTATACTTTATTTTTTGAGTAAATTATATTTGTTAAATGGATAATGTTCAAATTAACAAGTGCTTCATATGACAAAACATAATATATTCAAAACTTTCCTACTCTAATGTTACGCGTTAAAGATCAAAGCATAACTGTTTTATAATATTTGCCTTTCTCGAACAAGTCATTTAAGATCATTAAGCACGTACTGATAGAATGTGAGAAGGTTCAAATTCGTTTAACTTTTAGTGGGTCGACATTAGGCACCTACTTCAAACCCTTATTATTGTAATGCATTACAATGAAAGACAATTACTCATTTCTCGGACAGAAAGTAGTAATCTGTATCCTTTTTGTTTTCATTTCAGTAAGTTGGCTCAAGGTTAGAGCTCACCATCCAACAATTTACCTACTCTTTGTATTTAGAAGCTTTTGTGTGGGTCTCCTTAATTGTTTTTCTTTTGTATTAGTTATATGTATTTTAAAGCTTTAATCCCTCTTATATTGAAGCTGAGAAATATTTCTACAAATTGTAGATAGTAAATCCCTTCGTTAATAGTTTATTATTCAGTCCTACAAACTAGGTAAAGTAGGGTAAGATTTATTTTTTCTTTTTAACTCTAACGTGTGACATATTGTTGGATAGATATTAAAAACGAATGGGGATTTATTAATACACTTCTTGATAATGTTCTTTTTTTAAAGTAAAAAGAACAGCATCCCTTCCCGCCGCCTCTAACTTTTGAACCATAAGTTTAAAAGATATGATAAAATCTCAAAGACAATTTTATAAAGACTTTCTAGCAAAATTATTTTGGGCTTGATAGGTTGAATAGTTTTTGAAGAATTGTACAAATTCATTTCTGAAAAAACTTTATGATTTAAATGTTTGCCGTTCGGAAAATTTATTTGATTGAATTTTTTATAGAGTAACTAGCTTTCCGCCCGCGGCTTCGCCCGCGTGGAGTTCGGTTATATCGCGCTTTTTAGATTTTCCTCGGGAATATCAAATTTTTCCTAGACAAAAGGTAGCCTATGTTCTTTCTAAGGGTCTAAAGATTGTCTGTGCCAAATTTCATCAAAATCGATTGAGAGGTTTAGGCGGGAAAGCGTAACAAACAGACAGACAGGCAGACAGACAGACAGAATTACTTTCGCATTTATATTATTAGTATGGATTGATTAAAACTGTTGCACATATGATACTCGATTTTTAGATATTATTCAAAAGTACACAAGTGCAAGTTCACGTGGTCGTTCACAATGGGCCTCATACGAAGGCTCACAGTCACACAAAGGGCAATGGAAAGAGCTATGCTAGGAGTTTCTCTGCGTGATCGAATCAGAAATGAGGAGATCCGCAGAAGAAACAAAGTCACCGATATAGCTCTGCGAGTCGCTAACCTTTAGTGGCAGTGGGCAGGGCACATTGCTCGTAGAACCGATGGCCGATGGGGCAGCAAGGTTCTGGAGTGGCGGCCACGTACTGGAAGACGCTGCGTAGGGAGACCCCCAACAAGGTGGACCGATGACCTGGTGAAGGTCGCGGAAAGCCGATGGATGCGGGCAGCACAAGACCGGTCATCGTGGAAAGCCTTGGGGGAGGCCTTTGTCCAGCAGTGGACATTTATAGGCTGAGGAAGAAGAAGATTCAAAAGTAATAACACACGGTAGGTATAGTCGCATAAAGTCTTGCCTATACCGATGTTATCCCGATCCTTGACCAGAGATAGGTAAGTGCTGGGCCTACGATCCATATTAAGTTGCACATTTTTTCATTTGGGTAAATTAACAGCACGGGGCCGCTGAGGTTAAGCGATTGACTGTTGCGCTGCGTGTCTCGGTTTCGATTCTCGCACGAAACAAATATTTGTATGGCCTACAGCTAGTAGTTCTGAGTCCTGCTGTTTGTGTGTGTAAGTTCAAATGTTTGGTAATGCACCTACGAATAAGGACAGGTATATTAAAAAAAATATATTGCATTATGCTATTCATCGAAACATACATGTCCAATTTATAGGACCGTGTGTGAATTTGCGAGAGTGATCTATTGCAGCGTAGAAAGTTTACTCACAGCTAAAAAACAGAGGAAAGAGGAAAAGATAGTCAACAGAAAGCCCACTGAGGGCCTGCGCAGACGACGGAGTTGTCTCCGCTTCGGAGAAAAAGTATGTTCTTGAGTAAAAAGTCCACCGCGGAATTACCGCGAACTCAACGCACACGGTGTGCAGTCATTTGTTGCCTAGAAATGTAAGAAGTGAGAGGACACAGCGCGGACTAAAGTCTGCCTTGTGCGTTGCTTCGCTGAGTCACACGAGTTCTATTTTATTCGGGGACTCCCCCGTACTTTTGTCCGGTCCGCTTTCTGCATCTCCTCGGTTATTCGGGGGACTTTTTGTACGTAGTACTTTTAATCCCTCGTTTGCGTTATTCGATACAGTTATTAGCGATGTATTTTAGCGGGCAAAAAAGTCCGCGGACAAAAATCACTCGCCTGCGCAAGCAATAAATGCTTCGCGAATGAATCACCTCGATTCATTCGCGAAGCATTTAGAAATAGTGTTTATATAAGTTTATGTGAAATAGTGTAATAATATGTTATCTGTGTCGGAATGGTCTTCATCCTTAACTTAAGAAGGTTTTAGAAAAACATTAAAATTTTACTGATACAAAAAAGAACTTTAGAAGGCCAGAACAAAATATTGTTCGTACAAAAGAATAAGACAATTGTTTTATGGAGAGACCCATTATACACCATGAAAATAAGTATTTTTCTTAACAAAAAAGAGAAATAAATACATTAATGTGCAATATCTTTTCCATGTCTTTAGAATTCTATTACTTTTTTGGAAAATTTTAATGCAAACTAAATATCTTGAAGGAATTAATTCGGTATCCATTCCTCTTTATATTTTTTAATTTAATAACATTGAATGACGACATAGGCCAAAGTAAGACCCTTTCAATTAAATCATCATTGTGTTACAAATAACTTTATGACGAAGTCTTTTTAAACACTACTTTGTCTGATGATTTGACATGTAAAAGCTACAGAAGCGTTTACCAAATCTTGTGGATAACGTGAGGAACACGATGTGTAGACATACATAATTATGTACGTACGTATTTATTTAGACTCGGTACCTGTTTAAATAGGTACCTGGATTTATGTTTACTCTAGGTGCTAGTAGTACAGACAGACATGTAATGACATGTACACTCTTACACTTATTTCCAATAATTCATGCAGGTCAGAAGAAACATTCCATTACTGTTCTGATAATTTTCCAACAGGACTCAGTTCTCATGCACAACCAGCTCACAACACACAACTGTGATCAATGTCAATCTCAGCGTTAGGAATTGTACCCACGCTGATAGTATAATACTTAAATATAACTTACGAATACATTGTAACAAGAACATTCAAGTACAATATAACGACAGTTTTTGACAACGCTGTTGTGAACGTCACCATGTACATCTTTTTTTCTCCTGGTAATACTACCCATCCAGGTCTGTTGCCTCCGTTCTGAGACTGCTGCTGTCGGCCTATCTATCGTCCACCCCCAAGTCCCGTTGTCATATCCCTCTACGTTCCGTTTCGCTGCTGTTTACACCTGACTTTTATTTATGACCTTCCTCAAAGCTTCAAATTACAACAACCCTTTCGTCATTATTTTTTTTTTATTTCTTGAATCCATACTAATGTTATAAATGCGAAAGTATCTCTGCCTGTCTGTCTGTTATGCTTTACCGCTTGAAACTCTCAACCGATTTTGATGAAATTTGGCACAGACGATCTTTAGACCCTGAGATAGGACATAGGCTACCTTTTATTGAAAAAACAAAGGAAATTCCCGAGGGAAATCTAAAAAGCGCGATATAACCGAATTCCACGCGGGCAAAGCCGCTGGCGGAAAGCTAGTATATAATATACTCTTAATCGATTGCTTTTTTTCCTTCTCTTCGTTGAGTTTCCATGTTGTTACACGACAGACAATACTTTTTTTAAATTATGGCCATTGCTATTTTGATTTTATAATCACAAACCTTTTGTCTAAGATAAGTCCTCACAGGTAACACACCTTGAACATAATTGTAGACAATTAGTTTGGGAGAAATTGAAAAAGATTAACTTTTCTGGGTACCTGGGTTAGGCAGGTAGATATTTTGTTATATGACAGACTGAAGAAGCTTCAAAAATGAGAATTGGCAAATTTTCGTCAGTACTCTTCCAGTGAGTGTTGTGCGTGGCTGTTGCTCTTTTCGATATTAAATCAGTTGCTTTGGTGCCTGCGTGAGTATTTTTGAAATTGTATATTAAAAGTGAACTTAAGTCTAATTCAGTGAATGTCGTGTAGAACTTGATAATCGCAATCTTTAAGTTTGACTTTTCTCCACTATCGCTTTTTAATTTGAACTCGTCTTTAAATCTTATTTTCATTATGGATAATATTATTCAATCTTTGACAGTTTAACAGTCTTTCTCTATAACAGTCGTGGTGGCCCAGTGGTTAAAACACCGGCCTCTCAAGTATGAGTGCGCGGGTTCGATTCCAGGTCAGGCAAGTACCAATGTAACTTTTCTAAAGTTATATGTACTTTTTAAGTATATCTTGGACACCAATGACTGAAGGTGAAGGAAAAACATCCTGAGGAAACCTGGACTTTAAGTCTGAAATCGCCAACCCGCATTGAGCAAGCGTGGTGATTACGCTCAATCCTTCTCTGTATGAGAGGAGACTTATGCAGTGGGACGATAAAAAGGTTGATGATGATGGTGATGATTCAATCTTTAAAATTATATTCCCACTTTCGTTAACATTAACTGATATCTTGATCAGTGTTGAATTTAATTTGTATTTTTCTTATACTTACTATATTGAATCTAGTTAATTATTTGCCAGAGGAAAGCTTCACTCTGTTCATTTTACTTTTCTAGAAGGAAGATCCTGTTTTAGTTTTTAACTATAATACGTCGGCTAAATTCGATAAAGAATAGAGGTAAACAAACCGTTGCTAGGCAACGAGTAGTTTACGCCTAAAAGACAGTTGTTAACAACCTTTTCTAGATAGATGATTTTCATAAAACTAATAATTTTACTTCTTACTAATGTAAACAGTTTATTTGTTTAGATATTTATGATTTGCATAGAACGCTTAACCGATTTGAATGAAATATGACACACATGTAAGCTAATTTCCTAATAGATTAATTTTTTTGATACATATTTATTACTATTTATATTATTTATTATTACTTTATATTTATTATTTTGTTACTTGAAAGTATTACAATGCACAATGCATGTGTTATGCAGTTGATTTGAAAGTAAAAAGTATCAAACTATAAAGTTAAAAATAATTTAAAAAAAACCGCTTTGTGCCATAATTTTTGCAAGCAAGCAAGCAAGCAAACAAGCAAGTAAGCAAGCAAACATACAAGTGAAGCTAATAAAAAGCATGTAATTAATGTCGATTTATTAAAAGTGTTTCTAAATACCCAGTTATTGGCGCCGATTCCGTTGTTCACAAACTAAACTAATTTTAAGTTATATGCATCTTTTTCTTTCCATTTCGTTAAGGAAAGGGTAGAAGATAACATTTTAATTTAATCCTGTCAAATTAAGATACTCCATAGACAGTTTAGACGCGATTATAAACATGGCGACTAAAAATACGCCAGTTTACGTCAGAAGCGCACTAATTTGACAGGTGTAAACTGACATTATTATTATTTTAATAAAAGGACGTTGCAGTCAGTTTTAATGAGTTTATTTCCTTTGCTTTTTAATGTTACACAGGAACACGTTTTTTAATTTTATAAAAAAATTCTTTTCAAACAACCATCTTACTCTTGTCTATAAAACACAGTAGCACAGATAATAAAAACCTGTCATGTTTAAATTTCTTATGTTGCCAGTAACACCGTCCCTCAAAATAAGAAATTCAAATTAATACAACCTTATCATATTCAAAACATGACTTACAAACTTTTACATTTTTCCTTTACATACAAAGTAATTAACTTATACACTTTTACAGTTTCATAATTTATACACAACTATGAAATCTTCACTTATATGTATAGTATCATTTAACAAAACAATTAAACTTTTCTTGTAAGACTATTTTATATCAATCATTAAGTTTAAATATCCCCTTAATTTAACAAATGTTGGACTTGATAAAGGTTTAGTTAGCAAGTCAGCTACTTGCTCTGATGTTTCTACATAACTTAACTTTATTAAACCTTCTACAATTTTCTCACGAATAAAATGATGTTTAATATCTATGTGTTTCATTCTTTTATGCAAAACTGGATTTTTAGCAACCTTAATTGAACTCTGGTTATCTTCATATATTAATACATACTCAACATTAATAAAAAAATCAGTTATTAGCTGTTTAAGCCAACAAGCTTCTGCTGTAGCCATACTAAGTGCCATGTACTCAGCTTCAGTTGAGGACAAAGCTACTGATGGCTGCTTTCTAGTACACCACGAAACAGGAGAACCAAAAATTTTAAAAACAAATCCAGCTGTTGACCTTCTGTCAACTAAATCACCTCCCCAATCAGAATCTACATAACCTACAATGATAACATCATTCTTGTTTCTTTCAAACACTAAACTTAAATCAATTGTCCCTTTAATGTATCTGAGAACTCTTTTTAACATATTCCACAACTCTTCACTAGCACATTTTTGGAAACGACTTAAGATTGAAACACAAGCACATAAATCAGGTCTACTGCCTAATACTGCATACAATAAGCATCCAATTAGTTGTCTACATCTTGTTTCTAACTCTTGAGATTCAGATTTTTGCTTATTAAGACTATCAGTTTTAAATTTTGAATCCATGGGTGTAGCAACGCTTTTACATTCTGACATATTATATTTTTGTAAAATCTGTTTTAGGAATGCTTTCTGACTTATTTTTAAGATACCATTAATAGCATCCTGTTCAATAGATATACCCAAAAAGTATTTTGCTAGACCCAAGTCTTTCATTGAAAAATTTCTCTTTAACATTTCTTTGGTTTTGTTTACACATTCAATATCCGTCCCTGAAATTAACAAATCATCAACATAGAGTAATAAATAGACTATCTGTCCATTATACTGTTTTACATAAAGACCATAATCAGTTTTACATTGTTTAAAACCTTCAAACAACATAACTGAGTTGAATTTATCATTCCAGTTCTTTGGTGAACTTTTCAAACCATATAATGACTTTTTCAGCTTACATACCATATTATTATCAGTATAACCTTTTGGTAATGACAAATATATCTCATCTTTAATATCACCGTGAAGGAATGCACTTTTAACATCCATTTGATGTACTAAAATACCCTTTTGATTACAAACTGCCAATAGAGTGCGAACGGTTGGAAGCTTGGCAACTGGTGCAAATAGATTATCATCAGTAAAATCAGTTTGTTGAAAGCCTCTAGCTACGAGCCTAGCCTTGTAACTAGCTATATTACCTTGATCATCAAGTTTTCTTTTATATACCCATTTGCTTTCAATAACTTTACAATTTACTGGTTTAGGCACTAACTCCCATGTATTATTTTCTTTTAAACTACTTATCTCTTCCTCCATTGCTTTTTGCCAACTTGCTTTTTCAGCACTTTTCATGGCTTCCTCAAATGTTTGAGGATTTTCCTCTATAAAACTCAAAAAACATGTATAGTCTGTACTGTAATCCTTATGCCACTCTGGCGGTCTAATCTGATTTCTAGGTCTAAACCGACTAGTTTGTTCTACCTGACTTTGAACTTCAGTATTTGTATTATAGAACTCTTCATTAGACTCATTAATCAATTCATCAACGTTTACACTGTTATTTAGATTTTGACCTAATGTTTCAATATTTACTTCCGTTTGACTATTTATTGTACTATCCCTACTATTTTCATTCTGTATAATACTGTCACTATTTTCCTCTGATGAGTTTACTGAATTTAAATTTTCTCTTTCTATTGCGATTTCAATATTTTCTGTTATATCAGTATTAGATATTTTATTGCTATCATTAATATCGCTATCTTTAATAAAATCTACATCTCTTTTAAACTCTACTATGTTTTCCTCCTTATAGTAAATTCTATACCCCTTAGTCAGTTCTCCATACCCAACAAAATATCCTTTCTTACCTTTGGAATCTAATTTTCTTCTTTTCTCCTTAGGTACATGACTAAATACTGGATTACCAAATTTATGTAAACCATGTATCTCAAAATTTCGGCCTGACCAACATTCATAAGGTGTTTTATCAGTATTTTCATTTTTAACATAAGTTCTATTTAATGTGTACACAGCTGTGTTAACCGCTTCAGCCCACAGCGTTTTATCTAATTTAGATTTAATTAACATAGTTCTAGCAGCTTCTATTATTGTTCGCATTTCTCTTTCTATCTTACCATTCTGTTCCGGTGTATAAACAACCGTAGTTTGATGTTGAATACCTTTATTACTTAAAAAAGATTCTAAAGTTTTATTTAAAAATTCAGTCCCATTATCAGTTCTTAAAATCTTGACTTTACTATTTGTTTCAATTTCAGCATAATTAATGAACTGTTTTATTCTTTCTGGCACTTCAGACTTATGTTTTAAAAAGTAAACTTTCCTATATTTTGAGAAATCATCTTTGATTACTAAAATATACCTTGAACCACCAACAGATGAAACTTCCATCGGCCCGCAAACATCAGCATGTAATATTTCACAACACATGTTTGTTTTATTTAAACTCCGAGGAAATGGTAAGCGGTGACATTTTCCTTCCATACATGCAACACAAGAATCATCAGAATCAATGAATTTAATGTTATTATTTTTTAAGATTGAGCGACAGTAATCTAAATTTTGGTGTGCCAATTTTTCATGCCAATCCATAAGGGTATTATTTTCTTTAACTTGAGTAGTCAAATTAGCCCTATGTGAGGTAGCAGAGGTAAACTGCATTACATAGAACTTACCAACACATTTACCGACACAACATATTATGTTATTTTTAATTAGCTCACAGCTTTTACCTTTAATTTGTAACATATAACCTTTATTTATAGCTTTTGTTACAGAGAATAAATTTACCTTAAGTTCAGGAACATATAATACATCATTTAGTGACGTCTCCACATAATCAGTACCATCAAAAGCCTTCAGAAGTATTTGTCCGATTCCTTGTACTTTTAGTTTTCTGCCGTCTCCAACTATGACATATCTATCACCTGAAATACCTGAAAAGCTAAAATAATTATTTATATTAGGGGTTATGTGGTCACTTGCACCACTGTCCAATATCCACTCTTCTTGGCTATTTTCATTGGCAACAAATGCACTAGAAATAAATGCATTTGCTTTTGAGTTATCCCCCTTTTTATCATGTGAGTTATTTCCTTTATTGTTCTTCGAACGACTTTCTTTATTTTCTTTGGAACTATTTCCTTTTTCTTTATTTTTCTTAAAATAGCATTGCTCCATTGTGTGTCCCATCTTCTTGCAATAGGAACAAGAAGTATTTGATCTGCAAACATTTTTCTTATGGCCAATCTTCCCACATTTAAAACATTTTATATTTTGCACAGTTAAGGCAACGGGCTCCTCGTTTTCTTTCATGCGCTCTTCTTCTATGAGCAGTCTTGCCTGCAAACCGTTCAAGGTTTGGGATTCCTGAGAAACACTTTCCCACGCTGATACGAAATGTCTATACTGAGGTGGCAACGTCATGATCACTTTTGTGATGATCATTTGGTCAGAGACTGGCTCACCTAACTGTTTTAGTTGATTTGCAAAGTGTTCTACTTTACTAAATAAATTTGCCATACCTCCTTCTTCATATTTATATCTCATGAACCTCTCTTGAAGTAGATGAACGCTCGTTGAGCTTTTGAGTTCGTAAATACATGACAATTTACTCCACATTTCTGCCGCAGTACAACACGTTAGCAAATGTTGCATAACGTTTTCGGTAACTCTCGACACGATGTGTATTTGTGCTTTGGCATCCAACACCTCCCATTCGTTTGGCTTCAAACTGGAGTCATTTTTCTTGACTGTGCCGTCGACAATCCCAAAGAGGCCTTGTCCATTAAGTAAAATCTTCGTTTGGAATTTCCATAACGACCAGTTTTCGCTGCCCGTAAGTTTTACCACCGTAATTCCTGCAACATTTACTCCAACCCCAGAAACAGTACCTGAAGAATCCATGATGGCCAACAGTTCTGAGTTTTATTTCTAATCTGATTGCATCCACGTTAATCTTTAAAAATAGGCGGGTCTGGGCCCATAACCTATTATTATTTTAATAAAAGGACGTTGCAGTCAGTTTTAATGAGTTTATTTCCTTTGCTTTTTAATGTTACACAGGAACACGTTTTTTAATTTTATAAAAAAATTCTTTTCAAACAACCATCTTACTCTTGTCTATAAAACACAGTAGCACAGATAATAAAAACCTGTCATGTTTAAATTTCTTATGTTGCCAGTAACTGACATTTTATCTTTTTTTTTTTTGGTTCAATTCATTCCGTTCTTCTGAACGGAAAAGGCAATGGCATAGTACGCCATACAGCCTAGTCTTCAGTACATATATTCTTGAGTAAACTTCTATCCTAACTTATCCTAATTAATCCTAACTTATCCTAGCTTATCCTTAACTTATCCTAACTAATCTAACTCCTTTCGTTTCCCGCGTTTGGACGATAAGGAGCGGTTTAGCGTAAAGACATGATGCGGCCACTATGCTACAATATTTCACTGTTCTTTTTGAATTATTCACTGAATGCACTTTTTACTACATAAATCACGCGTTTTTATTTAGTAAACGACACTATAAATAATTTTAAAAGTCCAATGAAAAATGAGCGTGACACTCATCTTGACATTCCCGCCAAAACCACCCTGACATTTTATCTTCTGTCCTTTTTATAATGAAATAGGAAGAAGAAGATGCACATAACTTAAAGGTAGTTCCATTATGCATGTTAGTTTAGTGATTCTATTGAAATATGCTGCAATAGGGATTGTTAATAAATAGTTAGCATGTAAAAGTCGATAATCATGTAAATAACAGGAGATTTGTAAAACGTGAGTTGTGATAACCCTAAATTGATTTGTTTATCTCTATTATTTATGGAGCTTGGCGAGAAGATAGGTAAAATTATAAAAGAAATTCGTACAAGATATAGACGAATCTATCAAGATTATTAAAATAAGTGATATGTTTGCCATTTCAACCAATAATAAAGAGTTGAAATTTCAATTGCCTGTATAAAATATCAAATAATATATAGATTATATTATACTAGTGGCCGCTAGCGACTTCGATCGCGTGGTTTAGTTAGGCTCTGCTCCTATTAGTCGCAGCGTGATGTCATATATCCTAAAGCCTTTCTGGATTAATGGGCTATCCAACACAAAAAGATTTTTTCAAATATGACCCGTAGTTCCCGAGATTAGCGCGTTCAAACAAACAAACTCTTCAGCTTTAAATATTAGTATAGATAAGTGCTTATGTAAAAAATAATAAACGTAAGAGTCTCAGTCTCTTAAGCATTAATTTTCTTTATTCCGAAATCGAAATATCTAAAAAAATTTTGCGGGGTACCGGCCACAGGCTGTACTATAGAAAATCATTGCGATACTAGTATTGACTTACTTAGTTATTCTCGCCTTGCGCGGTATTATACTTCAGTTCACGTAGTTACACGTGTCACGTACGTACGAGTCATACTCTGGTAGTTTTCTATCAAGTAGTCTGCGTAGCTTGTTTCTTGTAACGAATTTTAAGGGTAACCTGGATTTCCACAGTTTTAAATATGCCCTTTTATTACAGTGAATAATGGAGAATTATAGTGAAGCGGAGATGATTGCGGCCGAGGCGCTTTTGGCGCTGTCTTGCTCCGGAAGGACCGAAAGGAGTAAGTTTGAATTATTTTTCTATTAACACCTTTATAAGCAAAAAAAGAAAAAAAAAACGACGTTTACTTTTCGAAACTTTCAGTTTCGGCCAGTCCTGTTCGTGCTGAGTTTCGAGTCACAGCTGGACCTGGATCTAGCAGAGATTGTGTAAATGGGGATGGTGAGAAAATGGTAAGCAAACTCCTTATAATTAAAGTATGCAATAATTAATGAGCATAGTTATAATGACGTGCTGATTGATGACACTAATCTTGAGACCAAAGTAAAAACACGAAACAAACGATAACATGGTATGTACCTACTATCTACTATTTGTGACAGTGATAATAATTTTTTTTTAATAATTATAAACTAGTCCTTAACTGCAATCCTGCCTGATGGTAAGCAGTGATGCAATCGTTGATGGTAAAGCGCACTAGTTTATTAAGCCTATTTCACTTAAAAAACTCACCGAAGAATTGCAACACTAAAGTGGCAGTGGGCTGGACACATTGCTCGTAAGACCGATGCCCGATGGGGCCGACGGGTTCTGTGTGTGGCGACCACGCACCGGAAGACGTAGCGTGGGTAGGCCCCCGACAAGGTGGACCGACGACCTGGTGAAGGTCGCGGGAAACCGCTGGATGCGGGAGACGCAGGACCGGTCGTCGTGGAGAACCTTGGGGGAGGCCTATGTCCAGCAGTGGACGTCTTTCGGCTGAAATGATGATGATGATGATGTTGACTTAAAATACTTAGGAATAGGAAGGATGACGGCAGTTGAGCGGGGTGATGCAATGTTACCCAAGACCAACACGACCAACAATGGTGCACCAGTGGGAGATTGATCTGGAGACTCTCCACGACCAAACTCCCGACACAACAACATTTGGCGCATCGTACCCGGCACACATTGCAACACAACTGTTCAGACCCGTCCTCTGTAGGTACGGCTTCACCAGACATCATGCCAGAACACGACGAATCCCTGATTCGAAAAATCGTTTGTAAATCACATTTTTTCGTATATTTATTGTGATTTGATATTTTGCAGGTACGACTAGGACAGGGGAAGGCGGTAGTATCCAAAAAAATCTTAGATCAAATTGATTGGCAGTCACATACGAGTGCCACGCGGAAACTGTTAGCAGCAGTTTTTCCTCGCAGGTATTTATGACCCTTGTATTAGCTATTTAAGTTACCATTAACCAAATCAAATCAAAATTGTTTATTCCAAATTAACCATCACTTGGTACTTTTGAATAGTCAATGTCGGTCAGTCCAAGAAAAGTGAAGCTAAATTGCACGTTCCAAAGCGTAGATCATTAAGGAGAAGAACGTGCAAGAAACTCCATGGACACTCTTTTAAAATCATAATAAATGGGTTACATTTCTTCGTTACATATTTATGTTGCTTCTATCATGTGAGCACAATGTAAAATTAATTAAAACAGAAAATCCGAAACAAGGACCTTCAAAACTAACCAAAAAAATCCAAATTATATGTTTCAGGGTATTAGCGACCCATTCGCTAACTGGGAAACCGTCACCTGCGTACCCCAATAGGCCTACGAAGGCAAAATTGGATGCGGATTTGGTAAGGGATATTGTGGAAACTGTGGTCGACCGCTGCGGCGTATCCAAAAGCCAAGTTCGGTACGTAATCACTTCACCTTCCTTACTTTTTAAAGTTAACAATCAATTTATAGTTTAGGAATTATTCATAATTCTTTTTTTCAGAACCATTATAACAATAAAATGCGCTGATGAGTGCAAAATGCTCCGCACTCGTGGATACAATTAGGGGCATTTAGAAGAATAAGGAGAATATCCTACCAAAGTCAGTATAACATAATAATCACGTGGAAACTCTACATAACTAGTTTCTTTTCTTTAAACTTTTTCTTTCGGTAATATGATATTAATTCCTCGGAATTGAAATATCTGAAAAATTGTTGAGGGATTCGAAAATTACTAGATTCCGGCTACAGGCTAAATAAAAGTTGTGATTTTTTATTACAAAACTGTCGTGCAAGTCGAATTAGTAAGTTATTCACGCCACAAATGATAGTATTACCCAGTTCACGTATCACCTGAAGTACTAGTCGTACCTATTCAGGTAGTTTGCTTTCACGGAGTCTGCTTAGTTTGTTCCTTTTAACCAATTTATAGAGTGAATTCGACACCAACAGTTCCAATTTTCTAGTACAGCATTTAAGCATGTTGTTTTATTACAGTTATAAATGGTGAACACCGATGAAATTGTTGCGGCGCAGGCGCTTTTGTTATTGCAAGACACGTCGTCAATAAACAATACAAGTAAGTCTGAATTGTTTTTTTCTTTCCATTAGCATCCGATCAGTAATAAAAAATGAAATATTATCGATGGCCTCACAGAATAAACGCGTAAGTCAAAAACGACAACTTTTAAGGAAAAAATATAGACGATAACACGAATAACTGTTGTTTGGTAGTATTTATTTATTTATATATTCTTTATTGTACACCAAATATCAAACAAAACAATCAACTCAAAAAAAAAACATACAATGTAGTATATAATGAATGTAGCGTATAAAATGTAGTATGTAATGTACTATATACGGTTAAACAAATTATACCAAATTAAAGATAAATAAATATCTTATTAAATTAGATATATTTTAGTTCAAACCGTTTTCCGAAAATATGAGAAAAACCGTTTTATTTTTTTATTTAAGGAATTTTCTATGACTAGATCACAGTAAACTTTCATTATTTTCCACGACTAACCGTAGTTAGTCGTGTAAAATAAACAATCCCATTAAATACCGTAGGAGGCAATGCAATACTTTAATTATAAATAAAAAATATTTTAAAACTTTCATTGACACGTTAAGAATAAAAATTGAATGCTTTATCAACATGAATAAACGTGTAAGCTGCTATTATACAAACTCGAAGAAGTGCACAAGTCTTCTCAACTAGGATTGCTTGTTTTAACACGTTTATTCGTATGAACTTGGGGACCTAAAAAGCTTTTAACAATAGCATATACATTTATACTTGTGATATAATTATACGATTTATCTCTGCAATAAACAAATCAAATAATATAATAGGCGTATTTTGAGTAAAAGAAAATATTCGACCCGTCGTACGGCTGGTTTCCACCCTTACTTTGTTAACACCACTACGATCCGGACGAAGCGTTTCGCCTCCTCCTTTATACCGCGTACATCGAGGGACTGGAACAATTTGCCAGCGGCGGTGTTTCCGTCGGACTACAATTTGAGTGTCTTCAAGGCTAGAGTGAATAGGCTCTTAATAAACTAGTGCGCTTTACCATCAACGATTGCGTCACTGCTTACCATCAGGCAGGATTGCGGTCAAGCGCTGGTTTATAATAAGTAAAAAAAAAAAAAAATCTAGTACTTGGTTTAACTGAGAGACATAAAATTTAGACGATCACATTCTTGTGTAAATGGAATTTATACTTGTATAGCCTCAATTATCTATCCTACATTATATTTATATACTAGAGGTAGAGGTTTGGTCCCAGCACAGAAAATGGTGCCGTGACCCGGATAGTTCGGCTTTATTTTACACTAGCAGCCACCAGCGACTTCATTCGCGTAGAGTTAGTTATGCTCCGCTCCTATTGGTCGCAGCGTGATGTTATATAGCCTAAAGCCTTTCTGGATTAATGGGCTGGGCTATCCAACGCAAAAAGAATTTTTCAAATCGAACCAGTAGTTCCTGAGATTAGCGCGTTAAAACAAACAACAGCTATTGGTATATCAAACGAAAAATACAACGTAGAAAAGATACAAATCAATTATCAGATTAACAGGTAACCGTCCGTCATAAAAAAAGATCTTTAAGGGTGTAGTGACGAGAGTCTTAGACATTTCGTAGATTTCGTAACATTTGTAGAACATCGTAGTTGGAATAAAATCCAACGGGATTTTTACGTAATTTATAGGATTACTAGCTGACCCGGCGAACTTCGTTCCGCCTTAAAGACAATATCACATGACTACTTTTTAAATTAGGATAATTTTAAATAAATAAATATTATTATTCAATGATTCTTTATTTGGGAGCAATATCCTGGCGGTTCTCCGGAAATCTTTAATGTGCTACAATACTCGGAAACAACATCCATTGGCCCAATGCGAACGTCATTGCGCTATATTATATGCGTATAGAAAAGCTGCCCGATTCAAATCAATATTTGATGAATTTCTTCTTGTGCTTCGTAAATTATTATCTAGCGCTTGATCTCTGAGGTTTGCTCGACGATTTCGCATTGCCAACTGAGCCGTTTCATGGGCTGCCTCCCTTTGTTCTGGTGAGTGAGAAGCACGAAGTCGAGCCATACTAAGGCTGCGCTCTTCAAGTGCAATTTCTTGCTCTTCTTCAGTTTTTTTTTTTTGTTTGGATGGGAAATCATCAAATGACCTCTCCCGCTCTGGGCGGAGCGGAAGGGCGTGTCAGACTTTTACCTAGACTAAAACCCACCCGTGTTCCTTCACTTGCCTGTGCAACGGCCAGTGCCATGGTTTCTTTTTTAACCAACCCGCAACCCTGTGGACCAGTCCTCGTAGACCCCGTCAAGGTGTGCTGACTTCTATTTGAGGCGCGTGTGTAACACAACGCGCCGTCAACTCGGGCCTGGTTCTTACCTGGAGGCGAGCTGCCTATCGCTCGCCGCCCGCAAGCCCGCGCCTACGGTGGTCGGGAGTCCGATGTTGCCACCCGACCAGGGCGCTTCCTGCGGCGGTTTGAGGCGCGAGAGTAGTGGGATTTTCGCTCCCTCACGCGCTACGCCTCCTCCTTTGCCAGCATCACTGCTTCACAGAAGGAGGTGAAAGCTTGCCATCATGCACTCTTGCTCCGGACTATGGCCCGGACCAGGGTCGGACGCGAGAGATCGCCGCCGATCGCCACCACGAAGACACGGCTGTGCTCTACCCAAGCCGGGCAGACCTCCACAATATGCTCCACCGTGTCCTCAGGGTGATGCACAGAGTGGTCACCCTGGCGTTTCCTCCCGCCTTATACGGAACAGGAACCTCCCGAAACAGCTGTGTCCGGTGAGGACCTACGTCAGTCGGAAGCCGAGGACGCCGTTGGCCGTCTCTAGCTACTCCTCAAAGAGAGGACTTACCGCCGCTATTGTGGCGTGCTCTGTGCTGGATTGCGACAATCACACTTTCCATGTCGCCATGAGATCCCGCCGGAGCTCTGTCCACAATTTAATGGATGTTATTATACATATAAACGTTTCTTTTTAATTACTCTATCTATTAAAAGAAACCTCATCAAAATCTGTTTCGTAGTTTTAAAGATTTAATCATACAAAGGGAAGAGAAAGTAACTTTGTTTTATAGTATGTAGTGAAGTGGTAAATGGCACAGCAATACAATATTAGAAATTTTGAAGTTGAAGTTTGCTTTGGGGCTTTTATTAAAAAAATTAAACCGGCAGTGTTTGTACCATTTTTAACAAATGAACCGCTAACTTATATTTTGACTGAGTTGTTTTGTTATTCCATGTCACGTCACACGGGAACGACGGGAACAACGGGAACAGGATAAAAAGTATCCTATGTGATATGTCCTTCTCCCAGTTCTTATCTACCTCCCTACCAATTTTGAGCCATACTGGTAAAGCGGTTCTTGAGTTATAAGTAGAGTAACTAACACAACTTTCATTTATATACATAGACTTCATTCAAATCGGACCAGCCCTTTAGGAGGAATTCAGTGACGTACACAGGTACAGCAGATTTAGGAATATACCCATGGAAAGCATTGTCATCTACATTTGTAACAAAGATATCATACCTCTCTCTACCCCTAGAGCTCTTGTTTCAGTCTCTTAAAGTTAAATAAAAAATATTAAATATTTATTTTTTTTCTATTTATTTTTTTCTCTTTTAGTTCATAAGTACAATTTTAGTTAAATAAAAAAAATCAAAATATTTTTTTTTATTTTTTCCTCTTTTAGTTCTTATGTACAATTTTCTTTTTAAGTAACTACAAAAATTAAAAAAAAAAACTATAAACTTGTCTAAAACAAAAAAAAACTTGTGATTGCCCGGGTTTGAACCGAGGAACACCAGCCATCGCGAGTAGACCATACCACTGTCGCCTACGCCACAGCCGCTATGTCAAGCCGCGCGAAATTAGCGCCCATATTATGCGTGAAATATTGCGAAAGAGAAAACTCGAATATATGCGCTTCCCCAGAAATAAAACTGAGCTAGATCAATTTCTCGTCCCTGAAAAACCCACATATTAAATTTCAGCGAAATCGTTAGGGCCGTTTCCGAGATCACATGCTTCTTCAAGCGATCAGCGCCATCTGCCGGGCTGATATGTGAATCTAAACCATCCAGGTCGCCACTCAAACGCATACAGAAAAATTCATTAAAATCGGTCAATCCGTTTAGGAGGAGTTCAATGACATACACACGTACAGCAGAATTATATATATAAAGATATATCGACGGCGGTCGACGAAGTTAGGGCCACTGAGCCTGCCATATTTTATAGACTCTGGTGAAGGCCCAGCTGCAATGTGGACGCCGGCTTCGACCACGGCAGTGGATGCGGAACCGGCAGTGGCAGCAGCTGCTGCGACCATGGCAGTATCGGCAAAAGTTACCCCCCAACTCGACTCGAGGATTCGCGACGCGATTCGTCGTATTCTGAGGATGAGGTGATGATGTCTGGTTTAGCCATACAGAGGACACCAGGAAATTGAGTAACCTCCTCCTTTTTGAAGTCGGTTTAAAAAGCAGCTTTATCGAGACTTGGCTAGTTTTTAACAAAATGTTTTTGGTGCGATTTCAGTTCTTTTTGTAGAATTGTGGGCATTAAATATTGATTTATTTTATTAGATTTTCTTAATTAAAACACAGTTTTTTTTTTTGTTATGGGGACTTTTTTTCTGCAGTGAAATGCTATAGGCTAATTGTTGTAAGATTCCAAAATTACGTAATTCCGATCACATACTAAAAGTTCAGTATCTACTGAACTTTGAGAGAGATTGATATCTTTCAATAGGTTGACACATTGATATCTAGCAATGTCTCAATTCTTAACTACAGATCCAATGCCGCTAAAAGCCATTGCGACGGTAAAATAAATCGAGCAAGTCAACTTACTAAGTTATCTACGCCATGCACGGTATTATTCTTCAGTTCACGTAGTTATATGTGTCAAGTGACGTACGAGTCGTACTCTGGTAGTTTGCTTTGTGGTCTGCGAAGCTTGATTCTTGTAACGAATTTATAGGGTGGTAAAGTGGACTTATACAGTTTCAGTTTTCTAGAACAACAACTAAATATGTCGTTTTATTACAGGTAAAAATGGAACAACAAAAAAATTACACCGACGCTGAATACCAAGCGGCCGAGGCGCTTTTGTGCCTTAAATGTAAGTTGGATTGCTTTATTGTATTTGTTCCGATCAACAAGGATTTGTTCACTTTCATTCTTTTTTTTATATGAAGAATCGACAAGAGTGAGGACTTAAGTGATCGCCTCGAAGGACGGGTTATCGGCGACGGCCGACTAAGTTAGGGCCACTGAGCCATTTAGGTCCCCCGCCCCGTCATCCCTGGGCTTTGAGGAGGCGTAATGGGGCCAATTTATTGGCACTCCATATCATATATCCATTTCTTATATTTTATAGACTCTGGTGAAGGCCCAGCTGCAATGTGGACGCCGGCTTCGACCACGGCAGTGGATGCGGAACCGGCAGTGGCAGCAGCTGCAGCGACCATGGCAGTATCGGCAAAAGTTACCCCCCAACTCGACTCGAGGATTCGCGACGCGATTCGTCGTATTCTGAGGATGAGGTGATGATGTCTGGTTTAGCCATACAGAGGACACCAGGAAATTGAGTAACCTCCTCCTTTTTGAAGTCGGTTTAAAAAGCAGCTTTATCGAGACTTGGCTAGTTTTTAACAAAATGTTTTTGGTGCGATTTCAGTTCTTTTTGTAGAATTGTGGGCATTAAATATTGATTTATTTTATTAGATTTTCTTAATTAAAACACAGTTTTTTTTTTTGTTATGGGGACATTTTTTCTGCAGTGAAACGCTATAGGCTAATTGTTGTAAGATTCCAAAATTACGTAATTCCGATCACATACTAAAAGTTCAGTATCTACTGAACTTTGAGAGAGATTGATATCTTTCAATAGGTTGACACATTGATATGTAGCAATGTCTCAATTCTTAACTACAGATCCAATGCCGCTAAAAGCCATTGCGACGGTAAAATAAATCGAGCAAGTCAACTTACTAAGTTATCTACGCCATGCACGGTATTATTCTTCAGTTCACGTAGTTACATGTGTCAAGTGACGTACGAGTCGTACTCTGGTAGTTTGCTTTGTGGTCTGCGAAGCTTGATTCTTGTAACGAATTTATAGGGTGGTAAAGTGGACTTATACAGTTTCAGTTTTCTAGAAGAACAACTAAATATGTCGTTTTATTACAGGTAAAAATGGAGCAACAAAAAAATTACACCGACGCTGAATACCAAGCGGCCGAGGCGCTTTTGTGCCTTAAATGTAAGTTGGATTGCTTTATTGTATTTGTTCCGATCAACAAGGATTTGTTCACTTTCATTCTTTTTTTTATATGAAGAATCGACAAGAGTGAGGACTTAAGTGATCGCCTCGAAGGACGGGTTATCGGCGACGGCCGACTAAGTTAGGGCCACTGAGCCATTTAGGTCCCCCGCCCCGTCATCCCTGGGCTTTGAGGAGGCGTAATGGGGCCAATTTATTGGCACTCCATATCATATATCCATTTCTTATATTTTATAGACTCTGGTGAAGGCCCAGCTGCAATGTGGACGCCGGCTTCGACCACGGCAGTGGATGCGGAACCGGCAGTGGCAGCAGCTGCTGCGACCATGGCAGTATCGGCAAAAGTTACCCCCCAACTCGACTCGAGGATTCGCGACGCGATTCGTCGTATTCTGAGGATGAGGTGATGATGTCTGGTTTAGCCATACAGAGGACACCAGGAAATTGAGTAACCTCCTCCTTTTTGAAGTCGGTTTAAAAAGCAGCTTTATCGAGACTTGGCTAGTTTTTAACAAAATGTTTTTGGTGCGATTTCAGTTCTTTTTGTAGAATTGTGGGCATTAAATATTGATTTATTTTATTAGATTTTCTTAATTAAAACACAGTTTTTTTTTTTGTTATGGGGACATTTTTTCTGCAGTGAAACGCTATAGGCTAATTGTTGTAAGATTCCAAAATTACGTAATTCCGATCACATACTAAAAGTTCAGTATCTACTGAACTTTGAGAGAGATTGATATCTTTCAATAGGTTGACACATTGATATCTAGCAATGTCTCAATTCTTAACTACAGATCCAATGCCGCTAAAAGCCATTGCGACGGTAAAATAAATCGAGCAAGTCAACTTACTAAGTTATCTACGCCATGCACGGTATTATTCTTCAGTTCACGTAGTTACATGTGTCAAGTGACGTACGAGTCGTACTCTGGTAGTTTGCTTTGTGGTCTGCGAAGCTTGATTCTTGTAACGAATTTATAGGGTGGTAAAGTGGACTTATACAGTTTCAGTTTTCTAGAAGAACAACTAAATATGTCGTTTTATTACAGGTAAAAATGGAGCAACAAAAAAATTACACCGACGCTGAATACCAAGCGGCCGAGGCGCTTTTGTGCCTTAAATGTAAGTTGGATTGCTTTATTGTATTTGTTCCGATCAACAAGGATTTGTTCACTTTCATTCTTTTTTTTATATGAAGAATCGACAAGAGTGAGGACTTAAGTGATCGCCTCGAAGGACGGGTTATCGGCGACGGCCGACTAAGTTAGGGCCACTGAGCCATTTAGGTCCCCCGCCCCGTCATCCCTGGGCTTTGAGGAGGCGTAATGGGGCCAATTTATTGGCACTCCATATCATATATCCATTTCTTATATTTTATAGACTCTGGTGAAGGCCCAGCTGCAATGTGGACGCCGGCTTCGACCACGGCAGTGGATGCGGAACCGGCAGTGGCAGCAGCTGCTGCGACCATGGCAGTATCGGCAAAAGTTACCCCCCAACTCGACTCGAGGATTCGCGACGCGATTCGTCGTATTCTGAGGATGAGGTGATGATGTCTGGTTTAGCCATACAGAGGACACCAGGAAATTGAGTAACCTCCTCCTTTTTGAAGTCGGTTTAAAAAGCAGCTTTATCGAGACTTGGCTAGTTTTTAACAAAATGTTTTTGGTGCGATTTCAGTTCTTTTTGTAGAATTGTGGGCATTAAATATTGATTTATTTTATTAGATTTTCTTAATTAAAACACAGTTTTTTTTTTTGTTATGGGGACATTTTTTCTGCAGTGAAACGCTATAGGCTAATTGTTGTAAGATTCCAAAATTACGTAATTCCGATCACATACTAAAAGTTCAGTATCTACTGAACTTTGAGAGAGATTGATATCTTTCAATAGGTTGACACATTGATATCTAGCAATGTCTCAATTCTTAACTACAGATCCAATGCCGCTAAAAGCCATTGCGACGGTAAAATAAATCGAGCAAGTCAACTTACTAAGTTATCTACGCCATGCACGGTATTATTCTTCAGTTCACGTAGTTACATGTGTCAAGTGACGTACGAGTCGTACTCTGGTAGTTTGCTTTGTGGTCTGCGAAGCTTGATTCTTGTAACGAATTTATAGGGTGGTAAAGTGGACTTATACAGTTTCAGTTTTCTAGAACAACAACTAAATATGTCGTTTTATTACAGGTAAAAATGGAGCAACAAAAAAATTACACCGACGCTGAATACCAAGCGGCCGAGGCGCTTTTGTGCCTTAAATGTAAGTTGGATTGCTTTATTGTATTTGTTCCGATCAACAAGGATTTGTTCACTTTCATTCTTTTTTTTATATGAAGAATCGACAAGAGTGAGGACTTAAGTGATCGCCTCGAAGGACGGGTTATCGGCGACGGCCGACTAAGTTAGGGCCACTGAGCCATTTAGGTCCCCCGCCCCGTCATCCCTGGGCTTTGAGGAGGCGTAATGGGGCCAATTTATTGGCACTCCATATCATATATCCATTTCTTATATTTTATAGACTCTGGTGAAGGCCCAGCTGCAATGTGGACGCCGGCTTCGACCACGGCAGTGGATGCGGAACCGGCAGTGGCAGCAGCTGCTGCGACCATGGCAGTATCGGCAAAAGTTACCCCCCAACTCGACTCGAGGATTCGCGACGCGATTCGTCGTATTCTGAGGATGAGGTGATGATGTCTGGTTTAGCCATACAGAGGACACCAGGAAATTGAGTAACCTCCTCCTTTTTGAAGTCGGTTTAAAAAGCAGCTTTATCGAGACTTGGCTAGTTTTTAACAAAATGTTTTTGGTGCGATTTCAGTTCTTTTTGTAGAATTGTGGGCATTAAATATTGATTTATTTTATTAGATTTTCTTAATTAAAACACAGTTTTTTTTTTTGTTATGGGGACATTTTTTCTGCAGTGAAACGCTATAGGCTAATTGTTGTAAGATTCCAAAATTACGTAATTCCGATCACATACTAAAAGTTCAGTATCTACTGAACTTTGAGAGAGATTGATATCTTTCAATAGGTTGACACATTGATATGTAGCAATGTCTCAATTCTTAACTACAGATCCAATGCCGCTAAAAGCCATTGCGACGGTAAAATAAATCGAGCAAGTCAACTTACTAAGTTATCTACGCCATGCACGGTATTATTCTTCAGTTCACGTAGTTACATGTGTCAAGTGACGTACGAGTCGTACTCTGGTAGTTTGCTTTGTGGTCTGCGAAGCTTGATTCTTGTAACGAATTTATAGGGTGGTAAAGTGGACTTATACAGTTTCAGTTTTCTAGAACAACAACTAAATATGTCGTTTTATTACAGGTAAAAATGGAGCAACAAAAAAATTACACCGACGCTGAATACCAAGCGGCCGAGGCGCTTTTGTGCCTTAAATGTAAGTTGGATTGCTTTATTGTATTTGTTCCGATCAACAAGGATTTGTTCACTTTCATTCTTTTTTTTATATGAAGAATCGACAAGAGTGAGGACTTAAGTGATCGCCTCGAAGGACGGGTTATCGGCGACGGCCGACTAAGTTAGGGCCACTGAGCCATTTAGGTCCCCCGCCCCGTCATCCCTGGGCTTTGAGGAGGCGTAATGGGGCCAATTTATTGGCACTCCATATCATATATCCATTTCTTATATTTTATAGACTCTGGTGAAGGCCCAGCTGCAATGTGGACGCCGGCTTCGACCACGGCAGTGGATGCGGAACCGGCAGTGGCAGCAGCTGCAGCGACCATGGCAGTATCGGCAAAAGTTACCCCCCAACTCGACTCGAGGATTCGCGACGCGATTCGTCGTATTCTGAGGATGAGGTGATGATGTCTGGTTTAGCCATACAGAGGACACCAGGAAATTGAGTAACCTCCTCCTTTTTGAAGTCGGTTTAAAAAGCAGCTTTATCGAGACTTGGCTAGTTTTTAACAAAATGTTTTTGGTGCGATTTCAGTTCTTTTTGTAGAATTGTGGGCATTAAATATTGATTTATTTTATTAGATTTTCTTAATTAAAACACAGTTTTTTTTTTTGTTATGGGGACATTTTTTCTGCAGTGAAACGCTATAGGCTAATTGTTGTAAGATTCCAAAATTACGTAATTCCGATCACATACTAAAAGTTCAGTATCTACTGAACTTTGAGAGAGATTGATATCTTTCAATAGGTTGACACATTGATATCTAGCAATGTCTCAATTCTTAACTACAGATCCAATGCCGCTAAAAGCCATTGCGACGGTAAAATAAATCGAGCAAGTCAACTTACTAAGTTATCTACGCCATGCACGGTATTATTCTTCAGTTCACGTAGTTACATGTGTCAAGTGACGTACGAGTCGTACTCTGGTAGTTTGCTTTGTGGTCTGCGAAGCTTGATTCTTGTAACGAATTTATAGGGTGGTAAAGTGGACTTATACAGTTTCAGTTTTCTAGAAGAACAACTAAATATGTCGTTTTATTACAGGTAAAAATGGAGCAACAAAAAAATTACACCGACGCTGAATACCAAGCGGCCGAGGCGCTTTTGTGCCTTAAATGTAAGTTGGATTGCTTTATTGTATTTGTTCCGATCAACAAGGATTTGTTCACTTTCATTCTTTTTTTTATATGAAGAATCGACAAGAGTGAGGACTTAACCCTTATGTGAGTGACAAATAAAACACCTTTAATAGAGTGACGAGGTACCCGGGTACCTTTATACAGTTTATACGTAATGTATCCAAATCAAGATCTGTTTTTGTGTTACACATACTTTGAATATTATTACTTAAGCCAAGCTAAACAGTTGACAATCTGTGCCCATAAAAGCGGATTAATGATGGAGTTGCGGTACATGCTTATTGGCGCAAAAGAACTGTGGAAATCCAGTCACCTACCATTGTTTCGGACTGCGATGTCCCATGATAGATTCAAAATGCTATAATGCAAAACTACAAGCCTCGTGAATGTATTACCTACCGTTGACGAATAGCTATATGGATATCGTGGGCGGACTCGCTTTATTCAATACATGCCTTCAAAACCTGAAAAGTATGGCATAAAAATATTCTGAGCTCGTGATGCAAATAATTCCTACCCCCTAAATAATCAAATATATACCTACAGGAAAGTCAAGTGATGGCTTACATCAAACAAATGTAGGAGAATTCACTGTATTAGATCTCGTGGCTAAATATAAAAATTCAGGGTAGAATGTCTCAATGACTCAGCTTATTTTTTGAATTCGTGAAATATGACACTAGTTGGAACGGTAAGAAAAAATAAACGGTTTCTTCCTGCCAATGTGCAACCACACAAGGAGAGGGCTGTTTATTCTTCTAACTTCTTATTTAGCAAAGAAGCGACTGTGTGCTCTTACGTACCTAAAAACAATAAAGCAGTAATAATGTTGTGATAATCAATGTATTGTTGTTGTCATCAATGTACATGTCACCAGTTATTGAAACTAATAAGAAAATTGCCAAGCCAGAAATGATTTTATGTTATAATAAAACCAAAAGTGGAGTGGAAAACATGGATAAGCTGTTAGCAGAATATACCGTCAAACGCAGAACAAATCAGTGGCCCTTAGCACTTTTTTATATCATTGATATTGCACCTTTGGCAGCATATATCATTTACATGAAATATGACCCATAATTGGTCTTGAGTGACAAACGTAGAAAGTTTTTGAAACCATCGAGTTTACAATTGTGTTAAAAATATAGAAGTCAAAAAATTTCATTGTGACATCTGCAATGTAGGACGTGCTTGACCGGGAACTGAGGCCGTCAATTTCTTCTGGATCTAAAACTACTATAAATCGGACTAGACGAGATTCTACAGGGCGTGTTGCAGTCGTTGGAAGTTGTTACCTATACAAAGAACTCAAACGCAAGCAAAGAAAAACTCAAAAAACTTGCACTAACTGCAAAAACAAGTTTGTGATGAACATACAGTAACTCGTCCATCATGGCGTAACATTCGCTTCAAGAGCTATACTAATACTATATAAACAAAGAATTTGCATTTTTTTTTTTTATAGAAATAAAACACTTTGACAAATGTTTATTACTTAATTTTCCTACGAAATAAAAATAACTTTCTTCATAGTCACACAAAACACAAAGAGGTACCCGGGTACCTCGTCACTCGATTGTGAGTTTGAAATATGTTTTAGTTTCCACAAAACATTGTAAATAGTAAACTTGGTCAAAAACTTAAAAAATATGCAATTTATAAATAGTTAAGAGCTCTCAGGAAGTCTCAGCTACCTATAGGGCGTAAAACATACTTTTTTTAGAATTTGAAAATGCCAAAGGCACCCGGGTACCTCGTCACCCACATAAGGGTTAAGTGATCGCCTCTAAGGACGGGTTATCGGCGACGGCCGACTAAGTTAGGGCCACTGAGCCATTTAGGTCCCCCGCCCCGTCATCCCTGGGCTTTGAGGAGGCGTAATGGGGCCAATTTATTGGCACTCCATATCATATATCCATTTCTTATATTTTATAGACTCTGGTGAAGGCCCAGCTGCAATGTGGACGCCGGCTTCGACCACGGCAGTGGATGCGGAACCGGCAGTGGCAGCAGCTGCTGCGACCATGGCAGTATCGGCAAAAGTTACCCCCCAACTCGACTCGAGGATTCGCGACGCGATTCGTCGTATTCTGAGGATGAGGTGATGATGTCTGGTTTAGCCATACAGAGGACACCAGGAAATTGAGTAACCTCCTCCTTTTTGAAGTCGGTTTAAAAAGCAGCTTTATCGAGACTTGGCTAGTTTTTAACAAAATGTTTTTGGTGCGATTTCAGTTCTTTTTGTAGAATTGTGGGCATTAAATATTGATTTATTTTATTAGATTTTCTTAATTAAAACACAGTTTTTTTTTTTGTTATGGGGACATTTTTTCTGCAGTGAAACGCTATAGGCTAATTGTTGTAAGATTCCAAAATTACGTAATTCCGATCACATACTAAAAGTTCAGTATCTACTGAACTTTGAGAGAGATTGATATCTTTCAATAGGTTGACACATTGATATGTAGCAATGTCTCAATTCTTAACTACAGATCCAATGCCGCTAAAAGCCATTGCGACGGTAAAATAAATCGAGCAAGTCAACTTACTAAGTTATCTACGCCATGCACGGTATTATTCTTCAGTTCACGTAGTTACATGTGTCAAGTGACGTACGAGTCGTACTCTGGTAGTTTGCTTTGTGGTCTGCGAAGCTTGATTCTTGTAACGAATTTATAGGGTGGTAAAGTGGACTTATACAGTTTCAATTTTCTAGAACAACAACTAAATATGTCGTTTTATTACAGGTAAAAATGGAGAAACAAAAAAATTACACCGACGCTGAATACCAAGCGGCCGAGGCGCTTTTGTGCCTTAAATGTAAGTTGGATTGCTTTATTGTATTTGTTCCGATCAACAAGGATTTGTTCACTTTCATTCTTTTTTTTATATGAAGAATCGACAAGAGTGAGGACTTAAGTGATCGCCTCGAAGGACGGGTTATCGGCGACGGCCGACTAAGTTAGGGCCACTGAGCCATTTAGGTCCCCCGCCCCGTCATCCCTGGGCTTTGAGGAGGCGTAATGGGGCCAATTTATTGGCATTCCATATCATATATCCATTTCTTATATTTTTATAGACTCTGGTGAAGGCCCAGCTGCAATGTGGACGCCGGCTTCGACCACGGCAGTGGATGCGGAACCGGCAGTGGCAGCAGCTGCAGCGACCATGGCAGTATCGGCAAAAGTTACCCCCCAACTCGACTCGAGGATTCGCGACGCGATTCGTCGTATTCTGAGGATGAGGTGATGATGTCTGGTTTAGCCATACAGAGGACACCAGGAAATTGAGTAACCTCCTCCTTTTTGAAGTCGGTTTAAAAAGCAGCTTTATCGAGACTTGGCTAGTTTTTAACAAAATGTTTTTGGTGCGATTTCAGTTCTTTTTGTAGAATTGTGGGCATTAAATATTGATTTATTTTATTAGATTTTCTTAATTAAAACACAGTTTTTTTTTTGTTATGGGGACATTTTTTCTGCAGTGAAACGCTATAGGCTAATTGTTGTAAGATTCCAAAATTACGTAATTCCGATCACATACTAAAAGTTCAGTATCTACTGAACTTTGAGAGAGATTGATATCTTTCAATAGGTTGACACATTGATATCTAGCAATGTCTCAATTCTTAACTACAGATCCAATGCCGCTAAAAGCCATTGCGACGGTAAAATAAATCGAGCAAGTCAACTTACTAAGTTATCTACGCCATGCACGGTATTATTCTTCAGTTCACGTAGTTACATGTGTCAAGTGACGTACGAGTCGTACTCTGGTAGTTTGCTTTGTGGTCTGCGAAGCTTGATTCTTGTAACGAATTTATAGGGTGGTAAAGTGGACTTATACAGTTTGAGTTTTCTAGAAGAACAACTAAATATGTCGTTTTATTACAGGTAAAAATGGAGCAACAAAAAAATTACACCGACGCTGAATACCAAGCGGCCGAGGCGCTTTTGTGCCTTAAATGTAAGTTGGATTGCTTTATTGTATTTGTTCCGATCAACAAGGATTTGTTCACTTTCATTCTTTTTTTTATATGAAGAATCGACAAGAGTGAGGACTTAAGTGATCGCCTCGAAGGACGGGTTATCGGCGACGGCCGACTAAGTTAGGGCCACTGAGCCATTTAGGTCCCCCGCCCCGTCATCCCTGGGCTTTGAGGAGGCGTAATGGGGCCAATTTATTGGCACTCCATATCATATATCCATTTCTTATATTTTATAGACTCTGGTGAAGGCCCAGCTGCAATGTGGACGCCGGCTTCGACCACGGCAGTGGATGCGGAACCGGCAGTGGCAGCAGCTGCTGCGACCATGGCAGTATCGGCAAAAGTTACCCCCCAACTCGACTCGAGGATTCGCGACGCGATTCGTCGTATTCTGAGGATGAGGTGATGATGTCTGGTTTAGCCATACAGAGGACACCAGGAAATTGAGTAACCTCCTCCTTTTTGAAGTCGGTTTAAAAAGCAGCTTTATCGAGACTTGGCTAGTTTTTAACAAAATGTTTTTGGTGCGATTTCAGTTCTTTTTGTAGAATTGTGGGCATTAAATATTGATTTATTTTATTAGATTTTCTTAATTAAAACACAGTTTTTTTTTTTGTTATGGGGACATTTTTTCTGCAGTGAAACGCTATAGGCTAATTGTTGTAAGATTCCAAAATTACGTAATTCCGATCACATACTAAAAGTTCAGTATCTACTGAACTTTGAGAGAGATTGATATCTTTCAATAGGTTGACACATTGATATGTAGCAATGTCTCAATTCTTAACTACAGATCCAATGCCGCTAAAAGCCATTGCGACGGTAAAATAAATCGAGCAAGTCAACTTACTAAGTTATCTACGCCATGCACGGTATTATTCTTCAGTTCACGTAGTTACATGTGTCAAGTGACGTACGAGTCGTACTCTGGTAGTTTGCTTTGTGGTCTGCGAAGCTTGATTCTTGTAACGAATTTATAGGGTGGTAAAGTGGACTTATACAGTTTCAGTTTTCTAGAAGAACAACTAAATATGTCGTTTTATTACAGGTAAAAATGGAGCAACAAAAAAATTACACCGACGCTGAATACCAAGCGGCCGAGGCGCTTTTGTGCCTTAAATGTAAGTTGGATTGCTTTATTGTATTTGTTCCGATCAACAAGGATTTGTTCACTTTCATTCTTTTTTTTATATGAAGAATCGACAAGAGTGAGGACTTAAGTGATCGCCTCGAAGGACGGGTTATCGGCGACGGCCGACTAAGTTAGGGCCACTGAGCCATTTAGGTCCCCCGCCCCGTCATCCCTGGGCTTTGAGGAGGCGTAATGGGGCCAATTTATTGGCACTCCATATCATATATCCATTTCTTATATTTTATAGACTCTGGTGAAGGCCCAGCTGCAATGTGGACGCCGGCTTCGACCACGGCAGTGGATGCGGAACCGGCAGTGGCAGCAGCTGCAGCGACCATGGCAGTATCGGCAAAAGTTACCCCCCAACTCGACTCGAGGATTCGCGACGCGATTCGTCGTATTCTGAGGATGAGGTGATGATGTCTGGTTTAGCCATACAGAGGACACCAGGAAATTGAGTAACCTCCTCCTTTTTGAAGTCGGTTTAAAAAGCAGCTTTATCGAGACTTGGCTAGTTTTTAACAAAATGTTTTTGGTGCGATTTCAGTTCTTTTTGTAGAATTGTGGGCATTAAATATTGATTTATTTTATTAGATTTTCTTAATTAAAACACAGTTTTTTTTTTTGTTATGGGGACATTTTTTCTGCAGTGAAACGCTATAGGCTAATTGTTGTAAGATTCCAAAATTACGTAATTCCGATCACATACTAAAAGTTCAGTATCTACTGAACTTTGAGAGAGATTGATATCTTTCAATAGGTTGACACATTGATATCTAGCAATGTCTCAATTCTTAACTACAGATCCAATGCCGCTAAAAGCCATTGCGACGGTAAAATAAATCGAGCAAGTCAACTTACTAAGTTATCTACGCCATGCACGGTATTATTCTTCAGTTCACGTAGTTACATGTGTCAAGTGACGTACGAGTCGTACTCTGGTAGTTTGCTTTGTGGTCTGCGAAGCTTGATTCTTGTAACGAATTTATAGGGTGGTAAAGTGGACTTATACAGTTTCAGTTTTCTAGAAGAACAACTAAATATGTCGTTTTATTACAGGTAAAAATGGAGCAACAAAAAAAATTACACCGACGCTGAATACCAAGCGGCCGAGGCGCTTTTGTGCCTTAAATGTAAGTTGGATTGCTTTATTGTATTTGTTCCGATCAACAAGGATTTGTTCACTTTCATTCTTTTTTTTATATGAAGAATCGACAAGAGTGAGGACTTAAGTGATCGCCTCGAAGGACGGGTTACCGGCGACGGCCGACTAAGTTAGGGCCACTGAGCCATTTAGGTCCCCCGCCCCGTCATCCCTGGGCTTTGAGGAGGCGTAATGGGGCCAATTTATTGGCATTCCATATCATATATCCATTTCTTATATTTTTATAGACTCTGGTGAAGGCCCAGCTGCAATGTGGACGCCGGCTTCGACCACGGCAGTGGATGCGGAACCGGCAGTGGCAGCAGATGCAGCGACCATGGCAGTATCGGCAAAAGTTACCCCCCACCTCGACTCGAGGATTCGCGACGCGATTCGTCGTATTCTGAGGATGAGGTGATGATGTCTGGTTTAGCCATACAGAGGACACCAGGAAATTTAATTTTTTTTTAATTATTTTGGAGTCAGCCAGGGAGCTTCGTTCAATACGAGCCTGTGAGAAACTCGTCGGTTTCGAAGATTCACCTCGGGTGCTATTTTATTTAACTCCTTGTGTTTCCATACAAACATGCATATTTCATTAATATAATATAAACAAAGTAGCGGTTCGAATCAGAAATGAAGAGATCCACAGAAGAACGAGAGTAACCGACATAGCCCTAAGAATTGCAACACTAACTATAGTGGCAGTGGGCCGGGCTCGTGTAGCGACCACGCACCGGAAGACGCAGCGTGGGTAGGTCCCCGACAAGGTGGACCGACGACCTGGTGAAGGTCGCGGGTAACCGCTGGATGCGGGAGGCGCAGGACCGGTCGTTATGGAGAACCTTGGGGCAGGCCTATGTCCAGCAGTGCACGTCGTTCGGCTGAAATGATGGTGGTGATGATGATGAAAGTAGCGGTAACACGACCCATCTATATTTGACGTTTTATATTCCATTATATACATTTCACAATTTTTGGTGTTTAAGAGATATATACCTATAGGTAATTTCATTTTACAATCAATCTGTTATCTAAAAATTCCTTCAGCGAGTAATATGCCTTGCTATTGTAGAATAAGTTATGTACATACATAAAAGCAGTTTATTAAAAAGTCATTTGTATTGTTGATGACAGATTCGTGGTGGTATTATTGAATGTGTTTCGTTTTAACAACTACATTTTATTATTTTAAATATAGGTATTAATTATTTTTAATTACATATCACAATGACAGATACGTCATCAGCAAACAATAGCACTTATGTTTTTTTAGTTAAACGATATCATATAAGAAGTTCACTTGTATTGGAATTATTCTCGTTGTAGTCATTATAGTAATATTTTGTATGACGTATGGTTTGAACATTGTAAAAATTTAAATGATATTTTTTTGCTTCTCATTAGGTATGTTTATTCATTATTTAATTATTGACCAAATTATAGTATTCATCATTTTCTCATTCTCGTTGCTATCGAGCTTATCTGTAAGTTCTTTTATTCTGTCTTTATTTTTAAAATTGTGAAAGTTCATCGTCTAACCAAACCTTAGTTTCATCTACACAAATTCATTAAAATATTGTGTTTCAGATTAATATCCATATATCTAATGTTAGTAGTAGTACAGCTTAGCAAATATGACAACTACTGTGATATTAATTAAAACGTATGACTCAGTACAAATTGTTTTTAATTTTTCCAATACTTGATTTAAGAACACAAAACGAGGAAAGTTACCAGCTTCCTATAATACATACAGTGGAGATGTCTGTCCCTCAACTTCATCAGAACATGAATTCTTTGGCAGAACAAATCAGAATAAATTCACAGCTATTGGATACGATTGACCGTAATGTTTCTGACAATAATAACGATGATGATGACGAGTCTTATGAAGTCTAATGATATGTTAACATAAAACAAATAAATAATAAATGTTTATATTATTTATGTCCATATCGATGATGATAATGTATTCTTATATTTTTAGATAATTGAGGACCCTGATGCTTTCCATTCATCACTAGAAGGAACATTTACCGACCATGAAACTCCTCATAAAGTTAAAACAATATGGATTGGAATGGGAACTACCTATATGTAGCTAATTTAATGGTTATTTTTATAATAATACTCAGTCATTTTCACTTTTTGTCTATTGCTCGGAAAAGTAGGTGCCGTATCAGTTTCGTTCTTCGTTCAATGAAGCCCGTGGTTATAGTCTACCATAAAATAATTTATGTACTTTTTGTACTTACAAGCTTTTAGTTTGTTCTCCTTGATTGTTTATACTTTTATATGGCTATAATTAAATACGATCATATTTAATACGATCATATGGTATTAATAATAAAGCGTATTCCCTTATTCATAAACAAAATTAATGCTAGTTCAAGGCATCTGTTCCTTTATATTTTACTAAATAAATGACGGAAGATAAATATAAGTTTGGTTCTGTCAAATATAACAAACATTTCAGATACTCCATAAACAGTTTAGACGTGTTCAACATAAGGGCTACTAAAATATTATAATTAACCTCAGACGCTATCTATGAATTAGAAAAAAACTAAAGTTCAAACAAACTACATCATAAAAAAGTAACCAACATTGAGATCATCCTTCCAAAACTCATTCAAGAAATCATTACACGGAACGGCAATATGTAGCTTATCGCTCCGGCAACTGCGCATCGCGTCTTGTACCTACCTATGTATGTACTTACTCGTGATCGGTCTGATTCTCTGATTTGAAAATATATTGTCACTTATAGTTACTTTCCTCAACTTCTCAAACGCATGTATTATTCGATGACGTAACTGTTCCGCCGAATCCACGTTCTTCATCGATGACATTTTTCGTATACCTATTAGGATCGTCAAACGAATGCAAGAATACTTTCCGAGACTTCTGTATGCTCAAGGAAGAGCAGAAAGGACCCTCATATCGACCTATAATGCCTTTAGCAATATGAGCCTTTTGAACTTCAAGCTATTGCTTGTAATTCTCAGAATATCAGACGGAGGGAGGGGCTTGTATGAAAATATATGGGCTGGACTTGGATCTTGACTAGTTCCAGTAGTACCATTCTAACTATTTTATATGTTTTAATTATACAAATATGAACAGTAGTTATTTTTGTGAGTAAATTATATTTGTGTAAGGAATAATGTTGAAATTAACAAGTCCTTCATATGACAAAACATTTATACAAAACTTTCATACTCTAAGGTTACGCGTTAAAGATCAAATTTGCATAACTGTTTTATAATATTTGCCAATCTCGAACAAGTCATCATTAAGCACGTACTGATAGAATGCCAGAAGGTTCAAATTCGTTAAATTTTAGTGAGTCAGCTTTAGGTACCTACTTCGAACCCTTATTATTGTAATACATTACAATGAAAAATATTTGCCCATTTTTCGGACAGAAGGTAGTAATCTGCATTCTCTTTGTTTTCATTTCAGTAAGTTGGCTCAAGGTTAGAGCTCACCATACAACAATTTACCTACTCTTTGTATTTAGAAGCTATTGTTTTGGTCTCCTTAATTGTTTGTCTTTTGTATTAGTTATATTTTAACCCTTTGGCGTGCATCGGCAAAATAATTGCTAAACTACTTTTTAAAAGCTACGCCGAAATGTATGAAATATATTGATATTGTGCAACTTTAGACAGCTAACGGCATCTGATACAATAATTTGAAATTCACCAATTAAATTGACAGAAGCCCCCTATTCGATGGACCCCGAGGCGGAGGCGCGCGCGAGTGTCGACGCACGCCCCTGAGGCGATGCACGGGGTAGTTTAACACCCCACTACCCCGTGCAGGAGACGGGGCCCGGACAGACCGGGCCAGCACGAGGGTGTGGGGCCGTGGAAGAATTTAGACTCCCGCGGCCTCACGCGTTTGCTCGTGATAGAAGAGACACCGGGGTGGTTTTAGTCAGTAAAAGTCTGACAGACCCCGTCGCCCAACCCAGGGCGGTGGACATCCTATGAGGATTTCCACCCCGAAAAAAAAAAAAAAAAAAGGTTAGAGCTCACCGTACAACAATTTACCTACTCTTTGTATTGAGAAGCTATTGTTTTGGTCTCCTTAATTGTTTTTCTTTTGTATTAGTTATATTTTAAAGCCTTAAACCCTCCTATATTGAAGCTGCAGAACATTTCTGCAAATAATAGATAATACGTCCCTTAGTTAAACTAAATTAAACTAAATTATACTGTAGTATAAATTCCAATCTCACACAGATGTCCCCATCAGCAAGTACAAGAATAATATTTATCATTAGTTTGCAACTTTTTAAAATTTTGAACTGCTGTTGATTAAATTATTAGTGCCTCTAGTTGGTAGAAAGCGATACCGTGGTCCTTGGCGCACATAGTCAGTAAAATTCTGACACACCTTTCCACTCCGACCAGAGTGGGAGAGGTTACTAGATGATTTCCCATCCAAAAAAAAATGTGATATTAATATTCACCCCGTTATGTACTGTACGATAATTGTTATGAAATAAAATTAGTATATTTTTTTAAACTAGATGGAGCCGCCATTTCCTGATTGACTACCTCTGAGAAGAAAAGCTGAAACAAATTCAGGGACCATCGTCTTTTTTTAAGTCCAGACATTAAAAATGAAAATATTTACAATACACATTTGGGGCCTGGGAGGAATCGCAGGATGCTCTTGGTACTTTTTGTGATTTTTCCAAGGCCTTTGATTGCGCACATCATGATATTCTTATTAGGAAATTGTACCATTATGGTTTGAGGGACAGAGCTCTCCACCTTCTTCAACATCTTCTTCTCATTAGGTATGTTTATTTATTACTAGCTGTCCGCCCGCGGCTTCGCCCGCGTGGAGTTCGGTTATATCGCGCTTTTTAGATTTCCCTCGGGAATATCAATTTTTTCCGGGATAAAAGTAGCCTATGTTCTTTCTCAGGGTCTAAAGATTGTCTATGCCAAATTTCATCAAAATCGGTTGAGAGGTTTAAGCGGGAAAGCGTAACAGACAGACAGATAGACAGACAGATAGACAGATAGACCGACAGACAGACAGAGTTACTTTCGCATTTATAATATTAGTATGGATTTAATAGTTGACCAAAATGTATTATTCATTATTTTCCCATTCTCGTTGCTATCGAGCTCATCTGTAAGTTCTTTCTGTTCTGTGTAAGTTTGTTCTGTCTTCATTTGTAAAATTGAGAAAGTTCATCCCCTAACCAAACCTTTCCGTTATCTAAACAAATTCAAATATTGTGTTTCAAATTAATATCCATATATCCAATGTTAGTAGTAGTATAGCTTAGCAAATATGACGACTATTTTTTTTTTTTTTAATAATTATAAACTAGTGCTTGACTGCAATCCCGCCGGATGGTAAGCAGTGATGCAATCGTTGATGGTAAAGCGCACTAGTTTATTAAGCCTATTCACTTAAAAAACTTGGAATAGGAAGGATGACGGCAGCTGAGCGAGGTGATGCAATGTTAAACCCAAGACCAACAAAACCAAACGATGCTGCGCTAGAGAGAGATTGATCTGTTGGCGCATCGTACCCGCCACACAACGCAACACAACTGCTCAGACCCGTCCTCCGTACGGCTTCACCAGACATCATGCCGGAACACGACGAATCGCTTGGCGGCAACACTTGGTCTGGTGGGTGGTAGCGTAATTAAAACAAATGTCTCAGTACAAATTGTTTTTAATTTTTCCAATACCTGATTTAGAAACACAAAACGAGGAAAGCTAATAGCTTCCTATAATAGAGACAGTGGAGTTGTCTGTCCCTCAACTTCATCAGAACATAAATTAACGATTTTATGTTCGGATGAAGTTGAGGAAAACAACAAATCAGATCAAATTCACACCTATTGGATACGATTGACCATAATCTTTCTGACAATGATAACGATGATGCTGACGAGTCTTATACCCCCTTATTCATAAACGTTGCTTAAAGTTAACTAGTGATTAGCGATTGTTTAACCATACATTTTAGACGTTTGCGCGTGACTTACATAATTTTAATCATTGTTTATGAATAAACCCCTTAAACACTATGGTGTTTATTCATTTAGCGATGATTAAAGTTAAGTGACGTTAAAAGGTCAAAAATGTATGGTTAAAGAATATCGAATTACTAGTACTATACATACACTACTTTAAACAACTTTTATGAATAAAGGGGATAAAGTCTAATGAAATGTTAATATAATACCAATAAATAATAAATTTTCAAATTATTAATGTGCATGTCGATAGTGACAATGTAATGTTATATTTTTAGACAATATAAGACCGTGATGGTTTCATTCAATAACTGATGAAACATTTCATTAACGGCGAAGTTATCCGCTGTTACGGGCTGGGGGTACTAAAACGCCGGTTAAGGGTTACGAAGTTTATTGGCAACGAAGGTACAGTCGATTGTAGGGAATGACAAGTAGAATGTCGCTGACGTTGCACCGAAGTCTTCCCTTATGTCCACGAAGTCCGTGTTGTAAACACACAATAACTCTACGGATGTTACTTCTCGTAGTACTCACAGTTCTCGTTACGGTTGTCGCAGTAGGTATTCTCAAAAATCGCTTCTTAACTGTCGCTGTTATCGTATCGCTAGTCGAGTGTAGACTGCCTCTGAGCCGGCGTCACGGCGCTTTATATAGTCCAGCTGATCGAACATTCCAGATTCCTCTAGACGTAATAATAATAGCACATAACTTCGAGGTCACTCGGAAGTACCTACGGTAATTCCCGGAAACGGGTTTCTAGAAATTTCGATGTCGACACTTTGTTGACAAAACTGTTGAGACCTGTACCATTCGATAGGCCGTCCTAAGTCTAGTAATGCGTTTTATTATTGTACCTGGAAAATGTCTAGATCTGGAAAAATAGAGCTTAAAAGTGACACACTGCATGTCACGCGATATTGAACCTTATGCCATCGACATAAGGTCCATTCGTAACATTACCCCCTTCTTAGTCATGCTCGTCCCGAGCATGATTTGATCCATAATAGCGAGCTAGGCGGTCTACGTGTACGATCTTCAGCTTCCCTCTAGGTCCTTTCTTTATCCGGTAGGTGACATCGTTTATCCTGGTTACTAT
The DNA here is from genome assembly GCA_017933935.1 of Sesamia nonagrioides. Taxonomy (NCBI): domain Eukaryota; kingdom Metazoa; phylum Arthropoda; class Insecta; order Lepidoptera; family Noctuidae; genus Sesamia; species Sesamia nonagrioides. The sequence goes on along the minus strand of JADWQK010001408.1, from coordinate 531,184 downwards.
CGTGTACGGACCCTCCCATTTGGCTTGAAATTTCGGACTCTTTCCTTTTCTCCTTATGGGATTATGTAACCATACCAAAGTTCCCTCTTCAAATCCGGGTACGTTAGCTTTGCGGTCGTATCGGATCTTCATTTTCTCGCTGGTTTTGAGACCATTCTCTCTCACTAGCTCATGTATTCTATCTAATTTATGCCGCAGGTCAGCCACATAGTCGACGGCTAGGATAGGAGTTTCGGGAGGTGTTCCGGTTAGTGCATCTATTGGTAGTCTAATTTCTCGGCCGAAGTTGACTTTCGCCGGTGTGCAATTTGTGCTATCATGTATTGCAGAGCGGTGTATGACATTAAGAAGAGTGGAATGTATTGGTCCCAATCCCTCTGGTGTTCTTCCACTACTTTGGCCAAATGATTCTCTAGCGTCTGGTTGAATCTTTCGACCATTCCATCTGACTGAGGGTGATATGGTGTTGTACGAGTCTTATGTATCCCGAGTAGTTGGCAAACCTCTTGAAATAGCGAAGACTCAAAGTTTCTACCCTGGTCAGAGTGTAGCTCCAAGGGAACGCCAAATCGACAGAACACCTCGTGAACTAGCTTTTTAGCGACTGTATGAGCTTCTTGGTTAGGTACTGCAAAAGCTTCTGGCCATTTGCTGAAATAGTCTTGCATAACGATGATATACCTATTCCCTTCTTCAGTAACAGGGAATGGCCCAGCTATATCGACAGCAACTCTTTCCCAAGGTGCACCAACATTATACACTTTCAGCAGACCTCTGGCTCTCGTTTGCGGTCCCTTTACTGAGGAGCAAGCTACGCATTTTCTACACCAGTCCTCTACGTCTTCGCGGCAATGCACCCAGTAGAATCTTTTCCTCACTTTCTCCAGGGTTTTCTTTACTCCTAGATGTCCTCCGGATACTCCGTCGTGCACCTGTCTTAGCACTGACGCGACTTTATCGCAGGGGACAACTATCTGTAAGGTGACCTTCTGTCCACTGGGCGATTCCCATTTCCTCTTGAGAACTCCATTATCAATTATCAGGCTGTCCCATTGAGCCCAGTAACTTTTTGCTGTTGGGCTAAGCGCTGATATTTCACTCCAAGTGGGCCTTTGGCCACGTTTCTTCCATTCGATTACTGTCTTCAAGTCACTATCTTCCTTTTGTGCGTCTTCCAATGATTGATTATCCCAGTCTTCGTCCAAAGTGTTCACCTGGATAATCCTTACGTTCTTTTTCTTTTCCTGTTTGGCACAATGTCGGCAAGATTCTTCGCAAGGTCCTCTAGACAAAGCATCAGCATTATTGTGTGACTTGCCTTTCCGATGTTCAGTGACAAAGTCAAATTCTTGCAGCTGCTCTATCCACCTTGCTACTTGTCCTTCTGGGTCTTTGAATTGGAGGAGCCACTGTAAGGCGGCGTGATCGGTACGAAGTGTAAACTGCCTCCCAATCAAATATTTCTTGAAGTGTTGTAAGGTCTTAACAACGGCTAGAAGTTCTCGGCGGGTAACACAGTAATTTCTTTCTGGCTTGGAAAGGCATTTGTTGAAATATGCAATCACGACCTGCCTATCTCCTTGTGTTTGAGAGAGAACTCCTCCAATACCAACATTGCTGGCATCCGTGTCTACCAAAAATCGACCTTCCCGACTAGGGTAACCTAATACAGGAGCCTCACACAAGTGAGTTTTTAGTAGCGCAAATGCCTGTTCGCAGTCAGAGTTCCATTCAAATTGACACTTTTCCTCTGTTAGACGATGCAACGGCTTTGCTAACTCGGAGAAGTTCTTCACAAACCGACGGTAATATGCACACAGACCCAAGAAAGAGCGTACCTCAGTTTTATTACGAGGCGTAGGCCACTTCGACACGGCTTTTATTTTTTCAGGGTCTGTTCGAATTCCTTGCGCCGAAATAATGTGTCCCAAGTATCCAACCTCTTTCTGGAATAGTGTACACTTACTAGGACTGAGTTTTAAATTTGCTTCACGCAGTTTCTGAAAGACTTTCTCCAAATTGCGTAGGTGCTCTGCGAAGTTTCGTCCCATAATGATGATGTCATCCAAATAGACCAGGCATGCATCACCAAGCAACCCCACCAAGATGCGCTCCATTAGGCGCTCGAATGTAGCTGGAGCATTGCACAGTCCAAAAGGCATGACATTGAATTGCCAGAGACCGTTCCCAGGACCAGTGGTGAAAGCGGTCTTTTCTTTATCCTGCTGACAGATTTCCACCTGCCAGTATCCACTTTTGAGGTCAACCGTGAAGAACCATTTCATGCCACTTAGCAAGTCCAAAGTGTCATCTATACGTGGCAGGGGATAACTGTCCTTTTTCGTGGCATCATTCAACATCCTGTAGTCAACGCAGAACCTTGTACTGCCATCCTTTTTCTTGACTAGGACAACTGGAGATGACCAAGGGCTGGTAGACGCTTCGATAATCCGATTTTTCTCCATATCTCTTAACATTTTCGACACTTCCTGTTCTCTTGCAAAGGGGATACGACGTGGTCTCTGTCTTATCGGCTGTGTATCGCCCGTATCTATATGGTGTTTGACGAGCCCAGTCCTTCCCACGTCACTGTCGGTCTTAGAGAAGATGTCATGGAATTTATACAACAGTTGCTTAACTTTGTGACTTTCGAACTTGTTTAAATTGCCCTTACAATCGTCGAGTAGTGTCGATACATGTTCCTGCCACTTCTGATCAAGTTCCTTTTGGTGAGCCTCTGTTTTTCTCAAAGACTTTGTGACTTTTCAACTTGTTTAAATTGCCCTTACAATCGTCGAGTAGTGTCGATACATGTTCCTGCCACTTCTGATCAAGTTCCTTTTGGTGAGCCTCTGTTTTTCTCAAAGATGCTACATGATCGCACACACCCACCATGCAATTCTTTTCAAGAATTATTTCTTTGTTACTAACGTTGATAATGCGTACTTTTGGTTTATCGGAAATCATCATCAGTGTCCTTGCTGTTATCCAGTCTGGGTGATCTCCAGAATCTTCTATTATAATGCAACGTTTACGGCATCCTATTGGTGATAGTCTAATATCTACTAAGGTTTCTGATCTTGGTGGTAATACCGTTCTCCTTAAACAGTACACTGACCCTTGTTTTCCGCCTTGAAGAAATACTTCTTGTTCTGGGAAACTCAATACTCCTTTAGCTACATTAAGGACGCACTGCTGTTTCTTCAAAAAGTCCAGTCCTATTATGCAATCATCTGTAATATTCGCTACTAAAACGGGGTGCGTAAATGTCTTATCACCCATTTTCAAGGTCACGTTCGTTTCACCAAGGACGAGTACTGGTTGGCCAGTGGCGGTTTGTAATCGGCATTGTGAAGATCCTCTTTTCCATACTATGGTCCGAGGAAATAGCTCCGGTCGTGCAATGGTTCTTGATGCACCAGTATCCAATGTGAAACTGCAGGATTTACCATTCAGTTCTCCTTCTATAATGAGACTGTTTCCGTCACCCACTTGTGATACTGTTATAATGGGGGTTACATGTCGACCAGCCAGTACTCGCCCCATAGCCCTGGCTGTTCCTAGTTTAAATCCTCGGCTTCCACCTGTGTCCCAGAAGTGCTTCTTCCCTTAGCCTTCCTGGGACAATTGATCCGAATATGCCCTTTTTCACCGCACTCATAGCATGTTGGCCCTTGTCGGGGTTTCATTTGTGCGGTTACCTCACGAATACGGTGGTGTGGTCGGCCATCTTGGCGTACTGCTTCCACCTCCAGAGCGTGTGTCAAGGCTGCCTTCAGAGTCTGATGGTGCCCCAGACGAACCGCAGCCCTGACTTCCGCATCTCGAATTCCATCAGTAAAAGCTTGCACCGTAGTAGCATCAATTGCTCCCGGCGTTGAAGCATACGCCCTCCGAACAATACGTTCTATTTCCGATGCCCATTGTTGCAAACCCTCACTGCTTTTCTGTGTGCGGTCGCGGAGTTGAGCCCTGTAGACATGTTCCAGGTGTTTTTCTCCATATCTAGACTCCAACGCTTCTAACAGACAGGCTAGGGTATTGTAATCGCCGGAAATATTTTCGAGGATTTGGACCGCCTCACCACGCAGAGCAAGCGTAAGGGCGGTTACGGCTTGATCGTCGTCCCAATTGTTGCCTTTTGCGACCTTTTCAAACTGTAGACGGAAGGCCACCCATGACGTTGTCCCGTCAAAATGAGGTACCTTGAAAGTCGGCAAAGCACTGGGTACCGGTACCACACCTTTAATAACTCCTTTTTGTACCTTCTCATGCAAAAATTCTACTTCCTTCCCAAACTCCATGATGGTATTGTCTAATTTATCGAAACGCGCATCACATTTGTCTATACGAGCGTCTTGCTGGTCTATGCGCGTATCTTGCTGGTCCATACAGGCATCTTGTTGTGCTGTTTTTATTTTAAGTTCGTTGACCTCTTCTTTGGTTTTTTCCCATTTTTCATTTAATTCTAATACCAGCTGCTGGGATTCCTTTATTTGTGCCTGGGTTACCGCCTGAGATTGTTGTATCTGTGCCTGGATTTCTGCCTGGGATTTTGCCTGAGATTGTTGTATTTGTGCCTGGATTTCTGCCTGGGATTTTGCCTGAGATTGTTGTATTTGTGCCTGGATTTCTGCCTGGGATTTTGCCTGGGATTCTGCCACACTTTTAATCTGTGCCTGGGTTGCTGCCTGGGACTCTGCCATACTTTTTATTTGCACCGTCAAATGGGCCAGCAACGCCGATAAATCGCATTCACTGCTTCCGGGAATAGTAGTGGTAGTAGGCGCACTAATAGGTGTTACGACGGCCGCTTCTGTTTCGGGTGCAGGGACACCAAGCGATTCTTCCTCTTGACGCGCCAAATCCATCGCTGCTTGTCGTCGCGTGCGAACTCTTTCGTCTTCCCTTGGCGTGACCGGCATGCCGCTTCTGACACCAATTGTTACGGGCTAGGGGTACTAAAACGCCGGTTAAGGGTTACGAAGTTTATTGGCAACGAAGGTACAGTCGATTGTAGGCAATGACAAGTAGAATGTCGCTGACGTTGCACCGAAGTCTTCCCTTATGTCCACGAAGTCCGTGTTGTAAACACACAATAACTCTACGGATGTTACTTCTCGTAGTACTCACAGTTCTCGTTACAGTTGTCGCAGTAGGTATTCTCAAAGATCGCTTCTTAACTGTCGCTGTTATCGTATCGCTAGTCGAGTGTAGACTGACTCTGAGCCGGCGTCACGGCGCTTTATATAGTCCAGCTGATCGAACATTCCAGATTCCTCTAGACGTAATAATAATAGCACATAACTTCGAGGTCACTCGGAAGTACCTACGGTAATTCCCGGAAACGGGTTTCTAGAAATTTCGATGTCGACACTTTGTTGACAAAACTGTTGAGACCTGTACCATTCGATAGGCCGTCCTAAGTCTAGTAATGCGTTTTATTATTGTACCTGGAAAATGTCTAGATCTGGAAAAATAGAGCTTAAAAGTGACACACTGCATGTCACGCGATATTGAACCTTATGCCATCGACATAAGGTCCATTCGTAACACCGCGAACAACATAAAAAAAACATACGGTCGAATTGAGTAACCTCTTCCTTTTTGAAGTCTGTTAAAAAATGACAATGTAGACAGTACTGGATGTATAGACGATGAGACTCTTGAAAGATAGATAGCTACCGTGATACGAATTTCATCCATTATGACATTCAATTGACACCGAAATAAAACTGCGACAAAATTTTAAACGTTTTAAATTACATTTGATATGTTTTGGTTTTATAAATATTAAAAGTAATTATTATTGTGAGTAAATTATATTTTTTAAACGAACAATGTTCAAATTAACTAGTTCTTCATATGCCAAAACATATCTTCCAACCACTCTAATGTTTGGCATTAAAGACCAAATTTGCACAACTGTCTTATAATATTTACCTACCTTGAACAAGTCATTTTAGTTCATTAAGCTCGTACTTATAGAATGTCAGAAGGTTCAAATTTGTTTTTCTTTTAGTGGGTCAGCATTACCTACTTTGAGCCCATATTTTTGTGATACACTACAATGAATGACAATTACTCATTTCTTGGACAGAATGTATTTAGTACCTAGCTTTTGTTTTGGACTCCTTCATTGTTTTTCTTTTGTATTACTTACATTTTTTACGCCTTAAACCCTTTTATATTGAAGCTGCAGAATGCACATTTCTGAAAATAATAGATAATACATTCCTTCGTTAAAACTTTACTATACTGTCTTATAAATCCCAACTCCACAAAGAAGTCCCGATCAGCAGGTAGAAGATTATTATTCTAAATTTAGAACTGCTACTAACTCTTATTTTAATATACTTTTAGGGTACCGTGGTAAAACAAGGGACAGTGATAGGGCCCACTGTATTTTTTCTTTACGCTATTTCCCTACGTGACTATTCCACTCAAATTTCAATAGTTGAACAGACAATTTTTTCGGACATAAGAAGTAAATGATATTATTATCAATAAATAACCTTCAATATGACTCAGATTGTGATTAAAGTCGGTAACAGAATGATGGTCCGGCTCTTATTTTAAGTCGATTTTAAATACTTTTTTGCGAAGAAAAAACAATGTACTTCCAAAAAAAACACTACAAAGTTAAAAATAACTAATTTCGGAAGTCGGTGGCAAAAACAAATGTAACACAAATATTCATGGTCATGGTGTCTTTCGGTTTTGTATACATATTCGTTTTTGCAACCGACTTCCGAAATTAGTTATTTTGTAGTCTATTTTTTGGAAGTCGGTTGTTTTTTTTTTTTCTTTGTAACAAGGTTTTACTTTTTAAAAAAAAAAAAAAAAAACATTGTAAAGCTGCCACTAAAACAGTTGGGAATAAGCTAGCAAGCAAATAACGCAATTTTGTTTACTTGAACTTTAACCCGTAATTTTAATTTAAATACCAAACTACTGAACCGATTTTTATAAAATTCCTCTGAGACTTGACTGAAAGAGCATTGCTAGAGATGACACGATTACGTGACATAAATTCAGTCTCTTGATTTTTTTTATTGTCACGTGGCTAGTTTTTGGTAAGGACTTCCATCGACTGTATATGATCTTTATTATCAGATCCAATGCAGACTTTCATTATAAACCATATGGGTGCAAAGTTCTTATCGATATAAATGAATAAAGTCGGAATAAAACACAAACTGTCCTTCGTTTTCTCATAAGACCCCTAGTGACAGTCACAACCCATCTAAGTATAAGGTTCTTATCAATACAAATTATTCAAGCACAAACACAAGGTAGCTTCTGTGAATCGCTGATGAGTTTGCTCGCCTGTCTTCCGGCTCCATCATCAGATCTATTCCAGACCCTAATTAAATTGTACTGCTTTAAAATACCTAATGAAAAAACTTACAACTTTACTAGCCGTCCTTACAATTTTTGAGCGTTCCCCTTGATTTCTCTGGTCATCCACCATTAAACCCTAATATCCTGTCCACTAGGGACCACTTTAGAAATGTCTTCTTTCCAACAAAGAAATAATTATCAAAATCGGTTCATAAACGACGAAATTATCCGCGAACAAACATAAAAAAGCACACATACGGTCGAATTAAATAACCTCCTCCTTATTGAAGTCGGTTAAAATACGTATGTACGGACGACAGCTCAGGTCAAGCTACCCAAAACTGTCAAATATTCCCAATCAACCTAGAGTCTTAATGCTTCAGCAATAAAGTTGAAAATCTAAAATTAAAAATACAGACTGTAATTGCTCGAGGTTCTATCGTCTGTATAATCATAACTGTTGCTGTTCAGAAAACTTCGTTGCCGGCTTTCAACTATCTAGCGTAGTGGAACACATTTTCTAATTTAATCTAGCCTAAGCATCCCACTGCTGGGGAAATACCTCATCTCAGAAAGAAAACTGTGTCAAATAAGAAAATCTAATAAAATAAATCAATAAACGTTTCTACACAAAGTAGTGAAATTCCACCAAAAACATTCTGTAAAAAATTTGCGAAGTCTCGATGGATCTGCTTGTTTATCTCTAAAAAGTAATGAAATCTAATAAGGTTCCTTACTGTTATTTCTTTTGTTTTTATAGTTAATGCTGTGTGACTTGGCCGTTGAACATTCTATGTCCCTTTGTATGATTATATCTTTAAAACTACACAACTGATTTTGATGCGGTTTGAACTGATTTTAATAGATAGAGTGATTAAAGAGGAAGGTTTATACACATTGAAAAGGTCTACAAAATCGGCGATGGTATATGTCTATCTCCTATGGATATCCCACATTTTTTTTTTTTTTGGCAAATACCGGTTAATTTTTGAAGCGATTTTAAGCAATACAGCATAAATCCTTATCCAATTTAATATTTTACATATATTGTTAATTTAATATAGAACTAGATCGCCCTTTACAATATATGATTTAAATGAATATTTTCGAAGATATTACAAATTTCAAAATTGCGGGGCGTCGCGATTACGGCAATACCGACCGGCCGAGGCGGGGCCGGAGCAGCGGGCCTCTACGTTTTTTTATACAACGTTCACAGTTTTCCTGTACTGTATTTAGTATCAACATTGCACCCGCGCGAAGCCGGAGTGGGTCGCTAGTTAACAATAAAACATATTGTTACGCAGATGGATTAATTAAGATAAAGAGTCTTATAGTCTCGCATAAGGATGTTCGTTATAGTCAGATTGATTTCTGAAAAAAATCAGCCAATCTCTTCCAGCGCAATACAGACTGAGTGTTGTAACCGGAAAGTTACAACGTTACTAAGGAAGTTGCATCGGTGGTAAATTCAATGAAAAGAGCTGAGTCGACAGGTCACGATGGCTTCAGTATCCACCATCATACTGCACTTGCCATGACGTGTACTTGTCATACTTTATACTTATTGTAACAGACAATATTTTTATAATTTCATCTTTATAGTCGAAGCGCTTGTTGTTAACAATAAGACAGGAAATGAAATCTTATGCCTCAAATTACAGGCACATTGGAAACTACCTGTTTCAACCAAGACGCTGGACGAATTTGTTTGAGGATTGACTTTCACAACAGCCGCGGTTGTCCACTGAAACTGTTATATTGTGTCTCAAGCAGACTGTGGTACTCCACAGTCTGCTTGAGACACAATCTATCAGTTACAGTAACTCTCAAGAATAGGAAAACCCAGAAATCCTATTAGTTAACGTTTTATTTACATATTTCATTTGTATTTCTTCAGCGTATACAACAACAATTGTTTAATTCAAATCTTTTGCATAGCTTAGTGAGAACTGACGCCTTAATCTTCACACTATGAAGGAAAAATGTGTTTCGACGACAATAATTTTATGTGGATACGAGATTAGGTATGCGCACAATTAGGCTACTAATATTTGCATTTTGAACGGCATTTACTGTTTTTTCAGAAACCACTGTAACTTTCTTATTTACTTCATTAGATATATGCTGCTATAAAATAAAATGTTGACAGTATTTGGATCTTCATTTTAACCGGTTTTGGACCGATAAATTTCCATCTTACTTTTTATTTAGTTGTTTGGTTCTGATGCTGCAACCGAATATTTTTCTTTCGGAAACATTTATTTGATTACATATTCTACAGCGGATGGATTAAAACTGTCGCACTTAGGACACTAGATTATAAGGTTTAATTTAGTAGTTTTGTTTTGAAGTTTTGCCTACAACGGTGCTATCCCGATCCTTGTTGACCTGAGGTAGGTAAGCTAAGAAAGTGCTACGATAATGGTTCTTTTTTTTTGTTGGTATGTAAAAATACGAGTATGAATACGATTTACCTTCAGTTTGCAAAGAAAAATCGGCAACTTTATAAGGATCGTAGGGCCAGTATCGTTGTCCCCTCTTTGAGGAGTGGCTAGAGAGGCGCCACGGCGCCCTCACCTTCCGCCTGTCATAGATTCTCACCGGACACGGTTGTGTCAGAAGGTTGCTGTTCCGAGTAAGGTGGGAGGAAATGCCAGGGTGTCACTATTGTATGGATCGCTCAGTGGATATGGTGGAGCATACGGTGGAGTTCTGATCGGCTTGGGTAGAGTACCGCCGTTTCCTCGTGGCGGTGATCGACGGCGATCTCGCGTCCGACCCTGATCCAGGTCATGGTCTGGAGCGAGAGTGCATGGCAGGCCGTCACCGCCTTCTGTGAAGCAGTGATGCTGGCAAAGGAGGAGGCGGAGCGCGTGAGGGCGCGGAAATCCGCGGGAGCCCTCAAATGTCCAACTATTGGTCTAATTGCAATGTTTCAATATTGCCTTCGGATTGTGGACGTCAGACGGCAGTCGCGTTAAAAAAATATCGAAGTTTAGCCAAAATCAGCAGTTACATATACCTACTGGTAAAAGCGGACCCCAGACTGCAAAGCTGAAAAAGGATGGATGGACTGGGAGTAACGCTGAGGTGATGATGACGATGATCACGGAAGACTTATCCACAGATATGAAAACAAAGAAAAAATGGGAACGATAGTGGACAAAAAGTCGCTTAAAGACTTCGCTTTTAGAAAGAGGTGAAGTTTAAATACTATGCTTTGAAATTTCAGTGATAAAAAAAATCCATAATATACCACGGAAACAAGTATTTTTAAATAAAATACCATTAGTGTGTATTTATCAATGAATTCTATTCTATTATTTTTTGTTTCCTTTTTTTTTTCATTTTCATTTAGACTTTAGCGGTTCTTGTTTCTTAGATTTTATAACTACGGAGCCTTTTGTCTAACAAAACCGTCACAGGTACTCAATCCTTGAAAACAGTTGTAGACAATTAGTTCACGAGAAATTTAAAAAGATTAACTTTTTTGGGTACCTGGGTTAGCCAGGTAGATATTTTGTTTTATGAAACACTGAACTAGGAAGCTATATAAATGAGATTTGTCAAATTTTTGTCAGTACACTTTGCGTGTGTGTCGTGAGTGGTTCCTGTTCCATTTGATTTTAAATCAGTTATTTTGGCATAATTACCTGCGTGAGTATTTTTTAAATTATTATATAACAAAATTAAACTTAAGAATATTTCAGTGAATATCGTTAAGAACTTGTGAAGTCCATAATGTAAATTTTACTCTAACTCTTCATTGAATTGTATTTTATATTATCAGTAATATTTTATGTATTTATATTTCCAGAGAAAAACTTTTCTATATTAATTATATTTTTCTAGAAAAAAATCCCTTTATAATTTAAAATTCGGTGAAATTATAGAAATCCTTTAGCATCATACCACAACTATAAATTGTTTCTGAATTATACATATTGTTAGCGGCTGAATCTAATCAACTTCATCATCGTCTGTCGAGCGTTTCTCTCAACTATGTTGTGATTGACTTAGATTGTTAGCTTTTACAATATTTCTCAATCATAGCGGATATGGGAGAACAGCATAGGCTTGTCAACTATGTGATCAAATAAGAAATGATCTACTAGAACACATTAACAACATATAGACGAATCTATCTCATTAAAAACATTCGATAAAAAACTTGCCAAGTCTCGATAGAGCTGCGTGTTTCTCTGTAAAAAGTAATGAAATCTAAACAAAGTCGTGCCAAGTGTAAGGTTCGTTACTGCGATTTTTTATTAATACAGTTAATGTTGTGTAGACTTGGCCGTTGAACATTCTTTATATTGATAATAACTATTTTCAATCAATACCACTAATACTATTTTTAGGCAAAAAAAAAAATACATGTACATTTAAACTACAAACCAAGTTAAAAAAATATTTTTTTAAATTTTTCAAATACTGTTCAACCCATCTACCTAGTTTAAAATATTTTTCCTAGAAAGCCTTTTTAAAGTTCTACTTTTAATTTCTTTTTATATTTCATAAAGTTATCGTTAAAAAATTTAAGGCATTTTTTTTTCTTAAACAGCGATCATTTTCGAAAATGTTAAAAATTGTTTTGAACCCATATTCATTTTTAAATACCTATCCAACAATATATCACACGTTAAAATCTCTCCACATTTTACGTGTATGTGGTGCCCTTTAATAAAACTTTTTTTAACTTTTATTTTATCACTTTTTTGACATGTTTAATTTAAGTATTGTTACCAAATTTCATCTTTATAGTGCTAACGGTCGCTGACATTATCAGCGGATGAACAAATAGCCTTGCTGAAATTATAAGGGTCCCTAGTTGACTACGGAAACCTAAAAACGCCACAAATGAGATATCGAAAGGCGATAATAGCGAAAGGTTTTCTATTCCACAACTGAGTTGTGATATCTGATAATAATATCGTTTGCTTTCAAATCAAACAAGATTTATAATCTTATTAGTAAAATCAGTAAATAATGTAAAGAGTATGAGCGTAATAAGAGAAAAAGAGACATTTTTTATTATAAATACAAAAAGGCTAATGCAAAACGCAATAGAATTAAATACTAATTAAATATATAAAAAATAAACATTATTGAAAAAGAACTTTGTATTACATACCTCCACATATTTTGAAGTAAATTGGAACTCTATATAAGTAGTTTCTTTTCAGTTTTAGAAAAATATCTTTCGAAATCATACTAATATTATAAATGGGAAAATGAGTTTTTTGTTTGTGCTGCTTTCACGCTGTAACTATTGAACTGATTGCTTTGAAATTTTGTAGACGTAAAGTTAGAACTCCGTATTAAATGATAGGGTTTTAATCCTGAAAAAATTGATATTCCCGAAGGAAATCTAAAAAGTGCGATATAACCGAACTCCACGCGGGCGAAGCCGCGGGCGGAAAGCTAGTTAAGATATAAACTCCTCTCGATTCCGGAATTGAAGCATCTCAGAAAATTGTTGTGGGATTCCAAAATTACGAAATTCTGATCACAGACTAAAAGTTCAGAAGATATCAATGTCTCAATTTTTATTACAAAACCAATGTCGTTAATAGCCATTGTGACGGTAAAATAAATCGAGCAAGTCGACTTACTAAGTTATTCACGCCGTGCACGGTATTATTCTTCAGTTCACGTAGTTATACATGTCACGTGACGTACGAGTCGTCCTCTGGTAGTTAGCTTTAACGTGGCCTGCGTAGCTTATTTCTTGTAACGAATTTATATGGTGGTAAAGTGGACTTACACAGTTTCAGTTTTCTTGAACAGCAACTAAATATGTCGTTTTATTACAGTTAAAAATGGAGGAACAGAGACACTATACACCAGCAGAATATCTAGCGGCTGAGGCGCTTTTGTGCCTAAAATGTAAGTTTCATTGTTTTTTTTTTTTTCTATTTGTTCCGATAAGCAAAGAAAAAATATGTACATTTTCAACCTATATTTTTTTTATTAATGAAGAATCCACAAGCTTGAGGACTCGAGTAATCGCCTCAAGTGACAGGTTATTGGCGGCAGCCGACAAGTCAGGGCCACTGAGCCATTCTGGTCAGCCGCCCCGTCATCCTTGGGCTTTAATCAACCACTGCGCCATGCTCCATGTGTTGCATTGCTTGTAATGTCCTGGAGGAGGCGTAATGTGGCCAATTTATTGACACTCCATATCATATATCCATTTCATATGGTTACAGACTCTGGTGAAGGCCCAGCTGCAGTGGGGGCGGCGGCGCCGACCACGATAGTGGAGGCGACAGGGGTAGTAGCAGCAGCTGCAGCGACAATGGCAGTACCGGCAGAAGTTGCCCCCCACCTCGACTCGGCGATTCGCTACGCGATTCGTCGTGTTCTGAGGATGAGGTGATGATGTCTGGTGTAGCCATATGGAGTCGTCGACTTCGAAGATTTATCTCGTGTGCTATTTTAGCGGATTCCAGACTTCAAAGCTGTCAAAAAGCTTCGGATGCGGCTGGGATTAACGCGGCGATGATGATGACGATGATGCATTGCACAATTTTTGTTGTTTAAGGGATATGTATAGGTCATTTCATTTAGCGAGTAATATGTAGTAATATGTTATTGTAGAATAAGTTATGCACATACAAGCAGTTTATTAAAAAGTCACTTGTTTTGTTGATGATAGATTCGTGGTGGTATTATTTTATATGATTCATTTTAATAACTAGGTTTTATTATTTTAAATATATTAATTACTTTCAATTACACGTCACAATGATAGATATGTCATCAGTAAACAATTACACTTATGTTTTGTTAGTTAAACGATATCATATAAGAAAATCACTTGAATTGAAATTGTTCTCGCTGTAGTCATTATAGTATTTTTTTTTGTAATCATTATAAACTAGTGCTTAATACAATCCCGGTTGATGGTTCGCAGTAATGCAATCGTTGATGGTAAAGCGCGCTAGCTAATTAAGCCTATTCACTTGCCATATGAGTATGATTTCAACATAGTAAAAATTTTTAGTGATCATCTTCTTTTCATTAGGTATGTTTATTTATGATTTATTTGTTGACCAAATTGTATCATTCACTATTTTCTCATTCTCGTTGCTATCGAGCTTATCTGTAATTTCTTTTAATCTGTCTTCATTTCTTAAATTGTGAGTTCATCCCCTAACCAACCTTCACTGTTATCTAACTTAACTCAAATATTGTATTTCAGATTAATTTTCATATATCTAATGTAAATATGACAAATATCAAATGATTTTAATTAAAACATATGTCTCAGTACAAATTGTTTTTAATTTTTCCAATACTTGATTTAGGAACACAAAACGAGGAAAGCTATCAGCATCCTATAATATAGCACTGTCTGTATTGTGAGTTGACTATCCCTCACCATTTTCAGAACATAAAATCATTGGAAGAACAAATTAGGTCAAATTCACAGCTATAGGATAAGATTGACCATAATGTTTCTGACAATGATAACGATCACACACATGACACAACGTCAACAACAACATTTCATTAGACTCTAATGAAATGTTAATATTATACAATCAAATTAATCCATACTAATATTATAAATGCGAAAGTAACTCTGTCTGTCTGTCTGTCTGTCTATCTGTCTGTCTGTCTGTCTGTCTGTCTGTCTGTCTGTCTGTCTGTCTGTCTGTCTGTTACGCTTTCCCGCTTAAACCTCTCAACCGATTTTGATGAAATTTGGCACAGAGAATCTTTAGACCCTGAGAAAGAACATAGGCTACCTTTTATCCCAGAAAAAATTGATGTTCCCGAGGGAAATCTAAAAAGCGCGATATAACCAAACTCTACGCGGGCGAAGCCGCGGGCGGAAAGCTAGTGTAATATAATTCATACACACCATACATAATACTTTGAAATTAAATCTCTCATATTTTGAAGCTGAATACTCAGGGTATAACATAATATTAATATGATCGTATTGTAATAATATTGGAAGGCATTTCCTTGTTCATATACCAGGTTAATGCATCTTTTTCTTTTTATTTTACTAAGTAAAGGAGGGAAGACAAATATAAGTTTGGTTCTGTCAAATATAACAAACATTTCAGATATTCCATAAACAGTTTAGACGTGTCCAACATTAAGGTTACTAAAATATTATAATTAACCTCAGACGCTACCTACGAATTAGAAAGAAACAAAAGTTCAAGCAAACTATATCATAAAATATGATCGATATATTGAAGCGCTGAAGGGTTTGTACGAAAACGCCACCATGTCAGTCCGAATACAGGACCAGACCTCGAAACCAATACCTCTGCAGCGTGATGTCAGACAGGGAGATATCTCTCCGAGACTGTTCACCGCTGCATTGGAGGATGTCTTCAAGGTTCAGGACTGGGTATCAACATCAATGGCGAGTACATGACACACCTTCGGTTTGCTGATGATATCGTAGTCATGGCTGAGACTGCAGAGGACCTGAGTACAATGCTCGAAGACCTCAATTGAGCCTCCGAGCGAGTCGGTCTTAAAATGAACATGGACAAGACGAAAGTCATGTCTAATGCCCATGTTGTACCGACTCCTATAAAGATTTGAGACTCTGTTCTCGAAGTTGTTGACAGTTACGTGTACCTGGGACAAACTATCCAGTTAGGAAGGTCCAACTTCGAGAAAGAGGTCAATCGTCGAATCGAAGTTGTTGACAGTTACGTGTACCTGGGACAAACTATCCAGTTAGGAAGGTCCAACTTCGAGAAACAGGTCAATCGTCGAATCCAACTCGGCTGGGCTGCTTTCGGGAAGCTACGTAAAAAATCTTCTAGTCCGAAATACCGCAGTGTCTCAAGACAAAAGTCTTCGACCAGTGTGTGTTGCCAGTGATGACTTATGGAATTGAGACGTGGTCGCTAACAATGGGCCTTATAAGAAGGCTCAAAGTCACTCAAAGGGCAATGGAGAGGGCTATGCTTGGGGTTTCACTGCGCGATAGAATCAGGAATGAAGAGATCCGCAGAAGCAAGCGACATAGCCCGAAGAATTGCAACACTAAAGTGGCTTTACCCGTAGGATCGATGCCTGTTGGGGCCGACGGGTTCTCGAGTGGCGACCACGCACCGGAAGACGTAGTGTGGGTAGGCCCACGACAAGGTGGACCGACGACCTGGTGAAGGTCGCGGGAAACCGCTGGATGCGGGAGGCGCAGGACCGGTCGTCGTGGAGAACCTTGGGGGAGGCCTATATCCAGAAGTGGACGTCTTTCGGCTGAAATGATGATAACGATGATGATGATGAAATCATAAAAATGGAACCAACATTGAGACCATCCTTCTAAAACTCATTCAAGAAATCATTATACGGAACGGCAATGTGTAGCTAATCGCTCCGGGACAGCGCATCGCGTCTTGTACCTACTTACTCGTGATCGGTGTGATTCTCAGATTTGAAAATAAATTGTCACTTATAGCTACTTCCCTCAATTCCTCAAACGCATGTATTATTCGATGACGTAACTGTTCCGCCGAATCCACGTTCTTCATCGATGACTTTCTTCGTATATTAGGATCATCAAAAGAATGCAAGAGTGCTTTCTGATCTTATGATAAATTAAAGAGTTTGACTTCTTTATGCTCAATGAAGAGCAGAAAGGACCCTGACATCTACCTATAATACCTTTGACAATGTAAACCATCTCAGGATAACACGGAGACGGAGGGCGGGGCTTGTACGTGTATGAAAATATACGCAACGGATTTGGATCTTGACTTACAAACCAGCATTAATAACAACAATGTGTTTGGAAAACCAAAAAGCAGAGTCAAACGACAAATTATTTAGCACAAAAATAACAATGTAGACGATAGTACTGGATGTATAGACAATAAGACTCTTGGAAGATAGACAGCTACCGTGATCCGAATTAGGTACTCTACATTTTGACATTTACCTAACACCGAAATAAAACTGCGACTTAATTATGAACCTCTCAAATCCCAAGAATAGCTGATGGGTTTTCTTCTAGTACTGACAACTGAAATAAAAATATATTTAAGCGTTTCAGAATTAGTTTACCATTCCATTTTATATGTTTTAATTTTACAAATACTGACAATATATATACTTTATTTTTTGAGTAAATTATATTTGTTAAATGGATAATGTTCAAATTAACAAGTGCTTCATATGACAAAACATAATATATTCAAAACTTTCCTACTCTAATGTTACGCGTTAAAGATCAAAGCATAACTGTTTTATAATATTTGCCTTTCTCGAACAAGTCATTTAAGATCATTAAGCACGTACTGATAGAATGTGAGAAGGTTCAAATTCGTTTAACTTTTAGTGGGTCAACATTAGGTACCTACTTCAAACCCTTATTATTGTAATGCATTACAATGAAAGACAATTACTCATTTCTCGGACAGAAAGTAGTAATCTGTATCCTTTTTGTTTTCATTTCAGTAAGTTGGCTCAAGGTTAGAGCTCACCATCCAACATTTTACCTACTCTTTGTATTTAGAAGCTTTTGTGTGGGTCTCCTTAATTGTTTTTCTTTTGTATTAGTTATATGTATTTTAAAGCTTTAATCCCTCTTATATTGAAGCTGAGAAATATTTCTACAAATTGTAGATAGTAAATCCCTTCGTTAATAGTTTATTATTCAGTCCTACAAACTAGGTAAAGTAGGGTAAGATTTATTTTTTCTTTTTAACTCTAACGTGTGACATATTGTTGGATAGATATTAAAAACGAATGGGGATTTATTAATACACTTCTTGATAATGTTCTTTTTTTAAAGTAAAAAGAACAGCATCCCTTCCCGCCGCCTCTAACTTTTGAACCATAAGTTTAAAAGATATGATAAAATCTCAAAGACAATTTTATAAAGACTTTCTAGCAAAATTATTTTGGGCTTGATAGGTTGAATAGTTTTTGAAGAATTGTACAAATTCATTTCTGAAAAAACTTTATGATTTAAATGTTTGCCGTTCGGAAAATTTATTTGATTGAATTTTTTATAGAGTAACTAGCTTTCCGCCCGCGGCTTCGCCCGCGTGGAGTTCGGTTATATCGCGCTTTTTAGATTTTCCTCGGGAATATCAAATTTTTCCTAGACAAAAGGTAGCCTATGTTCTTTCTAAGGGTCTAAAGATTGTCTGTGCCAAATTTCATCAAAATCGATTGAGAGGTTTAGGCGGGAAAGCGTAACAAACAGACAGACAGGCAGACAGACAGACAGAATTACTTTCGCATTTATATTATTAGTATGGATTGATTAAAACTGTTGCACATATGATACTTGATTTTTAGATATTATTCAAAAGTATACAAGTGCAAGTTCACGTGGTCGCTCACAATGGGCCTCATACGAAGGCTCACAGTCACACAAAGGGCAATGGAAAGAGCTATGCTAGGAGTTTCTCTGCGTGATCGAATCAGAAATGAGGAGATCCGCAGAAGAAACAAAGTCACCGATATAGCTCTGCGAGTCGCTAACCTTTAGTGGCAGTGGGCAGGGCACATTGCTCGTAGAACCGATGGCCGATGGGGCAGCAAGGTTCTGGAGTGGCGGCCACGTACTGGAAGACGCTGCGTAGGGAGACCCCCAACAAGGTGGACCGATGACCTGGTGAAGGTCGCGGAAAGCCGATGGATGCGGGCAGCACAAGACCGGTCATCGTGGAAAGCCTTGGGGGAGGCCTTTGTCCAGCAGTGGACATTTATAGGCGGAGGAAGAAGAAGATTCAAAAGTAATAACACACGGTAGGTATAGTCGCATAAAGTCTTGCCTATACCGATGTTATCCCGATCCTTGACCAGAGGTAGGTAACTGCTGGGCCTACGATCCATATTAAGTTGCACATTTTTTCATTTGGGTAAATTAACAGCACGGGGCCGCTGAGGTTAAGGGATTGACTGTTGCGCTGCGTGTCTCGGGTTCGATTCTCGCACGAAACAAATATTTGTATGGCCTACAGCTAGTAGTTCTGAGTCCTGCTGTTTGTGTGTGTAAGTTCAAATGTTTGGTAATGCACCTACGAATAAGGACAGGTATATTAAAAAAAAAATATTGCATTATGCTATTCATCGAAACATACATGTCCAATTTATAGGACCGTGTGTGAATTTGCGAGAATGATCTATTGCAGCGTAGAAAGTTTACTCACAGCTAAAAAACAGAGGAAAGAGGAAAAGATAGTCAACAGAAAGCCCACTGAGGGCCTGCGCAGACGACGGAGTTGTCTCCGCTTCGGAGAAAAAGTATGCTCTTGAGTAAAAAGTCCACCGCGGAATTACCGCGAACTCAACGCACACGGTGTGCAGTCATTTGTTGCCTAGAAATGTAAGAAGTGAGAGGACACAGCGCGGACTAAAGTCTGCCTTGTGCGTTGCTTCGCTGAGTCACACGAGTTCTATTTTATTCGGGGACTCCCCCGTACTTTTGTCCGGTCCGCTTTCTGCATCTCCTCGGTTATTCGGGGGACTTTTTGTACGTAGTACTTTTAATCCCTCGTTTGCGTTACTCGATACAGTTATTAGCGATGTATTTTAGCGGGCAAAAAAGTCCGCGGACAAAAATCACTCGCCTGCGCAAGCAATAAATGCTTCGCGAATGAATCACCTCGATTCATTCGCGAAGCATTTAGAAATAGTGTTTATATAAGTTTATGTGAAATAGTGTAATAATATGTTATCTGTGTCGGAGAAGGTTTTAGAAAAACATTAAAATTTTACTGATACAAAAAAGAACTTTAGAAGGCCAGAACAAAATATTGTTCGTACAAAAGAATAAGACAATTGTTTTATGGAGAGACCCATTATACACCATGAAAATAAGTATTTTTCTTAACAAAAAAGAGAAATAAATACATTAATGTGCAATATCTTTTCCATGTCTTTAGAATTCTATTACTTTTTTGGAAAATTTTAATGCAAACTAAATATCTTGAAGGAATTAATTCGGTATCCATTCCTCTTTATATTTTTTAATTTAATAACATTGAATGACGACACAGGCCAAAGTAAGACCCTTTCAATTAAATCATCATTGTGTTACAAATAACTTTATGACGAAGTCTTTTTAAACACTACTTTGTCTGATGATTTGACATGTAAAAGCTACAGAAGCGTTTACCAAATCTTGTGGATAACGTGAGGAACACGATGTGTAGACATACATAATTATGTACATACGTATTTATTTAGAGTCGGTACTTGTTTAAATAGGTACCTGGATTTATGTTTACTCTAGGTGCTAGTAGTACAGACAGACATGTAATGACATGTACACTCTTACACTTATTTCCAATAATTCATGCAGGTCAGAAGAAACATTCCATTACTGTTCTGATAATTTTCCAACAGGACTCAGTTCTCATGCACAACCAGCTCACAACACACAACTGTGATCAATGTTAATCTCAGCGTTAAGAATTGTACCCACGCTGGTAGTATAATACTCAAATATAACTTACAAATACATTGAAACAAGAACATTCAAGTACAATATAACGACAGTTTTTGACAACGCTGTTGTGAACGTCACCATGTACATCTTTTTTTCTCCTGGTAATACTACCCATCCAGGTCTGTTGCCTCCGTTCTGAGACTGCTGCTGTCGGCCTATCTATCGTCCACCCCCAAGTCCCGTTGTCATATCCCTCTACGTTCCGTTTCGCTGCTGTTTACACCTGACTTTTATTTATGACCTTCCTCAAAGCTTCAAATTACAACAACCCTTTCGTCATTATTTTTTTTTTATTTCTTGAATCCATACTAATGTTATAAATGCGAAAGTATCTCTGCCTGTCTGTCTGTTATGCTTTACCGCTTGAAACTCTCAACCGATTTTGATGAAATTTGGCACAGACGATCTTTAGACCCTGAGATAGGACATAGGCTACCTTTTATTGAAAAAACAAAGGAAATTCCCGAGGGAAATCTAAAAAGCGCGATATAACCGAATTCCACGCGGGCAAAGCCGCTGGCGGAAAGCTAGTATATAATATACTCTTAATCGATTGCTTTTTTTCCTTCTCTTCGTTGAGTTTCCATGTTGTTACACGACAGACAATACTTTTTTTAAATTATGGCCATTGCTATTTTGATTTTATAATTACAAACCTTTTATCTAACAAAAGTCCTAACAGGTAACACACCTTGAACATAATTGTAGACAATTAGTTTGGGAGAAATTGAAAGAGATTAACTTTTCTGGGTACCTGGGTTAGGCAGGTAGATATTTTGTTTTATGACAAACTGGCCGTAAGAAGCTTCAAAAATGAGAATTGGCAAATTTTCGTCAGTACTCTTCCAGTGAGTGTTGTGCGTGGTTGCTGTTCTCTTGGATATCAAATCAGTTGCTTTGGTGCATTTGCCTGTGTGAGTATTTTAAAAATTGTGTATTAAAAGTGAACTTAAGTCTAATTCAGTGAATGTCGTGTAGAACTTGAGAATCGCAATCTTTAAGTTCGACATTTCTCCACTATCGCTTTTTAATTTGAACTCGTCTTTAAATCTTATTCTCATTATGGATAATATTATTCAATCTTTGACAGTTTAACAGTCTTTCTCTATAACAGTCGTGGTGGCCCAGTGGTTAAAACACCGGCCTCTCAAGTATGAGTGCGCGGGTTCGATTCCAGGTCAGGCAAGTACCAATGTAACTTTTCTAAAGTTATATGTACTTTCTAAGTATATCTTGGACACCAATGACCGAAGGTGAAGGAAAAACATCCTGAGGAAACCTGGACTTTAAGTCTGAAATCGCCAACCCGCATTGAGCAAGCGTGGTGATTACGCTCAATCCTTCTCTGTATGAGAGGAGACTTATGCAGTGGGACGATAAAAAGGTTGATGATGATGATGCTGATTCAATCTTTAAAATTATATTCCCACTTTCGTTAACATTAACTGATATCTTGATCAGTGTTGAATTTAATTTGTATTTTTCTTATACTTACTATATTGAATCTAGTTAATTATTTGCCAGAGGAAAGCTTCACTCTGTTCATTTTACTTTTCTAGAAGGAAGATCCTGTTTTAGTTTTTAACTATAATACGTCGGCTAAATTCGATAAAGAATAGAGGTAAACAAACCGTTGCTAGGCAACGAGTAGTTTACGCCTAAAAGACAGTTGTTAACAACCTTTTCTAGATAGATGATTTTCATAAAACTAATAATTTTACTTCTTACTAATGTAAACAGTTTATTTGTTTAGATATTTATGATTTGCATAGAACGCTTAACCGATTTGAATGAAATATGACACACATGTAAGCTAATTTCCTAATAGATTAATTTTTTTGATACATATTTATTACTATTTATATTATTTATTATTACTTTATATTTATTATTTTGTTACTTGAAAGTATTACAATGCACAATGCATGTGTTATGCAGTTGATTTGAAAGTAAAAAGTATCAAACTATAAAGTTAAAAATAATTTAAAAAAAAACCGCTTTGTGCCATAATTTTTGCAAGCAAGCAAACAAGCAAGTAAGCAAGCAAACATACAAGTGAAGCTAATAAAAAGCATGTAATTAATGTCGACTTATTAAAAGTGTTTCTAAATACCCAGTTAATGGCGCCGATTCCGTTGTTCACAAACTGAACTAATTTTAAGTTATGTGCATCTTTTTCTTTCCATTTCGTTAAGAAAAGGATAGAAGATAATATTTTAATTTAATCCGGTCAAATTAGATAGACAGTTTAGACGCGATTATAAACATGGCGACTAAAAATACACCAGTTTACGTCAGGAGCACACTAATTTGACAGGTGTAAACTGACATTTTATCTTTTTTTTTTTTGGTTCAATTCATTCCGTTCTTCTGAACGGAAAAGGCAATGGCATAGTACGCCATACAGCCTAGTCTTCAGTACATATATTCTTGAGTAAACTTCTATCCTAACTTATCCTAATTAATCCTAACTTATCCTAGCTTATCCTAAACTTATCCTAACTAATCTAACTCCTTTCGTTTCCCGCGTTTGGACGATAAGGAGCGGTTTAGCGTAAAGACATGATGCGGCCACTATGCTACAATATTTCACTGTTCTTTTTGAATTATTCACTGAATGCACTTTTTACCACATAAATCACGCGTTTTTATTTAGTAAACGACACTATAAATAATTTTAAAAGTCCAATGAAAAATGAGCGTGACACTCATCTTAACATTCCCGCCAAAACCACCCTGACATTTTATCTTCTGTCCTTTTTATAATGAAATAGGAAGAAGAAGATGCACATAACTTAAAGGTAGTTCAGTTTGTGAACAACAGAATCGGCGCCATTATGCATGTTAGTTTAGTGATTCTATTGAAATATGCTGCAATAGGGATTGTTAATAAATAGTTAGCATGTAAAAGTCGATAATCATGAAAATAACAGGAGATTTGTAAAACGTAAGTTGTGATAACCCTAAATTGATTTGTTTATCTCTATTATTTATGGAGCTTGGCGAGAAGATAGGTAAAATTATAAAAGAAATTCGTACAAGATATAGACGAATCTATCAAGATTATTAAAATAAGTGATATGTTTGCCATTTCAACCAATAATAAAGAGTTGAAATTTCAATTGCCTGTATAAAATATCAAATAATATATAGATTATATTATACTAGTGGCCGCTAGCGACTTCGATCGCGTGGTTTAGTTAGGCTCTGCTCCTATTAGTCGCAGCGTGATGTCATATATCCTGTATGTTCATTAAAATATCTCGAATTTTAAGAAAATAAGCGATATTCATAATATAAATACCAGGAACAAACACAATCTTGCTGTACATCACACTCGTCTCCACAGAGTAGGCAACTCAATCATGGGTCAATGTATACACTTTTACAACAAGCTTCCCATGGACGTTCGAAACTTACCCATTAAACGATTTAAGAACCATATAAAGGCCAAACTTTGCAAAAAGGGTATTATAAAATCACAGATTATTTAGAAGACAAAAAAGCTTGGGACTGAGCTGCTCGCTCTGTTAAGCATTGTTAATTTTTATTAAGCAATATGCGTAATTATAAGGTAAATTATTGTAAACATTTTCATTTTTAATGTCTGGACTTGAAAAAAGACGATGATCCCTGAGTTTGTTTCGGCCATTTCTTCTCAGAGGTAGTCAGTTAGGAAATGCCGGCTTCATCTAGTTAAAAAAATAAAATAAAAAATAAACATGACGTGTAAAAGTGATCAGTGATCCTACTTGCTTAATAAACGATTTCATTTCATTTCATTTCCTAAAGCCTTTCTGGATTAATGGGCTATCCAACACAAAAAGATTTTTTCAAATATGACCCGTAGTTCCCGAGATTAGCGCGTTCAAACAAACAAACAAACTCTTCAGCTTTAAATATTAGTATAGATAAGTGCTTATGTAAAAAATAATAAACGTAAGAGTCTCAGTCTCTTAAGCATTAATTTTCTTGATTCCGAAATCGAAATATCTAAAAAAAATTTGCGGGGTACCGGCCACAGGCTGTACTATAGAAAATCATTGCGATACTAGTATTGACTTACTTAGTTATTCTCGCCTTGCGCGGTATTATACTTCAGTTCACGTAGTTACACGTGTCACGTACGTACGAGTCATACTCTGGTAGTTTTCTATCAAGTAGTCTGCGTAGCTTGTTTCTTGTAACGAATTTTAAGGGTAACCTGGATTTCCACAGTTTTAAATATGTCGTTTTATTACAGTGAATAATGGAGAATTATAGTGAAGCGGAGATGATTGCGGCCGAGGCGCTTTTGGCGCTGTCTTGCTCCGGAAGGACCGAAAGGAGTAAGTTTGAATTATTTTTCTATTAACATCTTTATAAGCAAAAAAAGAAAAAAAAAAAACGACGTTTACTTTTCGAAACTTTCAGTTTCGGCCAGTCCTGTTCGTGCTGAGTTTCGAGTCACAGCTGGACCTGGATCTAGCAGAGATTGTGTAAATGGGGATGGTGAGAAAATGGTAAGCAAACTCCTTATAATTAAAGTATACAATAATTAATGAGCATAGTTATAATGACGTGCTGATTGATGACACTAATCTTGAGACCAAAGTAAAAACACGAAACAAACGATAACATGGTATGTACCTACTATCTACTATTTGTGACAGTGATAATAATTTTTTTTTAATAATTATAAACTAGTCCTTAACTGCAATCCTGCCTGATGGTAAGCAGTGATGCAAT
Organism: Sesamia nonagrioides; assembly: GCA_017933935.1. Lineage (NCBI taxonomy): Eukaryota > Metazoa > Arthropoda > Insecta > Lepidoptera > Noctuidae > Sesamia > Sesamia nonagrioides. The sequence continues at coordinate 505,659 of JADWQK010001408.1, read as the reverse complement.
CGTTGATGGTAAAGCGCACTAGTTTATTAAGCCTATTTCACTTAAAAAACTCACCGAAGAATTGCAACACTAAAGTGGCAGTGGGCTGGACACATTGCTCGTAAGACCGATGCCCGATGGGGCCGACGGGTTCTGTGTGTGGCGACCACGCACCGGAATACGTAGCGTGGGTAGGCCCCCGACAAGGTGGACCGACGACCTGGTGAAGGTCGCGGGAAACCGCTGGATGCGGGAGACGCAGGACCGGTCGTCGTGGAGAACCTTGGGGGAGGCCTATGTCCAGCAGTGGACGTCTTTCGGCTGAAATGATGATGATGATGATGTTGACTTAAAATACTTAGGAATAGGAAGGATGACGGCAGTTGAGCGGGGTGATGCAATGTTACCCAAGACCAACACGACCAACAATGGTGCACCAGTGGGAGATTGATCTGGAGACTCTCCACGACCAAACTCCCGACACAACAACATTTGGCGCATCGTACCCGGCACACATTGCAACACAACTGTTCAGACCCGTCCTCTGTAGGTACGGCTTCACCAGACATCATGCCAGAACACGACGAATCCCTGATTCGAAAAATCGCTTGTAAATCACATTTTTTCGTATATTTATTGTGATTTGATATTTTGCAGGTACGACTAGGACAGGGGAAGGCGGTAGTATCCAAAAAAATCTTAGATCAAATTGATTGGCAGTCACATACGAGTGCCACGCGGAAACTGTTAGCAGCAGTTTTTCCTCGCAGGTATTTATGACCCTTGTATTAGCTATTTAAGTTACCATTAACCAAATCAAATCAAAATTGTTTATTCCAAATTAACCATCACTTGGTACTTTTGAATAGTCAATGTCGGTCAGTCCAAGAAAAGTGAAGCTAAATTGCACGTTCCAAAGCGTAGATCATTAAGGAGAAGAACGTGCAAGAAACTCCATGGACACTCTTTTAAAATCATAATAAATGGGTTACATTTCTTCGTTACATATTTATGTTGCTTCTATCATGTGAGCACAATGTAAAATTAATTAAAACAGAAAATCCGAAACAAGGACCTTCAAAACTAACCAAAAAAATCCAAATTATATGTTTCAGGGTATTAGCGACCCATTCGCTAACTGGGAAACCGTCACCTGCGTACCCCAATAGGCCTACGAAGGCAAAATTGGATGCGGATTTGGTAAGGGATATTGTGGAAACTGTGGTCGACCGCTGCGGCGTATCCAAAAGCCAAGTTCGGTACGTAATCACTTCACCTTCCTTACTTCTTAAAGTTAACAATCAATTTATAGTTTAGGAATTATTCATAATTCTTTTTTACAGAACCATTATAACAATAAAATGCGCTGATGAGTGCAAAATGCTCCGCACTCGTGGATACAATTAGGGGCATTTAGAAGAATAAGGAGAATATCCTACCAAAGTCAGTATAACATAATAATCACGTGGAAACTCTACATAACTAGTTTCTTTTCTTTAAACTTTTTCTTTCGGTAATATGATATTAATTCCTCGGAATTGAAATATCTGAAAAATTGTTGAGGGATTCGAAAATTACTAGATTCCGGCTACAGGCTAAATAAAAGTTGTGATTTTTTATTACAAAACTGTCGTGCAAGTCGAATTAGTAAGTTATTCACGCCACAAATGATAGTATTACCCAGTTCACGTATCACCTGAAGTACTAGTCGTACCTATTCAGGTAGTTTGCTTTCACGGAGTCTGCTTAGTTTGTTCCTTTTAACCAATTTATAGAGTGAATTCGACACCAACAGTTCCAATTTTCTAGTACAGCATTTAAGCATGTTGTTTTATTACAGTTATAAATGGTGAACACCGATGAAATTGTTGCGGCGCAGGCGCTTTTGTTATTGCAAGACACGTCGTCAATAAACAATACAAGTAAGTCTGAATTGTTTTTTTCTTTCCATTAGCATCCGATCAGTAATAAAAAATGAAATATTATCGATGGCCTCACAGAATAAACGCGTAAGTCAAAAACGACAACTTTTAAGGAAAAAATATAAACGATAACACGAATAACTGTTGTTTGGTAGTATTTATTTATTTATATATTCTTTATTGTACACCAAATATCAAACAAAACAATCAACTCAAAAAAAAAAAAACATACAATGTAGTATATAATGAATGTAGTGTATAAAATGTAGTATGTAATGTATGAGATTGTGTAAATGGGGATGGTGAGAAAATGGTAAGCAAACTCCTTATAATTAAAGTATACAATAATTAATGAGCATAGTTATAATGACGTGCTGATTGATGACACTAATCTTGAGACCAAAGTAAAAACACGAAACAAACGATAACATGGTATGTACCTACTATCTACTATTTGTGACAGTGATAATAATTTTTTTTTAATAATTATAAACTAGTCCTTAACTGCAATCCTGCCTGATGGTAAGCAGTGATGCAATCGTTGATGGTAAAGCGCACTAGTTTATTAAGCCTATTTCACTTAAAAAACTCACCGAAGAATTGCAACACTAAAGTGGCAGTGGGCTGGACACATTGCTCGTAAGACCGATGCCCGATGGGGCCGACGGATTCTGTGTGTGGCGACCACGCACCGGAAGACGTAGCGTGGGTAGGCCCCCGACAAGGTGGACCGACGACCTGGTGAAGGTCGCGGGAAACCGCTGGATGCGGGAGACGCAGGACCGGTCGTCGTGGAGAACCTTGGGGGAGGCCTATGTCCAGCAGTGGACGTCTTTCGGCTGAAATGATGATGATGATGATGTTGACTTAAAATACTTAGGAATAGGAAGGATGACGGCAGTTGAGCGGGGTGATGCAATGTTACCCAAGACCAACACGACCAACAATGGTGCACCAGTGGGAGATTGATCTGGAGACTCTCCACGACCAAACTCCCGACACAACAACATTTGGCGCATCGTACCCGGCACACATTGCAACACAACTGTTCAGACCCGTCCTCTGTAGGTACGGCTTCACCAGACATCATGCCAGAACACGACGAATCCCTGATTCGAAAAATCGTTTGTAAATCACATTTTTTCGTATATTTATTGTGATTTGATATTTTGCAGGTACGACTAGGACAGGGGAAGGCGGTAGTATCCAAAAAAATCTTAGATCAAATTGATTGGAAGTCACATACGAGTGCCACGCGGAAACTATTTATGACCCTTGTATTAGCTATTTAAGTTACCATTAACCAAATCAAATCAAAATTGTTTATTCCAAATTAACCATCACTTGGTACTTTTGAATAGTCAATGTCGGTCAGTCCAAGAAAAGTGAAGCTAAATTGCACGTTCCAAAGCGTAGATCATTAAGGAGAAGAACGTGCAAGAAACTCCATGGACACTCTTTTAAAATCATAATAAATGGGTTACATTTCTTCGTTACATATTTATGTTGCTTCTATCATGTGAGCACAATGTAAAATTAATTAAAACAGAAAATCCGAAACAAGGACCTTCAAAACTAACCAAAAAAAATCCAAATTATATGTTTCAGGGTATTAGCGACCCATTCGCTAACTGGGAAACCGTCACCTGCGTACCCCAATAGGCCTACGAAGGCAAAATTGGATGCGGATTTGGTAAGGGATATTGTGGAAACTGTGGTCGACTGCTGCGGCGTATCCAAAAGCCAAGTTCGGTACGTAATCACTTCACCTTCCTTACTTCTTAAAGTTAACAATCAATTTATAGTTTAGGAATTATTCATAATTCTTTTTTACAGAACCATTATAACAATAAAATGCGCTGATGAGTGCAAAATGCTCCGCACTCGTGGATACAATTAGGGGCATTTAGAAGAATAAGGAGAATATCCTACCAAAGTCAGTATAACATAATAATCACGTGGAAACTCTACATAACTAGTTTCTTTTCTTTAAACTTTTTCTTTCGGTAATATGATATTAATTCCTCGGAATTGAAATATCTGAAAAATTGTTGAGGGATTCGAAAATTACTAGATTCCGGCTACAGGCTAAATAAAAGTTGTGATTTTTTATTACAAAACTGTCGTGCAAGTCGAATTAGTAAGTTATTCACGCCACAAATGATAGTATTACCCAGTTCACGTATCACCTGAAGTACTAGTCGTACCTATTCAGGTAGTTTGCTTTCACGGAGTCTGCTTAGTTTGTTCCTTTTAACCAATTTATAGAGTGAATTCGACACCAACAGTTCCAATTTTCTAGTACAGCATTTAAGCATGTTGTTTTATTACAGTTATAAATGGTGAACACCGATGAAATTGTTGCGGCGCAGGCGCTTTTGTTATTGCAAGACACGTCGTCAATAAACAATACAAGTAAGTCTGAATTGTTTTTTTCTTTCCATTAGCATCCGATCAGTAATAAAAAATGAAATATTATCGATGGCCTCACAGAATAAACGCGTAAGTCAAAAACGACAACTTTTAAGGAAAAAATATAAACGATAACACGAATAACTGTTGTTTGGTAGTATTTATTTATTTATATATTCTTTATTGTACACCAAATATCAAACAAAACAATCAACTCAAAAAAAAAAAAACATACAATGTAGTATATAATGAATGTAGTGTATAAAATGTAGTATGTAATGTATGAGATTGTGTAAATGGGGATGGTGAGAAAATGGTAAGCAAACTCCTTATAATTAAAGTATACAATAATTAATGAGCATAGTTATAATGACGTGCTGATTGATGACACTAATCTTGAGACCAAAGTAAAAACACGAAACAAACGATAACATGGTATGTACCTACTATCTACGATTTGTGACAGTGATAATAATTTTTTTTTAATATAATAAAAAAAAAAAAAAAAAAAAAAAAAAAAAACTCTCTGACACAAATTGTAGCTCCGTATTATTGTGCTAGATAAAATATAAAGAAGCAAAAATCAGTGATAAAATTAGCTCTAACGGATAGACCACAGTGCAAATATTAGTGACTAATGTTGGTGGAAAGATTAAAAGATAAATTAAGACGAATAAGTTAAGTGAAAAAAACAATCTATGACAGCGGTATAAAAACAGAAAACTCAATGCAAGTAAACACTCCCATTTCAATCACAGCAGCGTTACACAGATTGGATTCACATTTACAAATTGGACGCACACAAAACTGAGAAGTAAGAAAAGTAAACAACTTATAACGTCGTTTGTTTACGTTGGTTTTTGAACTTAATCCAGATGACAGCAGGTAACGAATCCACAGTGCAACAAACCTAAAAGAAAAAAAAGAGGGTTACTAGAAAAATATCCTCTAAGAAATTTAGACAAGCGCCATCTAGTGAGCAGCAATTAAATCAATACGTCATATGGTTTACAGGATAAAATTAAAAACACAACGTAGTTAGAAGACCCTCCCTGTGGAGCAACAGGAAGAGCGTGCGGGTATCGGATATTGCGAAACTTTATTTAAATTTTTAGCACAAAATAATTCCCGAGATGAATTTCTTCGACAGTTTAAATGTAACATTTAGACGTCCCAGGCCACGTACACAATCTGAATCGTCAATAATGAATGAAAGTAACATTATAATTCCCAATACACTGGAGTGTACCACTAATAGTTTGCCAGAGATGTCTGATGATGAAGACGACCAGAAGTCATTAAAGGAAGAGATACAAAATCTTACAAAACAGTTGGAGAGTGCTCATAAAGAAATTGAATTGTTATCAGTTGAAAATAGTACACTAAAACGTGAAAATGAAAATTTGTTAAGAAAAAACAACGTGTATAAAAAAGTAGTCGCAAATTCTCCAATTAAATCAAGGCAAAATACACCAATAAAAAAAACAACCCACTGGCAGTGTAAAACTAAACAAACACAAACGGACTTTCTAAAATGGGATAGAACTGAGGTGACTATCAACACAGAAAATCAATTAAATAATTCCAAAAATGAAAAGCGGTCAAAACCTCATATTACTAATAATTCGGAGATAAAAGAAATAAGGAATGATTTAGGAGCCAATATCCAAACAGAGATTCTCACTTCACGGCTTCAACAGCAAAACCAACAAAACAAATTGTGTATTCTGAGTGCTAACAAACAAAACAGGATATTATCTATAGCAGAAAAAACTATCAAGGAACACTACAATTTTTGTCACTTTCTAACAACAGATGGAGCCACATGTGACCTCCTGAACGGGTTAAACAAAAAACTAAAGGATTACACGATGAGTGACTACTGTGTGATTTTAATTGGTGAACAAGACTTTAAAATAGCTAAAAATTACTCTGAACTCATATTGGACATAAGGAAAACTCTTAGTGAAATAAGTCATACTAATATTATTATCTGTCTACCCACATATAAATATAACATGAACGCAAATATGTATAACTGGCGAGTGATGAATTTTAACTATTCCTTATGTCAAGATATCTGGATTCACAAATATGCTCATGTATTGGACTCAAATGCAAGTGTCGCCTACGATTATAATACATTCTTCAGGCAGTCAGGTCACATGAATAATTTTGGGTTTCATTCTATTTTTGTTAAGCTCATAGAGTTAATTAATGACATTAAATGTGCCAATATTTATAATAATAACACTGTGAATCATAACTTGATAACATTAACGTGCCACAAGCCAACACACGTATTAGAAACAGAAAAGCAGTTTTTTCGTAACTAAAAGCCTTTACATAATGCATCAAAACATAGCGGGACTATTAAATAAAGTCAATGATCTAAACGTTTGCCTACAAGAATTGTCAGAAAGGGACATTAATGTTGATGTACTGTGTGTGACAGAACATTTCATGATGTCAGGGTACGAAAACTGTTTAAATATCCCCAACTATGTTTTAGCATCATATTTCTGTAGGGACAAAAGTAAGCGAGGTGGGGTTTGTATCTTGGTTGGAAATGGGCATCAATGGAGAGAAGTTCCACATATAGCTGAGGAATCTATAACTGGTGTAGTTGAATGTTGCGGTGTGGAACTAATACAATACAAACTACTTATTTTATGTGTCTACAGAGTTCCGAAACAAAACAACTTAATTGTTTTCTATGAAAAAATAGAAAAAATATTACAAAAAACATGTAAAAAGAAATATGAGCATATTATAATGGCGGGAGATTTTAATATTGATATAATGAAAAAAAATAAGGTCGTTTTGGATTTTGAATGTCTGTTACTAAACTTCAATCTTAAGTTAACTATAAAGCAGCCAACAAGAATACAGAGTCAAACTTGCATTGACAATTTTGCACATAATTTTAAATCAAAATGTAAAACTGAAGTCATTGAATTTGCTCTCTCAGACCACACAGCGCAAATAATAAAATGCCCGGTTAAAAATACTTGTATGCTAAAATATTGGCGCATAATAAGACGTGACTTTAGTCTAGATAATATGATTAAATTTAAGGACTGCATAAAACATTTGACTTTTTCGGAAATATATAGAACTGAAGATCCAAATATAGCGTTTGATATATTTATTGACAATTTTAAACTATTTTATGACCTTTGTTTTCCAAATAAACTGATAACTATTAATGTAATTAAAAAATCTAAATGGATCTCACGTGGCATTCAAATATGCAGCAAAAAGAAACGTCAATTGCTCTGGCATTATAGATTAAATCCAAATATGACAAATAAAATCATTTTTAAGAATTACACAAAAAGACTTAAAAAAATTATGAGATTGACTCGATATGCTCAAAACAATTACTCAATTAAAACTGCATCAAATAAATCTAAAATAACATGGAACATAATAAATAAATCTAAACCTTGTTTACCTAAAGAATTTATTAACTATATCAATGTCGACGGCAAAACCACAAATGACCCTCTAATAATAGCTAATGCGTTTAACAATTTTTTCGTTGATAAAATTCAACCATGTCAAGGATCGGGATACAATGTAACAGCGAATATTTTAAAACAGAATAACTCAATATTTATAGCTCCCAGTGTACCTGTTAACATATTAAACATAATTAATTCTTTAAATAACACAAATAGTACCGGTTATGATGGTATTTCGACAAAGGTTGTAAAGTATGTTTCTGAATACATTTGTACCCACTTAAGCTATCTAATAAATTTGTGTATTGGCTCAGGTGTATATCCAGATTCCTTAAAAATCTCAAGAGTCAAACCATTGTTTAAAAAAAATTCTAAGGAAGACATGGCTAACTATAGACCAATTGCCTTAATTCCTATAATGTCAAAAATTTTTGAAAAATACATTTATAAAGAGCTGTACTCATACCTCGAAAAGAAAAATATCTTTAGTGAGCAGCAAAAAGGGTTTAGACAGAACATGTCAACCAGTATAGCCATTTATGACTTTTTACATACCATTGTGATAAATATGGACAGGAGAATCCCAGTGTGTGCTACATACTGCGATATGACACAAGCTTTTGACTACGTTGACCATTGCATCTTATTACAGAAGTTAGAAGCCTGCGGTATAAGGGGAAACATACTACAACTTATTCAGTCATACCTCACTAATAGAAAACAATACACTGAAATTGAAAGAATTAATATTAAGACAAAGAAACAGAAAATTTACGTGTCAAGCGAACGAACACCAACATACGGTGTTCCTCAGGGTAGCGTACTCGGATCTCTGTTATTCTTAATATATATAAATGACATGCCTAGGGCGATTGACCACCCCATGACTCTTTTTGCCGACGATAGTACTATGACTATAGCATGTAAAAATAAAGACTCATATGAAAGTGACATAAATGAATCTTTGACAGCAATAGTAGCATGGTTAAATAGGAACAACCTAAAAATCAATCTGGACAAGACTAATATTATGCACTTTAAACAACGGACTCAGTCTGTATTTGTTCCTAATGCAATGTACAAGGATACTGTACTTAATAAAGTCGACGCCACAAAATTTTTAGGAATTATTATTGACTCTAAATTGAACTGGAAGGCACATATCGAATACATAACTAAACGGCTTAGTTCATCTGCGTACGCCTTATATAAACTAGCCCCAGAGTTAAACACAGATGCTTTAGTAACAGCGTATCATGGTATAGTAGGATCGTTATTGCGCTACGGTATTATATTTTGGGGGAACTCTACAGATAAAGAAATAGCGTTTAAAGCCCAAAAGAGATGCATTCGTGCTATGTTCAACTTGAAATCGACTGACAGCTGTATGCCACTATTTAAAAAACACAAGATATTAACATTACCATCTTTGTATATATTTGAAGTTGCGACATTTGTTAGAATAAATCAGGTTTTATTTCCACGACTAGCTGACACCTTCCCCCGTAACAGACGTGACAATAGTCAACTGTGTTTGCATGCGTCAAAGACGGTATTTATGGGAAAAAGCGTTTTCTGTATGGCCCCTAAAATTTATAATAAAATACCACAGTCATGTAAAGCATTGCCGGTAAATATGTTTAAAAAGAAAATTCGAAGTTTATTAACAGACAAGTGTTATTACAATGTGAATGACTTTTTGAATGACACTATTTGACATTTGTATTTATTAACCCATATATTTTGTGACAGTTTATAATTAATTATTTTTTAATACTATTTGACATTTGTAATGATTAACCCTTATATTTTGTGACAGTTTAGAATTAATATTTTTTGACATTGATGTTTATTCGTTTTTATTTTGTATTTGTTTTATTTTGTAATTTTAAAATTGTATATTTCACAAATTTGTACGCCTTAAGGGTGAAATATGTTTGGACGAAAAAATTATATTGTGACATCCTGCATGCTTAATTAATTGTATGCACACACATGTTTGACAAATAAAGTTATCTTTATCTCTCTTTATCTTTAATAATTATAAACTAGTCCTTAACTGCAATCCTGCCTGATGGTAAGCAGTGATGCAATCGTTGATGGTAAAGCGCACTAGTTTATTAAGCCTATTTCACTTAAAAAACTCACCGAAGAATTGCAACACTAAAGTGGCAGTGGGCTGGACACATTGCTCGTAAGACCGATGCCCGATGGGGCCGACGGGTTCTGTGTGTGGCGACCACGCACCGGAAGACGTAGCGTGGGTAGGCCCCCGACAAGGTGGACCGACGACCTGGTGAAGGTCGCGGGAAACCGCTGGATGCGGGAGACGCAGGACCGGTCGTCGTGGAGAACCTTGGGGGAGGCCTATGTCCAGCAGTGGACGTCTTTCGGCTAAAATGATGATGATGATGTTGACTTAAAATACTTAGGAATAGGAAGGATGACGGCAGTTGAGCGGGGTGATGCAATGTTACCCAAGACCAACACGACCAACAATGGTGCACCAGTGGGAGATTGATCTGGAGACTCTCCACGACCAAACTCCCGACACAACAACATTTGGCGCATCGTACCCGGCACACATTGCAACACAACTGTTCAGACCCGTCCTCTGTAGGTACGGCTTCACCAGACATCATGCCAGAACACGACGAATCCCTGATTCGAAAAATCGTTTGTAAATCACATTTTTTCGTATATTTATTGTGATTTGATATTTTGCAGGTACGACTAGGACAGGGGAAGGCGGTAGTATCCAAAAAAATCTTAGATCAAATTGATTGGCAGTCACATACGAGTGCCACGCAGAAACTGTTAGCAGCAGTTTTTCCTCGCAGGTATTTATGACCCTTGTATTAGCTATTTAAGTTACCATTAACCAAATCAAATCAAAATTGTTTATTCCAAATTAACCATCACTTGGTACTTTTGAATAGTCAATGTCGGTCAGTCCAAGAAAAGTGAAGCTAAATTGCACGTTCCAAAGCGTAGATCATTAAGGAGAAGAACGTGCAAGAAACTCCATGGACACTCTTTTAAAATCATAATAAATGGGTTACATTTCTTCGTTACATATTTATGTTGCTTCTATCATGTGAGCACTATGTAAAATTAATTAAAACAGAAAATCCGAAACAAGGACCTTCAAAACTAACCAAAAAAATCCAAATTATATGTTTCAGGGTATTAGCGACCCATTCGCTAACTGGGAAACCGTCACCTGCGTACCCCAATAGGCCTACGAAGGCAAAATTGGATGCGGATTTGGTAAGGGATATTGTGGAAACTGTGGTCGACCGCTGCGGCGTATCCAAAAGCCAAGTTCGGTACGTAATCACTTCACCTTCCTTACTTCTTAAAGTTAACAATCAATTTATAGTTTAGGAATTATTCATAATTCTTTTTTACAGAACCATTATAACAATAAAATGCGCTGATGAGTGCAAAATGCTCCGCACTCGTGGATACAATTAGGGGCATTTAGAAGAATAAGGAGAATATCCTACCAAAGTCAGTATAACATAATAATCACGTGGAAACTCTACATAACTAGTTTCTTTTCTTTAAACTTTTTCTTTCGGTAATATGATATTAATTCCTCGGAATTGAAATATCTGAAAAATTGTTGAGGGATTCGAAAATTACTAGATTCCGGCTACAGGCTAAATAAAAGTTGTGATTTTTTATTACAAAACTGTCGTGCAAGTCGAATTAGTAAGTTATTCACGCCACAAATGATAGTATTACCCAGTTCACGTATCACCTGAAGTACTAGTCGTACCTATTCAGGTAGTTTGCTTTCACGGAGTCTGCTTAGTTTGTTCCTTTTAACCAATTTATAGAGTGAATTCGACACCAACAGTTCCAATTTTCTAGTACAGCATTTAAGCATGTTGTTTTATTACAGTTATAAATGGTGAACACCGATGAAATTGTTGCGGCGCAGGCGCTTTTGTTATTGCAAGACACGTCGTCAATAAACAATACAAGTAAGTCTGAATTGTTTTTTTCTTTCCATTAGCATCCGATCAGTAATAAAAAATGAAATATTATCGATGGCCTCACAGAATAAACGCGTAAGTCAAAAACGACAACTTTTAAGGAAAAAATAAAAACGATAACACGAATAACTATTGTTTGGTAGTATATACGGTTAAACAAATTATACCAAATTAAAGATAAATAAATATCTTATTAAATTAGATATATTTTAGTTCAAACCGTTTTCCGAAAATATGAGAAAAACCGTTTTATTTTTTTATTTAAGGAATTTTCTATGACTAGATCACAGTAAACTTTCATTATTTTCCACGACTAACCGTAGTTAGTCGTGTAAAATAAACAATCCCATTAAATACCGTAGGAGGCAATGCAATACTTTAATTATAAATAAAAAAATATTTTAAAACTTTCATTGACACGTTAAGAATAAAAATTGAATGCTTTATCAACATGAATAAACGTGTAAGCTGCTATTATACAAACTCGAAGAAGTGCACAAGTCTTCTCAACTAGGATTGCTTGTTTTAACACGTTTATTCGTATGAACTTGGGGACCTAAAAAGCTTTTAACAATAGCATATACATTTATACTTGTGATATAATTATACGATTTATCTCTGAAATAAACAAATCAAATAATATAATAGGCGTAAGTATTTTGAGTAAAAGAAAATATTCGACCCGTCGTACGGCTGGTTTCCACCCTTACTTTGTTAACACCACTACGATCCGGACGAAGCGTTTCGCCTCCTCCTTTATACCGCGTACATCGAGGGACTGGAATAATTTGCCAGCGGCGGTGTTTCCGTCGGACTACAATTTGAGTGTCTTCAAGGCTAGAGTGAATAGGCTCTTAATAAACTAGTGCGCTTTACCATCAACGATTGCGTCACTGCTTACCATCAGGCAGGATTGCGGTCAAGCGCTGGTTTATAAAAAGTAAAAAAAAAAAAAAACTAATACTTGGTTTAACTGAGAGACATAAAATTTAGACGATCACGTTCTTGTGTAAATGGAATTTATACTTGTATAGCCTCAATTATCTATCCTACATTATATTTATATACTAGAGGTAGAGGTTTGGTCCCAGCACAGAAAATGGTGCCGTGACCCGGATAGTTCGGCTTTATTTTACACTAGCAGCCACCAGCGACTTCATTCGCGTAGAGTTAGTTATGCTCCGCTCCTATTGGTCGCAGCGTGATGTTATATAGCCTAAAGCCTTTCTGGATTAATGGGCTGGGCTATCCAACGCAAAAAGAATTTTTCAAATCGAACCAGTAGTTCCTGAGATTAGCGCGTTAAAACAAACAACAGCTATTGGTATATCAAACGAAAAATACAACGTAGAAAAGATACAAATCAATTATCAGATTAACAGGTAACCGTCCGTCATAAAAAAAAGATCTTTAAGGGTGTAGTGACGAGAGTCTTAGACATTTCGTAGATTTCGTAACATTTGTAGAACATCGTAGTTGGAATAAAATCCAACGGGATTTTTACGTAATTTATAGGATTACTAGCTGACCCGGCGAACTTCGTTCCGCCTTAAAGACAATATCACATGACTACTTTTTAAATTAGGATAATTTTAAATAAATAAATATTATTATTCAATGATTCTTTATTTGGGAGCAATATCCTGGCGGTTCTCCGGAAATCTTTAATGTGCTACAATACTCGGAAACAACATCCATTGGCCCAATGCGAACGTCATTGCGCTATATTATATGCGTATAGAAAAGCTGCCCGATTCAAATCAATATTTGATGAATTTCTTCTTGTGCTTCGTAAATTATTATCTAGCGCTTGATCTCTGAGGTTTGCTCGACGATTTCGCATTGCCAACTGAGCCGTTTCATGGGCTGCCTCCCTTTGTTCTGGTGAGTGAGAAGCACGAAGTCGAGCCATACTAAGGCTGCGCTCTTCAAGTGCAATTTCTTGCTCTTCTTCAGTTCTTTTTTTTTTGTTTTGGATGGGAAATCATCAAATGACCTCTCCCGCTCTGGGCGGAGCGGAAGGGCGTGTCAGACTTTTACCTAGACTAAAACCCACCCGTGTTCCTTCACTTGCCTGTGCAACGGCCAGTGCCATGGTTTCTTTTTTAACCAACCCGCAACCCTGTGGACCAGTCCTCGTAGACCCCGTCAAGGTGTGCTGACTTCTATTTGAGGCGCGTGTGTAACACAACGCGCCGTCAACTCGGGCCTGGTTCTTACCTGGAGGCGAGCTGCCTATCGCTCGCCGCCCGCAAGCCCGCGCCTACGGTGGTCGGGAGTCCGATGTTGCCACCCGACCAGGGCGCTTCCTGCGGCGGTTTGAGGCGTGAGAGTAGTGGGATTTTCGCTCCCTCACGCGCTACGCCTCCTCCTTTGCCAGCATCACTGCTTCACAGAAGGAGGTGAAAGCTTGCCATCATGCACTCTTGCTCCGGACTATGGCCCGGACCAGGGTCGGACGCGAGAGATCGCCGCCGATCGCCACCACGAGGACACGGCTGTGCTCTACCCAAGCCGGGCAGACCTCCACAATATGCTCCACCGTGTCCTCAGGGCGATGCACAGAGTGGTCACCCTGGCGTTTCCTCCCGCCTTATACGGAACAGGAACCTCCCGAAACAGCTGTGTCCGGTGAGGACCTACGTCAGTCGGAAGCCGAGGACGCCGTTGGCCGTCTCTAGCTACTCCTCAAAGAGAGGACTTACCGCCGCTATTGTGGCGTGCTCTGTGCTGGATTGCGACAATCACACTTTCCATGTCGCCATGAGATCCCGCCGGAGCTCTGTCCACAATTTAATGGATGTTATTATACATATAAACGTTTCTTTTTAATTACTCTATCTATTAAAAGAAACCTCATCAAAATCTGTTTCGTAGTTTTAAAGATTTAATCATACAAAGGGAAGAGAAAGTAACTTTGTTTTATAGTATGTAGTGAAGTGGTAAATGGCACAGCAATACAATATTAGAAATTTTGAAGTTGAAGTTTGCTTTGGGACTTTTATTAAAAAAATTAAACCGGCAGTGTTTGTACCATTTTTAACAAATGAACCGCTAACTTATATTTTGACTGAGTTGTTTTGTTATTCCATGTCACGTCACACGGGAACGACGGGAACAACGGGAACAGGATAAAAAGTATCCTATGTGATATGTCCTTCTCCCAGTTCTTATCTACCTCCCTACCAATTTTGAGCCATACTGGTAAAGCGGTTCTTGAGTTATAAATAGAGTAACTAACACAACTTTCATTTATATACATAGACTTCATTCAAATCGGACCAGCCCTTTAGGAGGAATTCAGTGACGTACACAGGTACAGCAGATTTAGGAATATACCCATGGAAAGCATTGTCCGCTACATTTGTAACAAAGATATCATACCTCTCTCTACCCCTAGAGCTCTTGTTTCAGTCTCTTAAAGTTAAATAAAAAATATTAAATATTAATTTTTTTTCTATTTATTTTTTTCTCTTTTAGTTCATAAGTACAATTTTAGTTAAATAAAAAAAATCAAAATATTTTTTTTTTTCCTCTTTTAGTTCTTATGTACAATTTTCTTTTTAAGTAACTACAAAAATTAAAAAAAAAACTAAACTTGTCTAAAACAAAAAAAAAAACTTGTGATTGCCCGGGTTTGAACCGAGGAACACCAGCCATCGCGAGTAGACCATACCACTGTCGCCTACGCCACAGCCGCTATGTCAAGCCGCGCGAAATTAGCGCCCATATTATGCGTGAAATATTGCGAAAGAGAAAACTCGAATATATGCGCTTCCCCAGAAATAAAACTGAGCTAGATCAATTTCTCGTCCCTGAAAAACCCACATATTAAATTTCAGCGAAATCGTTAGGGCCGTTTCCGAGATCACATGCTTCTTCAAGCGATCAGCGCCATCTGCCGGGCTGATATGTGAATCTAAACCATCCAGGTCGCCACTCAAACGCATACAGAAAAATTCATTAAAATCGGTCAATCCGTTTAGGAGGAGTTCAATGACATACACACGTACAGCAGAATTATATATATATAAAGATATATCGACGGCGGTCGACGAAGTTAGGGCCACTGAGCCATTCAGGTCCCCCGCCCCTTCATCCTTGGGCTTTAATCAACCACTGCGCCATGCGCGATGCGTTGCGTTGCTTGTTGTAATCGCCTGGAGGAGGCGTAATGAGGCCAATTTATTGGCACTCCATATTAAGATAGACTTTCTCTCTATAGACTCTGATGAAGGCCGAGCTGCAGTGGGGACGGCGGCGCCGACCACGTTAGTGGAGACGGCAACGCTAGTGGCAGCAGCTGCAGCGACGACGGCAGTACCAACAGAAGTTACCACCCACCTCGACTCGGTGATTCGCGAAGCGATTTCCTTCAACTAGGGATCCGGTCCGGTGGATCCGGTAATCCGGCGGATCCGACGTGATTTGACCCTATCGGAACCGGTGGCTCCACTCCGAATCCGGCATCGGATCCGGTAAATCATAAAAAGTGCAAAAAGCAAATCAAAATTCAATGTTGAAAGAAACGAAGATAACAATTCCGATTCTAACTCCGTCTCATTATTGATATACAAAATATTACAATAAAAAAAGAATTGGAAAAGCAAATCCTGCATTAGTTTTAACTTTTCTAAACACTATTTTTGTTTAGAAAAGTTAAAACTAATGAAAAGGAAACAGACTACGAGAAAATTATTAAAAAAGAAATGACAGAAATAAAAGAAAAGTACATAACGCTGATTTATATTTATTTAATGGCGACTAGGCCAACCAGCGTTGAGGCTGAAGTTAAAACAACACGGATTGAAATGGGAACTACCTACATGTTGCTAATTTAATGGGTATTTTCATAAAAATACTTTGTCATTTTCACTTTTTATCTGTTGCTCGGAAAAGCATGTAAGCCGTATCCGTTTCGTTCTTCGTTCAACGAAGCCCGTGGTTATAGCCTACCATAAAATAATTTATGTACTTTTGTACTTACAAGCTTTTTGATTGTTCTCCTTGATTGTTTATACCTACTCTTAGTATAATTCCAATGTTCAAAATTAACTTTCTTACATGTTAAAGCTGACTTATCAGCTGGGTATAACATTATTACGGTCATATGGTATTAATATTGAAGCGGATGTCCTTATTCATAAATAAAATTAATATCTGGTCAATGCATCTTTTTCTTTTTATTTTACTAAGTAAGGAATGAAAGATAAACATAAGCTTGATTCTTTCAAATATAACAAACATTTCAGATACTCCATAAACAGTTTAGTCGTGTTCAACATTAAGGCTACTAAAATATTATAATTAACCTCAGACGCTATCTATGAATTAGAAAGAAACTAAAGTTCAAACAAACTAAATAATAAAAAAGTAACCAACATTGAGATTATTCTTCCAAAACTCATTCAAGAAATCTTTAGACGGATCCGCAATGTGTGGCTTATCGCTCCCACAACTGCGCATCGCGTGTTGTACCTATGTAAGTACTTACTCGTGATCGGTCTGATTCTCTGACTTGAAAATAAATTGTCACTTATAGTTACTTCCCTCAACTTCTCAAACGCATTTATTGTTCAACTAGCTTTTCGCCCGCGGCTTCGCCCGCGTGGAGTTCGGTTATATCTCGCTTTTTAGATTTCCCTCGGGAATATAAAATTTTTCCGGGATAAAAGGTAGCCTATGTTCTTTCACAGGGTCTAAAGATTGTCTGTGCCAAATTTCATCAAAATTGTTGCGAGGTTTAAGCGGGAAAGCGTAACAGACAGACAGAGTTACTTTCACATTTATAATATCAGTATGGATGACGTAACTGTTCCACCGAATCCACATTCTTCATCGATGACATTCTTCGCATATTAGGATCGTCAAACTAATGCAAGAGTGCTTTCTAGTCCTATGATGAATTAAAGAGTTTGACTTCTGTATGCTCAAGGAAGAGCAGAAAGGACCCTCACATCGACCTATAATGCCTTTGGCAATATGAGCCTTTTGAACTTCAAGCTAATTGCTTGTAATTCTCAGAATAACAGACGGAGGGAGGGGCTTGTATGAAAATATATTGGGGTGGACTTGGATCTTGACTAGTGTTACTTGTGAAAGTAGCATTAATAACGACTATATATTTGGAAAACCAAAAATCTGAGTCAAACCACAAATTCTTTACCACAAAAATGACAATGTTTAAAACAGCATTGGATGTATGGACGATGAGACTCTTGGATGCTAGATAGCTACCGTGATCCGAATTAGGTGCTCTACTTTTTGTCATTTACCTGACACGGAAAAAAAATAAGACTTAATTTTAAACGTTTCAAATTACAAAAATTACTCCTTGGTTTTCTTCTGGTACTAACAACTGAAATAAAAATATATTCAAACGTTTTCATCGTTTTCCACTTTGTTGTCCGTCTGTCTGTCTGTCTGTCTGTCAAGACCCTTTATTAGTTTATCATTCTAACTCTTTTATATGTTTTAATGTTATAAATATTAACAATAGCTTTTTTGTGAGTTAAACAAATAATGTTGAAATTAACAAGTCCTTCATATGACAAAACATATACAATAAAACTTTCCTACTCTAATGTTACGCGTTAAAGATCAAATTTGCATAACTGTTTTATAATATTTGCCAATCTCGAACAAGTCATTTTAGATCATTAAGCAAGTAGTGATAGAATGCCAGAAGGTTCAAATTCGTTTAACGTTTAGTGGGTTAGCATTAGGTACCTACTTCGAGCCCTTATTATTGTCATACATTACAATGAAAGACAATTATTCATTTCTCGGAAAGAAGGTAGTAATCTGTATTCTTTTTGTTTTCATTTCTGTAAGTTGGCTCAAGGTTAGAGCTCACCATACAACAATTTACCTACTCTTTGTATTTAGAAGCTATTGTTTTGGTCTCCTTAATTGTATTTCTTTTGTATTATTTTAAAGCCTTAAACCCTCTTATATTGAAGCTGCAAAACATTTCTGCAAATAATAGATAATACATCCCTTAGTTAAATTTTTATTATACTGTAGTATAAATCACAATCCCACACAGATGTCCCCATCAGCAAGTACAAGAATAATATTCATCATGAGTTTGCAACTTTTTTCAAATTTTGAACTGCTGTTGATTAAATCATAAGTGCCGCGAGTTGTTAGAAAGTTTGATACCGTGGCCCCTGGCGCACATAGTCAGTAAAAGTCTGACACGCCCTTCCACTCCGACCAGAGTGGGAGAGGTAACTTGATGAATTCCCATTTAAAAAAAAAATGTGATATTAATATTCACCCCGTTAAGTAGGTACTGTACGATAATTGTTATGAAATAAAATTAAATGAAATCGTTTATTATGCTATTAGGATCACTGATCACTTTTAAACGTTATATTTTTTTAAGCTAGATGGAGCCCCCCTTTCCTAACTGACTAACTCTGAGAAGAAACGCCGAAACAAACTCAGGGATCATCGTCTTTTTTAAGTCCAGACATTAAAAATGAAAATGTTTACAATAACTTACGTGATTAAAAATAAATGTGATTAAAATGTCATAATTGTAGCATAATTGCGCTTATTACTCAATGACATTGCTTAATAGAGCGAGCAGTTCAATCATTTATTTATTTATTTATTTTTCTTTGCAAACTGGAGGTAAATCATATTCTGCTGTTCATCGAGACAATTGTCTGGATTATATGATCATATATTATAATACCAATTGTAAACGCTGAATATTATCTACTACATCATGGAAGACTAATCTACAGGTATGAAAACAAAGAAAAATGGAAACGATAGTGGACAGAAAGACGATAAAAGACTACGCTTTTAGAAAGATTTCAGTCCTGCGCTTTGAAATTTCACTGATACAATAAAATAAAAAGACGTTAAAACAATAACTTATAAGTAATAGGGAAATTGTTTTATGGTGATATACATATCCATAATCTACCTACCATAAAAATAAGTACTTTACATTAAAAAAAAAGACATTAATGTGCATTATCAATAAATTCTATTCTATTATTTTTTTGTTTTTTTTTTTTTCATTTATTTTTATGCAGACTTCAACGGTTATTGCTACTTAGCTTTTATGACTACGGATCCTTTTGTTTAACAAAAGTCAAGCCGTCACAGGTACTCAACTTTGAAAACAGTTGTAGACAATTAGTTTACGAGAAATTTAAAAAGATTAACTTTTTTGTGTACCTGGGTTAGCCAGGTAGATATTTTGTTATACGAAAGACTGAAAATTTGACAAATCTCATTTATATAGCTTCCTAGCTATATAAATGAGATTTGTCAAATTTTCGTCAGTACACTTTGCGTTTGTGTTGTGAGTGGTTCCTGTTCCTTTCGATTTTAAATCAGTTGTGTTGGCCATTTGCCTGAGTAAGTTTTTTTTTTTTAAATTATATATAAAATTAAATTTAAGAATAATTCAGTGAATGTCGTGAAGTGTTCGCGGACCCCGGGCTCCAACGCGAAAGCCGCGGATGCAACCGGGATAAATGCGGAGATGATGATGAATTCAGTGAATGTCGTGAAGAACTTGATAAGTCCACAATGTAAATTTTACTGGACCACGATCTTAGAGTTTGACTTTATTTCCAATAACCGTTTATACGTTGAACTCGTCATTCATTATCATCATCATTATCAACCTTTTTATCATCCCACTGCTGAGCACAGGTCTCGTCTCATACAGAGAAAGATTGAGCGTAATCATTACCACGCTTGCTCAATGCGGGTTGGCGATTTCAGACAAAAACTCGTCATTGATTTGAATTTTTCCTATACTTTTTATATTCAAACTACTTATTTGATGTGTTTCCTGAGAAAAGCTTTTCTCTATTAATTTTATTTTTCTAGGAAAAAAATCCTTTACATTTTTTAATTCGGTAATATTAATAAAATCCTTTAGCATCATACTATTTCACAACTTTAAATTGTTTCTGAATTATACATGTTGTTAGCAGCTGAATCTAATCAACTTCATAATCATTTGCCTAGCGTATCTACAGACTATGTAGGGATTGACTTAGCTTATTAGCTTTTACTATATTTCTGAATCGTAGTGGATATGGGAGAACAGCATGGGCTTCTTAACTATTTGATAAAATAAGAAATGATTTAGTAGAACATATTAACAACATATAGATGAATCTATCCCAACAAAAACATTCTGCAAAATACCAGCCAAATCTCGATTGAGTTACTTGTTTATCTCTAAAAAGTAATGAAATCTAAAGAAAGTTGTGTTAAGTGTAAAGTTCCTTACTGCGATTTTTTATTATTATAGTTAATGTAATAATACAAGGTAAAAAAAAACATCTTGAGGAAACCTGGACTTTAAGTCTGAAATCGCCAAACCTTATTGAGCAAGCGTGGTGAATACGCTCAACCCTTCTCTGTATGAGAGGAGACTTGGGCCCAGACGTGTGACGATAAAAAAAAAGGTTGATGATGATGATGATATATGATATGTTGAAAATTAACCATTGAAGAGTACACGAGGGTATAAAACCAGGTTCTCCAAGATACCAGAACACCAATCTATCGCTAGAAATGCTACCCATTGACAATGGAAAATTGCCACTTTGAAAACGTTGATTTAATAACCAGTCATTTGTAGGCTTGACCAAGTATTTTAATAATATTTATGTATAGGCGACCCTGAAACAAACTCGATAAAAAATTAATTTCAGTGAAGATGGATTTCTAATCATCGATATGTATTGAAAATGTACTGTGCGTCTATTTTATGTTAGATCGGTGGTAGTTTTAACGCTCCAGAACGAAGAGAGCAAAAGTCAGCATTATTAATGCTGAATGCAGATGTTTCACAATCAATAACAGCCTAAAATGAGACACTAGCGTCCAATTACCAATACCAGTATGAGCTATTACCTGACTTAACAAACATAGGTAGTTACAAAAAATAGAATACTACATGTAAACCAAATTGACTTGTACCTACTACTACTACTATACTTCCCAACTACTTCTTCTAACAAATTACTTCTATTACTAACGTATAAAGAATGTTCAACGGCCAAGTTCATACAACATTCATTAAAAAAATACCAGTAAAGAACCTTATACTTGGCACGACTTTGTTTAGATTCCATTACGTTTAAGAGATATACAAGCAGCTTTATCGAGACTTGGCTAGTTTTTAACAAAATGTTTTTGGTGGGATTTCAGTTCTTTTGTAGAAATGTGGGCATTAAATATTGATTTATTTTATTAGATTTTCTTAATTAAAACACAGTTTTTTTTTTGTTATGGGGACATTTTTTCAGCAGTGAAACGCTATAGGCTAATTGTTGTGAGATTCCAAAATTACGTAATTCCGATCACATACTAAAAGTTCAGTATCTACTGAACTTTGAGAGAGATTGATATCTTTCAATAGGTTGAGACATTGATATCTAGCAATGTCTCAATTTTTAACTACAGAACCAATGCCGCTAAAAGCCATTGCGACGGTAAAATAAATCGAGCAAGTCAACTTACTAAGTTATCTACGCCATGCGCGGTATTATTCTTCAGTTCACGTAGTTACATGTGTCACGTGACGTACGAGTCGTACTCTGGTAGTTTGCTTTGTGGTCTGCGAAGCTTGATTCTTGTAACGAATTTATAGGGTGGTAAAGTGGACTTATACAGTTTCAGTTTTCTAGAACAACAACTAAACATGTCGTTTTATTACAGGTAAAAATGGAGCAACAAAAAAATTATAGCGACGCTGAATACCTAGCGGCCGAGGCGCTTTTGTGCCTTAAATGTAAGTTGGATTGCTTTATTGTATTTGTTCCGATCAACAAGGATTTGTTCACTTTCATTCTTTTTTTTATATGAAGAATCGACAAGAGTGAGGACTTAAGTGATCGCCTCGAAGGACGGGTTATCGGCGACGGCCGACTAAGTTAGGGCCACTGAGCCATTTAGGTCCCCCGCCCCGTCATCCCTGGGCTTTGAGGAGGCGTAATGGGGCCAATTTATTGGCACTCCATATCATATATCCATTTCTTATATTTTTATAGACTCTGGTGAAGGCCCAGCTGCAATGTGGACGCCGGCTTCGACCACGGCAGTGGATGCGGAACCGGCAGTGGCAGCAGATGCAGCGACCATGGCAGTATCGGCAAAAGTTACCCCCCACCTCGATTCGAGGATTCGCGACGCGATTCGTCGTATTCTGAGGATGAGGTGATGATGTCTGGTTTAGCCATACAGAGGACACCAGGAAATTTAATTTTTTTTTAATTATTTTGGAGTCAGCCAGGGAGCTTCGTTCAATACGAGCCTGTGAGAAACTCGTCGGTTTCGAAGATTCACCTCGGGTGCTATTTTATTTAACTCCTTGCGTTTCCATACAAACATGCATATTTCATTAATATAATATAAACAAAGTAGCGGTTTGAATCAGAAATGAGGAGATCCACAGAAGAACGAGAGTAACCGACATAGCCCTAAGAATTGCAACACTAACTATAGTGGCAGTGGGCCGGACTCGAGTAGCGACCACGCACCGGAAGACGCAGCGTGGGTAGGTCCCCGACAAGGTGGACCGACGACCTGGTGAAGGTCGCGGGTAACC
This sequence comes from Sesamia nonagrioides, assembly GCA_017933935.1. Taxonomy (NCBI): domain Eukaryota; kingdom Metazoa; phylum Arthropoda; class Insecta; order Lepidoptera; family Noctuidae; genus Sesamia; species Sesamia nonagrioides. Next base: position 482,279 of record JADWQK010001408.1, on the reverse strand, counting down.
GCTGGATGCGGGAGGCGCAGGACCGGTCGTTATGGAGAACCTTGGGGCAGGCCTATGTCCAGCAGTGCACGTCGTTCGGCTGAAATGATGGTGGTGATGATGATGAAAGTAGCGGTAACACGACCCATCTATATTTGACGTTTTATATTCCATTATATACATTTCACAATTTTTGGTGTTTAAGAGATATATACCTATAGGTAATTTCATTTTACAATCAATCTGTTATCTAAAAATTCCTTCAGCGAGTAATATGCCTTGTTATTGTAGAATAAGTTATGTACATACATAAAAGCAGTTTATTAAAAAGTCATTTGTATTGTTGATGACAGATTCGTGGTGGTATTATTGAATGTGTTTCGTTTTAACAACTACATTTTATTATTTTAAATATAGGTATTAATTATTTTTAATTACATATCACAATGACAGATATGTCATCAGCAAACAATAGCACTTATGTTTTTTTAGTTAAACGATATCATATAAGAAGTTCACTTGTATTGGAATTATTCTCGTTGTAGTCATTATAGTAATATTTTGTATGACGTATGGTTTGAACATTGTAAAAATTTAAATGATATTTTTTTTGCTTCTCATTAGGTATGTTTATTCATTATTTAATTATTGACCAAATTATAGTATTCATCATTTTCTCATTCTCGTTGCTATCGAGCTTATCTGTAAGTTCTTTTATTCTGTCTTTATTTTTAAAATTGTGAAAGTTCATCGTCTAACCAAACCTTAGTTTCATCTACACAAATTCATTAAAATATTGTGTTTCAGATTAATATCCATATATCTAATGTTAGTAGTAGTACAGCTTAGCAAATATGACAACTACTGTGATATTAATTAAAACGTATGACTCAGTACAAATTGTTTTTAATTTTTCCAATACTTGATTTAAGAACACAAAACGAGGAAAGTTACCAGCTTCCTATAATACATACATTGGAGATGTCTGTCCCTCAACTTCATCAGAACATGAATTCTTTGGCAGAACAAATCAGAATAAATTCACAGCTATTGGATACGATTGACCGTAATGTTTCTGACAATAATAACGATGATGATGACGAGTCTTATGAAGTCTAATGATATGTTAACATAAAACAAATAAATAATAAATGTTTATATTATTTATGTCCATATCGATGATGATAATGTATTCTTATATTTTTAGATAATTGAGGACCCTGATGCTTTCCATTCATCACTAGAAGGAACATTTACCGACCATGAAACTCCTCATAAAGTTAAAACAATATGGATTGGAATGGGAACTACCTATATGTAGCTAATTTAATGGTTATTTTTATAATAATACTCAGTCATTTTCACTTTTTGTCTATTGCTCGGAAAAGTAGGTAAGCCGTATCAGTTTCGTTCTTCGTTCAATGAAGCCCGTGGTTATAGTCTACCATAAAATAATTTATGTACTTTTTGTACTTACAAGCTTTTAGTTTGTTCTCCTTGATTGTTTATACTTTTATATGGCTATAATTAAATACGATCATATTTAATACGATCATATGGTATTAATAATAAAGCGTATTCCCTTATTCATAAACAAAATTAATGCTAGTTCAAGGCATCTGTTCCTTTATATTTTACTAAATAAATGACGGAAGATAAATATAAGTTTGGTTCTGTCAAATATAACAAACATTTCAGATACTCCATAAACAGTTTAGACGTGTTCAACATAAGGGCTACTAAAATATTATAATTAACCTCAGACGCTATCTATGAATTAGAAAAAAACTAAAGTTCAAACAAACTACATCATAAAAAAGTAACTAACATTGAGATCATCCTTCCAAAACTCATTCAAGAAATCATTACACGGAACGGCAATATGTAGCTTATCGCTCCGGCAACTGCGCATCGCGTCTTGTACCTACCTATGTATGTACTTATTCGAGATCGGTCTGATTCTCTGATTTGAAAATATATTGTCACTTATAGTTACTTTCCTCAACTTCTCAAACGCATGTATTATTCGATGACGTAACTGTTCCGCCGAATCCACGTTCTTCATCGATGACATTTTTCGTATACCTATTAGGATCGTCAAACGAATGCAAGAATACTTTCCGAGACTTCTGTATGCTCAAGGAAGAGCAGAAAGGACCCTCATATCGACCTATAATGCCTTTAGCAATATGAGCCTTTTGAACTTCAAGCTATTGCTTGTAATTCTCAGAATATCAGACGGAGGGAGGGGCTTGTATGAAAATATATGGGCTGGACTTGGATCTTGACTAGTTCCAGTAGTACCATTCTAACTATGTTATATGTTTTAATTATACAAATATGAACAGTAGTTATTTTTGTGAGTAAATTATATTTGTGTAAGGAATAATGTTGAAATTAACAAGTCCTTCATATGACAAAACATTTATACAAAACTTTCATACTCTAAGGTTACGCGTTAAAGATCAAATTTGCATAACTGTTTTATAATATTTGCCAATCTCGAACAAGTCATCATTAAGCACGTACTGATAGAATGCCAGAAGGTTCAAATTCGTTAAATTTTAGTGAGTCAGCTTTAGGTACCTACTTCGAACCCTTATTATTGTAATACATTACAATGAAAAATATTTGCCCATTTTTCGGACAGAAGGTAGTAATCTGCATTCTCTTTGTTTTCATTTCAGTAAGTTGGCTCAAGGTTAGAGCTCACCATACAACAATTTACCTACTCTTTGTATTTAGAAGCTATTGTTTTGGTCTCCTTAATTGTTTGTCTTTTGTATTAGTTATATTTTAACCCTTTGGCGTGCATCGGCAAAATAATTGCTAAACTACTTTTTAAAAGCTACGCCGAAATGTATGAAATATATTGATATTGTGCAACTTTAGACAGCTAACGGCATCTGGTAGAATTTTGATACAATAATTTGAAATTCACCAATTAAATTGACAGAAGCCCCCTATTCGATGGACCCCGAGGCGGAGGCGCGCGCGAGTGTCGACGCACGCCCCTGAGGCGATGCACGGGGTAGTTTAACACCCCACTACCCCGTGCAGGAGACGGGGCCCGGACAGACCGGGCCAGCACGAGGGTGTGGGGCCGTGGAAGAATTTAGACTCCCGCGGCCTCACGCGTTTGCTCGTGATAGAAGAGACATCGGGGTGGTTTTAGTCAGTAAAAGTCTGACAGACCCCGTCGCCCAACCCAGGGCGGTGGACATCCTATGAGGATTTCCACCACGAAAAAAAAAAAAAAAAGGTTAGAGCTCACCATACAACAATTTACCTACTCTTTGTATTGAGAAGCTATTGTTTTGGTCTCCTTAATTGTTTTTCTTTTGTATTAGTTATATTTTAAAGCCTTAAACCCTCTTATATTGAAGCTGCAGAACATTTCTGCAAATAATAGATAATACGTCCCTTAGTTAAAACTAAATTATACTGTAGTATAAATTCCAATCTCACGAAGATGTCCCCATCAGCAAGTACAAGAATAATATTTATCATTAGTTTGCAACTTTTTAAAATTTTGAACTGCTGTTGATTAAATTATTAGTGCCTCTAGTTGGTAGAAAGCGATACCGTGGTCCTTGGCGCACATAGTCAGTAAAATTCTGACACACCTTTCCACTCCGACCAGAGTGGGAGAGGTTACTAGATGATTTCCCATCCAAAAAAAAATGTGATATTAATATTCACCCCGTTATGTACTGTACGATAATTGTTATGAAATAAAATTAGTATATTTTTTTAAACTAGATGGAGCCGCCATTTCCTGATTGACTACCTCTGAGAAGAAAAGCTGAAAGAAATTCAGGGACCATCGTCTTTTTTTAAGTCCAGACATTAAAAATTAAAATATTTACAATACACATTTGGGGCCTGGGAGGAATCGCAGGATGCTCTTGGTACTTTTTGTGATTTTTCCAAGGCCTTTGATTGCGCACATCATGATATTCTTATTAGGAAATTGTACCATTATGGTTTGAGGGACAGAGCTCTCCACCTTCTTCAATATCTTCTTCTCATTAGGTATGTTTATTTATTACTAGCTGTCCGCCCGCGGCTTCGCCCGCGTGGAGTTCGGTTATATCGCGCTTTTTAGATTTCCCTAGGGAATATCAATTTTTTCCGGGATAAAAGTAGCATATGTTCTTTCTCAGGGTCTAAAGATTGTCTATGCCAAATTTCATCAAAATCGGTTGAGAGGTTTAAGCGGGAAAGCGTAACAGACAGACAGATAGACAGACAGACAGACAGATAGACCGACAGACAGACAGAGTTACTTTCGCATTTATAATATTAGTATGGATTTAATAGTTGACCAAATTGTATTATTCATTATTTTCCCATTCTCGTTGCTATCGAGCTCATCTGTAAGTTCTTTCTGTTCTGTGTAAGTTTGTTCTGTCTTCATTTGTAAAATTGAGAAAGTTCATCCCCTAACCAAACCTTTCCGTTATCTAAACAAATTCAAATATTGTGTTTCAAATTAATATCCATATATCCAATGTTAGTAGTAGTATAGCTTAGCAAATATGACGACTATTTTTTTTTTTTTTAATAATTATAAACTAGTGCTTGACTGCAATCCCGCCGGATGGTAAGCAGTGATGCAATCGTTGATGGTAAAGCGCACTAGTTTATTAAGCCTATTCACTTAAAAAACTTGGAATAGGAAGGATGACGGCAGCTGAGCGAGGTGATGCAATGTTAAACCCAAGACCAACAAAACCAAACGATGCTGCGCTAGAGGGAGATTGATCTGTTGGCGCATCGTACCCGCCACACAACGCAACACAACTGCTCAGACCCGTCCTCCGTACGGCTTCACCAGACATCATGCCGGAACACGACGAATCGCTTGGCGGCAACACTTTGTCTGGTGGGTGGTAGCGTAATTAAAACAAATGTCTCAGTACAAATTGTTTTTAATTTTTCCAATACCTGATTTAGAAACACAAAACGAGGAAAGCTATCAGCTTCCTATAATAGAGACAGTGGAGTTGTCTGTCCCTCAACTTCATCAGAACATAAATTAACGATTTTATGTTCTGATGAAGTTGAGGAAAACAACAAATCAGATCAAATTCACACCTATTGGATACGATTGACCATAATCTTTCTGACAATGATAACGATGATGCTGACGAGTCTTATACCCCCTTATTCATAAACGTTGCTTAAAGTTAACTAGTGATTAGCGATTGTTTAACCATACATTTTAGACGTTTGCGCGTGACTTACATAATTTTAATCATTGTTTATGAATAAACCCCTTAAACACTATGGTGTTTATTCATAAGCGATGATTAAAGTTAAGTGACGTTAAAAGGTCAAAAATGTATGGTTAAAGAATATCGAATTACTAGTACTATACATACACTACTTTAAACAACTTTTATGAATAAAGGGGATAAAGTCTAATGAAATGTTAATATAATAGCAATATATTTAATTATTTGATTTTTTTTTTTTTTTTTGAAGTATTATTATAAACTTTCAAATTATTAATGCGCATGTCGATAGTGACAATGTAATGTTATATTTTTAGACAATATAAGACCGTGATGGTTTCATTCAATAACTGATGAAACATTTCATTAACGGCGAAGTTATCCGCGAACAACATAAAAAAAAACATACGGTCGAATTGAATAACCTCTTCCTTTTTGAAGTCGGTTAAAAAATGACAATGTAGACAGTACTGGATGTATAGACGATGAGACTCTTGAAAGATAGATAGCTACCGTGATACGAATTTCATCCATTATGACATTCAATTGACACCGAAATAAAACTGCGACAAAATTTTAAACGTTTTAAATTACATTTGATATGTTTTGGTTTTATAAATATTAAAAGTAATTATTATTGTGATTAAATTATATTTTTTAAACGAATAATGTTCAAATTAACTAGTTCTTCATATGCCAAAACATATCTTCCAACCACTCTAATGTTTGGCATTAAAGACCAAATTTGCGCAACTGTCTTATAATATTTACCTACCTTGAACAAGTCATTTTAGTTCATTAAGCTCGTACTTATAGAATGTCAGAAGGTTCAAATTTGTTTTTCTTTTAGTGGGTCAGCATTACCTACTTTGAGCCCATATTTTTGTGATACACTACAATGAATGACAATTACTCATTTCTTGGACAGAATGTATTTAGTACCTAGCTTTTGTTTTGGACTACTTCATTGTTTTTCTTTTGTATTACTTACATTTTTTACGCCTTAAACCCTTTTATATTGAAGCTGCAGAATGCACATTTCTGAAAATAATAGATAATACATTCCTTCGTTAAAACTTTACTATACTGTCTTATAAATCCCAACTCCACAAAGAAGTCCCGATCAGCAGGTAGAAGATTACTATTCTAAATTTAGAACTGCTACTAACTCTTATTTTAATATACTTTTAGGGTTCCGTAGTAAAACAAGAGACAGTGATAGGGTCCACTGTATTTTTTCTTTACGCTATTTCCCTACGTGACTATTCCACTCAAATTTCAATAGTTGAACAGACAATTTTTTCGGACATAAGAAGTAAATGATATTATTATCAATAAATAACCTTCAATATGACTCAGATTGTGATTAAAGTCGGTAACACAATGATGGTCCGGCTCTTATTTTAAGTCGATTTTAAATACTTTTTTTCGAAGAAAAACAATGTACAGTCAAGACCAAAAGTCGAGTTGCAATCTCACAAAACTATGGCCAAGCAATACTAGTTGTAGTTACGACCTTCTTCTATAATAAAGTTTGATACACGCTCATACACTTGCTGCCCGCTTATGATTGTTAGGTACTACTTATTAATTTCAACGTCTACAGTAAGTGTTACAATGGCGTAACGGTTTTCGCCTTGATAGGCGTTCAAGGTGGTTCGAGTTCGAATCTAATAACTTACAAAAATATTTTTTAAATATTTATTGGTGAGTTATGAATGCTTACAACAAAAATATCTAAAAATATCGATCTGCAACTTAAAGATGATACTTTCTTTTAAGATTTTTTCTATATTAGAGTCATTATAAAAAGATGACGGTAGACTTAAAAGAATCTGAATCACTACTTCACAAAAAATATTCCGCTACCTACAATAACTATTATTAGCTACAATAACTCAAATAATATTACTTAGCTGTTGTTGGTTGGTGAACATATAGTTACCAGTTTGTGTTATTAGTTTTACTTTTTAATCAATATGCAGGCATATGCAGCAATATATCTCAAATATCATATGAAACCGGCTTTTGTGTAAGTTGTTTTTATTATTATTTATGTAAGGTGCAAACCAATCGCTTGTAGCAAGTGCGTAATAAATTTGTTATTGTTTTAGATAAATACTGTAAGCCGTTGGAGGTCAAGGTCAAGAGGTTGGAGGACGAAGGTAGCTGTCGAGACAAGTGAAACGAAACGACAATATTTACCGTTGAATAAACTTTTAAATCGTGCGAAGAAGATAGGTTGCATTTGTGGTTTAAAAATAAATTGGCGAGGCTGGTGGAGTGTTATCGAGCTAAACAAAAAAAAAAACTATTTATAACAAAAACAGTGCAGAAGTGTCCTACAGAGTGTTTTAAATATATACCAATAAATATCTTAATAACGGACTCTAAACCATCTCTAAAGTAATTTAGCTAAGTGACAGTAATATGTTCGGTTGGCTTAATGGCTAACAGATGTCGCCTTTTGCAATTTCAATACAAATTACTTTTGGTAAATTATAAAAACAATAATTTCGGAATTCGATAAGAAATAAGTTCGTTTACTTTTGAACTAAGAAAGCGCTTGAAGATTATAATCTCATGCCTTCAAACTCCGAAAAAAGGCATTGCAGGATGGCAGCACTAGTACTATGCTATACACGCAAAAAAAATATAAATGTAATAAGCACTATTATGTGTTCTAAGTATAGATTATTTTATGATTGCAATAATATTCAGGTTAAGCTTCAATCCTCTTTTCTTTAAGAAAATGAATAATTAAGCTATAACCTCTTTAATCATAATATACGTATAATATTATAATTTTCATATCTAACAACCAAAAATGTTTTTTGTATTTTTTACCATAACAATATCATAAGTTTGTCAAGGATTACTTTTATATAAAATATTACAATGCTGCCGTTTCAACGTTTGTTTCATTTGTTAGTATAAGTATATCTATACCGAATAATATATAACTTTATAATATATTGCATTATAATATGCTTATTGTTTTATTTTTATATATTTTTTATTATATTACCCCTATAGTAAACTAAAACATATAATAAAACCCTTTTTTGGGATAAATATTCAATAAATTTTCCTATTTGTTTAAATATTATTTGCAAACATTTTTACTTTAAAATACAAATCAATTATCATAATTTTAAATTATATGAAACAACAAAAAGAGTTGCCTATAATAAGGATCGAACCCACAATCGCTCGCTTTTGATAGCACCATTGTTAAGTGCGGCCGCTAACTCAACTTCAAATGAAGTAACGAAATTTTGCATTACTTTAAAGAAAGACGAAGACTGCGATAAAAAAATAATGCGGTAGTGTGCGTGGCCGGTTTAGCGCAGGCGACAGTAGTCTTTAAGGTGGAAATGGACTTCTACAGCTGATAGTACTTCCAAAATAAACACTACAAAGTTAAAAATAACTAATTTCGGAAGTCGGTGGCAAAAACAAATGTAACACAAATATTCATGGTCATGGTGTCTTTCGGTTTTGTATACATATTCGTTTTTGCAACCGACTTCCGAAATTAGTTATTTTGTAGTCTATTTTTTGGAAGTCGGTTGTTTTTTTTTTTTCTTTTTGTAAAAAGTTTTACTTTTTTACAAAAAAAAAAAAACATTGTAAAGCTGCCACTAAAACAGTTGGGAATAAGCTAGCAAGCAAATAACGCAATTATGTTTACTTGAACTTTAACCCGTAATTTTAATTTAAATACCAAACTACTGAACCGATTTTTATAAAATTCCTCTGAGACTTGACTGAAAGAGCATTGCTAGAGATGACACGATTACGTGACTTAAATTCAGTCTCTTGATTTTTTTGATTGTCACGTGGCTAGTTTTTGGTAAGGACTTCCATCGACTGTATAAGATCTTTATTATCAGATCCAATGCAGACTTTCATTATATACCATATGGGTGCAAAGTTCTTATCGATATAAATAAATGAAGTCGGAATAAAACACAAACTGTCCTTCGTTTTCTCATAAGACCCCTAGTGACAGTCACAACCCATCTAAGTATAAGGTTCTTATCAATACAAATTATTCAAGCACAAACACAAGGTAGCTTCTATGAATCGCTGACGAGTTCGCTCGCCTGTCTTCCGGCTCCATCATCAGATCTATTCCAGACCCTAATTAAATTGTACTGCTTTAAAATACCTAATAAAAAAACTTACAACTTTACTAGCCGTCCTTACAATTTTTGAGCGTTGCCCTTGATTTCTCTGGTCATCCACCATTAAACCCTAATATCCTGTCCACTAGGGACCACTTTAGAAATGTCTTCTTTCCAACAAAGAAATAATTATCAAAATCGGTTCATAAACGACGAAATTATCCGCGAACAAACATAAAAAAGCACACATACGGTCGAATTAAATAACCTCCTCCTTATTGAAGTCGGTTACAATACGTATGTACGGACGACAGCTCAGGTCAAGCTACCCAAAACTGTCAAATATTCCCAATCAACCTAGAGTCTTAATGCTTCAGCAATAAAGTTGAAAATCTAAAATTAAAAATACAGACTGTAATTGCTCGAGGTTCTATCGTCTGTATAATCATAACTGTTGCTGTTCAGAAAACTTCGTTGCCGGCTTTCAACTATCTAGCGTAGTGGAACATATTTTCTAATTTAATCTAGCCTAAGCATCCCACTGCTGGGGAAATACCTCATCTCAGAAAGAAAACTGTGTCAAATAAGAAAATCTAATAAAATAAATCAATAAACGTTTCTACACAAAGTAGTGAAATTCCAGCAAAAACATTCTGTAAAAAATTTGCGAAGTCTCGATGGATCTGCTTGTTTATCTCTAAAAAGTAATGAAATCTAATAAGGTTCCTTACTGTTATTTCTTTTGTTTTTATAGTTAATGCTGTGTGACTTGGCCGTTGAACATGCTATGTCCCTTTGTATGATTATATCTTTAAAACTACACAACTGATTTTGATGCGGTTTGAACTGATTTTAATAGATAGAGTGATTAAAGAGGAAGGTTTATACACATTGAAAAGGTCTACAAAATCGGCGATGGTATATGTCTATCTCCTATGGATATCCCACAATTTTTTTTTTTTTTGACAAATACCGGCTAATTTTTGAAGCGATTTTAAGCAATACAGCATAAATCCTTATCCAATTTAATATCTTACATATATTGTTCATTTAATATAGAACTAGATCGCCCTTTACAATATATGATTTAAATGAATATTTTCGTAGATATTACAAATTTCAAAATTGCGGGGCGTCGCGATTACGGCAATACCGACCGGCCGAGGCGGAGCCGGAGCAACGGGCCTCTACGTTTTTTATGCAACGTTCACAGTTTTCCTGTACTGTATTTAGTATCAACATTGCACCCGCGCGAAGCCGGAGCGGGTCGCTAGTTAACAATAAAACATATTGTTACGCAGATGGATTAATTAAGATAAAGAGTCTTATAGTCTCGCATACAGATGCTCGTTATAGTCAGATTGATTTCTGAAAAAAATCAGCCAATCTCTTCCAGCGCAATACAGACTGAGTGTTGTAACCGGAAAGTTACAACGTTACTAAGGAAGTTGCATCGGTGGTAAATTCAATAAAAAGAGCTGAGTCGACAGGTCACGATGGCTTCAGTATCCAACATCATACTGCACTTGCCACGACGTGTACTTGTCATATTTTATACTTATTGTAACAGACAATATTTTTATAATTTCATCTTTATAGTCGAAGCGCTTGTTGTTAACAATAAGACAGGAAATGAAATCTTATGCCTCAAATTACAGGCACATTGGAAACTACCTATTTCAACCAAGACGCTGGACGAATTTGTTTGATTATTAACTGTCACAACAGCCGCGGCTGTCCACTGAAACTGTTATATTGTGTCTCAAGCAGACTGTGGAGTACTCAAGAATAGGAAAACCCAGAAATTCTATTAGTTAACGTTTTATTTACATATTTCATTTGTATTTCTTCAGCCTATACAACAACAATTGTTTAATTCAAATCTTTTGCATAGCTTAGTGAGAACTGACGGCTTAACCTTCACACTTTGAAGGAATAATGCGTTTCGACGACAATAATTTTATTATGTGGGTACGAGATTAGGTATGCACACAATTAGGCTATTAATATTTGCATTTTGAACGGCATTTACTGTTTTTTCAGAAACCACTGTAACTTTCTTATTTACTTCATTAGATATATGCTGCTGTAAAATAAAATGTTGACAGTATTTGGATCTTCATTTTAACCGGTTTTGGACCGATAAATTTCCATCTTACTTTTTATTTATTTGTTTGGTTCTGATGCTGCAACCGAATATTTTTCTTTCGGAAACATTTATTTGATTACATTTTCTGCAGCGGATGGATTAAAACTGTCGCACTTAGGACACTAGATTATAAGGTTTAATTTAGTAGTTTTGTTTTGAAGTTTTGCCTACAACGGTGCTTGTTGACCTGAGGTAAGTAAGCTAAGAAAGTGCTATGATAATGGTTCTTTTTTTTGTTGGTATGTAAAAATACGAGTATGAATACGATTTACCTTCAGTTTGCAAAGACAAATCGGCAACTTTATAAGGATCGTAGGGCCAGTATCGTTGTCCCCTCTAAGAGGAGTGGCTAGAGAGGCGCCACGGCGCCCTCTCCTTCCGCCTGACACAGATTCTCACCGGACACGGTTGTGTCAGAAGGTTGCTGTTCCGGATAAGGTGAGAGGAAACGCCAGGGTGTCACTATTGTATGGATCGCTCAGTGGATATGGTGGAGCATACGGTGGAGTTCTGATCGGCTTGGGTAGAGTACCGCCGTTTCCTCGTGGCGGTGATCGGCGGCGATCTCGCGTCCGACCTTGATCCAGGTCATGGTCTGGAGCGAGAGTGCATGGCAGGCCGTCACCGCCTTCTGTGAAGCAGTGATGCTGGCAAAGGAGGAGGCGGAGCGCGTGAGGGCGCGAAAATCCGCGGGAGCCCTCAAAAGTCCAACTATTGGTCTAATTACAATGTGCAATCTAATTCAATATTGCCTTCGGATTGTGGACGTCAGACGGTAGTCGCGTTAAAAAAATATCGAAGTTTAGCCAAAATCAGCAGTTACATATACTGGTAAAAGCGGACCCCAGACTCCAAAGCTGCAAAAGGATGGATGGACTGGGAGTAACGCTGAGGTGATGATGACGATGATCATGGACGACTTATCCACAGATATGAAAACAAAGAAAAAATGGGAACGATAGTGGACAAAAAGTCGCTTAAAGACTTCGCTTTTAGAAAGAGGTGAAGTTTAAATACTATGTTTTGAAATTTCAGTGATAAAAAACAAGTATTTTAAAATAAAATACCATTAGTGTGTATTTATCAATGAATTCTATTCTATTATTTTTTGTTTCTTTTTTTTTCATTTTCATTTAGACTTTAGCGGTTCTTGTTTCTTAGATTTTATAACTACGGAGCCTTTTGTCTAACAAAAGTTAAGCCGTCACAGGTACTCAATCCTTGAAAACAGTTCCTAGTTCACGAGAAATTTAAAAAGATTAACTTTTTTGGGTACCTGGGTTAGCCAGGTAGATATTTTGTTTTATGAAACACTGAACTAGGAAGCTATATAAATGAGATTTGTCAAATTTTTGTCAGTACACTGTGCGTGTGTGTCGTGAGTGGTTCCTGTTTCATTTGATTTTAAATCAGTTATTTTGGTTTATTACCTGCGTGAGTATTTTTTAAATTATTATATATTAAAATTAAACTTAAGAATATTTCAGTGAATGTCGTTAAGAACTTGTGAAGTCCATAATGTAAATTTTACGAAATTGCAATCTTAAAGTTTGACTTTGTCTCCAAAATACGTTTTAACTCTTCATTGAATTGTATTTTTTATTATCAGTAATATTTTATGTATTTATATTTCCAGAGAAAAACTTTTCTCTATTAAATATATTTTTCTAGAAAAAAACCCCCTTTGTAATTTAAAATTCGGTGAAATTATAGAAATCCTTTAGCATCATACCACAACTATAAATTGTTTCTGAATTATAGATATTGTTAGCGGCTGAATCTAATCAACTTCATCATCGTCTGTCGAGCGTTTCTCTCAACTATGTTGTGATTGACTTAGATTGTTAGCTTTTACAATATTTCTCAATCATAGCGGATATGGGAGCACAGCATAGGCTTGTCAACTATGTGATCAAATAAGAAATGATCTACTAGAACACATTAACAACATATAGACGAATCTATCTCATTAAAAACATTCGATAAAAAACTTGCCAAGTCTCGATAGAGCTGCGTGTTTATCTGTAAAAAGTAATGAAATCTAAACAAAGTCGTGCCAAGTGTAAGGTTCGTTACTGCGATTTTTTATTAATACAGTTAATGTTGTGTAGACTTGGCCGTTGAACATTCCTTATATTTATAATAACTATTATCAATCAATACCACTAATACTATTTTTAGGCAAAAGAAAAAAATCATGTACATTTAAACTACAAACCAAGTTAATTTTTTTTTTTTAATTTTCAAATACTGTTCAACCCATCTAGTTTAAAATATTTTTCCTAGAAAGCCTTTTTAAAGTTCTACTTTTAATTTCTTTTTATATTTCATAAAGTTATCGTTAAAAAATTTAAGGCATTTTTTCTTTTCTTAAACAGCGATCATTTTCGAAAATGTTAAAAATTGTTTTGAACCCATATTCATTTTTAAATACCTATCCAACAATATATCACACGTTAAAATCTCTCCACATTTTACGTGTATGTGGTGCCCTTTAATAAAACTTTTTTTTTACTTTTATTTTATCACTTTTTTGACATGTTTAATTTAAGTATTGTTACCAAATTTCATCTTTATAGTGCTAACGGTCGCTGAGATTATCAGCGGATGAACAAATAGCCTTGCTGAAATTATAAGGGTCCCTAGTTGACTACGGAAACCTAAAAACGCCAAAAATGAGATATCGAAAGGCGATAATAGCGAAAGGTTTTCTATTCCACACCTGAGTTCTGATATCTGATAATAATATCGTTTGCTTTAAAATCAAACAAGATTTATAATCTTATTAGTAAAATCAGTAAATAATGTAAAGAGTATGAGCGTAATAAGAGAAAAAGAGACATTTTTTTATTATAAATACAAAAAGGCTAATGCAAAACGCAATAGAATTAAATACTAATTAAATATATAAAAAATAAACATTATTGAAAAAGAACTTTGTATTACATACCTCCACATATTTTGAAGTAAATTGGAACTCTATATAAGTAGTTTCTTTTCAGTTTTAGAAAAATATCTTTCGAAATCATACTAATATTATAAATGGGAAAATGAGTTTGTTTTTTTGTTCTGCTTTCACGCTGTAACTATTGAACTGATTGCTTTGAAATTTTGTAGACGTAAAGTTAGAACTCCGTATTAAATGATAGGGTTTTAATCCTGAAAAAATTGATATTCCCGAAGGAAATCTAAAAAGTGCGATATAACCGAACTCCACGCGGGCGAAGCCGCGGGCGGAAAGCTAGTTAAGATATAAACTCCTCTCGATTCCGGAATTGAAGTATCTGAGAAAATTGTTGTGGGATTCCAAAATTACGAAATTCTGATCACAGACTAAAAGTTCAGTAGATATCAATGTCTCAATTTTTATTACAAAACCAATGTCGTTAATAGCCATTGTGACGGTAAAATAAATCGAGCAAGTCGACTTACTAAGTTATTCACGCCATGCACGGTATTATTCTTCAGTTCACGTAGTTATACATGTCACGTGACGTACGAGTCGTCCTCTGGTAGTTATCTTTAACGTGGTCTGCGTAGCTTATTTCTTGTAACGAATTTATATGGTGGTAAAGTGGACTTACACAGTTTCAGTTTTCTTGAACAGCAACTAAATATGTCGTTTTATTACAGTTAAAAATGGAGGAACAGAGACACTATACACCAGCAGAATATCTAGCGGCTGAGGCGCTTTTGTGCCTAAAATGTAAGTTTGATTGTTTTTTCTATTTGTTTCGATAAACAAAGAAAAACTATGTACATTTTGAACCAATGTTTTTTTTAATTAATGAAGAATCGACAAGCTTGAGGACTCAAGTAATCGCCTCGAGGAACAGGTTATCGGCCGTAGCCGACAAGTCAGGGCCACTGAGCCATTCAGTTCACCCGCCCCGTCATCTTTGGGCTTTAATCAACCACTGTAGCGCCATGCTCGATGGGTTGCGTTGCTTATTGTAATCGCCTGCAGGAGGCGTAATATGGGCAATTTATTGGAATTCCATATAATATATCCATTTCATATGGTTGTAGACTCTGGTGAAGGTCCAGCTGCAGTGGGGGCGGCGGCGCCGACCACGTTAGTGGAGGCGGGAGCGGTAGTGACGGCAGCTGCAGCGACGATGGCAGTACCGGCAGAAGTTACCCCCCACCTCGACTCGGCGATTCGCTACGCGATTCGTCGTCTTCTGAGGATGAGGTGATGATGTATGGTGTAGCCATATGGAGTCGTCGACTTCGAAGATTTACCTCGTGTGCTATTTTAGCGGATTCCAGACTTCAAAGCTGTCAAAAAGCTTCGGATGCAACAGGGATTAATGCTGCGATGATGATGAAGATGATACATTTCACAATTTTTGTTGTTTAAGCTATAGGTATTATAGGTTATTTCATTTAGCGAGAAATATGTAGTAATATGTTATTGTAGAATAAGTTATGTACATACATAAGAGCAGTTTATTAAAAAGTCATTCATATTGTTGATGACAGATTCGTGGTTGTATTATTTAATGTGTTTCTTTTTAACAACTACATTTTAATATCTTAAATATAGGTATTATTCATTTTTAATTACATGTCACAATGACAGATATGTCATCAGCAAACAATTACACTTATGTTTTTTTAGTTAAACGATATCATATAAGAAGTTCACTTGAATTGAAATTGTTCTCGCTGTAGCCATTATAGTAATAAATTTGTGTGCCATATGAGTATGATTTGAACAGTGTAAAATTTTTTAGTGATTATCTTCTTCTCATTAGGCATGTTTATTTATTATTAATTTGTTGACCAAATTGTATTATTCATTATTTTCTCGTTCTCGTTGCTATCGAGCTTATCTGTAAGTTCTTTTATTCTGTCTTCATTTGTAAGATTGAGAAAGTTCATCCCCTAACCAAACCTTTTCGTTATCTAAACAAATTCAAATATTGTGTTTCAAATTAATATCCATATATCTAATGTTAGCTAGCAAATATGACGACTATTATTATATTAATTAAAACGTATGTCTCAGTACAAATTGTTTTTTATTTTTCCAATACTTGATTTAGGAGCACAAAAGTTATCAGCTTCCTATAATACAGATAGTGGAGGTGTCTATCACTCAACTTCATCAGAACATAAAATCGTTGGAAGAACCAATCAGATCAAATTCACAGCTATTGGTTACGATTGACCATAATCTTTCTGGCAATGATAACGAAGATGTTGACGAGTCTTATACCCCCTTATTCATACCTTGCTTAAAGTTAACTAGTGATTAGCGATTGTTTAAACATATATTTTAGACGTTTGCACGACTTAACTTTAATCATCATTTATGAATAAACTCCTTCAACACTGGTGTTTATTCATAAACGATGATTAAAGTTAAGTGACGATAAAAGATCAAAAATGTGTGGCTAAAGAATCTCTAATTAACACTATACACTACTCTTATGAATAAAGGGGAAAAAGGGTAATGAAATGTTAATATAATACAAATAAAAAATAAATTTTCTTCTTAATTTTTTCTTATATTTTTAGACAATATAAGACCGTGATGGTGTAATTCAATAACTGATGAAACATTTACCGAACATGAAACTTCGCATAAAAATAAAACAACATGGGATGGGAATGGGAACTACCTATATTTATTTATAAATTATAAACTAGCACTTGACCGCAATCCCGCCTGATGGTAAGCAGTGACGCAATCGTTGATGGTAAAGCGCACTAGTTTATTAAGAGCCTATTCACTCCAGCCTTGAAGACCCTCTACTGCCCTAGCTCTCTTGCTCTAGTCTTGCCTATATGTCGCTACTTTGTCTTTTTTTAAAATAATACTCAGATATTTTCACTTTTTATCTGTTGCTCAGAAAAGTAGGTAAGCCATATCCGTTTCGTTCTTCGTTCAACGAAGCCCGTGGCCTACCATAAAATAATTAATGTACTTTTAGTACTTACAAGGTTTTAGTTTGTAGTCCTTGATTGTTTCTACATATATATGCGTATAATTTCAACGTATGAAATTATGTCTCTTACATATTGAAACTGAGTACTCAGGGTATAACATAATATTAATATGATGGTATGGTATCAATATTGGAGCGGATTTCCTTGTTGATAAACAAATTTAATACCAGTTCAATGTATCTTTTTCTGTTTATTTTACTAAGTAAAGGAAGGAAGATCTGGAAGATGATAAGCTTGGTTCTGTCAAATTAGAACAAACATTTCAGATATTCCATAAACAGTTTAGACGTGTTCAACGTTAAGGCTACTAAAATATTACAATTAACCTCAGACGCTATCTATGAATTAGAAAGAAACAAACTAAATCATAAAAAAGTAACCAAGATTGAGATCATCCTTCCAAAACTCATTCAAGAAATCATTATACGGAACGGCAATGTGTAGTTTATCGCTCCGGCAACAGCGCAGCGCTTCTTGTGCCTACTTACTCGTGATCGGTCTGATTTTCTGATTTGAAAATAAATTGTTACTTATAGCTACTTCCCTCAATTCCTCAAACGCATGTATTATTCGATGACGTAACTGTTCCACCAAATCCACGTTCTTCATCAATGAAATTCTTCGTATATTAGGATCATCAAATGAATGCATGAGTGCTTTCCTGTCTTATGATGAACTAAAGCGTTTGACTTCTGTATGTTCAACGAAGATCAGAAAGGACCCTCACATCGGCCTCTAATGCCTTTGGCAATGTAAGCCTTTTGAACTTCTAGCTGGTGCTTGTAAGTCTCAGAATAAAAGACGGAGGGAGGGGCTTCTATGAAAATATATAAACTGGACTTAGATCTTGAATAGTGATACTTATGAAATCAGAATTAATAACGACTACATATATGGAAAACCTTACCACAGGAAAAGCTTAGGGGGTAGGAGCTTCCCCTTCCACAGGATGCTAAAGATCGTGCGAAATGGAGGAGAATGTGCAGGAAAGCGGACCCCGGGCTCCAACGCGAAAGCCGCGGATGCAATCGGGATAAGCGCTGAGATGATGATGATGATATGGAAAACCAACAATCACAGTCAAACGGCAAATAGTTGACCAGAAAAATGACAATGTAAATGACAGTACTAGATGTATAGACGATGAGACTCTTGGAAGATAGATAACTACCGTGATACGAATTTCTCTACATTTTGACAATTACTTGATAACGAAATTAATCTGCGACTTAATTTTGAACGTTTTAAGTAACGAGAATTCTTTAGTTTTCCTCTGGTATAAATAACTTAAATAAAAATAAATTCACGCGTTTCTAATTTTTCCTTGAATTTTTTTTATTCGTTTTAGTATTGCAAATATTAACAGAAACTATTTTTGTTACTAAGTAATATTTGTTAAAAATAATGTTAAACAAATAATGTCAACATTAACGTAACGTCCAGTCGATTCTATTCGACCCGTCGTACGGCGACTTTCCACCCTTACGTTGTTAACACCACTACGATCCGGACGAAGCGTTTCGCTTCTTCTTTTATACCGCGTACATCGAGGGACTGGTACAATTTGCCACCGGCGGTGTTTTCATTTGAGTGTGAAGACACTCAAATTGTAGTGTGACGGAAACACCCAACACTCAAGGCTAGAGTGAATAGACTCCTATTAAACTAGCGTGCTATACCATCAACGATCGCATCACTGCTTACCATCAGGCGGAATTGCGGTCAAGCGCTAGTTTATAATTTATAAAAAAAAGAAATACCATTTTACTAACTAAGACAATTCAAAAAGTTATACATAATGAAATTGTGAAATCCCGTAGGAGTAGGGTACACTGTCTAACAGGGCAAAACACGTCCGTTCTTAATTACTTGTAGGTATTCGAAGACAAAAGATAGACTTACTAGCTAGAAAAATCTAAAGAGAAAATATAAATCCAAATCTACCCACAATATACATCACAGAAAAAAAACATATTTACATAAGCAATTTAGTTAGTCGCATTCACCAACCACATGCCGCTAAACAACAGTGGGAGATGATGGAGCAATCAAGCCATACCGCATGCGCGGCCAGCATGCTGTTTGCGCTTCCCTGCACTCAGCGCTTTTCTTGCGCATAGGAGCGTGGAAGCAATCCACGTAAGCTTCTACAAACATAGCCGAGCGATGGATCATATTATGTTAGGGCTAATAGAACAGGAACGAATTGCCAAAAATAGAAGGAATAATAATACAAAAAAATAATGGAAATGCTAAAAATCCACAATCATTCAGAAAAATAATCATTCGAAAGGCCGCCCAAATGCTAGGATTTCTGAAGCGCAATTCCACTGAATTTCAACACCAGTGGTCCAGATGTTACTCTACAAGGCCTAAGTGCACAGTCATCTTGAGTATGCAAACAGCGTATGGGCCCTTTAGTGTGCGGTGCACTCGCGACGGGTGAAAAGCATACAGCGAGCTTTCACGAGACATGTTGCTTTCACAACTTCTACAGAAGCTTTTCCTACACATAGCCACACATAGCTATTGCAACAATTTATCATGTTAATACTTCGCGATCGAAAAATTATACTGCAGTTGTCTTTTGCAAAGTGTTTCTCTGGCAGTCCCAAAAATTAATACCCAAGGGCTAAATAATAAAAAGGTATTTGATACACCTTTTGTAAAAACTAATTCTGTCTGACCTTGATATATTCGGTGATAAACTACCAATATTCAATAAGAAAATTAAGCTGGCCTTGCCAAGTTGCTTTTACGTGAACTACTAACCAGCTGAACATTATCTTCACTGATTTATGATCTCGTGGTACCTACTCGAAATAGTTTACAATAGATCGGTTTCTGGACCGTACATTTTCTTAAATATTATATATTAGTGCTTGGCCTATATAGTAAGTAGGAATGTAAGAATTGATGGTACAATTGATGGCACTCACTAGTTTCTAAAAAACTCTCACTCACTCTAGGCTTGAAGACACTTCAATGACGGGAAGGCCGCCGTAGGCAAATTGTTCCAGCCCTTCGATCGATGTACATACGTGGTATAAAAGACGAGGCGAAACGCTTCGAACCATCCAAAGCGCCACCAAAACGCATACAAAAAAATTCACTCTCATTCAAATTCATTATTCACACATTATATGAGTTCATATAATTTGCTTTTTTTATAATGCATAAATGTATGAGCTGTCACGCCCTTTATACCTGGGGCTTTTATTTAGGTAAAAAGTTTTTACTTATTTACATTTCCTTTTTATTGATACATATTTTATTTTTGCTTTTTTGGTATTTTGGCGTGGCTAGCTGGCATATGATAAATAATTTCATTGTTGTTGTATTTTCTTGTTTTCATCACTATGTACAGTCAAGACCAAAAGTCGAGTTGCAATCTCACAAAACTATGGCCAAGCAATACTAGTTGTAGTTACGACCTTCTTCTATAATAAAGTTTGATACACACTCATACACTTTGACAACTTGCTGCCCGCTTATGATTGTTAGGTACTACTTACTAATTTCAACGTCCACAGTAAGTGTTTCAAAGGCCTAACGGTTTTCGCCTTGATAGGCGTTCAAGGTGGTTCGAGTTCAAATCTAATAACTTACAAAATATTTTTTAAATGTTTATTGGTGAGTTATAAATGCTGACAACAAAAATATCTAAAAATACCGATCCGCAACTTAAAGATGATACTTTATTTTAAGATTTTTTCTATATTAGAGTCATTATAAAAAGATGACGGTAGACTTGAAAGAATCTGAATCACTCCTTCACAAAAAATATTCCGCTACCTACAATAACTATTATTAGCTACAATAACTCAATATTACTTAGCTGTTGTTGGTTGGTGAACATATAGTTACCAGTTTGTGTTATTAGTTTTACTTTTTTAATCAATATGCAGGCATATGCAGCAATATATCTCAAATATCATATGAAACCGGCTTTTGTGTGAGTTGTTTTTATTATTATTTGTGTTAAGGTGCAAACTAATCGCGTGTTGCAAGTGTTTAAAAAAATTGTTATTGTTTTAGAGAAATACTGTAAGCCGTTGGAGGTCAAAGTCAAGAGGTTGGAGGACGAAGGTAGCTGTCGAGACAAGTGAAACGAAACGACAATATTTACCGTTGAATAAACTTTTAAATCTTGCGAAGAAGGGAGGTTGCATTCGTGGTTTAAAAATAAACTGGCGCGACTGGTGGAGTCTTATCGAGCTAAACAAAAAAAAAACTATTTATAACAATCACAGTGCAGAAGTGTCCTACAGAGTGTTTTAAATATATACCATTATATATCTTAATAACGGACTCTAAACCATCTCTAAAGTAATTTAGCTAAGTGACAGTAATATGTTCGGTTGGCTTAATGGCTAACAGATGTCGCCTTTTGCAATTTCAATACAAATTGCTTTTGGTAAATTATAAAAACAATAATTTCGGAATTCGATAAGAAATAGGTTCGTTTACTTTTGAACTAAGAAAGCGCTTGAAGATTATAATCTCATGCCATCAAACTCCGAAAAAAGTCACTGCAGGATAACAGCACTAGTACCATGCTATACACGCAAAAAAAATGTAAATGTAATAAGCATTATTTTGTGTTTTAGTATAGATTATTTTATGATTGCAATAATGTTCATGTTAAGCTTCAATCCTCTTTTCTTTAAGAAAATGAATAATTAAGCTATAACCTCTTTAATCATAATATATGTATAATATTATAATTTTCATATCTAACAACCAAAAATGTTTTTTGTATTTTTACCATAACAATATCATAAGTTTGTCAAGGATTACTTTTATATAAAATATTACAATGCTGCCGTTTCAACGTTTGTTTCATTTGTTAGTATAAGTATATCTATACCGAATAATATATAACTTTATAGTATATTGCATTATAATATGCTTATTGTTTTATTTTTATATATTTTTTTATTATATTACCTCTATAGTAAACTAAAACATATAATAAAAACCTTTTTTGGGATAAATATTCAATAAATTTTCCTATTCGTTTAAATATTATTTGCAAACATTTTTACTTTAAAATACAAATCAATTATCATAATTTTAAATTATATGAAACAACAAAAAGATTTGCCTTTATTAAGGATCGAACCCACAATCGCTCGCTTACGATAGCACCATTGTTAAGGCCGCTAACTTAACTTCAAATGAAATAACGAAAAAAATAATGCGGTAGTGTGCGTGGCCGGTTTAGCGCAGGCGACAGTAGTCTTTAAGGTGGGAATGGACTTGTACAGCTGATAGTACATAGTGTTGTATAAATTCATGTGTCTTTTTTAAATGAACAGACAGCAGTGCTGCTGGGGAGTTTGTTCCGCCACTTCTTCTTACCAGCGAAAGCACTAGGAAGTGTCGATGGGTGGGCGTTTTGGGGGACTGTCTTATGAAATATTGACTTTCAAAAAATGCTGATGATCAGCCTAATTTAAATAAATGACTTTTGATTTTGATTTTTGTTTTTCATTTAAATTTATCCAGCCATTTCAAGGAGTTCAATGACATACGAGACACGTGCAGAGGATTATACATTATACATATAGAGATTTATATTTGCAATTTTCAGCAAGGAAAGATTCTCATTCTGTTTTCTAATGATTGTGAATTATTATTAGCACTTTTTTGTACTAAGGAACAATTAACAGAGAGCATGAAGTGAAATAATGTCACCCTAAATTCTTATAAAACACTGATTTTTTAACAATATTGAGCATCCATGTTATTGAATTTACGCTTCATGCTTTATTGGCGTTTTGAGGAAATACATGTCAGAAACCAGGGCGCCAATTTTGTATTCTTGGCTGGGAAATCTTATCACGTGCAAACCACGTCAATATAAAGTCTTGTTATCGGCAAGGAATCGAAATGTCAACTGTTAGAAGAACATGTATTTTGACAATTCAAACCGCACGAATGTGTCATAGAAAATACGATAAGTAATAGTAAATGTCATTATTAGCTGAGTTTTAACGGGAAAGCTAAAATGGGTGTCACGCGCATTTTTCATTGAACTTTTAAAATTATTTATAGTGTCATTTAAATAAAAGCACGTGATTTATCTAGTAAAAGGTGCATTCAGTAAATAATTCATAAAGAACATTGAAATATCGCAGCATAGTGGCCACATCATGGCTTGGCCTCAAACCGGGATAATAGACGGCTCACGCGGCCGTCTTTTTCAACTGTCAAAATTTTCAAAGAATTTCTATAATTTGTTACACGTGTTATTGGCAAAATTGTGGTATGTATTCCACAGAGGCCATTGATCACGAGTTGAGGTTGAATCTCACCTTAAAAAAAGAATAAGTAGAAGTCATTATTAGCTATAGAATTGACGTGTCACGTTACTTATATCGTGATTAACAATAAGAATATTTATCTGTTTTAAAACATGGTACAACATAAAAGGTCTTATTAATAGAGCCATGCTCATAAATGTTTTCCTGTGGACTGGTATACAAATTAATATTCATAGTTAGATAATGGTGTCGATTCTGTTGTTCACAAAGTCATGCCGCCAAGCGATTCATCGTGTTCCGGCATGATGTCTGGTGAAGCCGTACGGAGGACGGACCATGTATACGACCGAGGTCGACTTGGAGAGGATGGTTAAATGAGACAGTTGAGGTTGAATCTCACCTTAAAAAAGAATAAGTAGAAGTCATTATTAGCTATAGAATTGACGTGTCACGTTACTTATATCGTGATTAACAATAAGAATATTTATCTGTTTTAAAACATGGTACAACATAAAAGGTCTTATTAATAGAGCCATGCTCATAAATGTTTTCCTGTGGACTGGTATACAAATTAATATTCATAGTTAGATAATGGTGTCGATTCTGTTGTTCACAAAGTCATGCCGCCAAGCGATTCATCGTGTTCCGGCATGATGTCTGGTGAAGCCGTACGGAGGACGGACCATGTATACGACCGAGGTCGACTTGGAGAGGATGGTTAAATCATAAATGAGACTACTGGACTACTGTACCAACCCGTATAATATTAATTTTAGTTACAGTAAATCACAATAGAGGCACTGCTCTCACTCACAAAATTATAAAAATCCAAACCTCTTATACGTTTGCTGGTAACGAAACCATAGCGCGATCTAATTCGACGCCAACGCCATCTAGGGAGGTAGTCGGTACTAAATTCCGAACCCATACATATTTTATATGCGATCGCGCTAGGGTCTCGTTACCTGCTTGAACATACCGCCCACCAAGGAAATATATTGGATTATGTCCTTCACTACCGCCCACCGTGCCGATTTAAGTTGAGGTCAACAAAAGGCGCGCCAATGTCCCTGGTGCGGGGTTAACCAATTTAACAAGCAATTTAAAAACTAATAACAGAACAATTAATAAATTTAAAAACTAATAACAAAACCAAATAACAAGAACATGACATGTTTAAATAAAACCTTAACATTAATTTGTTGGTAACACGCACAACTTGGACGTCGGTCGTTTTATTTTAGCCGACTGTGTCCGTATTGTCTGAGCAGTTGTGTTGCGATGTACGTGCCGGGTACGCGCGAAATGTTGTTGTGTCGGGAGTTCGGTTGTGGAGGGCCTCCAGATCAATATCCCTCTGGCGCAGCATCATTGGTCGTGTTGTTGTGTTTAACATTGCATCACCGCGCTCAACTGCCGTCTTCCTTCCTATTTACTCAGTTCTTTTGAGTGAGTAGGCTTAATAAACTAGCGCGCTTTACCATCAACGATTGCATCACTGCGCACCATCAGGCGGGATTGCAGTCAAGCGCTAGTTTGTAATTTATATAAAAAAATATATATATAAACTAAACAAATTTTAAGTTATCTTGTATCTTTTCCTTTCCATTTCGTTAAGAAAAGGACAGAAGATAATATTTTAGTTTAGTCCTGTCAAATTAAGATACTCCATAGACAGTTTACACGCGACTATAAAGATGGCGACTAAAAACACGCCAGTTTAAGTCTCAACTGACATTTTATCTTATGTCCCTGAATCGGGGCCAATGTTACAAAGTACATAAATTTATATTCCTGTAACTACCTATTCGATTACAGAGTAAACAAACCATCTTATGTAGAAGCAATTCCTTAAGCAATTTAATAAACTTTGGTAGAGGAAGATCTTGGATGATTGTTTGTATTATAAATTTTAACACACATAGCTAAACAATTTAATTATGATGCATTCTGGTGAGTGTGCAAGGGCATTGCATGATTTAATTCCCCCATCTCCGTTCCACCAGCGGACGACCCGTCGTACGGCAACTTTCCACCCTTACGTTGTTAACACCATTACGATCCGGACGAAGCGTTTCGCTTCCTCTTTTATACCGCATACATCGAGGGAGTGGAACAATTTGCCAGTGGCGGTGTTTCCGTCACACTACAATTTGTGTGTCTTCAAGGCTAGAGTGACTAGGCTCTTAATAAACTAGCGCGCTTTACCATCAACGATCGTATCACCATCAAGCGGGATTGCTGTCAATCGCTTGTTTGTAATATAATTAAAAAAAAAAACACTTAGGAATCATGGTAAAAGCTTGAACTCTAAAATATTATCGCGTTGTACAAAGGTTCTAAAATTCAAATGAAATATTATTCATACTAAAAAATAATGTCTATATTCTATTGGGCATTGAAATAAAAGGACCTACCTCACTAATCATTATGCAGTATAAGCGAAATTTCCAGAAGTTTTTTTTTTTTGATAAAGAATTCAAAACGGTCTCCAAAGCCTAGAGGACAGGCGTAGAGTAGCCAGCCTTTTGGTATTCTATAAAATTCCTTTTGGTGAGTGTGTTGGTCGGGTGTGTTGGAGTGGGTTGTCCAGTCTCCGTTCCACCATTGGACGACCCGTCACACGGCGAGTTTCCACCCTTACGTCGTTAACACCACTACGATTCGGACGAAGCGTTTCACGTCCTCTTTCATACCGCGTACATCGAGTGACTGGAACAATTTGCCAGCGGCGGTGTTTCCGTCGGACTACAATTTGAGTGTCTTCAAGGCTAGGGTGAATAGGCTCTTAATAAACTAGTGCGCTTTACCATCAGGCGGGATTGCTAGTTTATAATTTACTAGCGGTCGCCAACGACTTCGTTCGCGTGGAGTTAGTCATGCTCCGCTTCTATTGGTCGCAGCGTGATGTTATATAGTCTAAAGCCTTCCTGGATTAATGGGCTATCCAACCCAAAAAGAATTTTTCAAATCGGACCAGTAGTTCCCGAGATTAGCGCGAATAAACAAACAAACATACAAACAAACTCTTCAGCTTAATATATTAGTAAATAAAAAAAATGGAGTGACTAAATCCTGCCTAGCGAATTGTATTGTAGGTATACATTTGTCGAAACCTTTGAAGAAGCACGGCGAGATGATATTTATATTAAATCCTGTACACGATACTCCTCGTTGTGTTAACATAGCAAAGATTCTCCAAAATGTAGGTAAAAGATGATTTTCGGAATTAAAAGTAAATATAATACTTGTAGGAATCAATTTCAAAACATTTCTGAATCAATCGTCGTATTTGATGATGAGATTAAAGTATAATAAATCACTTTCTCAGAATGATAGACATAGAATGATATTTTAAATAGGATCACTGTCAATAGAAAGTCGTAGAAATAAGTCCTTCCTTCTCTGTATGAGAGGAGACCTGTGCCAAGCAGTGGGACGTTAAAAAGGTTGATGATGATGCCTATTATAACAGTCCGATTGAACACAGAAGTTAATCATTCACGTCAAAATGTATAATTCTGCTTCTTCTTCTTCTTCAGCCTATAGATGTCCACTGCTGGAGAAAGGCCTACCCCCAGGCTTTCCACGATGGCCAGTCTTGTGCTGCCCGCATCCATCGGCTTCCCGCGATCTTTGCCAGGTCATCGGTCCACCTTGTTGTCCCTACGCTGCGTCTTCGGGTACGTGGCCGCCACTCTAGAACATTACTGCCCCATCGGCCATCGGTTCTACGAGCAATGTGCCCTGCCCACTGCCACTTAGTTTAGCGACTCGAAGAGCTGAATGTATGTAATGTATGTTAAACAATCGCTAATCACTAGTTAACTTGAAGCAACGTTTACGAATAAAGGGGAGTAAGTTTATAATCAACAATAATACACAGGGCGTTTTTTAATAAGAAACTGCAGGGTGTAAGTAATCTTTTCTATCTTGCTTCAGTTCTCGGCTTCGTCTACGTAAGTTGCTGGAAGTATCACATGGGATAATTTATGAAACACACGGTAAAGGCTATCGCAGATAGGTGCTCGGTGGTAGGCCATAACATCGGCTGCCGGCAGAAGTTACCACCCACCAAACAAAGTCTTGCCGCCAAGCGATTCGTCGTATTCCGGCATGATGTCTGGTGAAGCCGTACGGAGTACAGGTCTGAGCAGTTGTGTTGCGATGTGTGGCGGGTAGGATGCGCCAAATGTTGTTGTGTCGGGAGTTTGGTCATGGAGAGTCTCCAGACCAATCTCTCTCTAGCGCAGCATCGTTTGGTCGTGTTGGTCTTGGGTTTAACATTGCATCACCTCGCTCAACTGCCGACATCCTTCCTATTCCTAAGTTTTTTAAGTGAATAGGCTTAATAAACTAGTGAGCTTTACCATCAACGATTGCATCACTGCTTACCATCAGGCGGGATCGCAGTCAAGCACTAGTTTAAAATTATTAAAAAAAAACTGTGGTAGAACAATTTTCCCGAAGTTTTCCAAGAAATTTCTGCTAGGCTCGCGCCTGCCTGTGCGACCTTAACACAACTATCGAGTGACCTTTTCAATTCACAATATATTTTATTATAACAGTCCGATTCTACGCAGAAGTTAATCGTTCAGATGCAATAATCTCATTGCGTCTCATCACACAAATTAATTTGGGTCACGCGACTGACGTTTGTGTGGATTCACAAAGAGACATGTATAATATAACCCTCCTGGGGGAAGATGCTGTAGAGTTAACGCTTGACATTTTTTTTCTTTTCTTTATAATTATAAACTGGTGTTTGATCGTAATCCCGCCTGATGGTAAGCAGAGCTGCAATCGCTGATGGTAAAGCGCGCTAGTTTATTAAGAGCCTATTCACTCAAAAAAACTGTTACAATGACGGTGATGCAATGTTAAACTCAATAACACGACCAGCTGCGCCAGAGGGGAATGATCTGGAGACCCTCCACGACCAAACTCCCGACATAACAACATTCACACACATCGTAACACAACCGCTCAGACCCGTCCACCATACGGCTTCACCAGACATCATGCCGAAACACGACGAATCGCTTGGCGGCAAGACTTTGACTGGTGGGTGGTAACTTCTACCGGCAGCCGTTGTTATGGCCTACCACCGAAAAAAAGTAGTAAGTTTAGATTTAGTAAGTTGAGGTGGGAGAAAACAGGTCTCAAAATGCAGTGCTAATATAGGTACCACGGTTATTGATTATATCTAGAATTAAGACGTACAAGATACTGAACTGGACACACTGAATGCAAACAAACATTTGAGTGGGTATTCCCTAAATCTGATGGAAATTCATAAAAAAGCTCTCATAGCATCTTAAAGCTTTGGCTTCTTGTTGAACCGAGTTATTAACAGCATAGAATAGGCCCCCAAAAACAGTTGGGACGGTTTGCATACTAAACAGCTTCAAAAATCCAATGAACAAACACTGCACCTTTAGCGCAGTGGCCAAGCTATTGACTGCTGCGCTGTGTGTCACGGGTTCGTTTCCCGCCCGGAACATATATTTGTATGTCCTACAAGTACCATAGTTGTTCCGGGTCTGAATGTTTTTGTTGTATGTGAGTCAATTTGTAAAACGCATCCACGATACAGGAGAAATTCCTAGTGTGGGGCAACGTATTTTTTTTTTAATCTCTGAGCTAATTAATACACCCGTCGCTCGAAGTTGTTTCTGAAAAATATGTGTACCTCGGGCAAACGTTGCAATTAGGGAAAAACAACTTCGAGAAGCAGGCAAATAGAAGGATCCAGCTGGGGGGTATTTTCGTCGCCCATACCCCAATGTTTGAAGACAAAAATCTTCAACCAGTGCGTCCTACCCGCCATGACTTACGGAGCCGAGATGTGGACACTAACGGTCAGACTAGTCCATAAGTTTAAAGTCACTCAGCGAGCTATGGAGCGGGCTATGTTGGGCGTCTCTCTGAAGGACCGCATCAGAAATGAGGTGATCCGACAGAGGACCAGAGTCACCGACATAGCTGAGAGGATTAGCAAGCTGAAGTGGCAATGGGCTGGTCACATATGCCGCAGGACCGACAACCGTTGGGGTAAACGAGTCCTCGAGTGGAGACCGCGTCTCGGCAAACGTAGCGTGGGACGCCCCTGGGCTAGATGGAGCGACGACATCAAAAAGGTGGCTGGTAGTGGCTGGCGGAGATCTGCTCAGGATCGAGCTTGTTGGCGTGCCATGAAGGAGGCCTATGTCCAGCAGTGGACGAGTAGTGGCTGATAATGATGATGATGATGAATTAATACACAAACACCAGCTAATTAGCTGCTACTTTGTTCCAACTATTAATTAAAATACAACTGCAATCGATGACACGTGTAAGTTGCCAATTTCATGAGCACTTTTATTGTTACACAATGGTGTAAACTCCCTAGGTAATAGAGAATGTTGTACTTAATATCAGCTTCTATAAACCAACCATATCCTACCTATAACCCAGTGAAAGTTAAGACGTAGTTTAAAGCTTTCTGCAGTCAAGCAAAGCTATTTTAATAGCTGGTCGTTCTATAATCGGAGCCATCCATTGTACAAGGAAACGTGTTATGAATGGAGAATGTACCCTGCTGGGACTTTTGCTGAATCGGGGTTATGACAAAATTTTCGTCACAGCTGGCCTTACTTTACGAAGTCAAAATTTCTGGCTTAATAAATTAAAGTCATTCATTAAACGAAAGTTGTGCCTTTTATGGAATATTATGTAGAGAGCAAAAAGGCTTTGATTTGAACATTGAATATTATATTTCTTCTTTTTCTGTAAGGTTTCTTATCCAAAGAGTAAAAACGCGACTTTATCCCTAAGATTTCGCTGTCCGTGTGTCGAGTAGATTTAGACTATGAAAATGTACTATTTTACGCGCGGTTTCACAAAAAGACGAATAATGCGTTAAGTTGGCGAGAATATCAAAAACCCCTTTTCCCTGAGGATAGCTTTACGGAAATATGCCATTAGCATTTCATGTTTTTTATTCACTTTCGTGGTAGATTTTTTTCTATTTGTAACGCTGGCAACATGGATGGACTATGTTGCTAGCATTCCAAATAGAAAAAAATCTGTGGTCGTAATTTTTCAGAGTAGCGTCACTGGAGCGTCCAAGCGTATTATTGAGCTTGCAACTGTATTATGCTGGGCAATTTAGGAGTTCTAGAGTTGGTGGCTACTTATTGCTTCAGCGGTACTTTCCTGTTTTTTTTTCTTCTTACGTGAAATGGCCTTTAGCTATGTTAAGGGATTTTTGTAAAGGAAAATCAAAATATTTTTTTAATTTATTGTCGAGGTTTCGCGTGCCGTAGAACCACCCGGTTTATGTCGGTTTGACAGCAAATGACCTGGTAGTCTTATGCTGGTTCCCTTGCGGAAAGAAAGATGCTTGGTGAGCACAAACGCCACCTGCCACCATTATCTGCGTGTAAGCGGGCTGCCAGTGTGGGAACGGAGGTGACTGCCAACGCCAAGCGGCTAAAGTGCACATGTTTGGAATCCTTGTACAACTTCATTTCGTTTTCCGTCGAGACGACTGGTTCGTGGGGAGGATAATTCCAAAAAACTTCACGGGCCATTCAGCGGAGCAATGCAGCCTTTTGTAGAAGAGCCCGAGATAGGAATAAACCCAGAACTGCATACCTACCTACTTCGTAAATGTGTTTATTAATCCATGATTGTATTTGACTGAATAAACAATTCGTATTGTGTTTGAACTATTACAGACGACAGCACGTCAAGCTACTACAAACTCTCAGATTTCTTTATTACATTTTCAACTTTATCTCTTAAGTATTAAGGCTCAAGGTTGATTGGGAATATTTGGCAGTTTCGGATAGCTTGACCTGCTGTCGTTCGCTCATTAGCCAATTTGTTACAAATAAAAATAATTAATTTCAAATTTTAAAACAGAAGATTTAACTAAAAAAGAAACTATAACGAATGATAAATATTGTAAACAGTTAATAAACAACATTATTTTTTTTTTATGCAAAACCTGAAACACGTGTCCAGTATTTTTAAGTAGAGAATCTATGTACAAAATTTCAAAAAAATACAATGAAAAACCAGAATTTTATGAGCTTGCTATTCTACTTGGTTTTCCTAACAAAAATATGGTCAAAGCTTCGCACGGGCGGGCGACCGGTGCTTTGACCTCGACGCTCGGTAACCACACTGCAACAATTTCTAAATGTATTTGTGAAAAAAATATAAGATGGTGTAAAAATGATTGGAATCGATTCAGTTGCTTATTCTGAGCAAACTGTATTCAGGTTTTGTATAAACAAAAGATAACGTTCTATACATTGTAAATACACACATCAAAAGTGTCTAGGGATCAAGCATTTTTATGCGGATTTCTTGAGATTGAGATGTGGCTTTGTAATAAATTTATGATTTTATAAATTTATATGGATCCTTTTGGTGCATTTCATAATTTGAATCAGGAACTGTGAATCAAATTCGAGTAAAAGATGAAAATCAGCTGTCAATATTTTCCCTATAAAAACATACAACGCATTGAAGACATTATTAGTGCTACTGTTTCCCTACTACTGATTAAAACCAACGTTATTATGGAGCGGCGACGTCATTTAAGCAGGGAAGAAATGCTCAGAGCCGTGGGAATGATAGAAGCTGGTTCCCGGCAACGTACTGTGGCTTTAGCTCTGAATACAAGTCAGAGTGTTATCAGTCGACTTTGGACACGTTACCGAAGCACTGGTACCGTGGCTGAGCGCCATGGAGGACGGTATCGCTGCACCACACGGAGACAAGACCGATACATTCAAATCTTAACTCGAAGAGCTCCAACAATAATCGCCATGATGTTAGCCGTGAGGCTTCATCACTCTTCAGGGAACTTAATTAGCGACCAAACAGTCAGAAACCGCTTGCATGAAGTGAACCTTCATTCCCGAAGACCGCTACGGGTACCACCTATAGCAATGCACAATCGTAGGATTCGATATCAATGGGCTCTTGAACACAGAAATTGGGCAGAAGAACAATGGCGTTTCGTGTGCTTTTCTGATGAGTCTCGTTTTGGTATGAGACCGGATACAAGACGTATACGACACTGGAGAACCCCTGGACGCCAACAGCGATTAAAATCCTGCCAGGAAGTCCATCCTTATAGTGGTGGAACCATCATGGTATGGGCGGGTATTTGGATCGGCGGAAGAACTGAGTTGATTTGGATCAGAGGCAACCTCAACGCTCAAATTTATGCTGAAACGATTGTACGTCATCGTTCCTCTACAAGTGCAAATCGGTCCCTTATTTCAGTTAATGCATGATAATGCACGACCGCACACCGCAAGAGTTGTAAGACAGACTCTCGTCCGGCGGCCATTCCACAGCGTGATTTGGATGAACTCATTTTGAGTATGCCAAACCGATGTTCTTGTGTTGTTAGTGTTCGCGGTAGAAACACGGATTATTAATTGTTTAAGTTACCCAATAAAATTTTAGAGAAAAATGTTATTTCAGTCTTTTTTTCGAACTTTTGTGTTAGTGGTTCAAATGTCAAATATCCCTTTATTAGGAAAATGGCAAATTTCTTTATTAATGCAAAGGTGACTTGGTTTATCGTTACTGTGACAAACGAAAACACTTTATTTGATGAATCCTTAAAGAAAATTTTAATTAATATCAATCAGGAGAAAAGTTATTGCAAAAATATATGTTGATCCCTAGACACTTTTGATGTGTGTATTATTACGGCAATTGATAATATAAAATTATTTAACAAAATACAATCAAAAACTAATATCTTGAACATATTTAATATCGGGATCGAAATTCGTTTGAAAAACGAGAAACTAGTTAGTCAATAAAAATGTTATAGCAGTTCAAACATTTGGATCTCTAGAATTGTAATCCAGAATGTGGGGTGACAACTTTTGAAGGTCATAGGTGTAAAGTCGACTTCAGTGCCACATTTAACCACATTTCTCAGCAAATTGAAACTTTACTATGGTTGAAACAAGGATTATTTTCCAATAAAAATCATTCTTTCTATTAAAAGGCTCTACAGTCTATGAACTAGAATCGTCTGCTATTTTCGTTTATTCTTCCAGCTTATATTATAACGTGAAAGTTAATGAGTAAAGATGAATGGATATTTGGTACTCTTTCACGCGACGGATTTGGATAAAATTTTGGACACTGTACGTCTACAGACTGTAAGTTTATAGACATGGAACAAATATTTGTAAAGATAAAGATAACTTTATTTGTTAAACATGTGTATGCATGCAATTTAAGCATTGTATGACCTACAAACAGTTGTTCTGGGTCTGGTTGTTTATATGTGTGAGTTTATATGTTTGTAAACGCACCCACGATGTACGAGAAATTCATAGTACGGGGCAAACTTAAAAAAAAAAACAAGAAATTTTAGAAATAATACGCAAGACGTTTTTTAATAAGAAATCGCGGGGTGTAAGTAATCTTTTCTAAATCGCTTCTTTTCTCGGCTTCGCCCACATGGGTTGCGGGAAGTATCGCACGGGATAATTTATGAAACTAAATGCAAACGCTATCGCAGATAGGTAACACGTAACGGTGCCATGAAATTGTGGTAGAACAATTTCCTCGAAGTTCTGCAAGAAGAAATTTCTTGAGTCGCGCGTGCCTGCAGGAGCTTTAACACAAATATCGAGTGTGTGATCTTTTCAATTCACAATGTACTTTCTGATTTCATTATTTGTTTTACATTACTGACATCTGTGAAGAAAAAATATCGTTAAGAAACTCAGACTTACTACGCCTGAAACTAAACTTAAAATACTGACACTATCCCGTGACTTCATAGCGTGGATTTCGTATTTTCTCTTACAAATTCCAAGACCGTTTTTTATCCTAGCCTATAAAATGAATATTTATGATCATGATCTCAATTATACAGGGTCAAATTAAATTCGTTAGCGGAACTTCATAAACACACGGAACACGATAAAATAAACAGAAAACATTTCCAGGTTTTTGAAGTAAAACATTCTCTGGCAGCGTTGAGAGAGATTAAACCACAGACGTGGCTTAATATCTCTCTCTCTTTCTACCGTGTTATAATATGACAATGTAATTCCACCTTATTTAGTTTAAGCTGGAAACACAATTTATTTTTTATTTAATAGTCTTTGCAATATTGTCATAATGTGAAAAATGTCTTTAAAATAAAACCACATTTTCGCTGATATAATATTTTTTTTTTTTATTGTTATAAACTAGTGCTTGACTGCAATCCCGCCTGATGGTAAGCAGTGATGCAATCGTTGATGGTAAAGCGCACTAGCTTATTAAGCCTATTCACTCAAAAAAACCGAGTGAATAGGAAGGAAGACGGCAGTTGAGCGAGGTGATGCAATGTTTAACCCAACAACACGATCAACGATGCTGCGCCAGAGGATGATCTGGCCCTCCACGACCAAACTCCCGACACAACAACATTAAGCACATCGTACCCGGCACACATCGCAACACAACTGCTCAGACCCGTCCTCCGTGAGGCTTCACCAGACATCATGCCGGAACACGACGAATCGCTTGGCGGCAAGACTTTGTCTGGTGGGTGGTAACTTATGCCGGCGGCTGATGTTGTTGCCTACCACCGAAGAAACAAAAAGCATAAATATACTGCATTCTTATTTTATTACCACATACCGCATGGCGAAAATGTATACCTGCTTGCGCTTGCGCATGTGAGCGTGTATTTTTACTACAGATATTTTTAAACACAACATCTATTGAAAATTCAAGGAATTACTAGGGATCTTCATCAGAACAAAATGAAAACTGTAGGTAGCATCATTCAAAGAATTTCAAACACACAAGAGCGCCTAAAATGGTAATATTTGACGTTTTGACTAGTCTGTTATTTCAAATACAATATTGGGACACAAGTGTCATTAGAAAGTACGAATAGCGAATAATAAGGTATCTATACAACTTTATTACTTGTTTAAGCGAAACCTGAATATAGGTTGTTCAGAATAAGCAACTGAATCGATTCCAATCATTTTTACACCATGTTATAATATTATGTCCCAAATACATTTAGGACCATATTTTTGTTGGGACAGCGAAGTAGTATCAACAAGCTCATAACTTTCTAGTTTTTCATTATATCTTTTTGAAATTTTGTACATAGATTATTTACTTAAAAATACTGGACACGTGTTCCAGGTTTCGCATAATGAAAAGATAATATTGTATAATCCTACGTACAATAATAGTACTCACCAGGAGTATTTAACACCAGAAAATCTGTTACTCGCACAGAAAGAGTTAACTTCTAAAAAAATTGCCACGACTGCTCAAACACATTTTTTTTTTTTTTAGAGTTTATTGGAGTTTACTCCTTAAGAATCGATTTTCATATATAAGGCGCCCGGTATGAGAAAAATCCGAGGGGTAAAACCTACTAACGAATTTTAAGCGTTACTATTTTAGCGCGCACCTTTGGTGTGCAACTTTCTAATCTAAAAAACTGGCATAATTATCTTTTTACAACTATATTTTGTTAGTTATTAAGATAATGTTATATTAAAAAAAAAATAATTATAATAATTAAAAAAAATGTTTATAAAAATTTTTTTTATTATCAACTTTCTTAAAATTGGTTAAAATTTTCATAAATATGCATTTATAATTTTTTTAATTTTTTATGATTAATTTTATAAATAATTTTTAAAATAATAATAATAACATTTTTTTTTCTCTTTTTCTGATCTTCGCATAAATCACGAAATTAAAGCCGCTCTCGGCCCTTGTCCGTCTAGTGGATAACAATTCGTCCGATATTATTCACAATATTAAAGTTTTTACAACTGACTGCACTCCCGGAGTTCAAACCATCGTATATATATATTTTTTTTTTTTTGCAGTTCAATAACTGCTCGAATAGCAGTTACTTCAAATGTAAGGATCGTCGGCGCAGCGGCGTTTTCTGAAAATTGAAAAATCTTATTAGACAGAAAATCAAAACTATATATAGTTTGCTTGGTAACGAAACCATAGCGAGATGTATTTCGATCCCAACGCCATCTAGGGAAGCGAAAGGTAAACTTTTGCAATTTTTAATATTAAACCGTTTAAAAATAAATGTTGATTTTTAATATAGTAGTTTTATTTGTGTATAATCGCTGGACTTTTATCTATATATATAAATATTATATAAAGCTGAAGAGTTTGTTTGTTTATTTGTTTGAACAAGCTAATCTCAGGAACTACTGGTCCTATTTGAAAACTTCTTTTTGCGTTGGATAGCCCATTGATCCAGGAAGGCTTTAGGCTATATAATATTACGCTGTGACCAATAGGAGCGGAGCATAACAAAAATTTAAAATGTATGCTGTACTAGCTTTCGCCCGCGGCTCCGCCCGCGTGGACTAATATTTTTCGTATCCCACGGGAACTGCATATTTTTCCGGGATAAAAAGTAGCCTATGTGTTATTCCAGACTATTATCTACCCCTGTGCCAAATTTCAACCAAATCCATTCAGTAGTTTTTACGTGAAAGAGTAACAAACATCCATACATCCATACTTACAAACTTTCGCCTTTATAATATTAGTAGGATAAAATGAAATGGGGTTA
Organism: Sesamia nonagrioides; assembly: GCA_017933935.1. NCBI lineage: Eukaryota > Metazoa > Arthropoda > Insecta > Lepidoptera > Noctuidae > Sesamia > Sesamia nonagrioides. The sequence continues at coordinate 444,954 of JADWQK010001408.1, read as the reverse complement.
AAATAAAATGTTCAAATAACTAACTCCACGAACGAAGTCGCTGGCGGCAGCTAGTTACATGTAAAAGTCCAAAGATTATGCAAACCTTTACCAACATATTATGTAGCTTAAAAAAAACACATACCTGTTACAAGCGCAATGCTTCTGCATAATCTTCGTCAGGTGGCCACGTTGCTTTTACCATGTTTACAATATTTGTGATTGATTTTATTAAATGCTTCTGTTCCTTCATTGATTAGACTAGACAGAATAATTTGTGAAGCTTTATGGAAGGCACTTTATGCAATCAAATTTCAGTACGACCCCGATACATAAAATGCAACTGCTGTAAGAATTTGCAATCTATCTAATATTATAAAATTCTTGTGTCGCGGTGTTTGTGGTAAAACTCCTCCGAAACGGCTTTCCCGATTCTCATGAAATTTTGTGTGCATATTGGGTATGTCTGAGAATCGGACAACATCTACTTTTTATCCACCTAAATGTTAAGGGTAATCCACCCCTATTTTTTTTAATATAGATCTATATCGCCATTATTCACGCCAGCACATGATTTGCGGATTTGCGGCGGTACCGGCCGGTTGGGCGGCGGGCCGCTATGTTTTTTATACGACGTTAACAGTTTTTTTGTAATGTATTTAATATCAGCATTGCACCTGTGCGAAGCCGGGCGGGTCGTTAGTACTAATATATTAAAGCGGAAGAGTTTGTTTGTTTGAACGCGGTAATCGCAGGAACTTCTGGTCCGATTTCAAAAATTCTTTTTGCGTTGGATAGCCCATTAATCCAGGAAGGCTATAGACTATATAAAATTACATTGCGACCAATAGCAGCGGAGCATAACTAACTCCACGCGAACGAAGACGCTGGCGGCCGTTAGTAAAAATATAATATTAATTAATATATTCCGTGTTTATAGCTGTAGATTACTATAGAATAGTAAATCAATGTCAAATTACGTTTTCTTAGTTTAATTTCTGCCCATAATCTGTCGATTCGACGCGGTCTGGCCATAAGGAGAATAAGTTCTTCAATTAACCCTCTTACTGAGACATAATCATGGCAAAATATTTTCACAAATTTCGCGTCGGGTATATACTATAAGTAAAGAAAACCCTGTCCGATCCGTGAAGGTATTGCTAGGTATCTATATAGATAACTGATTGTAATCCATACTAATATTATAAATGTGAAAGTAACTCTGTCTGTCTGCCTGTCTGTCTGTCTGTCTGTCTGTCTGTCTGTCTGTCTGTTACGCATTCCCGCTTTAACCTCTCAACCGATTTTGATGAAATTTGGCACAGACAATCTTTGGACCCTGAGAAAGAACATAGGCTACCTTTTATCCCGGAAAAGTATGATGTTCCCGAGGGAAATCTAAAAAGCGCGATATAACCGAACTCCACGCGGGCGAAGCCGCGGGCGGAAAGCTAGTAATGCATAAAAAAGCCTAAAAAATAAATATTATTTCGCAAAAGGAGCAAACTTAATACATGTGCGGTAGGCAATTCATAGGCGGGCGAAGGGGGGCAGGGCACGCGGCACGTGGTCGCATCACTCATAATAATACCATCGAAAATGGTGCTGTTACTTTTAAAAAAATAACAAATTTTGGGAAAGTTAGAATTATTATCATAACTGACCGCCACAGCCCTGTTTGGCAACTTAGTAATACGATAAGGTAAGACTGGCTGTCAGACTAAATTCTGAAGTCCTAAAGGGCTTCTGAGGATTTGTAACTACTGTCAAATATCCACGAATGATAGCCGGAGGCCAACGGCTTAACGTTCTTTTCGAAGCTCGGAGGTCTTTTCATATAGGTACAAACAGGTCCAGGGCCTGTAGCCAATGTAACATCGCTTAGTAGCGAAGCGAAATTGAATACCATACCAACCAATGACGGGAACGATTGACCACGTGATTTATCGCGTCGCGTGATCAATCGTTCCCGCCATTGGTTGGTTTGATATTCGATATCGCTTCGCTATGAAGCGATGTTACATTGGCTACAGGGGCAGGTGACCCATCTAAGGACCAATCAAAATGCACCCTAATTGCGTAACACATTATTACTATCAATTGGAATAATTTTAAAACCAATTGTAAATCCATTGCTCCATATGTTCGGAAAATGTGTCTGCTCAACAAAGTAAATAACGCAATGAAAGCTGTTGAACTGTCAAAACCCATTGCTACTGATAGTTTGTTACGCAATTACGTGAAGCCATACGGAGGATGAATTTGAGCAGTTGTGTTGCGATGTGTGCCGGGTACGATACCCCAAATGTTGTTATTGTCGGTAGTTTGGTCGTGGAGGGTCTCCAGATCAATCTCCCTCTGGCGTAGCATCATTGGTCGTGTTGCTGGGCTTAACATTGCATCACATCGCTCAACTGCCGGCTTCCTTCCTATTTACTCATATTTTTCGAGTGAATAGGCTTAATAAACTAGCGCACTTTACCATCAACGATTGCATCACTGCTTACCATCAGGCGGGATTGCATTCAAGCACTAGTTTAAAATTATTTAAAAAAAATTTGCCTGCGGATCCACCAAACTTTTATTTATTTGCCACAAGTTTCGACCTTTTTTTAGACAAAATGTCTTAGGATTATCGTATCAGCCATGTATGATTGAACCCAATCGTAAATTTACTACACTAATCGTGCTTCTTTTGTTTTTAGACATCTACGTCGGATGCTGACTCCGCCACCCCTTCACCTCTTTACGAGATGAAGCTGGCATCTAGGCCAAGGACAGGGGGAGATCTAAAAATGGATACCGGAAAAACAAGCAAAACTATATTCATGATCTAAAAACTTGATAAGATTATGAGTTTGTGATTGTTTAATAAGAAAAATGTCGTTGAAAATATCTCCGCGTTGGCATTTCGATTTGCTATGTAGGTTAATATCTTCATCTATACTAATATATAAAGCTGAAGAATTTATTTGCTTGTTTGAACGCGCTAATCTCAGGAACTACTGGTCCGATTTGAAAAATTTTCTTTTTGCGTTGGATATGCGACCAATGTCGTGGTGGCCTAGTGGTTAAAACACCAGCCTCTCAAGTATGAGGGCGCGGGTTCGACCCCAGGTCAGGCAAGTACCAATGTAACTTTTCTAAAGTTATATGTACTTTCTAAGTATATTTTGGACACCAATGACTGAAGGTGAAGGAAAACATCTTGAGAAAACCTGGACTTTAAGTCTGAAATCGCCAACCCGCATTGAGCAAGCGTGGTGATTACGCTCAATCCTTCTCTGTATGAGAGGAGACCTGTGCCCAGCAGTGGGACGATAAAAAAGGTTGATGATGATGCGACCAATAGGAGCACAAGCAGACTCCGTGGCGTAGCGGTAGCGGACGCGGCCGATGCGCAAGGAGGCGCGGATTAGATCCCCGCACAGTGCAAATATTTGTATGCATGAATATGAATATTTGCACTGGTCTGGTCGTACCTCGGAAAATACGTTAAGCCGTTGGTCCCGGGTGCCATACGAACATCTAGTGGCAGTCGTTACGGGTTGTTGGAGCCCTCAAAAGTCCAACAATTGGTCTAACTGCAATGCTTCGATGTCGCCTTCGGGTGGTGAAGGTCAGACGGCAGTCGCTTCACGGAAAATGTCGAAGTTTAGCCATATCAGCAGTTAGACTGGTAAAGCGGACTCCAGACTCTAAAGCTGAAAAAGCTTCGGATGCCACTGGGATTAACGCTGAGATGATGATGATGATGCGACCAATAGGAGCGGAGCATAACTAACTCCACGCGAACGAAGTCGCTGGTGGCCGCTAGTAATAAATATGAACATTGTTATTTCTTAATATTTCTCATCATCTTCCTAGCCTATGCCCAACTACATAATTATATTGAGGTCGTATAATCATCATCAACAACCTTTTTTTTTCTCGCCCCACTGCCGGGCACAGACCTCAGCTCATACAGAGAAAGATTGAGCGTAATCACCACGCTTGCTCAATGCGGGTTGGCGATTTCAGACTTAAAGTCAGTAGTGTCCAAGATATACTTAGAAAGTACATACATATTTAATTATTTATTTACAAACATACAATTATATGACTATTACAGAGCATTCCAATTCAGTGATATAAGTAAACTCAGAACTTAGAAAAGTTACATTGGTACTTGCCAGATCTGCAATCGAACCCGTACATGAGAGGCTGAGAGTTGAGAGGCTAGTTTTTTTTTTAATATTTATAAACTAGTGCTTGACTGCAATCCCGCCTAATGGTAAGCAGTGATGACAGGTAGCAGAATCGCTATCATCCATACTAATATTATAAATCCGAAAGTAACTCTGTCTGTCTGTCTGTCTATCTGTCTGTCTGTCTGTCTATCTGTCTGTCTGTCTGTCTGTCTGTTACGCTTTCCCGTTTAAACCTCTCAACTGATTTTGATGAAATTTGGCACAGACAATCTTTAGACCCTGAGAAAGAACATAGGCTACCTTTTATTCTGGAAAAAAATTGATGTTCCCGAGGGAAATCTAAAAAGCGCGATATAACCGAACTCCACGCGGGCGAAGCCGCGGGCGGAAAGCTAGTACTGTATATATAAGTCAGCAAAGTGTTTGGCAAACTATACTGCTTCTATTGAGCAGTTAAGTAATACACTTAGTAGTAATGAGCAGAGCTTGGAATATGTTCCAAGCTATTTAAATTACAACTTGAGACAATAGAGTCAACCTCTAGCACTATTTTAAATACCAAGTTAGACTTGTACCCATTATCAAGGGATATTGAGACAACAGAGTTAAACTCTAGCATAAATGTAAACCAAGATGTATTAATATCACACCCCACAAATAATTTTCAAAATAAAATGGGTAATAATACCTTAATATTGTTCATCAAAATATACAGAGTGTGATAAATAAACAATTAGAATTGGAGTTGTTCATGAACTGTAGTTACATTGATATTGTTTGTCTTACTGAACATTGGTTAAAAGCCCATCAGTTCATGTTCAGCTTTAATAACCATCAGATTGCTAGCTCGTTCAGCAGAGTGAATATGATAAGGCGTAACTCCCTAATAATTGTTCGTAACAATTTCAAATTTAAAGAACGGACTGATATTGTAAGCCTCTCTGTTGAGCGAGTTATTGAAATTGCTTGCATTGAGCTTGAGCAGTTCTTTGTAATAACTGTCTACAGGCCCCCATGTGCTTTCTATGATATTTTTGAGAAATATATGGAGGAAGTTTTATTAAAGACTTGAGTTGTTGTTTATGGAGACTTCAACAGAACATTAATCTAGAGAAATCAGCTACAGTTAATAAATTTATGTCATTATTCAAGTCTTATAACTTGTACGCAAGATTCTTTGAGCCGACTAAAATAACTGCCACGAGTGCCACCTGTTTGGACAACATCTTTACTAACTTAAGACCTTCTGACCATTTAATTATAAATGAGTTAGACTCTGATCACTGTGGCCAGTTAGTTACTCTTACTCAGAAAAGTGAAGTCAGAGCTCAAAGAAAACTTGTGAGTTTTGTTCCTATAAATGAAAATCGTTTAGGACAATTTAAAAATAATTTAATTGAAAAGCTACCGGACTTGCCTTAGCACACCAATCCGGTTCATGCGTATAGTGTACTATTTAACGTCATTAATTGTGAATTTATGAAAGTTTTCACAAAAAAAAAACATTGCCTGTTAGCGACCGTATTGTATTTAGTGACTGGACAACCCCAGGTATTTATAAAAGCAGGGAAAAAATGTATGAATTGTATCAGGAAAAAACATTTAACCTTGAGGAAACTTTTCAAGAATTTGTTAAAGATTATTCAAAACTTTTAAAAGAGCCTGTTACTCAGCAAAGGCCATACACATTAAAAATAAAATTACATTTATTAAAATTAAATTTACATTTGTGACTGCTAAAGACATTATAGAATCTTTTAAGGATCGTGATGTAAAAAAACTGCCGATCATTGGGGTTTGTCAGTATATACTGTAGCTTCAATAATAGATGTTATCGCACTTTTCTTAGCAATTATTTTTAATTCTTGTGTCACATCTGGTATATTTCCTGATTTGATGAAACTTAGCAAAGTAATTCCACTGTTCAAATCTGGCAGTACAATTGATCCCACGAATTTTAGGCCAATATCGATATTACCAACTTTGAGCAAAATTTTTGAAAAATTAATTTTGAAACAGTTGTTGAGGCACTTTAACTTACACAAATTATTGCACGTGAAACAATTTGGTTTTAGAAAGGGTCGTTCAACTACAGATGCAGGCGTGGCGTTGCTAAAGAACATATTTGGGGCCTGGGAGGAATCGCAAGATGCTCTTGGTATTTTTTGTGATTTGTCCAAGGCGTTTGATTGCGTACATCATGATACTCTTATTAGGAAATTGTACTATTATGGTTTAAGGGACAGACCTTCTGACTTCTTATCTGAATAATCGAATTCAGAGGGTTGATGTTAATGGCAAGAGATCTGCTGGATCTGTGGTCACCATGGGCGTTCCGCAGGGCTCAATTCTAGGTCAATTCTTCTTTTTAATTTATATTAATGACTTACCTAATCACGTGAGGGATAATCACAACATATAATTGTTCGCGGATGACACTTCTCTTATTTTTAAAGTCAAGCGTCAGCTAGCAAATTTTGACGAAGTTAACAGTGCACTCTCTAAAGTTGTCGATTGGTTTAATGTAAATAACCTTCTTTTAAATGATTTTTTTTTTCGAATTTCTCTGTGGTAGTCAACACATCAGCCGCCGGCATAAGTTTCCACCCACCAGACAAAGTCTTGCCGCCAAGCGATTCGTCGTGTTCCGGCTTGAAGTCTGGTGAAGCCGTACGGTGGACGGGTCTGAGCAGTTGTGTTGCGATGTGTGCCGGGTACGATGTGCCTAATGTTGTTGTGTCAGGAGTTTGGTCGTGGAGGGTCACCAGATCATCCTCTGGCGCAGCAACGTTGGTCGTGTTGTTGGGTTAAACATTGCATCACCTCGCTCAACTGCCGTCTTCCTTCCTATTCACTTAGTTTTTTTGAGTGAATAGGCTTAATAAGCTTAGTGCGCTTTACCATCAACGATTGCATCACTGCTTACCATCAGGCGGGATTGCAGTCAAGCACTAGTTTATAACTATTAAAAAAAAACTGAAGTCATTAAATTTTCTACGCCAAATGTCAGGCGCCTAAGTACCAATGTTCAACTGAATGGAGTAGAGTTGATCCCTGTCGACTCGACAGTTTTTCTAGACGCCAAGTTACAATGGGGTCCTCACAGTGAGAAGCTGTCGGGTAGACTCGGTTCTGCCACCTTTGCTGTTAAGAAAATTAGACAGATAACTGATGTGGTTACAGCCAGAATTGTTTATTTTAGTTATTTTCATAGTCTTATAACTTATGGGATTCTTCTCTGGGGAACTTGTGCGGACATCAATACCATCTTTGTTTTACAGAAGAGAGCTGTTCGAGCTATTTACAATCTTGGTCCTAGAGATTCTCTTAGAGAAAGGTTCAGAGAGGTGAACATTCTGACTGTAGCTTCACAATATATATTTGAAAATCATAAAAACATCTCGAATTTTAAGAAAATGAGCGATATTCATAATATTAATACCAGGAACAATCACAATCTTGCTGTACATTACACTCGTCTCCACAGAGTAGGCAACTCGTTCATGGGTCAATGCATATACTTTTACAACAAGCTTCCCATGGACATTCGAAACTTACCCATTAAATGATTTAAGAACCATATAAAGGCCAAAGTTTGGAAAAAGGGGTATTATAAAATCACAGATTATTTAGAAGACAAAAAAGCTTGGGACTGAGCTGCTCGCTCTGTTAAGCATTGTTATTAAGCAATATGCGCAATTATAACGTAAATTATTGTAAACATTTTCATTTTTAATGACTGGACTTGAAAAAAGAAGATAATCCCTGAGTTTGTTTCGGCTATTTCTTCTCAGAGGTAGTCAGTTAGGAAATGTCGGCTTCATCAAGTTTAAAAAAAAAAGATATGACGTGTAAAAGTGATCAGTGATCCTACTTTCTTAATAAACGATTTCATTTCATTTCCTGTAACGACTGTAGAAGGTCTAAGGGTCAATTCACATGCACCACAACCATACCGCGTCGCAGCGACAAAATGTGGTCAAGCTGTGGTTACGTGTGAATAGCGTCGCAGCGGCTTTTTGCAGTTGCGTTGTGGTACCGACAATATGTCGATGTGTTTGCATTGTCTTTCATTCACTTCATCACAACACTATTTTTATTTCATCAAAAACTGACAACACAGTAAACGTTAGTTAACTAAAAATGCGACTATAGGCGCGCGCTGTTGATGACGTCATGTCTGGGCGATGCGGCCGCGGTGCTGCCGCCGATGGTGGCGTTGCCGTCGCGTTGTGGTTGCGATGTCGGCGTATTACACAGGTGGTTGATAACTACGGCAAAATTTGGTACGTGTAAATTGTAATAAGTATTCATTTTCAATACAAAATATACGCCCGACCACGTGGCGTCGTTGTGGTGTGGTTGTGGTACGTGTGAATTGCCCCTATAAATGACAGCCAGGACCAACGGCTTAAGGTGCATTTCGAGGCATGGAGTATATAAAGGTTTTCACCCATCCACAGATCACCAGTGGCAAGCGTGGCTTAGTCTGATCAAACAATCTGTGCGGCTATTATTATTTCAGCCACGAGCCCCTCACTTTATAATCCACTAGCTGCGCCCCAGGGTTTCACCCGCGTAGGTTTCGATAGATTTTTTTTATATACACCGCTCCTATTAGTCGCAGCGTGATGTTAGATAGTCTAAAGCCTTCCTAGATTAATAGGCTATCCAAAGCAAAAATAATTTTCATATCGGACCCGTAGTTCCTGATTACGATCAAACAAACAAACAAACTCTTCAGCTTTATATTAGCATAGATATAGATTTCGCGGGATTATAAACTATTGAACCATTGTGAATAGCATCTAAATATTTACAATTTATTGACATACTAGTAGTAGTGGTTTTACCCGTATAAGTATCCTCCCGATCCTGTGGCAATATTGGGATAAAACTAAACTACATTACTATAGAGTACCATCCCTCATGGAGTTCCACAAGGGAGTGTACTCGGACTACCCCTATTTACAATTTATATCCTAAATCCATTAAACATTCCATGACGCTATTTGCGGACGACAGCACGATAATTATTATATTATGCCGTAATAAAAGTACATATTATGAAACATACATAAAAAACAAAGCAAAAAATAATAAAAAAATACCGTTCAGTATTTTTTGCTTGAAAGAGTAAAGTTTGATTTACACGGTGCAATTTAATTGCCTATGGCTTCAATTAAGTTAAAGCAACAATAAGAGTTGCATTGTTTAAACACCATTTAGACGATGCAAGTCATTTATTGCATCAACCACCACTACGTTGTTAACACCACTACGATCCGGACGAAGCGTTTCGCCTCCTCCTTTATACCGTGTACATCGAGGGACTGGAATAATATGCCAGCGGCGGTGTTTCCGTCGGACTACAATTTGAGTGTCTTCAAGGCTAGAGTGAATAGGCTCTTAATAAACTAGTGCGCTTTACCATCAACGATTGCGTCACTGCTTAACATCAGGCAGGATTGCGGTCAAGCGCTAGTTTATAATATATATAAAAAAAAAAACAATTTTATTGTATGCTATAGGCAATTAAATTGCACCGTGTAAATCAGTCTTAAGAAACATCCTGCAATCTTTCCTTTTTTTTTTAAGCATTGCTCCACAATTTTATATATATTTATATTATACACCACCCACCAGACAAAGTCTTGCCGCCAAGCGATTCGTCGTGTTCCGGCATGATGTCTGGTGAAGCCGTACGGAGGACGGGTCTGAGCAGTTGTGTTGCGATGTGTGGCGGGTACGATACGCCAAATGTTGTTGTGTCGGGAGTTTGGTCGTGGAGAGTCTCCAGATCAATATCCCTCTAGCGCAGCTTCGTTTGGTCGTGTTGGTCTTGGGTTTAACATTGCATCACCTCGCTCAACTGCCATCATCCTTCCTATTCCTTAGTTTTTTAAGTGAACAGGCTTAATAAACTAGTGCGCTTTACCATCAACGATTGCATCACTGCTTACCATCAGGCGGGATTGCAGTCAAGCACTAGTTTATAATTATTTAAATATATATATGTATATATCTTTATATATATAATTCTGCTGTACGTGTGTATGTCATTGAACTCCTCCTAAACGGCTTGACCGATTTAAATGAATTTTTCTGTATGCGTTTCAGTGGCGCCTTGGATGATTTAGATTCACAAATGAGCCCGGCAGATGGCGCTGATTACTTGAAAAAGCATATGATCTCGGAAACGTTGTTTCGACTTCTCCTACAGTTTTATGCTACCCTGGTACCTTGCACATTTACAAACTAGGCGCAATTGCCTTTAAGGCAGAACAAAGTTCGCCGGGTCCGCTAGTATATATATAAATAAATATATAGAATTTCTCCTGTATTGTGGATGCGTTTAACGTTTGTAACATTTTAAATCACACATACAGCCAGACCCGGAACAACTACTTGTAGGTCATACAAATATTTGCCCCGTGCCCGCGATACGCAACGCAGCAGTCAATCGCTTAACCACTGCGCTAATCATGTCGACCTATTATACAGAGTATTGCTGATAATACGACAGTAAATGAAAACACGGACAATGCTGCTTCTCAGCAATAATCCTAAACCATAGAAAAAAACCTAGCATCAAAAATAAAAAATAATAAAATTGCAAACAAGCTAAATCGCATAAAGTTGGAAACAGAATAGAACATCCTATAAAATATTGGTTCACTGAACTCCGATCGGCGACAGCGCGGTCCTGTATCGACTTTGTTTTTCACGCCATTATTATTAAAGTTTAGTACCGCTCGATGTGGCGGTCATCAATCTGTAAGCGCTTCCTTATCAACATGTACTATCAGCTGTAGAAGTCCATTCCCACCTTAAAGACTACTGTCGCCTGCGCTAAACCGGCCACGCACACTACCACATTATTTTTTTATCGCAGTCTCCGTCTTTCTATAAAGTAATGCAAAATTTCGTTACTTCATTTGAAGTTGAGTTAGCGGCCGCACTTAACAATGGTGCTATCATAAGCGAGCGATTGTGGGTTCGATCCTTACTATAGGCAAATCTTTTTGTTGTTTCATATCATTTAAAATTATGATAATTGATTTGTATTTTAAAGTAAAAATGTTTGCAAATAATATTTAAACGAATAGGAAAATTTATTGAACATTTATCCCAAAAAAGGTTTTTATTATATGTTTTAGTTTACTATAGAGGTAATATAATAAAAAAATATATAAAAATAAAATAATAAGCATATTATAATGCAATATACTATAAAGTTATATATTATTCGGTATAGATATACTTATACTAACAAACGAAACAAACGTTGAAACGGCAGCATTGTAATATTTTATATAAAAGTAATCCTTGACAAACTTTTACTCGGTGGTAGGTCACAACATCAACCGCCGGCATAAGTTACCACCCACCAGACAAAGACATGCCGCCAAGCGATTCGTCGTGTTCCGGCATGATGTCTGGTGAAGCCGTTCGGAGGACGGGTCTGAGCAGTTGTGTTGCGATGTGTGCCGGGTGCGATGCGCCAGATGGTGTTGTGTCGGGAGTTTGTTCGTGGAGGGTAGCGGGATCCGAAGCACGGTTCTCCGCTGGCCGACCGCAGGTAGTTGGGGGCCCAAGTAGTGTGCCAGCCACATACGAAAGGCTGCCCCGCCAACTGCGAAAAATCCCAGGGTGGCCCCATCGTGCCGGTTGGCGACCGGACGAGAGGACCCGATGGCGATCCCTGGGGGGGTTCGGGCGTCCCCGCAGTCTCCAGAACAATCTCCCTCTGGCCCAGCATCGTTGGTCGTATTGTTGGGTTTATCATTGCATCACCTCACTCAACTGCCGTCTTCCTTCCTATTCACTCAGTATCTAAACTTATATGAAAAGTTACAAAAGGAAAAGTAGGTGTGCACAGCGGGCGCACGTCCTCTCGTTCATAGTGCACCTCTCAAACATCCGAGGTTTGCACTCCAATATCGATGCAGTCCATTACCACCTTGAGACTGAAAAGCCCCACCTACTTTTCTTGACGGAGACCCAGATCAGATGTCCGACTGACGCGGCGTACCTCGGCTACCCGGGATACTCTTTGGAGCATCATTTCCTGCAGCGTGCCGGGGTCTGTGTGTATGTCCGCAATGACATCTGTTGCCGGCGCCTCCGTCACCTCGAAGACCCTCACTTCTCGTCCCTATGGCTGTTGGTTGACACTGGTGTGGACAAAATTGTTTACACCTGTGTCTACCGATCGCACAGCGGTGATCAGGAGACAACTCGTTTATTTGACCACCTCAGTGAGGCTGCTGACAATGCGCTGCATCGGCACCCTGACGCTCAGTTCGTCGCTCTGGGGGACTTTAACGCCTGCCACCAGGACTGGCTCTTCCCATACCAGAGGACCGACCACGCTGGGAGAGAAGCGCGAAACTTCGCGCTTTCTATGGGCCTTTCCCAGCTGGTAGAGCAAGCGACTAGGGTGCCTGATGTAGTTGGGCATACTGCCAACTGTTTGGACCTTCTGCTGACCACTGATCCGGACAGATGTGTTGTAACAGTTTCCTCACCGTTGGGAACTTCAGACCACTGTCTGGTGAAGTCTGTAACGTCCTTCTCCCCACCAGATCACGACTCTCGTGGTGAACGGCGAATGTGGCGATACAGGTCAGCGGATTGGGATGAGATGCGCCACTTCTTTGCGTCTTATCCTTGGCAGCAGGTCTGCTTCTCCTCTGACAATCCTTCGAGCTGTGCGGACGCTATAACCGATGTGGTGCGTCAAGCTATGGAGTATTTTATCCCATTCAATGACGTGCCCGTCGGTGGCTCGGCTCGCCCATGGTTCAATGCCGATTGTGTCCAAGCTGAACAGCGTAAGCACACGGCATTTCTCGCCTGGGTTGACGCTCGTGACCGCGGAGCTCCGGATCTAAGCTCAAAGAAGAGAGCCTTTAACCGTGCTGCCAAGTCCTACAAGAAGGCGCTCAAGAAGGCTCGCTTCGACCGCATTACCCATATTGGCAACAAGTTATCTGCGCAGCCATCCGGTAGCAGATCTTTTTGGTCCCTTGCCAAATCGGTTGAGGCGAACTTCTGTCGGCCCTCACTGCCTCCGCTGGTTAGGCCTGATGGAACACTGGCTCATACGGCGAGAGAGAAAGCAGGTCTCTTTGCATCTCTCTTTGCCCATAATTCGCGTCTTGATACTGGCAGTGCTACTCCACCTAATTTACCTCATTGCGGAGCTTCAATGCCTGAGGTTCGCATTAGAAACAAGGAGGTTCTGAGAGTACTGTGTCGTCTGGACGTGAATAAGGCTAGTGGTCCGGATGGTATACCAGCGATTGTTCTTAAAGCATGTGCGCCCGAGTTGTCTCCTGTATTGACGCGCTTGTATCGCCTCTCATTTAGGACTGGTATAGTGCCCAAGTCCTGGAAGCTTGCTAACGTGCAGCCTGTGCCCAAGAAGGGTAGTCGTGCCGATCCTGCCAACTATCGGCCGATTTCGATCACCTCCATACTTTGCAAAATTATGGAGCGTGTATTGAACTCGCGCCTCTTGGCATACCTGGAAGGTAACGATCTCCTCAGTGACCGACAGTACGGGTTTCGCCGCAATCGGTCAACTGGGGACCTACTAGTGTATGCCACTCACTTGTGGGGCGAGGCCCTCGAGAAGAATGGGGAAGCGATTGCTGTCTCCCTTGATGTCTCGAAGGCTTTCGACCGGGTTTGGCACGCTGGCCTTTTGAGTAAGCTTCCAGCGTACGGCATTTCCCCTAGCCTGACTGGCTGGGTTAAAGACTTCCTGACTGAACGGTCCCTCCGAGTTGTTGTCGACGGATGCTCTTCTGAGCCCATGTCAACTAATGCCGGTGTTCCTCAGGGGTCTGTTCTCTCTGCAACTCTGTTTCTGCTGCATATTAACGATCTGCTGATGCCTGGTATCTATGGGTATGCAGATGACAGCACAGTTGTAGAGAGATACCTGCCGGATGCTCGGGCTAGTAGGGAATCAATCCGGTCCGAAAGAGAGGCCATGGTTGAGCGAACGAGTGTTGCACTGCAGGCAGTCTCCGAATGGGGCAATGCCAATCTTGTAGCATTCAATGCCGCCAAAACACAGGCGTGTCTTTTCACCGCCAAAAGGAGCCCGTTCACCTTGGCCCCTACTTTTCGGAATGTGTCCTTGGAGTGTTCCAACCGCCTTCAGCTTTTGGGAGTTGAGATTTCCTCGAACCTTAACTTTGGGCGGTTCATTGAGTCCAAGGCCAAGGTGGCTGCCAGGAAACTTGGCGTTATCGCAAAGGTCCGGCAGTACTTCACACCTGGGCAGCTTCTAATGTTATACAAAGCACAGGTCCGTTCGTGTGTGGAGTACTGCAGCCACATTTGGGCTGGTGCTGCCAAGTGTCACCTGGCCACTTTGGATTCAGTGGAGAGACGTGCAAAGAGGCTGATTGGTGACCCTGATCTAACTCGAGTTGGTCTCCAAAGCCTAGAGCACAGGCGTAGAGTAGCCAGCCTTTCGGTGTTCTATAGGATGCATTTCGGGGAGTGTGCGAGGGAATTGCATGATTTAATTCCCCCATCTCCGTTCCACCAGCGGACGACCCGTCGTACGGCTGGTTTCCACCCTTACGTTGTTAACACCACTACGATCCGGACGAAGCGCTTCGCCTCCTCCTTTATACCGCGTACATCGAGGGACTGGAACAATTTGCCCGCGGCGGTGTTTCCGTCGGACTACAATTTGAGTGTCTTCAAGGCTAAAGTGAATAGGCTCTTAATAAACTAGTGCGCTTTACCATCAACGATTGCGTCACTGCTTACCATCAGGCAGGATTGCGGTCAAGCGCTGGTTTATAATTTGTAAAAAAAAAAAAAAAAAATCTTATGATATTGTTATGGTAAAAAATACAAAAAACATTTTTGGTTGTTAGATATGAAAATTATAATATTATACATATATTATGATTAAAGAGGTTATAGCTTAATTATTCATTTTCTTATAGAAAAGAGGATTGAAGCTTAACCTGAATATTATTGCAATCATAAAATAATCTATACTAAAACACAAAATAGTGCTTATTACATTTACAATTTTTTTGCGTGTATAGCATGGTACTAGTGCTGTCATCCTGCAGTGACTTTTTTTGGAGTTTGATGGCATGAGATTATAATCTTCAGGCACTTTCTTAGTTCAAAAGTAAACGAACTTTATCGAATTCTTTAGAGAAAAGTAATTTGTATTGAAATTGCAAAAGGCGACATCTGTTAGCCATTAAGCCAACCGAACATATTACTGTCACTTAGCTAAATTACTTTAGAGATGGTTTAGAGTCCGTTATTGAGATATATAATCCATACTAATATTATAAATGCGAAAGTAACTCTGTCTATCTGTCTGTCTGTCTGTCTGTCTGTCTGTCTGTTACGCTTTCCCGCTTAAACCTCTCAACCGATTTTGATGAAATTTGGCACAGACAATCTTTAGACCCTGAGAAAGAACATAGGCTACCTTTTATCCCGGAAAAATTTGATGTTCCCGAGGGAAATCAAAAAAGCGGGATATAACCGAACTCCACGCGGGCGAAGCCGCGGGCGGAAAGCTAGTGGTATATATTTAAAACACTCTGTAGGACACTTCTGCACTGTGATTGTTATAAATAGTTTTTTTTTTCTTTTTGTTTAGCTCGATAAGACTCCACCAGTCGCCCCAGTTTATTTTTAAACCACAAATGCAACCTCCCTTCTTCGCAAGATTTAAAAGTTTATTCAACGGTAAATATTGTCGTTTCGTTTCACTTGTCTCGACAGCTACCTTCGTCCTCCAACCTCTTGACCTTGACCTAAAACGGCTTACAGTATTTCTCTAAAACAATAACAATTTTATTACAGACTTGCAACAAGCGATTAGTTTACACCTTAACACAAATAATAATAAAAACAACTTACACAAAAGCCGGTTTCATATGATATTTGAAATATATTGCTGCATATCCCTGCATATTGATTAAAAAAGTAAAACTAATAACACAAACTGGTAACTATATGTTCACCAACTAATAACAGCTAAGTAATATTATTTGAGTTATTGTAGCTAATAATAGTTATTGTAGGTAGCGGAATATTTTTTGTGAAGGAGTGATTCAAATTCTTTCAAGTCTACCGTCATCTTTTTATAATGACTCTAATATAGAAAAAATCTTAAAAGAAAGTATCATCTTTAAGTTGCGGATCGGTATTTTTAGATATTTTTGTTGTCAGCATTCATAACTCACCAATAAACATTTAAAAAATATTTTGTAAGTTATTAGATTTGAACTCGAACCACCTTGAACACCTATCAAGGCGAAAACCGTTAGGCCATTGAAACACTTACTGTGGACGTTGAAATTAGTAAGTAGTACCTAACAATTATAAGCGGGTAGCAAGTTGTCAAAGTGTATGAGTGTGTATCAAACTTTATTATAGAAGAAGGTCGTAACTACAACTAGTATTGCTGGGCCATAGTTTTGTGAGATTGCAACTCGACTTTTGGTCTTGACTGTACATCATGTAGAAAATGTGAAAAATGAAAAATAATTGGAAACAAATGGATATATTATATTTACATTTATATGATTTTTTATGGACAGACTGAGAATGTGTTGAGGTAAATGATGTTTAATTTATTGTCGTATTGCCATTAGCACTTTATATAGGAAATTTCACGTTTATAATATTAGTAATACAGATTATATTCGACATCTTATATTTCGATATCCGTCCATGGGAAACCGGCTAATTCCGAGATAATATCAAGAGCAATTTGATATTAGAGAGGCTGTTCCATTTAACAGAGACTATTTACCTATCCTCCAGTCTGCTACTAAAAACATTTATATTAACTTCAGCAGTCGACTTTACGATTTCTGGATCATTCCTTATGTGCCAATTAATTATCATACGGGCTAAAGAATATGACAGACGAGCCGTGAAGCCTTTTCATGTTTGACAAAATGAACTGATATAAAATTTAATGGGACGTAAAATGTCTGTCATACGAAGTGAGTTTGTACCCAGTTTGTTGTTATGTTTAATATAAACTCTATTAAACGTTAACGACTTCGTACGCCTAAAGTTGTTTGATCGCCGACACCGTCGCATCGCATCGCCTGTCCACGCTATTTGTTTATCATTAACACTAGCTCAACGACTTCATACACGTCAATTTTTTTCATACCCGTATCCGTCATGTTCATGTTATTACTTTGTTCAGCCTTCTTTTTTTTAACAAATTAAGGCTTTATATCGCATAGTGTGTTTTAAATGATGGCCATTTTGTGTGGACGTGACGCTTTCACAAAATAAATATCTGCAAACAAAAGAATCTATGGATAACAACTGTAACTAATTTATTTTTAAATTATAAATTAAATAAAAAAAATAGAATACAAATAGTTTAATAATTTGTTTAACTCATTCAACTTTTCAAATTTAGAAAATAGAATTAAAAAGGAGTTTTATACTATTTTCAAAATTTAAAAAGTTTATATATATAAAAATAAATAGAATACAGCTACAATTCGGCGGTTTAGGTAAGCTCGGGAACATCTACCATAGAATGACGAACTCGATCTTATGGTCTTGAGGTCTACTCACCTACGAGTCCCTGTTTGCATTTCTGTGAGAGTTAACCCTTTATAGCACCCTAAGGAAATCTAGTAACCAAGGTAAGCACAATGTGTGTGGACATCGTTTTGGCGGATGAACCCAGCTCGTTGGATCCAAGGCTGCATGACTGTACAAAAATACCACGTGGAGGTAGCCGGGGCCCGTTATTATCTGAAACAGAATCCAATTGAGCCAGGCCATTTACAGGTAGGTAGCCAATTTCTACTCATGCACGATAATGCTTCATCCCATACGCTGAGGTTAGTGTTGACTGCTCACCAAGACCATGCCATCTGTGCATGTCAATCCTAAAGTCCATAGTTTCGGATTGACATGCACAGTCGCCCGACTACAATTCTACAGTCTTCATACACATGTTCGATTACTATCGAGCATGCCTGGGAGACATTGACAAGCTTTAAGAGATTTCCCGCCAAATGTCATGACAGAACAACAACTTTACACACACTTGCAAAGAATAATGGATCACATACGGCAGCAAGATATTTCATTAAGAAAAGGACAGAAAAAATGGTAGTTTAGACTTGTCAAATTGATTAATTTGACAGGTCTAAACTAACATTTTCTCTCCTGGCGTAAATTAGACTTGACGTATATTAGTATTTTGGTCGCCATGTTTATAATCGCATCTAAACTGTCTATGGAGTATCTTAATTTGACAGGATTTAACTAGAATGTTGTTTTCTATACTTTTCTTAATGGAATAATGGAAAAGATGCGATGAACTGAAAATTAGTTTAGTTTGTTTGTTTAGTTAATTTTAAATATGAACAATCGATGTCGATCTGAAATGAGGTGCCAATACTGTTAATTAATAATATTTTTTTTTCAATGTAAATCTTACAATAACATTATTTTCAACAACCTAATATTGTATTCTACAGCGATTAAAAAATTAACGTTCTTATTTTAAAAATAATCACGGAATTATTTTTATTAAAGACCTTTAAATATCCAATTATTCTTCCATTCACAATATTAGAAAAAAATACATAGACTTTTAGATATTTTATGAAATACTAGCGGCCGCCAGCGACTTCATTCGCGTATAGTTATGCTCCGTTCCTATTGGTCGCAGCGTGATGTTATATAGCCTAAAGCCTTCCTGGATTAATGGGCTATCCAAAGCAAATTAAAAAAAAAAAGAATTTTTCAAATCGGACCAGTAGTTCCTGAGATTAGCGCGCACAAACAAACAAACAAACAAAGTCTTCAGCTTTATACAATATGTTAAGAAAACCCTGTCCGACCCGTAAGGATAATAAAGGTTAGGTAAACACATGGCCAAATAAAATATGAAATTTTACATAATCATCATAGTAACAATATTATTGAATTTTGAAATTATCTTTTTTTCCCGCGAACTTCCCCAAAATTAGGTAAATTTTTAAAATGTGACAACACCATTTTCGGCGGTATCATCGTTTGATTTATTGTTGGATATTAAATGTATAAATTTATGTTCAATATTTGGCGGTCTCGTTTGTGATGCCGGCGCGCGGCGAGTTTGTCGGTGTCCTCAAAGGAAAAAGTAGGTGAAACTAGGGATGTACTATTTTTTGCGTAATAACGTTTTTTATCGCTATTAATCGAAACTTGTATCTGGTTGAAGGATTTGTTGTAAAAACACAGATTACCCAATGGTAAAAGTACTTTTGTTTGTTTATCGATCAATTACTAATAACATTATTATAACACAAGTATTAGTAAACAGAAACGAGAAAGACTTATGAAACACAATTTTAGTAAAGTTTTACAAATATTTTATCGGCCAATATCATCGATATTGAGACAGAAACTGAAATTAAAACTGGCATGATTTTCATTTACAGCAGTGTACCTCGCTAATTTGAGTTTTGTAAAAGTTCTAAACAATTCCATGCGATGTTGAATCGAGAATATGAATGAGAAACTACAATACTAAATCGATACCAAAAATAGACGAGTATCAATCGATAAAAAAAACAATATTTTGATTACTTACACATCTCTACCAAAGCATAGGTAGCAAGGTACCTATTCTTATAAAATAAAAATAATTTTTACTTTAAATTATTAGTTGCGCGGAAACATTGCTGGTGTACACACTATTCGTGTATTGTGTGATCATGTCGTTTTCTAACGTAGAGTAATGTAACATGCTGATGGAGGTAGTAACTGTAATTAGCTGTGTTGTGATCAGGTGTTTTGGAAGTGGGTACTTATCGGTCAATGCTGCACGAGGGTTCCAGCATGACGGTGCCTCACGATATTTTTTCCGACCTGTACGTGAGTACATTATCATTATTGTCCATTATCAGTTCGGCGAGCAGTGGATTGGTAGGGGCCAACTGTGGCCAGCGCGGATTTGACACCACTTGATTTTTATTTGTGTGCATGTCCGTGCTAATCTCGTGCGACGAAATATGGAACATCTCCGCCTGCAATCCCCAGCAATCCAATCCCTCCGCAATGAAATAATACATTCGGAGAGTCAGACGACCTTCCTCCTTAAAAAAAAATTCTTTTCTCGAGCTGCCTAAGTATCATTGTTTCTTTCGAGAGTCGATAAACGTGAACAAGCTACCTATACCTACAAGTATGAGGTCAACTGCGGTCATGACCTGTGCCTGTGTTGCCATGAAATTACCTATTTATTTTATTTAAGTTATTTATTTTTTAGGGGTTTTTTTTTTTTAAGTTTAGCCAGGTTTTGCAGGCATTAGTAGAATCAGTTATCGATACCTAACAATACCTTCACGGATCGGACAGGGTTTTCTTAACATATTATATATTAGTATAGATAAAACATCCCAGATTCTTATAATATGTGTATTATAGTTACTTTATTGGACACCAGAAAATACATAACTAAATAAATAAAATATGTAAAGAAAACCCCGTCCAACCCAAAAGGATAATAAAAGTTAGGTATGCGCATGACTAAATAAAATTTGTAATTTTACATAATCATCATAGTGAAAATACTAATGAATTTTAAAATAATCTTTTTTTTCGCGAATTAATTCCAACTTCCCCAAAATATGGTAATTTAAAAAAAAGTGTAGTGATTTGTGATGGAGCGAATAGCAATGCGACCATGTGCAACGTGCCCCGCGCATGTATGCCTAACGTGTTGCCTACCGCACATGATCAAGTTACCTCGCTTTTTCGAAATAATATTTATTTTTATAGGGTTTTTTTAAGTTTATACCGGCTTTGTAGGCATTATTAGAATCAGTTAACGATACCTAACAATACCTTCACGGATCGGACAGGGCTTTCTTTACATATTGTATATTTATTTTACAAAACATATAATGAGTGGCCAACTAGTTCTTTGAGTTCTTTTCGTGCCTCATGTTTACCGCAGATATACTTATTTACATTTATTTTTTGTCACAATAATAATTTCACGTCACAGAACTTTTGTACGACGTGACATGGAATATGTATATTGTAAAGACAGCTATTCGTCTTAATATTCCCCTTCTTTCCCTTTTTTTTACTTACCAATTATTTTGAACAAATGCTTGACCCCAATACCGCATGATGGCAAGCAGTGATGCAATCGTTGATGGTAAAGCACGCTAGTTTATAAAGAGCGTATTCATTATAACCTTAATTACACTTAAATTGTAGCCAGATGGAAACACCGCCTCCGGCAAATTGTTCCAATAATTGTTCCAGAGAACCGGATCCGGATCGTAGTGGTGTCAATAACGTTCAGGGTGGATACTCGCCATACGATGGTCCGTCCGATGATAGAACGGAGATGAAGGAATAAACTCATGCGATTCCCACTCACACTCTCCAAAAAGCATCCTATAGAACACCGACAGGCTGGCCAAACGTAACCAGTTACGTGTGGCCTTTAAGCCGCTGCCTCGAATCTTGCGGGCAGCGGGGCGGCGGCGGCGGCGGCGAGTGAGCGGCAGGATCTTATGCGTAAAATCAAACGGACCGGTTCCCGAAAACAGCGGCGCAGCAGCGGGGCGGTGGCGGGCAGCGAGCGGTGTACTTCTCACGCTCGAATCTTGCGGGCAGTGGGCGGGCAGCGAGCGGTGATCGAGTGTTAGGAATAAACTTGAATCAAAAAGATGTGGCCGCCATTGTTCAGATATTTCTTTCGCGAATAAAAACAAATAGCTCGTCGACACAATCGTGAACACAACACTACGCGACTATATACGCAATCTGCCCGCTAGTTTCGAGAACAGGTCTTCGATGCCCGCTCGGCTCCCGCGCCATCGCCGCCGCCGCCCCGTTGCCCGCAAGATTCGAGGCAGCGACCTAAAAGACCTCTAACTAAATATAAGCCTATTGATAGAACTGTAATTTTATAACCAGTGCCTTTAAACATAAATGGATCATTTAGGTTGATAGTATTTTATATTGCCAATCTGGCAACTGAACTTGCCATATAAATGGATTCGTAAGATAATTTTATTTGTGACAGCAACTTCCATATGGGACGGTGTCCTGGGTCTTATACCCACATTAATATACAACAGTCTTAATATTCACCAATAAGGGCCCATAAAGGAATCAGTTATAAAATTATCTATTTTAAAAAAGAACCACCATTTTAGTTCCTTAGTGATTTAGCAGAGGTGGACCTGTATACAATATGTAAAGAAAACTCTGTCCGATCCGTGAAGGTATTGCTAGGTATCGATAACTGATTATACTAATGGATACAAAGCCGGGCTAAACTTAAAAAAAAAACCGCCTAAAAAAATAAATAATATTTTGCAAAAAGAGGTAACTTAATACATGTCCGGTAAGCAACCCTTCCGCGGGCGGTGGAGGGGGCAGGACACGCGGCACGTGGTCGCATCGCTATTTGCTCATAATAATACCGGTGTTGTCACTTTTTAAAAATTACCAAATTTCAGGGAAGTTAGAATTAATTCGTGGCAAAAAAAAAGATTATTTCAAAATTCATTAGTATTGTTACTATGACGATTACGTAAAATTTTATATTATATTTGGTCAAGTGTTTACCTAACCTTTATTATCCTTATGGGTCGGACAGGGTTTTCATTACTTAATGTATATGTCAGTTACTATCTAAGTTAATATGTGGGACTATCGACCAGACGGGTGTTATGTCTGGCGGTCACTTGCCTAACGGTTGATTTTGGGAAGTTGTATGTATGCTAGTTGCATGGTAAACTCTGCTTGCGAGATGTAGAATTCGTGAGTCGTCAGTATGACACGTTGTTTCTGTGTGGCGTTTATAGGTACCGCTTCACTGGCTATAAACTATCTAATTATCTATGTACCCAATTTTACCCGTTCGGTTTTTTTGCGTGAAAGAAAAACAAAAATACATTCACCTATACATACGTCATACATACTCACAAACTTTCACATCTATACTAATATAATTATAAAGCTAAAGAGTTTGTTCGTTTGTTTGTTTGAACGCGCTAATCTCAGAAACAACTGGTCCGATTTGAAAAAATCTTATTGTGTTACATAGCCCATTAATCCAGGAAGGCTTTAGGCTATATGACATCACGCTGCGACCATTAGGTGCGGAGCATAATAACTAACAAAACGCGAACGAAGTCACGCGCGGCCGCTAGTTTATAATATTTGTCGTGGATCGTCAAAATTATTTGAAGAAAAGTTGCTCATTTGAGTTACATAGTAGTGGGGTAGACTATGGGTGTGTAGACGCTATGGCGTTATTTTGTAATGGCGGCACGTAACAGAGTCGGTTTGGAAAGTGGGGATTGTCGAACGGTCACTTCGGATTGAGACGTGGACCAAGCCACTTCTCCGGCGCGAAACTGTCGGTTTGTCTATTTAAATTGTGTTGTCAAGATTGGAGGGTACATTTACACGTCGTGGACGTGCTGTAATTCAAATCTTCACCTACGAAATGGAACCCGTACCACCACATCAAGATGCTGAGGACCCTACCGGTCCGCCGTCGCTGACTGCGTCTTATTAATTAAGTAGGATTGGATTGGACCTATATTCTATAAGTTTTCCATTTCTTTCATAAATGATTTTGAATGAGTTTAACAATCATAATCTGAATAATATCGTAGTAGGTCATAGGCTCGAACCTTTGACGTAATCTGTTCTTTCTCTCTTTAATTTCTTTATTTATTTTATAAAAATTAAGTATCAAAAAGCCTTTTCCACATATACACACCATCACTCACACGCACCTCTAGAGAAACGCACACTCTCCTATACTCACCACTCATACACTTACACAAACTTGCACACCCTTTCATAATTACACTCAACATAAGTGTGTTTAAATGTAATTATGATGTGTGCTGGTGTGTACGTACACACTTATTCTCTCTTGTACCAAATTTCTGGGCCGTTGTTGTACAGACGACAGCACAGCAAGCTATCAAGCCACAGATTGTAGTACAATTTGACAGATTTCCTTATTAGATTTTCAACTTTATCTCAAGAGTATTAAGGCTCAAGGTTGATTGGGTAAATCTAACAGCACAACAAGCAACAGCTTGACTGCTGTCGTCCGTACCTACATGACTAGCCATTCTATATGGTTCAACACTGTCTCCTAAGACACAGGATTAATTAGTTCAGGAGACAGGGCGACATGCTTTTTATATATTCGTGTAAATATTTCATGATTATCATTATTCTTATGTATCACTAGCTGGATCGCGCGGTATCCTCCGCGTAGATTTTGATATGTTTTTTTTTTATATGCTCGGCCCGTATTTTGGTCGCAGCGTGATGTTATGGAGCCTAAAGCCTTCCTGGATTAATGGACTATCCCACGCAAAAAGAATTTTACAAATCGGGTCAGTTGTTCCTGAGATTAGCGCGTTCAAACAAACATACAAACTCTTCAGCTTTATATATTAGTATAGATGAGTCATCTATGTTTGTTGTAATATAAAATATTATTTCCTTTATTTAACCATATTTACATACTATCGGCCGCTCGCGACTTCGTTCGCGTGGAGTTAATTATTTAAACATTTTATTTTAAACCTAAAGGAGTATTTGTTTTTTTATATGCTCCACTACTTAACTATAAGTTGCAGCGTGATGTTATATACGCTTCCTGGATTAATGGGCTATCTAACGCATAAATAATTTTTCAAATCGGACCAGTAGTTCCTGAGATTAGCGTGTTTAAACAAAAAACTCTTCAGCTTTATGTATTAGTATAGAATAATTTACATTTTTAAATATTTCTACACAAAAAGCATTATTATTATTTATATTACATTTACTTGCTTCACTTATAGTACCTATACATCAAAGCGCGCAGCATGCCAACAACTTAACCAAAAAACTTCATACAAACATTTAACATAGATTTGCTGCTTTACATGACAATGAGTCAACTTCAGAGGAATTAGAGCGTTCAGAAAATTAATCGACTGGTTCTGGGAGCATAATGAGCAGTACGCCGCGAACAAACACCGAGAGGCATAGGTGCGCGACATCTGCAGACGATCAGGAGCAAACAATGAACAGCGGGCTAGATCGTATTACTGAGATAGACACAAATAAGAATAATGATCCTGATTCCCTTTCTACACAAACTAAAATAAACTTAAGTTCAATGCAGCTTTTTCTTCCTATTACGTTAAGAAAAGGACAGAAGATAAAATGCTCGTTTGACCTCTGAAATTAGTCCGCTCATGACGTAAATTGATGTATTTTTGATCGCCATGTTTATAATTTCTAATAAATTTGACAGAATTGAAACTAAAATGTTATCTTTTATCCTTTTTTTAATGAAATACAAAGAAAAAACTTTTTACAACAAAATAGAAACCGACTTCAAAAAAACACTTAAAAGGAAAAAATAATTTTACTTTTGTCATGGCTCTAGAAGTCGGTGGCGAGCTAAACAACAGAAACCGCGAGACACCGCTAATTTTGTAAATATTTTAGGGTTATAAAATAATGTTTCAGTAATAAAAAATCAATAAAAACCTAATAACAATTTTACAACATAATTTTATGCCTGAGAGTTTATATTAAACATTCAAATGCTCTTTTAAATTAGTATTTTCGTCTTATGTGTGACCATTTACGGTTTTCTTAGGAAAACAGTTCATTTAAACTATTTAAGATTACTTTTACCTTTAAATATTGTTACGTGTGTTTTGTGTTCCACGGGCTGTATCCAAAAAAACTGTATTCTTATAGCCGTTTTGTTAAGAAATAAAAATATAATTTCTATTTAAACTCATTAAAATTTTGTAAAAATCAATCCTGCAATTCATGAAAGAGTTGCAAAACATTTTCCGGAACGTGGAGTATGCTTTTAAAGCGCGGAAAAGTAGCTGTAAAGCTCTTCGCTTGCTACGAACTGTATTAAGCTGCACAGTCGAATTGGAGCGGCCGCGGTGGCCGGACCGACCGCGCGTCGCCGTACTAAGTTCACGCGAAGAACACGATATTCGAAATTTAAAAAAGTGCTCCCTTAAACAACTTTACTTCACTTGAGTTTTTTTTTTCTGTTACTGTTTTAGAAGACATTTGAAATTCCAGTGTATATTTTTTTGTTTTCTTAAATAAATGTGACTGAAAATTACTTGGTTAAAGTTTTTGAATTTTATTCTTTCTCTGTTTTCGTCAGTGTTCGAAAGTTGCGAGGAAAATTTAATCGACTTTGCCGAATTTGAATAAACTTTTTCGGTGAATTATTATCCTATTAATATGGTGTTCCTAAATATAGTTATAAATAAATTACAAACAATAAAATTAAGGTGTTTTCTGTGTTTATAAATCTGTGTGTGTAAGTGTTAGTTATTAAAAACTTCAGTGACTCTATAAAGTAAGTAATTCAAAATTTGATTTGCTTATCATAAATATTAAAAGAAACTTTTCCATTATACTTAGGTGAGTAAATAGAAAATAACTATGAATGAATTTCCGTGACCAAAATACGAAAAATTTTATACGACCGACGTTATTTCAATATTGTACTTTTTCAGAAAATAAGTAGTAGTATGGTAAAAATTCAGGATTACACCCATTTTTCCATCCCTAGGACAGGATTTTCTGTAATGTGTGTGAATCGAATTATCCTGTAAAAAATTATGCGTGTCATAGACTACAATCAATGAGTCAACCATCTTCCATAATTTTTTCTTTTACGTTTCAAATTGGAAAATTCCTTTTTCAAATTTGTATCCGTTTTCGATTTCAATAAAAGGGAATTATGTAATCCGGACTATTCTATAAAAAGTAGAGCGTGATCTTACATTAAAAAAAACAATATGTTTATACATATACATATATGCGCTAACTTGAGAACCTGTTTTTTTTTGGCGCTAGTAAATCATTATTATCCTGCCCTTATCCCTATTAATTATAATATTTAGGTTCGCTACAATATGTCTTTTTCTTACATTTCTCTATTAGACGTCATCTCCTTAATCACCGTTTCTTTGGTCTTCCCTTACCCTTATAAGCGTATTTGTCGACAGTAAGTACCTATAATTCTTAAAGCTAGATACTAAGATCTATTTAATACTTAAAGCAAATATGTACAAAGATGAACGTTATTTCCAGAGGTATTTGCCAGTCATCCTTTGTGATGTAGACAAAACGGTCTGGTCCAGGTCCAAATACGAAAATTAAGAAATTTTAAATATCTATTATCTATACGAAACCTTTATTAAAATTCATGGGTTAAGAATTAGAGTAGCGTAAGGTTTGGGAAAAATGACGACTACTCTGAAGAGCCAAAAAACGGCTCTTTTATGGCAAAATCTATAATAAATAAATAAAGAAATAAAAATAAATAAATAAACAAATAATAAATAAATATATACGGACAAATCACACAGATTGAGCTAGCCCCAAAGTAAGTTCGAGACTTGTGTTGTGGCATACTAACTCAACGATACTATATTTTATAATAGATACATATATAAATAAACATCCAAGACCCAGGCCAATCAGGAAAAGATCTTTTTCCATCATGACCTGGCCGGGGATCGAACCCCGGGGCCTCCGCGTCGCAGGCAGGCTGCGCCACGGAGGACGACAAATGCGTTTATTGACATTACAGCAAAAGAAAAACACTTGAAACTATAAAACTGAGCTTATAATGCCAAAAGGGCCTCAGCTCTGCATAATGTCAGATGACAACACAAGATGTGCCGTGCCATCTAACGCTGGTTTTCAGCTACAACCCACGAGTAATAGTAATGTGTCTGTGTTTTTCTAATAATAAAGCTTTAAGTATTTATCGGCTACAGAATAGTGTAAATTTATGGTCAATCAGAAGACGGTTTCATTTTATAATAATAGAATATGTTTTTGAAAAACTGGTTGACATACGTCATTTTAGCTGGTATCAGCTAAAATGATGTATGTCACGCCAGTTTTTTCACTTCATTTCCATCGGACTTATCATGATCCGTAAAAAGCGTTGGTTAGCGTAAAGAGCGACTGCCAATCTGACCCCCACAATATAATTACTGGGTAATACCAAGAAAACAGCGAAATACGAAACGTCTAAAATCAGTCTGAGCTGCAACTGTCCTTTTCGCAATTTACCGGGCGAGGTTGGAAGCAGCGCGACGGCAATAGTTTCTCCAAATACTTATTTTCCAAATTCATCGGTACTAGAGTGCCCTCTTAACTAACGTCTACATAAATTTCCCGAGAGAATATCGACACAAAAAGTATCCTATGTGTTAATACTGCCTATAAATTATCTTCAAATCCGTTAAACGGTTTTTGCGTGAAAGAGTAATAAATCTCCATCCGTCGATACCCACATATTTTCACGTTTATAATATTAGTAGGAATAAGGGGCTTGTGGCTAAATCATAACAGCCACTTGGTTCGATCATCCAGCACCCTAATTGCGTAACACACCATTACTATCAGTTGGAATCATTTTGAAGCTTATTGCTATTCCATTGCTCAATTTGTTCCAAAATATCAACAAAGTAAACAACGCAATGAATATTGTTGAACTGTCAAAATTTAACCCATTGCTACTGATAGTGTGTTACGTAATTACTCTGCTCGTTAAGCTATGCTTGCCCTGGTTGGTATGTGGATGGGTGACCACCTCTATACAGGGTGTATCTGACATCGTAACGCAAACTTCACGAAAAGGCTAAACGGCATGCTACTTTTAATCTCTTTTAGCTAAATAATCTTTTTTGTTTCGCGAATTAATTCCAACTTCTCCAAAATTTGTTATTTTTTTTAAAAGTGACAACACCATTTTTGACGGTATTATTATGAGCGAATAGGGATAAGACCGCGTGCCGCGTGCCCTGCGCCCCTTCGCCCGCGCATGTATGGCCTACCGCACATGTATTAATTTACCTCTTTTAGCGAAATAATATTTCTTTTTTAAGTGGAATTTTATTTTAAGTTTAGCCCGGCTCTGTATCCATTAGCAGAATCAGTTATCGATACCTAACAATTCTTTCACGGATCGGACAGGGTTTTCTTTACTTAGTGCATACCAAGACTCTTTACCTCGGAAAGTACGTTAAGCCTTTAGTCCGGTTGTTATTCATAGATCTTTGAGAGTCGTTACCGGTCGTCAGGAGCCCAAAAGTCTGACAATCAATTTTATCAAGGAGTGTCCAACTATCCCCAAAATTTTTGTATGTATTGCACCACTACGATCCGGACTAAGCGTTTCGCCTCCTCCTTTATACCGCGTACATCGAGGGACTGGAACAATTTGCCAGCGGCGGTGTTTCCGTCGGACTACAATTAGAGTGTCTTTAAAGCTAGAGTTAATAGGTTCTTAATAAACGAGTGCGCTTTACCATCAACGATTGCGTCACTGCTTACCATCAGGCGGGATTGCGGTCAAGCGCTAGTTTATTATTTACATTAAACAAAAGTATTATTAATATTATAAGAATATATTTTGGTAATAGTATGTATGTGTATATAGCTTATTTAAGTATTTATTTAAATAGTGTTGAGAGCTTTTTTCTTTATAATATTTTCAACAAAAGCCATGAGAAACCATCCTTCTCTATATGACAGGAGATCTGGGCCCAGCAGTGGGACGATAAAAAGGATGATGATGATGAAAGCATCTGCCATCTAATCTATTCACCACCTATGGTTGACTGGTACAATTCATGTTTTTTTTTTTTTAGTAAAATTATAAATTAGTGCTTGACTGCAATCCCGCCTGATGGTAAGCAGTGATGCAATCGTTGATGGTTAAGAGGGGGTATAAAGGTAAATTGTTGATTTTAGATTTGATTTTTACAGTCCATAATAAGCTACAAATTATTTGGTTTTTCAAATATAGATATTACATTATATTTGAGAGAGACTGGTCTGAGTGAAAACATGAAATTATAATATTTTCTCGATAGAAAAAAATCACAAAGTTGCATCTAGTTTTCAACTAAATTCAATTTATTTTCAAAATTATGCCTATTATTGAGTCAATATTTTAATGCACAATATAAAATTATATTACCGAGGGACTGTATTAGGGATTTCATAAAATATTGTATATTTTACGAGTAATTATAAAAAAACTGGTTTGCCGCTTACTACGTTCTTATTCCGCGCAGAACACTCTCGTTCTGTTTCGCCTGGTACATGCGTTACAAGCATGTTTTGTTTCATTGATCAGTTGCGATCGCTCCGTTGAGACGAGAGGACTGTGCTTCTGTGCTCCGTACCCGTGAAAATACTTTGACGAAATTATGGCAAACAAAAAAAATCAAAAAACCGCTCTAAAAGAGAAAATAAGGAATTAAAACGTCAACTCATGGCTAATTGTCAAAGGTTTGTTTATTAATTTTAATTTATAATGTATGTGTTGGTTTTAATACGCACTAGAGTAATGGTGGCCAAATAGTATATGCAAAATAAATCGATACCCTGACCATTCGCTTGTTGAGGGGAGTTTACTTTGCGATTTGTTTGGTTTATATGTGCTCAACTACAAAAAAATATATTTTATACTAAGTATTTGTATGAATTCGAATTATTTTTGATGTATAAATATGAACGAATAGACATAAACGGAGCCATAGTATGCTATATAGATAAAAAGGAAAAAAGTAGAAGATTTTTATAAAAATACTACTAAATTAATTTGAATAAAAATACTTACAAGTATATGAAATTAATTTGAAACGTTTTTAGTGAGATAACCCCTATATTAAGGTAGCCATGACACTTTTTTTATGACGTTTGATTGCAGGCGACTTTGACAGTTCTATTTTCCCGTTGTGTTCATGTCGAGTGTTGATTTGAGTTTATTGTGTTTATTTAATGGGCCGTATGTTCGGAATTCATATTTTGTTTTTTTCGCAGTCATATGGTAGATAATATAAATACGATAGCCTTAGATACACGACACGTCAATCAAATGTCACTGTCGAAATCTTATTTCGCTTATTGCTGACCACCATATTTACTAGTAGTAGTGTTGCACTCCTTGACCGAGTTAAATTGAATCTGTATAAAAAGTAAGCCAAAATATAGGAAATTAACATTAATAACAGTTAACTATAGCGTAACTATACCTAGCATTAAGTGTACAATGTGCTGACCCAGGCTCCATACATTTCTGAAACATCTCCATTAAAATTCCCAATTTAAAAAACTATCGAGTTATAATAATCTCACTTTCATAGGTAAAAATGCAAAATGTGCTTTATCTTAAAAGTTATAAAGTTCAAGGCATGTATCATCTGGCTACTTGTTACGAAAATCTTAGCGGAATATAAAAATAGATTTTTACACTTATTCCTTATCAAAACGGGCTTATAATAAGTCGGAAACTGTAGTTATCATATAAAAGGTGAATACATACCAGTTTTACATGTTAGTTCTTCAAAATACGATCTTCAAAAGGTTTGTTTTCATTTCATTTTTTAACAGATCTACCTTTACGCCTTTGAACGAACTTGATCCGAATTATGATGAACTTTTGAACCAAAATGGTACGTAATTATGCTATTTTAATATTTTTTGTTATGGGTAAAATATTATAAATATAGTTGGTAAGTTATCTGTAAATATGCCATTTCTCAAAAGCACCTTATGGAAAAGAATGTTACCCAAGCAAACTAAGTAAAGACTTACATCAGTCATAGTTACATTATACATAACACCAGTACATCTAGATCTGTGGAAAGCTTAGTTCATACCTAGTTTTTTCTGATTTTAGTAACATTATGATATAACAAACATTTGATTCCACAGTAAAAGTCACACACAATGATAAACTGTAAAACCTAATCCATACATAATTATGACAATTTTCGTTTGATTTCAGAAATATTGAACCACGAGTGTATAATCGGGCAAAGTTAGGTACGAAGAAAAAGATAACTAATGCAAAAACAGCAGAAAATATATATGACGTTAGTGAAGGTCTCGTAATAAACAAAGTGTATTTCTTTGAAAGACTTAATATTATTTCAAACCATGCTCCTTAATTTGGCTGTTACCTATCCAACGTTAAAATCACTGGCGAAACAAAAGTTGGTTTATATTCTAAATTGAAACTTTTTTGTAATATATATAAAGCTACTTACTTTTATTATAAACACAAAACCTGCAACTTAGATATTAATACAGCAGCAGTTTCTGGTATCACAAACGCTGGCATTGGTTTGGAACAATTTCAAGGACTGTGTACAGCAATGAATGTTTAATAAACATCATAATCAAATTTCTGAAGAATAGGGAAAACGGCTAACAAAACTATCATAGCCGCGGCTGCAGTGGAAGAAGGCAGGGTAAAAGATGGCATAGCGGTAATCGATGTAATTGCTCATGGTTGCTGGTCTAAGCAGTCTTACAATATTAATTATGCGGCACTATCTGGAGCAGCAGCTATAATCGGAAGACAGTTCGTAGAAGTTTTATTTTTAGAAGTAAAAATCAAATAATGTTGTATCTGTAGTCGTGCACAAAATAAAGGTAGAGCAGCAAAAGAACACGTATGTGTATATAGATCAATAAATAACAATGAATCATAAAAAAGTAAATAATAACGAACGTGTAATAAATATTGAAAGTAACTAGCGCGCTTTACCATCAAAGATCGCACCACTGCTTACCATCAGGCAGGCTTGCGGTCAAGCGCTGGTTCATACTTAATTTATAAAAAAAATATTTTACAGTATAAAAATAAATGATTATTAACTTTTCGTTTTATTTATGCACCACAGTCTACTACTAAATTTCCATAGTGATTTTTTTATGTTTGAAGTAGGTACATACACATTCTTCACCTCATCCATCAAGCAAATAACAGGATTTCCAGTAAAAAAAAAAAAAAAAAAACAGAAACAAATTAATAACAACTAAATAGTCATCATCATCATCATCCCAGCGTTATTCCCAGTCGCATCCGAAGCCTTTTTCAGCTTTGGAGTCTGGGGTCCACTTTACCAGTCCAACTGCTGATATGGCTAAACTTTGACATTTTCCGTGAAGCAACTGCCGTCTGACCTCCACAACCCGAAGGCGACATCAAAGCATTGCAGTTAGACGAATTGTTGGACTTTTAAGGGCTCCAACAACCCGTAACGACTGCCACTAGATGTTCGTATGGCAACCGGGACTAACGGCTTAACGTGCTTTCCGAGGCATGACCAGACCAGTGCAAATATTCATATTCATGCATACAAATACTTGCACTGTGCGGGATCGAACCCGCGCGACCTTGCACAGCGGCCGCGTCCGCTACCGCTACGCCACGGAGGCTGTCAAAATTAATTGTTCAAAATAACAACTAAATAGTAAAACGTTTAATTATACCATTACTTCCCTTTCGCTTTATTTGTCACTAACTGCTGTCTGCGACTTCTTACGCCATGACTTTTTGAATAAAACCATGACATATTTTTAAAAAAATTTATATCCGCTATTTCGGATTTCAAATTGTATGTTATGATCGTAATCAGCACCCTAAAAACCTCGGCCATTGGGTTGTATATTGTATCCTAAAAAATAATTTAATGTCCATCAGATAGATTTATATAAAATATTGAACACGTATTTTTTATTTTTTCTTTCATTCTAATACTTAGGAAGACATGTTGATTTGAAATGTCGCATGTCATCACGCCGTGGTAAATTTTTTACCACGTAATTAGCCCCCACTCCGTAACTTTAATACGCTATATCTCAGTAGTTTTTGGTAATATCGACAAAATAAAAAATAAGGGTCTTAATTTTCTTTATTATCTATAAGAGGGACTAAATATTTTTTTGATTTTCATACCTTGGATACATCCCTATTACATATTTTCTAAAATCTATACCCTCCATCTTGAATATTTTTTAATGTCATCTATAATTTTTATCATAACTATAGAAGACTAGCAAAAAATACTATTTTAATGAATGCTTTGAGTTGCGCTTAGCCAAGTCTTACCGAAAAAATAAAATTAACAGTATGATTACATTACATACCTTTTCGTTATAATTTAAAAAAATATTTTGTTTGTTGTTTAGTTCAAAGTACAGACGGATAATCCGACTCGCACTTTGCCAATTTTTATCTGACCTTTTTGCGTTTACTGTGTACTCGTAAATCAAAACATGGCGTGGGTAACGTTTTCGATGCGTTGGACGAGTGCGGGGCGTGTGAGGCGCGCGGGTGAAATCCGATTTTTTTCTAGCTTTATACGCCCTCTTAAGCGCGCTAGCTTATTAAGCCTATTCACTCAAAAAAAATATTGAGTGAATAGGAAGAAAGACGGCAGTTGAGCGAGGTGATGCAATGTTAAACCCAACAACACGACCAACGATGTTGTGCCAGAGAGAGATTGATCTGGAGACCCTCCACGACCAAACTCCCGACACAAAAACATTTGGCGCATCGTACCCGGCACACATCGCAATACAACTGCTCAGACCCGTCCTCCGTACGGCTTAATTTGCGGAAGAATATATAAATACCCCTTGAATAGACTGGTTGTTCACAAACCACAACCTAGGTACTAATACCCATTATGTGGTTTATGAAGTTCAGATGCCTGTTGGACCTCTACAATCCAATTACTTGGTAAAATTCTGGTATTTTGCAGTATCCAGTAAAATTGAAAACTTCAAAGTAGTTGGAAAAAGGCTAGATAAATGATAATAGGAAATTGGATACTCAACTTAGGTACTAAGTGTTTACAATTTATATCATACATACAAGATTACGGTCAATATTAGTAACACATTTGAGTAAACCACACAAATTACATAGACAAGATGAAATTAAACAATGATAATAGTTATTCCTAGAGAAAGAAAAATTCTAGAAAATACATTTAATTATTATGGGACCATACTAAGTATTGTTGCTGGCAACAATACTTTTGATCTTCTGATAAATTAAATTCAGAATTTTGGAATAATTTTTAAAAGGAAAACATTTTTTTTTCAAAACTACTTACTTCAAGGAATTCAATATGGCTCTTAAATAAATGTTTTAAAATGAGCCAAATCGAATGTATAAAGAATTATTTTTTGGAAATGTGACATAAATAGAAATGTGATTTTTAGAAATAACTAAATAAAAGAATTCATTGTGGCTCTTAAATGACTGTAATGTGTAATGATAATTAATTTGAAAATTTTATTTAATATTAATTAAAACCAAGTAATAGCCTGAGAAAATTAAGGAATTCAGACCAAATAATTCATGTAGTTTTGAAAGTTGGTACAGTTATTCCTTCAGGTGTCCAGATGAATATACTAAAAGCCCCCGAGGGAGGGACACGAGCCGGGGGTGGGGGAGGGGGGGGGGAAGGTCTCTTTTTCTAGTGTTTTGCTTGTGGCTCGAAAACTATTCATAATATCTCTTTGGTGACTTCTACATTAATTATATACATTAAATTTCCTATAGTTTATGACTAAACATTTTTACTGTGCGATAAATAGTTTAGGAGATACAGAATGTTAAAGTTGACAAAAATAAAAAAAACATAATAGTTACACGAATTTTAATTCTGAAAAATTATAAAAAAAAATTGCACGAGTATGCTGTGTTATCAATCAAACTGTGTTTCATTTTCATCGTCTTGATCATCAACATCGATAGGGGTTCCATTAGTACAAGCTCCTAGGCAGCCGTTACAGATAAGGCTACACTTAATGCCCGCTTTTCGGCAACTGCATTTTCCAGAACAACCACTTTTACATCGGCAAAAAATTGAATTTAACAACGCGTCAGGAGCAGGAGGATCCAAGGTCGTTATTGGTTCTAAGTTTCCGTCGACTCCTCGCTTCCAACCCCATATTTCAGGAGGCAGTTGGTTCCCAAGCCACTCCTGTACTTGATGGAATACTCTGTAAGCGTGATATTTCGCTGACCCTTTGGTAGGGAGGAAGGAAGAAAGTTCCGGTTTGGGCTTGGTACAAGATATCAGAAAAACTGTGAATCGATATCTGTTAATCTCAGACTGAGTACAGGGCGCTCGGTATATTTCCAGAAACATTTTTTCTCCGGCTTCTGCTATAACATCCGGAGTTGATGTTGGGTCATAAAATACAGTTGCTATTTCTTTAAGTAATGGCTTTTGATCATAAAGCTTAATAACTGATATTTTGCCCTTCCTGTAAATAGCTGAGGTTGTATCACAGCCACTGAAACTATGCAGAAAGAGAATAGAATCACAAAATGAATGTTTTTGAAGTTCTTGGGAGGAAAATATTTTGGTTTCCACTTTCCTTCTCCCCGGTTTGACAAAAAATATTTCTTTCTCTGGAGGCGTAAGAGCCATTAGAAGGACTACAAGATCAACATCTTCTCCAATAACAGTGACCATAAAATTGTCTACAGCTTTATCAATTGCAGTGCGAATAATTGTGCAGTCAGCGTCACTTGCAGCTATTCGTGTTTCTATGTGTGCAGCCTGCATTTTTTCGGTCAGAAGTTTAATTAGTTGGGACTTGTTTTTTGTATTTGATAGAAAATGCTCTTGCTGAACAGTCACCTTCATCCAGAAATTGATGTTAATATCAACAGACGATTTCACCGCCCTCCTTCTTTGTTCAGATGTTTTTGTGCTATTTTTTACGTCATCGTATCCATCAAACACGACGGTGGTATGTGGCCCGTAATGAAATTTAACATAATTTATGTACTGATCACATACATCTGAGTAAGAGGAGTTCAATTGCCACTTGATACGGTGCAAAAGAAAGCCACCATCAATAACCGTCTCACTATTTTTGAAATTTACATTAGTGTCGGATGTCGCTAAAACATCATATAAAGCCGCTTTATTTGGTTTCCTCATTAAGCCACCATTGAATAAAGCCAGGGGATAGGGAGCCAATTCGTACTCCAAATGTGATGGATATATATGATATGTTGATATGCGGCGAGGCAAATAACGAATTGAATATGTTTGCGGCGCGACTTTTCATCTTTGCCAAAATACATGAAACAAATTTTATCACTTTTAATGCTATGCATCTCCTAAAGTATTGATCGTACAGTAAACATGTTTAGACATATTCTGTAGGGAATTTAATGCAGATAATTAATATAGAAGTCACCAAAGAGATATTATGAATAGTTTTCGAGCCACAAGCAAAACACTAGAAAAAGAGACCTTCCCCCCCCCTCCCCTACCCCCGGCTCGTGTCCCTCCCTCGGGGGCTTTTAGTATATTCATCTGGACACCTTAAGGAATAACTATACCAACTTTCAAAACTACATGAATTATTTGGTCTGATCGACGATTTTGAAGCTAATTTTCTGTAACTATAATATATTAAAAAAAAGTTTATAATGCTGTCTTTTCTACATTAAAATTTCACGAATATTATAGGGGGATTTCTAAAATCAATTAAGGGTGCAATTCTGGTAAATTTAGGAATATTCACAGTCTGATCAAGTCTCATCAAGTATTCTGTATGATTCATGTAGTCTGATCAAGTATCTCATTATCATCATCATCATCATCATCAGCCCCTACTCGTCCACTGCTGGACATAGGCCTCCTTCATGGCACGCCAACAAGCTCGATCCCGAGCAGCTCTCCGCCAGCCACTACCAGCCACCTTTTTGATGTCCTCGGTCCATCTCGCCCAAGGGCGTCCCACGCTACGTTTGCCGAGACGCGTCTCCACTCGAGGACTCATTTACCCCAGCGGTTGTCGGTCCTACGGCATATGTGACCAGCCCAAACAAGTACCTATCTGTCAAAAAACACTTCGTACTTCTCTACATTACGACAAGTTTCTGACATTTCTCGACATTAAGACAAGTTTTTGACATTTCTCTACATTACGACAATTTTTTGACATTGGTTTGTCACCGAGACGAGACTCTCTCTAGATTTTGAACGTTTCAAATTACGGGAATTAGAATTACGATAATATATGAATGCAATTCTATGACAGCTGTCAAAAACTGGTGAAATTATATTCACTGTTTTTGACAGCTGGCTTAGAATTAGCTGTCTTAGGACAGCGCATTATAGTATGATTCCAACTGTATTATGAAACTTTTATCTACCTATCTATCTATACTAAAAAAGCTGAAGAGTTTGTTTGTTTGTTTGAACGCGCTAATCTCAGGAACTACTGGTCCGATTTGAAAAATTCTTCTTGCGTTAGATAGCCCTTTTATCCAGGAAGGCTTTAGGCTATATAACATAACGCTACGGCCAATACGAGCGGAGCATAATTAACTCCACGCGAACGAAGTCGCTGGCGGCCGCTAGTACCTACTAATATATAAAGCTGAAGTATTCGTTTGTTTGTACGCGCTAATCTCAGCAACTACTGGTCCGATTAGAAAAAATATTTTTGCGTTGGATAGCCCATTAATCCAGGAAGGCTTAAAGGTATATAACATCACGCTGCAACTATTATCTGCAATATTATAACTATCTTCACTTACATCACAACTTATATCAGGTCTATAAAACCATCATTAGACCTGTTCTCCTGTATGGCAGTGAGGCGTGGCCTGTGCTTGAGCAACACAAGCAAGAGCTGCGTGTCACGGAGATGAATATGCTGCGGTGGATGTGTGGTACCGGGCCTAGAATTGTACCAACCCATATCCTCCCGTGGGTGTCGTAAGAGGCGACTAAGGGAAATCACCAGGGAAGCGGGCAGCAGCGCTTCTCCTGTGTAATATCAAATCACTGCGATCCCCAACCCGCCTGCCAAGCGTGGGGATTATAGCAAACCCCCCCAATGATGCACAAGATACAGCCCAGGCCCCTAGTCCCCGGCAGCTCCGCTATTCCAGTCTACGGTAGCGAACTTGGTTACGGCGGAGCAAGGGGTGCTAAGAATCTCCGGCAGAGGTCCGGCTACCATCACAAACGACGCGGCGTAGGGAGACCCCCAACAAGGTGGACCGATGACCTGGTGAAGGTCGCGGGAAGCCGATGGATGCGGGCAGCACAAGACCGGTCATCGTGGAAAGCCTTGGGGGAGGCCTTTGTCCAGCAGTGGACATCTATAGGCTGAGGAAGAAGATGTGTGGAGTTACGGGAAAAGACCGCATTAGAAACTCCCGTATCCGTGGCAGTCTCCGTGTCCGTGACATAGCAGACAAACAGCAAGAGAGTCGCCTGCGCTGGTACGGTGACGTCTTACATAAACCGGCAGGTTACGTGGGTAACAAATGTCTTGCCATGGCGCCTCCGCTGGGCCGGGACAAGCGAGGTAGACCAAAGAAGTGCTGGCTTGATGTTGTAAGAGATGATATGCGTGCCAACAAGCTCTTACCACAGGATGCTAAAGATCGTGCGAAATGGAGGAGAATGTGCAGGAAAGCGGACCCCGGGCTCCATCGCGAAAGCCGCGGATGCGACCGGGACAAACGCTGAGATGATGATGATTATAACTATTTTCACGCGAACGAAGTCGCTGGCGGCCGCATGTGGCATAGTTTAGTATAAAAGCTATTTAAAATAATCTTGCAAACTCATTTAAATAAACTAAATAGATTTTTATAAAAATGAACGACTTCAGAATTGTTAACAGTATTTAAACACAAACATTTTAACAAAGGCTTCATGCAAAAGAATATTAAAACATGATTAAGATAAATCTCAACAATTTCCATTAAGTTTTCTTAGAAATTGTTCTATTATAGTTGCGTCGGGCCTGTTTGCTTCGAGTGTTTTACTTCGGTTTTCTTACCTTTTAGGTAACTAGCTGCGCCCCGCGGCTTCACCCGCGTTGGTATGTTTCTTTCCCGTGGGGATATCGGGATGAAAAGTATACTATGTGTTATTCCTGGTTATAAACCACCTGTGTACCTAATTTCATCCAAATGCGGCCACATTCACATCTATACTAATACAAAAATGTAAAGAAAACCCTGTCCGACCCGTAAGGATAATAAAGGTTAGGTAAACACTTGACCAAATATAATATAAAATTTTACATAATCTTCATAGTAATAATACTAATGAATTTTTAAATAATCCTTTTTTCCCGGGAATTAATTCCAATTTCCCCGAAATTTGGTAATTTTTAAAAAAGTGACAACACCGGTATTATTATACGCGAATAGCGACGCGACTACGCACAGGTGCCGCGTGCCCTGCCTCCCGCCGCCCGCGGAAGGGGTTGCTAACCGCACATGTATTAAGTTACTTCTTTTTGCGAAATAATATTTATTTTTTTAGGGGGATTTTTTTTTTAAGTTTAGCCTGTCTTTGTGGGCATTAGAAGAATCAGTTATCGATACCTAACAATACCTTCACGGATCGGACAGGGTTTTCTTTACATATTGTATAAAGCTGAAGAGTTTGTTTGTTTGAACGCGCTGATCTCATGAACTACGGGTCCGATTTGAAAAATTCTTTTATCGTCGGATAGCCCATTAATCCAGGAGGGCTAAAGGCTATATACCATCACGCTGCGACCAATAGGAGCGGAGCATATAAAAAAACATCGAAACCTACGCGGGTGAAATCGCAAGGCGCAGCTAGTATAATATATTGCAAACGAATATGCACATGTAAACTTAGAAGCTAAATGATACGATAATTAATCCCCGAAAATGAGAAATCTAAAAAGCGCGAAGTAAGCGAATTCCATGCGGGCGAAGCCGCGGGCGGAAAGCTAGTTTATAATATTAGTTAGGAGTAAGGATGTCTTAGAACCTGACATTCAAAGACATATTCTGACATATACCAAGTCTAACACCCACACTGGGCCGGCGTGGTAGATTACTGCCTACTCCCTCTCATTAAAAGGCGGCGTGTGTCCCAACAATGGGACCAATATAGGCCGGTTATAGTATGGTATGCTTTTAATAAATTCCAGTATTTTGAATGGCTTGCTTGTTTCCTCTTCGATCAGAATATTGTATTCTATATGACGTGAGTAAATTAATAGAATTGGTCCCCAGTTCTTTTGTTCAGACGATATCACACCAAGCTAACATCGGTCAGATTTCTTTATTAGATTTTCAACTTTATCTCTAAAGTATTAAGGGTCAAGATTTTTTTTTATATATAATCTATCGCTTGACCGCAATCCTGCCTGATGGTAAGCAGTGACGCAATCGTTAATGGTAAAGTGTACTAGTTTATTAAGAGCCTATTCACTCTAGCCTTGCAGACACTCAAATTGTAGTCCGACGGAAACACCGCCGCTGGCAAATTGTTCCAGTCCCTCGATGTACGTGGTATAAAAGATCACACACATTCACAAGCAGTAACTATTGAAATCAAACCTCATTCTTTGAAAATTGTTTGAAATCTCAGTGACCAGCACCTTGATTGTATAACAGATTATCAATCTTATCCATACTAATATTATAAAAATGCGAAAGTATCTCTGTCTCTCTGTCTGTCTGTTCGGCTTTCACGCCAAAACTACTGAACCGATTTTGATGCAATTTGGCACAGACAATCTTTAGACCCTGAGAAAGGACATAGGCTACCTTTTATCCCGGAAAAATTTGATGTTCCCGAGGGAAATCTAAAAAGCGCGATATAACCAAACTCCAGGCGGGCGAAGCCGCGGGCGGACAGCTAGTCTATACTAATTTAAAAAGCTGAAGAGTTTGTTTGTATGTTTGTTTGTTTGTTCGCGCTAATCTCGGGAACTACTGGTCTGATTTGAAAAAAATATTTTTGCATTAGATAGCCCATTAATCCAGGAAGGCTTTAGGCTATATAACATCACGCTGCGACCATAAGGAGCGGAGCATAACTAACTCTACGCGAACGAAGTCGCTGGCGGCCGCTAGTTATAAATATTTTTTAAGCATATTGCTGATTCGTTGCATCATATGTTCAGAATTGTGTGTAATTGCCAACGAAAATAACGCAGTGAATGTTGTTGAACTGCGAAAATGAAATCCATTGCTTCTGATGTGTTACGCAATTACCCTCCCGGATGATTGACGTATACACATAGTGTGTCAAATATACAAACAACATTGGCGGATTCCCTTGTTCCCAAACTAAACTAAATTTAGGTTCAGTACATTTTTAGGGTTCCGTACCTCAAAAGGAAAAAACGAAACCCTTATAGGATCAGTTTGTTTTCCGTCTGTCTGTCTGTCTGTCAAGACTCTTTATCTCAAGAACGCGTGGACGTATCAAGCTGAAATTCATATGAAATACTCAGGTCTATTGTCCCTTTAAGCTGTGAAAATATCAAACTACTAAGCCAAGCAAATCAAAAGATACAGCCGATTATGTCGATATTTTCAACAAATTTTCGACACTCGCAAAGGAATCAAAACAGGATACTTCCCGTAAACTCAGAATCTTGAAATTTGGCATGAAGCATTTTCATATAATGAAAATATAGGAAAAGTTGCGAAAATCACATTTTTTTAGTTATGTAATATAATAAAAATATTTTAATAAAATGAAACCTACTACCTTATTTCTCACGAACTAATAAATGTATCAAATTGAAATGTATACCAAATACCTAGGTCTATTGTCCCTTTAAGTAGTGAAAAAATCAAACTTCTAAGTTAAAGCGATCAAAAGATACAGCAGTTTATACCGACACCTTAGACGAATTTCCGTCACACGCTAGGGAATCAAAACCTACAAGGTACTTCCCGTGAACTCAGAATCTTGAAATTCGGCACGAAGCAACGTTATATTATAGTACAGACAGATAAAGGAAAAATTGTGAAAATGATAAATTTGAAGTTACATTAAATATATTTTTTTCTTACATGACATAAAATATTTTTTATAAACTTCATTATTTCTAAATCATATCATTTATAAACTTACTACCTACCCTTTTTCACATAAACGCGTAGAGATATTAAAGTAAAAATTCATATCAAACACTTCTTAAATCTAATTGCCTCTAGACTGTGAAAAATTCTAAATCAACGCTAGTATTATAAATGCGAAAGTAACTCTGTCTGTCTGTCTGTCTGTTACGCTTTTCCGCCTCAACCTCTCAATCGATTTTGATGAAATTTGGCACAGACAATCTTTAGACCCTGAGAAAGAACATAGGCTACCTTTTATCCCGGAAAAATTTGATATTCCCGAGGGGAATTTAAACAGCGCGATATAACCGAACTCCACGCGGGCGAAGCCGCTGGCGGAAAGCTAGTACGTTATAAATTGTAAACCGCTACGTTTGTACGGCGGAACCCTCGGTGTGCGAGTCCGATTCGCATTTGGCCGGTTTTTTTCTTTAAATTTCATTAAGAATAGGACACTAAGAAAACTTAATATAATAGAATATTAGAATATTATTTTAGTCCTGTGATATTAAGATACTAATCCCAGTTGCATCCGAAGCTGTTCAACTTTGGAGTCTGGGGTCCGCTTTACCAGTCTAACTGCTGATTTTGGCTAAACTTCTATATTTTCCATGAAGCGACTGCCGTCTGACCTCCACAACCCGAAGGCGATATCGAAGCATTGCAGTTAGACCAATTGTTGGACTTTTGAGGGCTCCAACAACCCGTAACGACTGTCATTAGATTTTCGTATGGCAACCGGGACCAACGGCTTAACGTGCTTTCCGAGGCACGACCAGACCAGTGCAAATATTCATATTCATGCATACAAACACTTGCACTGCGCGGGGATCGAACCCGCGCCTTGCATGGGCAACGGCCGCGTTTGCGCCCGCTACGCCACGGAGGCTGTCGAAAAATTAAGATACTACATAGACAGTTTAAATGCGATTAAAAACATGGCTACTGAAAATACATCAATTTAAAACAGGCGCGGACTTTGACTGTATTAAATCCATACTAATATTATAAATGCGAAAGTAACTCTGTCTGTCTGTCTGTCTGTCTGTTACGCTTTCCCGCTTAAACCTCTCAACCGATTTTGATAAAATTTGGCACAGACAATCTTTAGTCCCTGAGAAAGAACATAGGCTACCTTTTATCCCGGAAAAAATGATGTTCCCGAGGGAAATCTAAAAAACGCGATATAACCGAACTCCACGCGGGCGAAGCCGCGGGCGGAAAGCTAGTTATTAATATCTATCTACTGTCCTTTTCTTTATATATATAAATAGAAAGAAAACGATGCATTGAACTCGTGGTAGCCTAGTGGTTAAAACACCAGCCTCTCAAGTATGAGTGCGCGGGTTCGATTCCTGGTCAGGCAATACCAATGTAACTTTTCTAAAGTTATATGTACTTTCTAAGTATATCTTGGACACCAATGACTGAAGGTGAAGGAAAACATCTTGAGGAAACCTGGTTTTTGTAAGTCTGAAATCGCCAACCCGCATTGAGCAAGCGTGGTGATTACGCTCTATCCTTCTCTGTATGAGAGGAGACCTGTGCCCAGCAGTGGGCGATAAAACGGTTGATGATGATGATGCATTGAACTTCCATTTAT
Source organism: Sesamia nonagrioides (assembly GCA_017933935.1). Lineage (NCBI taxonomy): Eukaryota > Metazoa > Arthropoda > Insecta > Lepidoptera > Noctuidae > Sesamia > Sesamia nonagrioides. Next base: position 400,385 of record JADWQK010001408.1, on the reverse strand, counting down.
TTTAGTTTGTGAGCAAGATGATAATGAATTTCCCTATTTGTGATTTTCTGTCTCGCTCTATCTACACCCACACTGCTAAGCATAATCATTTGCCTGTCCAATTAAAACTGCCATTTTTGTTTGTTTGTTTAACACATAAATAAATTTAAGACATAAAATATTATTATTATTTATTTATGTATTATAAACTAGCGCTTGACCGCAATCCTGCCTGATGGTAAGCAGTGACGCAATCGTTGATGGTAAAGCGCACTAGTTTATTAAGAGCCTATTCACTCTAGCCTTGAAGACAGTCAAATTATAGTCCGACGGAAACACCGCCAATGGCAAATTATTCCAGTCCCTCGATGTACGCGGTATAAAGGAGGAGGCGAAACGCTTCGTCCGGATCGAAGAAAAATAAATAAAAATGAAAGTACTTAAGCTGCAAACATCCTCGGTAAACTTATGTATATTTACTAGCTGCGCCCCACGGGTTCACCCGCGTAAGTAGTAGTAATATAAAAAATATATAAAAACGTATTCTCACGACTAACGAATGTATATACGAAATTTTATTAAAATCTGTTCAGAATAGAATAAAAACTATTTTACAAAAAAAAAAAACAACCGAGTTCCAAAAAACACTACAACGTGAAAAATAACTAATTTCGGAAGTCGGTATCGTTGGTTTTTGTATATTCGCTTTTGACACGGACTTCCGAAATTAGTTATTTTTCACTTTGTAGTGGTTTTTAGAAGTCGGTTGTTTTTTTGTAAAAAAGTTTTTATTTTACACTTTTCAGTTGTTAAAAGTACTATGTATGCAGTTGCATCCGGTCAGACTGGAAGCTGACGCAAATATAGTTGGGAAACGACGTAATTTTGTTTACCTACTTTAATTTTTAGCCGTAAGTATTCCCTCGACTGCCTGTGGTCTTCATCATCAAATTTACTGTAGACCTTTATTTTAACCCAATGGGTGCAAAGGTCTCATCAATATAAATGAATTAAGTCCAAACACAAATTAGCTACTGTAAACCGTTGAGGAGTTTCTGGAACTGGCCTTTGTCTTCATCATCAGAGCTCTTATGACAGTCATAACCCATCTAGGTGTAAAGTTCTTATCAATACAAATTAATCGAGCTCAAACACAAGGTAGTTGCTGTGAATTGTTGAGGAGTTCCTTCGACTGTCTCCCGGCTCCATCATCAGATCTACTCCAGACCTTTATTAAATTGTAGTGCTATAAAATACTTAATGAGAATACTAAGAAATGCACTTGTCGCCCCTGCAATTTTTGAAAGATCCCCTTGTTTTCTCTGGTCTTCCACCATCAAACCCCAATATCCTTATCATGGGACCACCTTAGGACCGTCTTCTTTCCAACAGAAAAGGAATTATGAAAATCGGTTCATAAACGACGAAGTTATGCGCGAACAAACATAAAAAAAAAACATTATATACGGCCGAATTGAGTAACCTCCTCCTTTTGAAGTCTGTTAATAAAATACTTAGATTTATCATAGAAACTAGTGCAATGCATCGGCATCTCTAACATTAGGTTTTTCGATGACTTTGTCGTGAAGGAACTTGAAACGTTATTTAAGAAAAGGCGGAGTTGTAGGATTAAACAAAATGCTGTAGAGCTGAAATACATAGCATATGAGAATTCCGGCGAAGACATATGGGAAGCCACTTACGTTTTTTAGGAAATTCAGATATAGGTAAGATGGTGGCCTAGTGGTTAAAACACCAGCCTCTCAAGTATGAGTGTGCGGGTTCGATTCCAGGTCTGGCAAGTACCAATGTAGCTTTTCTAAAAGTTATATGCACTTTCTAAGTATATCTTGGACACCAATGACTGAAGGTGAAGGAAAACATCTTGAGGAAACCTGGACTTTATAAGTCTGAAACCTCCAACCCGCATTGAGCAAGCGTGGTGATTACGCTCAATCCGTCTCTGTATGAGAGGAGACCTGTGCCCAGCAGGGGGACAATAAAAGGTTGATGATGAGATATAGGTAAATTTTGTGCAAAAGTTTTGAAGTCGCTCAAGTTGATCTAGATGTGCCTCAGTAAGATCTGGATAACTGACATCTGCGTAGTCAAGTTCAGCCGTTTTGGAGGAGTTCGAGGACAAACACTGTGACAGGAGCTTGATATATAAATATATATATATTTTTATATGTAAATTACAAACTAGCGCTTAACTGCAATCCCGCCTTATGGTAAGCAGTGATGCAATCGTTGATGGTAAGACGCGCTAGTTTATTAAGCCTACTCACTCAAAATAACTGAGTAAATAGAAAGGAAGACGGCAGTTGAGCGCGGTGATACGATGTTAAACCCAAGAACACGACCAACGATGCCGCGCCAGAGGGAGATTGATCTGGAGGCCCTCCACAACCAAACTCCCGACACAACAACATTTCGCGCATCGTATCCGGCACGTACATCGCAACACAACTGCTGAGACCCGTCCTCCGTACAGCTTCACCCGACATCATGCCGGAACACGACGAATCGCTTGGCGGCATGACTTTGTCTGGTGGGTGGTAACTTATGCCGGCGGCCGATGTTGTGGCCTACCACCAAGATGATATAGTAGACTATATCAATTAGAGGCGGTCTGAAAGTTCAACCTATGGTTATGAAGAGACAAACGATCTATGCTCGCAATGTTCGATCGAAGATGTACACACAGCTTAAGAACCGTACTAACCAGTGATGGAATGACCATTACTTTTTAAATAAACAAACCAAGGTATTTGCGTGTAGATTGATGCGTCGAAAACAGGTTTTAAATTGTGAGCGAATAGATTACTACCAACTTATACATTTTCTGTTACTAGTGCTAAATGTAATGTAAACAAAACAGGGAAGTCAAGTATTTTTAGGCAAGGAATGTTACTTGTTTTTAGTGTGAGGTTGAATGGAGAGGGCCTCAAAGCTTTATAATAATAGCCAAAACTTTCGCTAATCGCAGTCGATTCTATCTCTTAAATATCGAGATCTTCCGTCCGTGATTCGTGCTTAGATCACATCTGTCTTTGGTAAATGTTTGACAGGCGGTGTATCTATGGTATGGCCGACGGGCGAAGGACGGGAGTCCAACGTCCATCACATGGCCGAGTTGACGTTGTGACGCATTCGCACACGCCACTCAGATGAGGAGAGCAGCCGCTGAGGGCTGCTCGCGCGAGAAGAGACCCGTCGAATTCACGACGACGGGTCAAGGCCTGCCGGGGGTACCGTAGAATTGGGAGGACCCGGTACCCCGGAAAGGCAGATAACGAACGCTTAGGTGGTTTTTTTGCCGGTAAGAGCCCGGCTCACTCTTCCACGTCCCCGAGCGGAGGATAGTCCATGAGGATTTTTCCACCTTTGGAAAAAATGTGGCCATATGGTGTCGGCCGTGACTTACAAGTAATGTAGGTCATAGGTTCAACCTTCAGGCTTTGTGTAAAATATTTCATTAGCACTGCTCTCAAACCGGTAATCCTAAACATCGTGAGGAAACCGGCAAGTCCTAGAGCAAAAAACTTCGACGATATGTGACATTTACCAACCCGCACTGAGCTAGCGTGGATCTACCACGCCACGGAACACTCCCTCTCACCGAGAGGAGGTCTGTGTCCCAACATCATTCATGATCATCATTTCAGCCGAAAGATGTCCACTGCTGGACATAAGCCTCCCCAAAGATCTCCACGACGACCGGTCTTGCGCCTTCTGCATCCAGCGGTTTCCCGCGACCTTCGCTAGATCGTCGGTCCACCTTGTCGGGGGCTTACCCACGCTGCGTCTTCCGTGTTCGCCACTCAAGGACCCTTCGGCCCCATTGGGCATCACTCCTACGGGAAATGTGTCCGGCCCACTGCCACTTTAGTGTTGCAATTCTTCGGGCTATGTCGGTTACTATCGTTCTTCTGCGGATCTCCACATTTTTGATTCGATCACGCCGTTAAACCCCAAGCATAGCCCTCTCCATTGCCCTTTGGGAGACCTTGAACCTTCTTATAGAGCCCATTGTTAGCGTCCCAACAGTGTCCCAACAACATTATAGGCTGATTATGTGTTATGTGTTTTGTGAAGGTAGTCCAGACACCTAACAGTCTGGTAACCAGTCTTACCAACGGGCATCGTATTACCCAATACTGGGGTTGTTGAGGTCAGATAGGAAGCCGCTCCATGTAAAATACTGGTATTCAGCTGCGGTTAGACTGCAATCTGACCCCGACATGATTGAACAAACGCTAGGCAGATTGATGATTGATTGAGGATGGTTGCTTGAAATATGGATTGAAACTCAAATGCTCTTTGTGTACAAAGTTGAGTACCTTTTCCGATTACCGGAAATCGAATATCATTTAATCATATCAAATTTGAAGATCTGCACTTTGGCACGTTTTCTTGCCCAAAAATCTTTCCTGATGTTAACCATCTATCAACATCATTTAAATATCAATCTTTTGTTGTATTTCTTTCAAAACCGTTGTAAATATAAGTATGACCGTTTAAATAGTACGAACAACTGGGTGTAAAGTTCCATTCCATAGAAAATGGAGGCTACGAAGTGCTTTTACAGCGTAAATCGAGGGACTGAAACAATTTACCTGTCGTGGTTTTCCCGTCTGATTGCAATTTAAGTGTCGGCGAGGCTAGAGTACATGCTCTTAATAAACTAGTGCGCTTTACCTTCAATGATTGCATGACTGCTTACCAGGCGGGATTGCGAGCGTTTAAAAACTTACTAATAAAAAAAAAACGCCCACTTCTAAAAAAATACTACAAAGTGAAAAATAACCAATTACGGAAGTCGGTCGATTTTCTACATTCGTTTTTGACATCAACTTCCGAAATTGGTTATTATTGTTGGTACGTTGGTACGCACATTTATTGCAAAATGAAAACTATTCCCCCTTATTACAAATCAAAATCTAACTTAGTTCCAGATTTTCCCTTTGTCATCAGTATTCGTATTATAACTTCAGTGAGGTTAAGTACCGAACTAAACTGTCATTTTTATATAAAGCACTAGCTTTCCGCCCGCGTGGAGTTCGGTTATATCGTACTTTTTAGATTTCCCTCGGGAACATCAAATTTTTCCGGGATAAAAAGTACCCTATGTTCTTTCTCAGGGTCTAAAGATTGTCTGTGCCAAATTTCATCAAAATCGGTTGAGAGGTTTAGGCGGGAAAGCGTAACAGACAGACAGACAGACGGACAGACAGACAGAGTTACTTTCGTATTTATAATATTAGTATGGATTGTCTATAATGGTTAGGTGCATTATTCAATTTTTAGGTGGTTTAAACCTGATCTAAATAAAAACCATATTTTGTAATATGAGGACGGTTTTCTGTCATACTGTAGCGTATAGCACGGCCTTTATTAACACTGCATACATCGGAACTCTGTGGTTGAACCGGCCAATATCCGAAGAAGAAAAAGAAGAGATAGAAGGTCCAATATGTTTTCGATTTAAACGAATATGATGAGGACTTTTATTAAATTCGAGTCAAGTACTGTAATCTAAGGGGAAACTCTGCCTCTCAAACTAGACTGTAGCCTTTATCTCGTAAGACAGTGATTCAGCGCTATAAGTATTATTTTATACAATAATTGACTGGGTCCACCTATCTGATTGGTTGTGGTACTGCTAAAAGTTTTTCCTACGCTCTTAGTGTGTATGTGTGTGTGTGTTTGCGTTTAGATGTGTGTGTGCGTCTGTGTTTTTCTAAACACTATACAACAGCTGACGACAGCTGCATATCGCTCACAAATCCCGACGAGTATTCTTCAACTATAGGCCCAGGGGCTTAGCAGCACTATATTATCTGTTAAACCAAGTTGTTTACGCTTATGCCGCCAACATTGCATTCGACTCTGGAGCGGCTACGCTCCTCGATCTAAATTAAATGAAACTAGAAACGTTACCATCCCCTCCTGTCTTACAATAAAAGTCATTCATTAGCGTACAGAAGAAGCACTCATCATCTCCGCGTTTGGTCCCGGATGCATCCGCGGCTTTCGCGTTTCGCGAAAAGCGAACCCCCGGGGTTCGCTTTTTTGCTCATTCTCCTTCATTTTGCGCGATCTTTAGCATCCTGTGGTGTGAGATTGTTGGCACGCATGTCAACTCTTACAACATCAAGCCAGCACTTCTTTGATCGCCCTCGCTTGTTTTGGCCCGGCGGAGGCGCCATGGCAAGACATTGGATACCCACGTAACATGAGAGAGCTTTACGAAAACAAACAGACAAACTCCAGGAGAGCAGTTTGTCTGCTATTTCACGGACACGAAGACTGCCACGGATGTGGGAGTTCCCGATGTAGTCTTTCCGCGTAAGTTCCACACATCCACCGCAGCATAATCATCTCCATGACACGCAGCTCCTGCTTGTGTCGCTCAAGCACAGGCCACGCTTGTTTGCTAACCAAAAGAACAGGTCAAATGATGATCTTATAGACCTGCCCCTTAAGCTTAACCGGCATTTTGGGATCACAAATGACACCTGTCACCTCACGCCATTTTGCCCAAGCTGCAGAAATACGTGCCTAACGTCGTTCCGGACGCGTGGAGCACAGACCCCAAGTATTTAAACTAGTCTTTGCACTAGACCATGTCTCCGCCTATGCGCACAGACATGGGGTTTGTCGTGTTGCCAGCCATGTATAAGGTCTTTGCCACATTGTGTTCCAGACCTCCGTTCTCGAACGAGTCCTTCCACCTTTCCAAATTTACCCGCCGCACCAACCGTTCCCTGTCCGCGTCCGCTAGCGCGATATCGTCAGCATACATGAGCAACCAAGTCTAGAAGAAGCATTAACCCATCTAAATTAATGATTAACTTGATGCATGAACTGTTCATTGGAATTTTTTAATAGCTCGTAATCTGGATTTGTGCCTCATAGCGCTAAGCTCGTCCCCTATTGGCGTGAGGCTTAAACACAAACTTAATACCTACGTTATGGCAGATACCTGAGAGAACCTTTTTGAAATAATTTACACAAACTAAAGCGCCTCTCGTAAGTCATGGCCGATATCACTGGGTCTACAACGGCCTCTGCATAGTCCCTTGAGGAATCCTACTAATATTATAGATGCGAAAGTTTGTGAGTATGGATGAATGTTTGTTACTCTTTTGATTTAGATGAAGTACCGACGTACGGTGAGTGTCCACCCTTACGTTGTTGACACCACTACGATCCGGACGAAGTGTTTCACCTCGTCTTTTATACCGCGAACATCGAGGGACTGGAACAATTTACCAGCGGCGGTGTTTCCGTCTGACTACAATTTAAGTATCTCCAAGGCTAGAGTGAATAGGCTCTTAATGAACAGACGCGCTTTACCATCAACGATTGTATCATTGCTTACCATCAGGCGGGATTGTGGTCAAGTACTAGTTTATAATTATACTAGCTTTCCGCCCGCGGCTTCGTCCGCGTGAAGTTCGGTTATATCGCGCTTCTTAGATTTCCCTCGGGAACATCACATTTTTCCCTGATAAAAGGTAGCCTATGTTTTTTCTCAGGGTCTAAAGATTGTCTGTGCCAAATTTCATTAAAATCGGTTGAGAGGTTTAGGCGGGAAAGCGTAACAGACAGACAGACAGACAGAGTTACTTTCGCATTTATAATATTAGTATGGATAAAAAAAAGTTTGCCACACAGATAGTTAATGACTAGGAACAAAACATAGGATAATTTTTATCCATATATTCCCACGGAATCCAAACTTCGTAGGTAAAACCGCGGGACGCAGTTAGTAGAGTCATAATATTGTTTTATGTCCATGCCATGTAAAATTTTAGAGACCTTCGGTAAATGGTTCAGGGGTCATCTCCCTAAGGTTAGATGGAAATATATTTAAGTATGGCCGTTTGTGGCCGGTTCAATCTATAAAGGGTATTCTTTGGGGATGAAGTTGAAATACGCAGTCGACTTATAAAGTAATAAAACAGTGTTGTCAACATTAAAATAAGTGGATAATTTTAGTGCTGGGTTACCAACATGTAACGTAGAATGCTACTGTTCTTTCTACTATCCAACTTCATGTTATACCTACTTATCATCATCATCATCATTTCAGCGTTAGGTATCTCTAGTCGCATCCCAAGCTTTTTCAGCTTTGGAGTCCAGGTTCCGCTTTACCCGTCTAACTGCTGATTTTATTGATTACTAGCTGTGCCCCGCGGCTTCATCCGCGTTAGCTTCGAACCTAAAGAGCTCCTGTTAAAATAATGGGAGCAATATGTACGTCTGCGTTTGATCCCGTTTTCGCAACATGTTTTGTTCCTGCTCTGCTCCTATTGATCATAGCGGGATGTTTTATAGCCTATGTCCTCTCTCAGGCTTTAGACTATCTGTGTACCAAATTTCATTACAATCGGTTCAGTAGTTTTGGCGTCAAATCCGGACAGACAGACAGACAGACAGAGATACTTTCGCATTTATAATATTAGTATGGATTAAACTATTATAATATTATTGAACTATTGATTTTAAACTTCGATATTTGTAGATCTGTTATATAAACTAATATTTAATATTATTAATGCGAATAGTGTATCGTGGCCACTGGTGGGTTTTAGTCAGTAAAAGTCTGACATGCCATGCCATTCTGCTCCGCCCGTAGCGAGAGAGGACATTTGATGATTTCCCATCCGATAAAAAAACTATGTTGGTATGTATGGATGTTTACTAAACTTTTGGATTTGCATGAATTTCAGCATACAGCCATATCACCAGAAAATAATTTCTCGTAATTTAAAACATTCAAAATTTGTTATAAAATATATTTGTATGGCCTACAAGTAGGTAGCTGTTCTGGGTTTGGCTGGTTGTGTGAGTTTATATGTTTATAAATGCACTCACGATGCAGGAGAAATTACTAGTTTAGGGCAAGGATTTCTTTAAAAAAACACGGATATTTTGCTCCTATTGGTCGCAGCGTGATGTTATGTATAGCCCTTAAGCCTTCCTTTATAAACAAACAATCCAATAAAAAAAGTTTTTTTTTCGGTCTTCTATAGTATGCATTCTGGTGAGTGTGCAAGGGAACTGCATGATTTAATACCCCCATCTCCGTTCCACCATCGGACGACCCGTCGTATGGCGACTTTCCAACCTTACGTTGTTAACATCACTACGATCGGGTCGAAGCGTTTCGCTTCTTCCTTTATACCGCTTACATCGAGGGAGGGAACAATTTGCCAGCAGCGGTGTTTCCGTCATACTACAATTTGTGTGTCTTCAAGGCTAGAGTGAATAGGCTCTTAATAAACTAGCGCGCTTTATCATCAATGATCTCATCACTGCTTACCATCAGGCGGGATTGCGGTCAAGGGTTAGTTAATATTTATAAAAAAAAAATTGAACCGGCAGGGTAATTGCCTAGTACATTATCAGTGGCAATGGGTTTCATTTTGACAGTTCAACAACATTCATTGCGTTCTTTCCGTTGTTGAGCAGACACGTTTTCAAACATGGCCATAGTTCCTGAGAGTCATCATCATCATCATCTCAGCGTTAATCCCAGTCGCATCCGAAGCTATTTATTTCATCTTTGGAGTCTGGAGTCTGCTTTACCAGTGTAACTGCTGTTTTTGCCGAAATTTCGACATTTTTCCGTGAAACGACTGCCGTCTGACCTTCACAACCCGAAGTTGATATCGAAGCATTGCAGTTAGACCAATTGTTGGACTGTTGACGGCTCCAAAAATCCGTAACGACTGCCACTAGATGTTCGTATGGCAACCGGGACGAACGGCTTAACGTACCTTCCTAGACACGACCAGTCCAGTGCAAATATTCATATTCATGCATACAAATATTTGCACTGCACGGGGTTCGAACCCGCGAATCCTTGCGCAGTGGCCGCTTTCGCTACCGCTACGCCACGGAGGCGGTCCTATAGTTTCTGAGAGTATCGTGTTCAAACTCTGCAGATTTATAATATTAAGTAATATACATATATTTACAAGATAATGATTATAATGACAAACAAAAACAATATAAAACCACAAAGTGCACAAAACAATCAACAAATCCAAAATGGAATTTCGTTATACTACATAAAACCGCTTTCAATTTAATATCGAAACTTTATCCGATGAGATCTCAACATCTTAACAGCTTACTATAATGGATCCACGCTTTCCCGACCGATTCGACCCGAAAAATAATACCAGATGTGTTACTTCCAATTCAGTGCCATTTGTACAGTCGGGTCAAGTGATATTTTATTTCTCAATAACTTATTATACCTACATAAAATATTTAAAGCAAATGATTTTTTTTAAGTAATATAAATTACTTATAAAAAAAATTATTTGACCGAATTCCCGCCTGATGCTAAGTAGTGATGCAATCATTGATAGTAAAGCGCGCTAGTTTATTAAGAGCCTATTCACTCTAGCCTTGAATACACTCAAATTGTAGTGTGACAGAAACACCGCTTGGTATATAAGACGAGGCGAAACGCTTCGTCCGGATGTAGTGTTATTTTATTAACCTACATATACTTACTTCTTCATACTCATATATCATTCATTTCTGCAGGTCATAATACGCATTACAGTATTATGAGGCGCTGTTCTGATAATATTTTACTACACCAAGACTCATTATTCTGCTTACAGACACGGTCCTCAACTTCAAGCCTAAGTTTCGGCGACTTGGCGATAACTAGGCGTAAGAAGTTGTACCTGTGCTGTATCGTATTCATTTTTCCTACACAACACAACGCTATAATTTAATATTAAACTTATATTTACATATTCACAATAATATTTTCATTGTTATGACAGTTTTTGACAACGCTGTTGATTATGTCTCTATGACAACTCTTTTTCTTCTAAATTCTTAACTGCCCGCTATCTTTCTATCGGATTTGTTATGCCGAACTCCTTTACGGTATTTGATATTACTTTTAAATATTCAAATATTCAAAATTTTGTGGAATGCTGTTCTGCGAGGTTTCTGAGGAAGCCCTCGCAGAACGTTGACAGTTTTTTGGGTTCAGCTTGAGTCGCGGCCTGGTGCTTACATGTGTTTACTAGTACATTTATAGAGTGTTTTATCTCTGCAGAGCCCTCCTAGGGTTACCCTCTCCCTCGCGGAGAGGGGATCCTCCTATCGTGCTGCTGCCGGCTCTCCGTTGCAGGGACCGGTCCTGCTGTATTTCTGCTGCCTGGTACTGTCTCTGTTGGCGGCGCCACCGCCTCTGATGGCGGCGCCGCTGCTGTAGCCGGACCTCTGCCGCGGGAGCCGCTTTTCGCTGCAGTCTTTGGATCTCCGCTGCTGTTGTCGGCCCTCTCGGTCGCCCCGCTCCTCTACAACTCTTCTGCGACCCTCAACCGCCTGCCTACAGCTGTCGCCGGCCCTCAGCCGCTGGGCTTCAGCCGCCGAGCCTCTGCGCCGGCCCTCTTCGCTGACCCTCAACTGCCTGTCTTCAGCCGTCGGGCATCTGCGCCGGCCCTCTTCACCCACCTTCAGCCGCCGGGCCCTCTGCGCGGCCCTCCGCCGCCGAGGCCGTTACTTGAAGCTTTACTTTTTATATTTTATTGTGTACCTTTTTTATATTTTACTTGTACTTCACTTTATACCCTTCATCCTACATCATTTTTATATTTATCTTTACTTGCTTTGCTATTTTATTATAATTAATAAATTCTTTGTGTCCCTCCTCCCTCTCTTTTACTGTCTAATATGACACGGATCCTGGTGGTGTTAAGAACATAAGGATGGAAACTCGCCGTTGGACGGGTCGTCTGATGGTGGAACGGAGATAGGGGAATTAAATCATGCAATTCCCTCGCACACTCACAAAAATGCATCCTATAGAGCACCGAATGGCTGGCTATTCTACAAAACAAATCAAATCATTTTATTTGTTAACACAGGTAAATAGGTACAGATCTAACATTGAATAGCGCGCTGTGTTAGGCCAGTATACGTACAAAAATATAGTGTTCAGCTGGCTCATTAGAACAAAATTTTAACATCTAAGAATATTCTTTTAGAAATCATGTATAATTATTATTTTTGCTTCAGGCTTTGAAGACCATTTTGAGTTAAATCTGAGTCGCCAATCAGCCTCTTCGCTCGTCTCTCCACTGAATCTAAAGTAGCCAGGTGATATTTTGCAGCACCAGCCCAAATGTCGTAGTCACCATGTTCTGCCGTCACATAGGCATGCAAATCACAATGGGCAGAAAAAACAATAAAACATAATTTTGAATAACAATTAGAAAATTTATAATAACTCCACTTTATAAATTAATAACAAATCATTATTTTTTTCACAGTTAATTTAAAAAAGGCATGTCATTAATTAATTAGGTACGTCAATGGATATAATGTAAGCTTTTTAAAATAAATAGACTTACTTAAAAATAATAAAATATTTTTTTAAATAATATTTTTTTTAATAATAATTTATTTGATCAATTATTAGAAATTGTCAGCAATAACTAATTGCTGATAACTTAAAACTTCTTAACTATCCCATATTCTTTAATATACCTCTTCTTTATTTTTTAAAGATAATTTAATCAATTTGCACACAGATCGTCTCTTATTTGCGATCGGTAATATCCGAAACTGATACCGACAATCGAGTTCAGGAGGACAATTCCCGTTGTTTAAAACGTTTAGAATGAAAATGATTTAATCTTTGTGACTAGACAATGTTAAAAATGTTGTTGAAAAATGACGTTGTTAACACCACTACGATCCGGATGAAGCGTTTCGCCTCCTCCTTTATACCGCGTACATCGAGGGACGGGAACAATTTGCCAGCGGCGGTGTTTCCGTCGGACTAAAATTTGAGTGTCTTCAAGGCTAGAGTGAATAGGCTCTTAATAAACTAGTGCGCTTTACCATCAACGATTGCATCACTGCTTACCATCAGGCAGGATTGCGGTCAAGCGCTAGTTTATAATATAAAAAAAAAAATGTTAAATTGGAAGTGCCCATTCTCGTATTTTTATAAACGTTCCCAGTTAGATTTTACTTTCAATCTATTCTATTCGATAGTTCCAGCTTCAAGGATGAGGTGTTTCGACTATTCCGACTTGGCTGGACAGCGATCGGGAACTCCGTAGTATCAATCGCCTAAAATACCTCAGTGCTTAAAGACAAAAGTCCAATGTGTGTGTACCTCACTATAGACCTCATTCCCTCATAAGAAAGCTCAAGATCGCACAGAGAGCTACGAAGAGGGCTATGCTAGGTGTTTCTCTATATGGTCGAATCAGGAATGAGGAGATTCGTTGAAGAATGAAAGTCGCCAACATAACCCAGCGGATCAGCTCTTTGAAGTAGCAGAGGAAGCAGCACATAGCACGTAGAGCCGATGGCCGATTGGGTAGAAAGGCTTTTGAATGGCGACCACGTACCGGCAAGCGCAGCGTTGAACACCCACCGACTAGAGGGTCGGATGACACACTCACAAGATGATAATGATAATTCTATTATTCTCTAATGCAATAATGCCAATGTCAAATGTGATTTGAGACACCAGTCAATCTGTCAAAAACAATCAGCCACCAGAAAACCTATGTCGGAATGTATATTGTAGAGGTATTTAAAATATACATTTTGACATTGATAGTTACTGAGATGAGATTGCGACTATTATTTGAATGTTTTTAATTACGGAAATTGACCTTCAAACTGTGAACATACAAAAAATTACGAGATTTGTCTGATATCGCATTGAAGTGTGATTTAGCAGAGAGGTGTAAACGTTTATAATTTGCCTCGTCATCCACGATGACCACGACGCCACAGTACGATATAGTAAGCAAACAATCTTATTACATCACTAGCTGTGACCCGCGGTTTCACCCGCGTAAGCCTCGAACCGAAAGAGCTCAGATAATATAAAACAGCGCATGTTAAAATAACGGGAGCAATATGTACGTCCGCGTTTGCTCCCGTTTTCGCAACATTTTTTGTTCCTGCTCTGCTCCTTTTGTTCATAACGGGATTTTTTATAGCCTATGTCCTTTCTCAGGCTCTAGACTATCTGTGTACCAAATTTCATTACAATTGGTTCAGTAGTTTTGGCGTGAAAGCCGGCCGCACAGGCAGACAGACAGAGATACTTTCGCATTTATAATATTAGTATGGATTAGCGGCCGCCAGCGACTTCGTTCGCGTTGAGTTAGTTATGCTCCGCTCCTATTAGTCGCAGCGTGATATTATATAGCCTGAAGCCTTCCAGGATTAATGGGTTATCCAACGCAACATTTTTTTCAAATCGGACGAGAAGTTCCTGAGATTGGCGCGTTCAAACAAGCAAACTAACAAACAAACTATTTAGCTTTATACAGTAGTATAGGTAGATTAGCGTAATCAGCCTATAATATTCTCAATGCTGGAGAACACAGGCATCCTTTCGGCAAGAAGGACTAGTCAGTAATCTACCATTCAGGCCCAGTGCAAATTGGAAGATTTCAGATGATTGTCTCGTGCATAAATGCGTTTAAGAGGGTAGCACAGAACAAGTATCCTAATTGCGTCGAAACCAATATTAATCAAATACTTTTCGAGGACATTTATTGCTAATTCATAGCTTCATTATGTTTTAAAAAATTGCATGTTCAATAACGTATCTTTTTCTTTTATGGCTTCGCACCGTTTGTGCATTTTGCCAATGTCATCATCATCATCTCAGCGTATAATCCCGGTCGCATCCGCGGCTTTCGCGTTGGAGCCCGGAGTTCGCTTTCCTACTCATACGCTTCCATTTCGCACGATCACTGGCATCCCGTGGTGTGAGATTGTTGGCACGCGTGTCATCTCTTACAACGTCAAGCCAGCACTTCTTTGGTCTACCTCGCTTGTTCCGGCCCGGCGGAGGCGCCATGGCAAGACATTTGTTACCCACGTAACCTGCCGGTTTACGTGAGACGTGACCGTACCAGCGCAGGCGACTCTCTTGCAGTTTGTCTGCTATGTCACGGACACGGAGACTGCCACGGAGACTGCCACGGATGCGGGAGTTTCTAATGCGGTCTTTCCGAGTAACTCCACACGTCCACCGCAGCATATTCATCTCTGTGACACGCAGCTCCTGCTTGTGTCGCTCAAGCACAGGCCACGCCTCACTGCCATACAGAAGGACAGGTCTAATGATGGTCTTATAGATAAGCTAGCCTTAAGCTTAACCGGCATTTTGGGGTCACAAATGACACCTGTCACCTCACGCCATTTTGCCCAAGCTGCGGAAATGCGTGCTTTAACGTCGCAATCAATGTCGCCGGACGCGTGGAGCACAGACCCCAAGTATTTAAATTGGTCTGTGCACTCGACCGTGTCTCCGCCTATGCACACAGGCATAGGGTCTATGGTGTTGCTGGTCATGTACACCGTCTTCGCCACATTGAGTTTAAACCTCCGTTCTCAAGCGAGTTCTTCCACGCATTTACCTGCCGCACCAACCGTTCCCTGTCCGCGTCTGCCAGCACGATATCATCAGCATACATGAGCAACCAGCGAGGTTGCTCATGTGAATTCTTGATGCTGTCTGACAAGACATCTAATATCACGCTGAATAGGAACGGACTAAGGACGGATCCCTGGTGTACTCTGACGGTGATGGGAACGGGTTTAGTGTCGCCAACAGAGGTCCTAACAACGGAATCGGAATTGAGGTACATGTCTTGAATTATGTCAACATAGGCTTCTGGTACCCCTTTGGACCTCAGTGCCCACCAGATCACCCCGCGAGGGACACAGTCGAAGGCCTTCTGCATGTCTAAAAAGAGCATATGCAGAGGCGTGTTCTTCGATCTGTATCTCTCCATAGTGATCCTTAGGGCGAAGATAGGGACCGTTGTTCCGTACCTTGGACGGAACCCTTATTGACACGTCGAGACAGCACACTCCTGCCGGATCCGGGAGTCAAAAATCCTCTCAAAGATCTTCATGGTGTGGAACATGACCTTTATACCGCGATAGTTGCCACACTCCTGTACCGAGCCCTTGCCTTTGAAGACTGGAGTAATAATACTCAGTCTCCATTGGCTCGGGATTTTGCCGGTAAGGAGTACGCGGTTCAAAAAGCAAGTTAAAATGCCCACACTGCGAGGACCCATCGCCTTCCATGGGACTCCATCAGCTCCGACAGCTTTCCGATTCGCCATGCGACGAAGAGCCGTGTGGACTTCCTCAGGCGTTATCGGGGGCACTAATCCAAGGTTCGGAGGGAGTTCCGGTGTCTGCACCTCTTGGTGCTGCTTATTCAGCAGCTCGTGAAAGTACGTGCGCCATCTCTCCTTCATCGCACGATCCTTGCAAAGCAGGTTGCCAGTAGGGTTTTTTACACAACGGCACTTGGATACATCCAGTGCCGCTTTCACCCTAGAATGTGCCAACTTGTAAATGAGCTTCTGCCAATGCATCTAGCCATTTGTCACGTAATGAATTGTTCATGTTGAAAAAGACGCCGAGTGGGTCACTCGGCGTCTTTTTAGCGTCGTCTTACTAGGAAGATTTGAAACAAAGTCATGATGTGGCTACGATATTTTACTGTTCTTTATAAATTATTTACTGATTGCATTTTTTACTACATGGATCACGCACTTTTATTTAGTAAACAACACTATAAATAATTTTAAAAGTCCAATGAAAAATGTGCGTTACATTCAGCTTGACTTTCCCGCCAAAACTCCCCAATAACGTATCTAACAACGCAATGCACATTGTTGAACATTAGAGCTGAGAATTGTGGCACTTCGGAAGAAAAAGAGGAAACGAAGTTTCGTCTATCTTCATCTCTCTCAAAACTCATCAATCATCTATGAGGAAAGAAATAGTGCTAGACCGAAAGCATAGGCCATCTCTCTCACTCTTTTCAAATAAAAAAATTACTACAGATTATACGCGTACGGCATGTCCATTAGAATTTGTCTATTAGTTACCTCGCTATTAGAATGATTCTAATGATGATTAATACATTGAACATGACTATCGCACCAGGAATACCGGCCTTTATGTGCAGATTTATATTGAAGTAGGTACACAAAAATCTTTACTTAATTTAATAACGTAACTGCTTCATATGATATCGGCAAATATTTTGTTAAAACACACACGTTTTTTATCTGCATTTTGATAAAGGAAATCAAACAGACTGATTCTATTTTAAGACCATTTTGATATAAACTGCTGACTCGTTTTCCAAACTCATCATTATCATCAGCCTCTACACTTCCACTGCTGGACATACGCCTCTCCGCCAGCCACTACCAGCCACCTTTTTGATGTCGTCGCTTCATCTCGCCCAAGGGGCCGGCGTCCTACGCTACGCCAAACTCATACCTAGTCTGTTACTAATTTCCCGTTACAATAAATTTCTAGAGCATGTACAAAACAGTCCCAAACAAAGGTATTGATTTCATGCGGTTATCGAAACTATGTGATTCAATTTAATGGCCAATGACAGGCACATCTGTGTAATATGAATAATGAATATTTCGTATCTGTATGAGAATCATGACGTATTAGTTAGAAAGTTTATCTACTAGTTTACTTTGACTATTTTTTAACTATACTAATTTAAAAAGCTGAAGAGTTTGTTTGTTAATTTGAACGTGCTTATCTCAGAAACTACTGTACCGATTTGAATTTTTTTTTTTTTGCGTTGTATAGCCTATTAATCCAGGAAGGCTTTTTAACGTCACGCTGCGACTAATAGAAGCGGAGTAAAACCAACTCCACGCGAACGAAGTCGCTTGCGGCCGCTAGTAAATTATAAGAGCTTGGCCGCAATCCCGCCTGATGGTAAGCAGTGATGCAATCGTTCATTGTCGAGTCGGTCGTAAGAGCCTATTCTCTCTAGCCTTGAAGACACTTAAATTGTAGTCCGACGAAAATACCGCCGCTGGAAAAAATTTCCAGTCCCTCAATGTACGTGGTAGAAAAGACGAGGCGAAACGCTTCGTCCGAATCGTAATGGTGTTAACAACGTAAGTGTGGAAACTCGCCACGGGTCGTCTGATGATGGAATGGAGAAGGGCGAATTATATCATGAAATTCCTTCGATACACGATACACTGATACGATACATTTCTTCAATTGAATAACATCGCATGAATAGGCGTGTCTGTATGTTCATACAGATATTTATGCATACATTTATGTAAGCCATTTGTGCAAGCCTTACTTTATGAACTATAAAATACTCACTCTTCCATCGCTGTATATATACGAAATTGCTGTATTCGTTAAAACTAACCCTAAGCTTTTCCCGAAGCTGTCTGATACAGTAACTAATACGCGCAGTCGCCATGATCAAAATAGACTGCGTGTTCTGAAAGGCAATACAGCACTGATGCGTAAAAGTATATTTTGCATGGCGCCAATGATATACAACCATTTACCGAGCTATCTGAAGGAATTAAACATTAATACATTTAAAATACAGCTGAAAAGTTTTTTGGTAGAAAGGGCATATTATGATATTTCTGAATATTTGACAGAGAAGCTAACATGAACTAATGTACTTGATTTTAATATTTTAGATTTATTTTAATTTCACTGACATTTTAAATAAGTATGACATTTTAAACATTTTTTTTTTTTACCACGTGACATTTTTAATTGTATATTGACTACCTTGACATTTTTAACTTCATCGTTAGTTTTTATCTTGATATTGGTATTTGTATGGCTTCTGTGTCGACATCATTGTTATAATATTGAAATGTAATTTAACTTATTGGATAGAAAATTGTTATAATATAATTTATTGAGTTTTTCGGCTTAAGTATGTGACATTTTTGCATACCTGATAATGGTTGAATATGACGGACAATATTTGAAACTACCAGCTAATGTATTTATACTCGTATTCTAGCAAAATAAATTATTATCTTATCTTATCTTATCTTATGCTTAAGATAATCATCAGCTCTTAGTCCACTGTTTAAATAGGCCTCTTAATTCGGCTACTTTCATCACTTTTGAAGGTTGTATGTATTAGAAACCCACTTGTTGTTTACAGTTTGAATTACTATGGCAACTTGTAGACTAACACGTTTTTTCTAAAGCGCTGTTTATACGCCGAATTGTAAAAACCCTTGCCAAGAAGGTATAATTGACATCACATCAAGCTGCTACAATCTGTCCAATTTCTTTATTAGATTTTCAACTTTATCGCTTAAGCTATATTTTAAAAAGTATTCCACATTAGTTTGTCGCCGAGATAAAACTGCGGTTAAATTTTAAACGTTTTAAATGATGAGAAATCTACTCCGGCCTTCTACTCACATATGCACACCTGCATAGTTTTTTGATAACGCGTTCCACGTATTGTTTTTTTTTTTATATATTATAAACTAGCGCTTGACCGCAATCCTGCCTGATGGTAAGCAGTGACGCAATCGTTGATGGTAAAGCGCACTACTTTATTAAGAACCTATTCAGTCTAGCCTTGAAGACACTCAAATTGTAGTCCGACGGAAACACCGCCGCCGGCAAATTATTCCAGTCCCTCGATGTACGCGGTATAAAGGAGGAGGCGAAACGCTTCGTCCGGATCGTAGTGGTGTTAACAACGTAAGGGTGGAAACCAGCCGTGCGACGGGTCGTCCGGCTCTCCCGACACTCCCCAAAATGCATCCTATAGAACACCGAAAGGCTAGCTACTCTACGCCTGTGCTCTAGGCTTTAGGTTTACATGACACCAGTTTATCTTTCGATCAGCGAAAATTTCGTACCGCAATCAACCTGTCAGTAATCTAGCCAGTATGACGGTGTTCGTATAGCATGCATTTTAGAGAGTGTGCGCGGGAATTGCATTACTTATTTTCCCCATCTCCGTTCCATTATCGGACGACCCGTTGTACGGCGAGTATCCACCCTTACTTTGTTGATACCACTACGATTCGGACGAAGTGTTTCGCCTTGTCTTTTACAATAGCGGCTGTATTGAGGAATGGCTAGAGAGTCGCCATGGCGCCCTCCTGACGCAGGTCCTCACCGAACACGGTGTTTTCATTTTTTTTTTTAATCCATACTTTATATTATAAATGCGAAAGTAACTCTGTCTGTCTGTCTGTCTGTCTGCTGTCTGTCTGTTACGCTTTCCCGCTTAAACTTCTCAACCGATTTTGATGAAATTTGGCACAGACAATCTTTAGACCCTGAGAAAGAACATAGGCTACCTTTCATCCCGGAAAAATTTGATGTTCCCGAGGGAAATCTAAAAAGCGCGATATAACCGAACTCCACGCGGGCGAAGCCGCAGGCGGAAAGCTAGTTAGTTATAAACTAGTGCTTGACTACAATCCCGCCTGATGGTAAGCAGTGATGCAATCGTCCCAAAACGCACTAGCTTATTAAGCCTTTTCACTCGAAAAACTGAGTGAATAGGAAGGAATACGGCAGTTGAGCGAGGTGATGCAATGTTGCACACGCTCTCCGAGTGTGTAGCTTGGGAGGAGCAGCGCCGTGTCCTCACAAATGAAGTAGGAGGCGACCTGACGCTGCCGGCAGTAGTGCGGAGGATGGCCGGCAGCGCAGAGTCGTGGGACGCGGTGGTGTCCTTCTGCGAGGACGTGATGTCGCAGAAGGAAGCTGCGGAACGGGAGAGGGAGATCTCAACTCCCTTCCCGGGCCGCAGAAGACGCACCGGGCGCCGAAGAAGGGCGGATAACGCCCTCTTCCGCCCCCCATGAATGGGTCCACGGGCGAGGGACATGGGGAAGTCTCCGCCCCCTATTCGATGGACCCCGAGGCGGAGGCGCGCGCGAGTGTCAGCGCGCGCCTCTGAGGCGATGCACGGGGTAGCTTAACACCCCACTACCCCGTGCAGGAGACGAGGCCCGAACAGACCGGGCCAGCACGAGAGTGTGGGGCTGCGGAAGAATTTAGACTCCCGCGGTCCCACGCGCGCTCGTGATAGAAGATACACCGGGGTGGTTTTAGTCAGTAAAAGTCTGACAGACCCCGTCGCCCACCCTAGGGCGGCGGACATACTATGAGGATTTCCACCCCGAAAAAAAAAAGGTGATGCAATGTTAAACCCAAACACGACCAAACAATGCTGCGCTAGAGAGAGATTGATCTGGAGACTTTCCACGACCAAACTCCCGACACAACAACATTTGGCGCATCGTCCCCGCCACACATCGCAACACAACTGCTCAGACCCGTCCTCCGTACGGCTTCACCAGACATCATGCCGGAACACGACGAATCGCTTGGCGGCAAGACTTTATCTGGTGGGTGGTAACTTATGCCGGCGGCTGATGTTGTTTCCTACCACCGGAAGTGGTCGGTGTTTCGAGAAGTTCTTATTTAGGAAAGGCGGGAGGAAACGCCAGGGTATTACCACTGTGGGGATTGCCCTAAGGACACGGTGGAGCATACGGTGGAGATCGGGAGGGGTAGAGCACCGCCGTATCCTTGTGTCGGTGATCGGCGGCGATCTCTCGCGTCCGGCCCTGGTTCAGGCCATAGTCCGGAGCACGTGAGGTAACGGGAATCCCAGCGCCCTCACTTCTCTAGCCACCGCAGGAGACGCCCTGGTCAAGAGACATCATCAAACTCCCGGCAATAGTAGGCGCGGGCTTGCCGGCGGCAAACAGTGGGTACAGCCGGTAAGGACCAGGCCCGGGTCGACGGCGCGCTGTGTTTCACGTGCGCCTAAAAGAGATGTCAGCACATTGTGACGGGGTCCACGAAGACCGATGCATCCTGGGTCAGGGTTGCGGGTTGGTTAAAAAATAAACCATGGCCCTGGCGCATAGGCATGTGAAGAAACACGGGTGGATTTTAGTCAGTAAAAGTCTGATACGCGCTTCCGCTCCACCTAGAGCGGGAGAGGTAATTTCATGCAAATTTCTCATCCAGAACAAAAAAAAATGGTAATTAGTGATGTAATCGTTAATGGCAAAACGCGCCAGTTTATTAAGAGCCTATTCACTCTAACCTTGAAGACACTTAAATTGTAATCCGACGGGGAGAGTGGGGAGAGGTCTCAGGCAAATTGTTTCTGTCCTTAATAATAGTAATGTACTGTTATTTTATAGTAAACCTCCAATTAAGTGATGTTAGTTTGAATAGATCTTATTGATTTAATTTATAATATAGTCCAACTCACCAACCAACCACCAACCAAATCAAACCACCAAACCACTTCAAAATCAAAATCACTTCAAATGTTAGTACTGTAAACATGCCATATCCTTAGGAAGTTTGCCTTAACTGTTGTATCATCAATTTGAAATACAAAACTTACGCCTTTTCTCAAATAATTGCCATTATCTTCACATACTTCGTCTTGTGCCTTTTGCCTTGTCACTAAAAAGTATTCTATACCTGTCAGCTATGCATTTGATTATCTTATGACAGTGTCAGTGTGTGGAGTCCTCGTAGTCCAACTTTGAGTCATAAATGTTGAAACTTTTGCCCATCGATAAGTTATGAAAAAGAATACAAAAAAAAAATTAAGAACTCTGAGTTATATAAAATGTGTTGTCTAAAGCGTTGAACAGTCTTTGTTCAGGGCTACTACTTTATTAATTGCTTGAAGATTGAATTCAAAGTGGTGGCTTTAGACAATTGAAAATAAGTAAGTACATATTAAATCAACTGTACATTTCTTCTTCTTCGGACTATAGAGGTCTGCATATATTAATATATTTGCACTATGCAGGGATCGAACCCGCGCCTCATTGCGCAACAGCCGCGTTCGCTACCGCTACGCCACGGAGGCTGTCAAATGAGTGTTTATTACTTAATAATAGAGCTTAAAGTATCACATTGCCGATTTGTACTGAAAATCTCATTTTTTTTGTTTTTTAATTATTAACAAATTCATTTAATCACTTAATTACGATTATTGTCTATACATTGCTGCCATCTAGGTAATAGGAAGACCATTTTTGCCTTTGGGATAGAACTCTGAGTATCTAGACTACACAAACTGAGTTAAAGCATTTTGTACTGCCTCCTGGGAAGAAAACTTCTTGTCACGTAGCTAATTGTCCAAATCAGGAAAAAAAAATGGTAGTCCGTTGGAACAAGGTCTTGCGAATACGAAGGATGACAAATGGTTTCTAACTGCAGTTTCTGAAGGGTCAAAGTGGTTTTTCGTACTGGATGAGGTCTCACGTTGTCATGGATCAATAATGGTGAAGATCGATTTTCGATTGATTCAACAAAGCAACAAAAGTTTCCATAAGTATTTCTTGGTTAAGTCGAATAACAAAAACAATTGAAATTCGATATTCAAATTTTTAAAAGAAGAACACTATAGTAACCATGTGAATAAAGTTGCATTTAAAAACCTCAAACCATGAAAATTCTATGTCAATTCAAAGAACATATTGCAACAAAACGGTAATTTCATACTTTAACCACATAAACAACTTTTCTTTAAAACAGTCTCTGCATCTGTATATTGCAAATAAATCCTTACCTTTGCGGGAAAATATAAACATTAGTTTTATTAAACTTCTGAGGAATTATGTTATTGTTCTTGTTGTTATTGTTTCGTAATGTCTTTGTGGTTCATATTACAACGAACAGTATTATTTCGGGGGTCGTATTTTATCAGGTACGATTTATACAAATTGCCAATTCACGATTTTGATATTTGTACTCAAATGTATCATCATGATTAGTGAAATGGATTATTAATGATGTGAAATGTTGGTATTATTATGATTATGTTCAACTCGCAACTTAGCCAGTCGTACCTACCCATTCGTATCCACTTTATCAATAAAAGGTAGGTGGTTCTATAAATAGATTACTTTCAAATTCCATTAAAGAACATTGATAGAACCACCTACTGAACGACAATGGTCATCTTCCAAGTATGTTAGTGGTATTATAAGGATTGAGTATGTCACAGGCAAGAAACGGGACCTTTTGAGATTATAATTATTTATATTTATAGAATATTTAAAGAGAACCCTGTCCGATCCGTGAAGGTATTGTTAGACGCCGATAATATAATTGATTCTACTAATGCCTACAAAGCCGGGCTAAACTTAAAAAAAAAACTTCTAAAAATTAATATTATTTCGCGAAAGCATTAATTTTAATACATGTGCGGTAGGCAATACATGCGCGAGCGAAGGGGGGCAGGGCACGCGGCGCGCGGTCTCATCGCTCATAATAAAAATTACGGAATTTGGGGAAGTTGGAATTAATTCGCGGAAGAAAAAGGTTATTATGGTGGTTTGGTTACTATGATGATTATGTAAAATTTCATATTTTATTTGGTCATGTGTTTCATCATCATCAACCTTTTATCGTCCCACTGCTGGGCACAGGTCTCCTCTCATACAGAGAAGGATTGAGCGTAATCACCACGCTTGCTCAATGCGGGTTGGTGATTTCAGACTTAAAGTCCAGGTTTCCTCAAGATGTTTTCCTTCACCTTCAGTCATTCGTGTTCAAGATATACTTAGAAAGTAGGTACATATAACTTTAGAAAAGTTACATTGGTACTTGCCTGACCTGGAATCGAACCCGCGCACTCATACTTGAGAGGCTGGTGTTTTAACCACTAGGCCACCAGGACATATCATGTGTTTACCTAACCTTTATTATCTTTATGGGTTGGACGGGGTTTTCTTTACATATTGTATAAATTATTGTACACCAAAAACAAAGATTACCTAAAAAATACATTCTACGCTACAAAATATACAATGGTTGGCCTTATTGCTAATGCAATCTCTTCCGGGCAAACTTAAAATGGCCTGAGATTTTCCTGGACATAAAATGGAACCGTCGATAGCGCGTTGACCATATTTTTGTAGGGAAAACCAGGTAACATAACAAGCTCATAACTTTGTAATTATCCATGATAGATGGCTCCGTGGTAGGCCATAATATCGGCTGCCGGCAGAAGTTACCACCCACCAGACAAAGTCTTGTCGCCAAGCGATTCGTCGTGTTCCGGCGCATGTTGTCTGGAGAAGCCGTACGGAGGACATCGTTGGTCGTGTTGTTGGGTTTAACATTGCATCAACTCGCTCAACTGCTGTCGTCCTTCTTACTCAATAAGATTTTTATGTGAATAGGCTAATAAACTTGCAAGCACTAGTTTATAAATCTTAAAAAAAAAAGATTTTTGAAATTTTGTATATCGTGTTTCGGATTTCGCATATATAAAAAAGTACCTAACGTTGTACATCCAAAATTATACATACCTACATACTGAATATATAGATAAACAACGAAAACTAAAAGAACACGTAAGTGATTATAGTTAGTACCTACAAGTTCACAGCGCTAAGAAGTTTTGTTCCTTCTATAAGACTTTTGAACACCTGTAACGACTGCGCGCGTTTTATATCTACTGAAAATAGATTCCAAAATGCCATGCCGTCCATTCCAAGCCCCTGGATAGTAAATGAATTATCAAGGAATGTTGTAACTATTTCGTTGTTTGATGGTTCAACTATGTCTGTCTGCCAGATTGTCAATACTTTTTTTTCTCAGAAATATGTGCAGGTGTAAAGTTTAAATTAATATCAAATTTGAATAATATATCTGCTAAGACTCATATTCAAAATTTAATAATTTATTGAGACTCATAATTAAAATCAAACACTTTATTGAGATTTATTGAGACTAACTGCCTCATTGCTTGAAATAAGATTGAAAAAAAATTTCATACAAAAGTTTTACATCACAAAACAAAAAAAAAAAAACATAAAAAATTTAAAAAAAAAAGCAAAAAAGAAAACTGTCCAGTGGGCGGTAGTAGATGTCACACGTCTTCAAATTTTTGGTTATAGTACAAGTTCTTCTTCTTCTTCTTCAGCCCACAGAGGTCCACTGCTGGACAAAGGCCTCCCCCAAGGATTTCCACGATAACCGCTCTTGTGCTGCCTGCATCTGGTTTCATCAAAACGTTTTTCTTCACCGTTTTTAGAGCAACGGTGATGATATAAATACGAGAAAATAAAGCGTCCATCTTGGTTTAAACGTACTACTCGTAAGTCGTAGTACGTTTATTGGTTGTCATAGGTAATTGGCAACCAATAAGGTTAGATAATAAAGATAAGGAGCCGTGGTAACTCAGTGGTATCGCCCCCAATTACTGTGCCGTAAAAAGCGAATAAACTCCTTTCATAACCGATTTGACTTGTATTCCGTAAGCATAAAGATGCCATTTAGGAGAAAAAAATATTGGTCAAAATACCAACTATTTATTGCAGCAACCCTTTGGAATGCCACTAACGCAATAGAAGTCAAATTCGGTTCAATGGACTGTAAAAAAGGTTTGTAAAAACTGTAATCTTATTTCGAACGGAGTACCTATAGTGTAAATGAAAACGGGCTTAATTAAGGCAAATAAACCCAAAGCGTCGAATCCGCAAATTCTAAAGTAACAGTTATAAAGTTAATTTGAACGCTTCCTTTGATTTATCATCCATTTTGCTTACGACCTTGTTCATTTCGTTATTCACGATAAATTAATTTGCTTCTCTGAAATCATACAGATATTTGTGCTCTGAGTTCTAGAGTACACATTTATTTCATTAGTATCTTCTTTGAAGTTGATATTTGAACGCCTTGTTAGGTTTAGATTAGGAGCTACTCGACACTTGACTTTTATCACTCTTGTTCTTGGGAATTAATCAAAATAAAATTGTTTAAAGCTTTTGTTTTGTGCCATTGCTAGCATTCATCAGTCCCTGTTAACATTGAGCTGACTGAACACGTAGACACCCCAAGTTGGAGTCTTCTATGAGTGTCCACAGCCATTCATCATCATCAACCTTTTAGCTTCCCACTGCTGGGCACAGGTCTCCTCTCATACAGAGAAGCATTGAGCATAATCACCACGCTTGCTCAATGCGGGTTGGCGATTTCAGACAAAGTCCAGGTTTCCTCAAGATGTTTTCCTTCACCTTCAAGTCATTGGTGTCCAAGATATACTTAGAAAGTACATATAACTTTAGAAAAGTTACATTGGTACTTGCCTGACCTGGAATCGAACCCGCGCACTCATACTTGAGAGGCTGGTGTTTTAACCACAAGGCCACCACGACTACACAGCCATTAGATTCTGAAAAATGGGCTGGTGCTGCAAAATGCTACCTGGTAATTAAGGAAGTAAGAGGCTAATTCGCGATCCAGATTTGGTCAAGATCAAAACGGTTTCCAAAGCCTGGAGCACAGGAGAAAAGTAGTCAGCCTGTTGGTGTTCTATAATATACATTTTGGAAAGTGTGCGAGGGAATTGCATGACTTAATTCCCACATCTCCGTTCCATCATCGGACAACCCGTTTTCTCTGCGTCCGTGAGAGAAAACCGTGAGTGAAAACTTACCTACCTTACACCTAAGTTTTCACTCACGGTGAGATGGTTACAAAATGATGGATAAAAAATCGCTTTGCTGGTCTAGTTATTAAGAGCGTATTCACTCTAGCCTTGAAGACACCTAAGGGCCTGTCAGTTAACCGAAAAAGATCACAGACATGCAGTTCCCTAGACTCGACGGTCATTGCGAACCCAAAGTCTGTGGCTTGACCGCAATCCCGCCTGATGTTAAGCAGTCATGCAATCTTTGATGGTAAAGCGCGCTAGTTTATAAAAGCCTATTCACTCAAAAAAACTGAGTGAATAGGAAGGAAGATGACAGTTGAGGGAGGTATTGCATTGTTAAACCTAACAACACGACCAACGATGCTACGCCAGAGGGAGATTGATCTGGAGACCCTCCACGACCAAACTCTCGATACAACAACATTTGGCGCATCGTACCCGGCACTCATCGCCACTCTCGTCCTCCGTACGGCTTCACCAGACAGCAGGAACATAAGGAATCGCTTGGCGGCATGACTTTGTCTGGTGAGTGGTAACTTCTGCCGGCAGCCGATGTTATGGCCTACCACCTAGAGAAGTGAACTTCATTTTGGACCGATTCAAACCAAGTCAGATGCATTACTCCATGTGATTAATTTAACCGCCACAGTTCTCAAAACGGCAAAGGAAAACATTGAACCACACTGGCATCCTACAACAAAGGTCATATGACATCTACCAACCTTCACTCATAATCATCATCATCATCTAAGTGTTAATCCCAGTCGCATCCGTAGCCTTTCAGCTTTGGAGTCTGGGGTCCGTTTTACTAGTCTAACTGCTGATTTTGGCTAAACTTCGATATTTTACATGAAGCGACTGCCGTCTGACCTCCACACCCCGAAGGCGATATCGAAACATTGCAGTTAGACCACTTGTTGGGTCTTTTGAGGGCTCAAACAACCCGTAATGACTGCCATCTACCAACCTTCACTGACGTCTCAAAAACAAAGAAGACTTGTGTCAAAATAGTTGGAATATTACATGTGTGGCAGTTAGACCAATTGTTGGTCTTTTGAGGGCTCCAACAACATGTAACGACTGCCATCTACCAACCTTTACTGACGTCTCAAAAACAAAGAAGACTTGTGTCAAAACAGTTGAATATTACAGGTTATTATGTGTGTTCATGTTACAACCGTAAGCCAATACATGTTATAAATGTGGAATTCCTTTGAGGTATCAATTAGGGATAGGATCCGCTGACGCCAAACGGTAATCCGTCCCCAAAGGACAATCCCTTTTACTAATTTCGCACTACTAAGTCCCCAGTACACACGATTTATCGCCTGAGATTTCAGAGGTAACCAACGATCTGAATTACTTTAGGTTATGGGTAATGGTTTTAATAATTAATGGTATTAACAACACGCGTGTACCTATATGTCAGATCAATTAATATTTAAAGCGACGGGGACGCAGTAGTAGTTATAAATCGTGGGTTCAAACACAAACTGGCGCTTTACTTTGTGTAAATTATTTTGTCAGGATTTTGAAGGTAACCACATGTTATAATGTTGCACATGCTGGGCCATATAAGCCTCCTCTCTGTAGGAAGGAGTGAGCCGTAATCTAACACACGGGCCCAGTGCGGCTAAGTAGATGAAATGAAATAAAACGCAATCGTTTATTAAGCAAGTAGGATCACTGATCACTTTTACACGTTATATGTATTTTTTTTTTTTAACTATATGAAGCCGGCATTTCCTAACTGACTACCTCTGAGAAGAAATCATCATCAACCTATTTATCGTCCCACTGTTGGGCACAGGTCTCCTCTCATACAGAGAAGGATTGAGCGTAATCACCACGCTTGCTCAATGCGAGTTGGCGATTTCAGACTTAAAGTCCAGGTTTCCTCAAGATGTTTTCCTTCACCTTCAGTCATTGGTGTCCAAGATATACTTAGAAAGCACATATAACTTTAGAAAAGTTACATTGGTACTTGCCTGACCTGGAATCGAACCTGCGCACTCATACTTGAGAGGCTGGTGTTGTAACCACTAGGCCACCACGACTTATAAGAAGAGAATAGAAGAAGATAATATGAGAAGAAATAGCCGAAACAAACTCAGGGATCATCGTCTTTTTTCAAGTCCAGACATTAAAAATGAAAATGTTTATAGTAATTTACCTTATAATTACGCATATTGCTTAATAACAATGCTTAACAGAGCGAGCAGCTCAGTCCCAAGCTTATAAGTCTTCTAAATAATCTGTGATTTTATAATACCCCTTTTTGCAAAGTTTGGCCTTTAGATGTCATATGTCTTTGAATGTTTGGTTCTAGGACCTGCCAATTTTAACACATTTTTCATTCATTTCATTCTTTATATAGTTGTGCCCCGAGGTTTCATCCTTGTAATTTAAAAAATTGATAAAAACCTATTCTCATGCGTGAATATACGAAATTTCATTAAAATCTTTTCAGCTGTTTTGGAGGAGTTCGCGGACAAGCATAGTGATAGTTATATTCTATATTATAATAGATATTATTTACTTTAATACTTGATTTTAATTTAATCAGGACAGGTCATACCAATCACCAGGCTTCTATGCCACTCCCATCCAGGTTTCGGCTTTTAAGATTTTTTTTTTATGAAGAAGGTAGATTCATTTTTTATTGTTACTGGCTTTATTAGTGGTATAATCTACTAGCTGTGCCACGCGGTTTCAACCGCGTAGGTTTCGATATGCTCCGCTCCTATTGGTCGTAACGTAATGTCATATAGCCTAAAGCCTTCCTGGATTAAGGGACTGTCCAACGCAAAGATTTTGTCTAATCGGAGCAGTAGTTCCTGAGATTAGCGCGTTCAAACAAACAAACTCTTCAGCTTTATGTATTTGTATAGAAGTATAGATTAACACATAAATATTATAACCAGACAGGAGAAATAGGCCGCGACCCCAAATAACCCCTGAAAAAAAAACATTGCTGCAAAACCCACTGCTAAACAAACCAATATAATGAGATAACCCTGTTACGAAAAATGGCTGACTCCAAATACACGTGTATTTCTATACACGTGTAAGGTGTACAAAGTTTCACATGATCGTTAAAGATATGAATTAAAGTTAATGAAGCCAAAAAAGATATTCCAGGCACCAATTACAGACACTTTTGAATTAAAGGGGTCAGTCAGTTCAGTACAATTCAGAATATGAAGCTTTGCCAATTCCAAAGTCTGGCAGATTCGAATGGATGGGCAAGAAATTCCCTAGACACTTTATTCCAAATATTGGTCACATCATTTAAGTTTAGATTATATCAAAATATATTTCTATTCGTTTTTTTTTTTTTTTGTATTGTTGCACCACACTAGAATTTTTTTCTGTATCGTGGCTGCGTTTACATAAATTGAAAGTCACAAACACAAACAGCCAGACCCGGAATACCTGTAGGCGATATTACGGAACTGAAACGTCCATCACAATGGGCCTCATACGAAGGCTCGGAGTCACACAAAGGGCAATGGAAAGAGCTATGCTCGGAGTTTCTCTACGTGATCGAATCAGAAATGAGGAGATCCACAGAAGAACCAAAGTCACCGACATAGCTCTGCGAGTCGCTAAACTTAAATGGAAGTGGGCAGGGCACATTGCTTCTAGAACCGATGGCCGATGGGGCAGTAAGGTTCTGGAGTGGCGGCCACGTACTGGAAGACGCAGCGTAGTTAGGCCCCCAACAAAGTGACCCGATGACCTGGTGAAGGTCGCGGGAAGCCGATGGATGCGGGCAGCACAAGACCGGGCAGCGTGGAAAGCCTTGGGGGAGGCCTTTGTCCAGCAGTGGACATCTATAGGCTGAAGAAGATACAAATATTTTTTCCAGCCACTGCAGCAATCGTGTCGTCAATTTTTTTTTTGTGAAGTCACGAGTTGTGGAGTAATTTAAACATAACATAATATAATAAACATAATAACACAATATGCATCCATGCACTCAAAATTACTCCACAACTGGATGATGCTGGATGATGACACAATGGATGATGATTATTTGAATGACATTTTAGATTTTGAGTATTGTCATTTAAAGGTATGGTATTGCGCTATTCTTGAATTTTTGACGACTTTTTAGTCTGTTAACTTATTTTCTTTTTTTTTACACTTTTGGTACGCTTGCTTGCAGGCAGAATATAAGTAACTGTCGGGCTTTCAGATCTTCCCGTGTTAAACTATTTATTTTCTATCAAATAAATAACCTTTTTCGATTGTTACAAACTAATGCATTGAAATAATTGACCCACACGACGATATAGCACCAAAAACGGTAGCCAGAGCTGAAGCCCCGGTCTGTCGTACCCTAAAAGTGCTGAATGCCCTTTTGATGGCCAACCCTGAATGTGATGTGTTTGCGGATGAATGGAAGAAGCTTATGCGTGTATGTTTGGTTTTCTGTGAAAGAAAGTATGCGAGAGAGTCCAGAATGGAAGAAGCTTATGCGTGTATGTTTGGTTTTCTGTGAAAGAAAGTATGCGAGAGAGTCGAATGGAAGAAGCTTATGCGTGTATGTTTGGTTTTCTGTGAAAGAAAGTATGCGAGAGAGTCCAGAATGGAAGAAGCTTATGCGTGTATGTTTGGTTTTCTGTGAAAGAAAGTATGCGAGAGAGTCCACTATTCCATGTTAGTTTTAGTACTTAGTAGTTTTTAAGTTAATAAATGTAATTGTTTGTCTCTATGTTAGTTAATGTAATTGGTTTTGTACCGTTTTAGCTAACTATAAATAAATAAATAGCGATCCGTCAACACGCTTTGGTTGTTTATCGCATTTGGAACGATCGGCGAAGGCACCATAACTACTAAATTGCCGAAGTCGCCGTGGGCTAATAGTTTCAACATCGTTTCAGTACGTAACAATCAGAAAACTCTCCGATTCAATTTATCGCAATTTGTACGTAACATTGCTGATTAACCGAGAATACCTAGAGGAAAATGTTCGCAGAAATTCAGAGGTATTCTGAAACCCTCCTTGTTTAGACGTAATTTCAGCACCTTGAGTCAGAATTAAGGTGCTTGGTGGCGAAATACAAAATAACGTTATTTAGCTCCAACGTCGACATTTTTTATTTAAGCAAGTATTCATACTAAGCTTCAAGTTTATTAACTTAATTGCCAAGTTTCAAGTTTATTACTTAAATAAAATGTATTTGTAATAAAATGTATTAAGCTATTCACCTCCATAGAAGTTTGGAATATCGTTTGGAACGTATTCATAGACCGACTCGAAAGATTATTCGTGTAAATTTTCGAGTATTTCAAACCGCTCATTTTATCCTCCCGAGTAAAATTTATTACCTGTATTTCACCCCATTACGGCTAGGTTTTTGAAAATGGTTTTGTGGTAGGTGGTAGGTGGTCAATTTTATGGTCTTGAAGACTGATTTGGTCTGAAACACTGAGTTTCGAGTTAATCGGACCGCTTATTTTAATTTTTTCATACTAACTTTGAGTTCTCCGTTCAAGGGACAGTTTAAAAAAAAAATGCTACATCTTCATAATTTATTTACATAAATAAGTATTCATGCACGCAAGTTTATGAAAAATATTTTTCATACAAACGAAATACCATTAAAACATTACGAAACTCTTCAAGAACAGCATTTTCTCTAATCTTCACGTCTACGGAAGCAGGTTTCTAGGCTATGCGTTGATGTATCAGTCAGTCAGGAATAAAATCAACTGTCTAATTGTCATAGCCTGTGATAGGGAGACCAACAGAGAAATCATAGTAATAAGCATCCAGTATTTACAATAAAAGAACCCTAAAAAAGGAAAGGGGAAGACCGCTTGTATGGTTGTTGACACTGCTACGATTCAGACTAAACGCTTCGCCTCGTCTTTTAAACCGCGTACATCGAGGGACTGAAACAATTAGCCTGCGGCAGTCTTCCCGTCTACATACAATTAAAGTGTCTGTAAGTATAAAGAGAGCAGCGGTGGCAATGGTTGCGATTTACAAGTTCTAAGTCTGAGGTTCGAACCCCATCAGGCAATTAACATTGTGTTAATTATTTCATCACCACTGCTCCCAAAACGATAAATGAAAACATTGTGAGGAAACCAGCATATCGTAAAGCCAAAAAACAAAACTTGGAAGATATGTGTCATCTACGACTGGGCCCGGCTGGTAGATTACTGCCCACTCCCTCTCACCGAGATCAGGCCTGTGTCTCAACAGTGGTAACATTATAGGGTGGTTACGCAATAGTGAACAGGCTTTTCTATACTAGCGTGCTTTACTATCAACGATTGCATCACTGCTTATCATCAGACATTATTGCAGTCAAGCACTAGTTATAAATATTTATAAAATAAAAAATAAAAATGGGTTTCATTTCCACAGTTTACCAACATTCATTGCGTTCTTTACGTTGTTGACCGTATACATTTTATGAACAAACGGAGCAATGGATTAGTAATACGCTTCAAAATGATTCCAACTGACAGTAATAGGGTGTTCGCAATTAGGGTGCTGGTGTTACTCACACAATTAAGACAAAGCTAACAAAAATACATTAAGAAACTGTTGCAGTGTGGTTACCGAGCGCGCCACGCAGCTTACGATAGATCATGGTACTGCGCATGCCTGCGCAACAAGGACAGCCAAATAGGATAACTTGCTCATAACTTTGTGGTGTTTCATGATATCTTTTTGAAATTTTGTACATAGATTCAACGAACAAAATATAGTGTTGTAGGTATATGCTCGGAAAAATAGCCTATTTTACTAATATATTTTTAATAAACTTAATTAAAACACTGTGCTTTGAACGTATGCATTGTTATAAAAGTCATTGACGGTCACCTGTGACGGCCAACAATGGATTGGATTCTATTGTCTGCTAGTAGTCAAAGCAATTCTATTCTTATCTTTGAAATGAACATTCCTATTGCCATATTTTATGGCCAATTTATGCAATGAAAGGTAACGTGATTTTCAGGTTTTAATCATGATACTTACTATCCTGTGTATGCGTGTCTGTCTAGCTTTCAAAAGTTTCAGAAGTCAATGTGTTTTTATTATACTTCATTCGCCATGGCAGAAATAAAAAATGTTGTTTTTGAGGTACCTACTGTATAATAAAAGTACAATATATGTGTATTGTGCTTTGTAAGCATTGATAAAATATTAAACAGATACGATATATTCTAACAAACTGACCAAAAAAAATGTGCCGAACACAGCAGCAGCACACGTGCATATTTTTATTCGGCATACATTGGTACAGTGCGAGTGAGATGAAGCGCAATCTAAAGCATAGAGAAGAAAAAGATGGCTAGTGTTTGTCGTTTGCGCTGTTAGTGTTTGTCGTTTGTTTTTACGAGTGTATCGAGAGTGACTAAAGCGAGATGCAGGACTTACCTCCTTTTGTACGCTTCATTTTTAGTGCGCTAGTGACATATCTACCTTAGTTTAATATTTTATCAATGTTTGTAAGTGTAATATTAATGCTGAATTTATTATAATATCTAACAATCAACTTATATGTTATTTTTTGCATATCCTTACTAATATTATAAATTGGAAAGTAAGTTTGTTTCTTCCGCTTTCACGACGTAACAACTGAAGCGATTGCTTTGAAATTTTGCAGACGTAAAGTTAGCAGTCCGGATTAAAAAATAGGGTACTTTTTATCGCGGAAAAATTTGATATTCCCGAGGGAAATCTAAAAAGCGCGATATAACCGAACTCCACACGTGCGAAGTCGCGGGCGGAAAGCTAGTATACAATATGTAAAGAAAACCACATCCGACCCATAAGAGTAATAAAAATTAATAATAGGTTAGCTAAACACACGACCAAATAAAATGTGAAATTTCACATAGTCGTCATAGTAATAATACTAATGAATTTTGAAATAATCTTTTTTTTCGCGAATTAATTCCAACTTCCCCAAAATATGATTTTTTTTTAAAAGTGACATCACCATTTTCGACGGTATTGTTATGAGCGATGCAACCACGTGCCGCGGGCCCTGCCCCCTCCGCCCGCGCATGTATTGCCTTATTGCCTACCGCACATGTATTAAGTTACCTCCTTTTGCGAAATCATATTTAGGTATGTTTAATAACATAAATATGATTTCGCAAACTTAAAAAAAACCCTTAAGGGTTTTTTAGGTTTAGCCTGCCTTTGTAGGCATTAGTAAAATCAGTTATCGATACCTAACGATACCTTCACGGATCGGACAGGGATGTCTATATTTTAATAATTACAAATTAGTGCTTGACTGCAATCCTACCTGATGGTAAGCAGTGGGCAACATTTGGCGCGGCATACCCGGCACACATCGCAATACAACTGCTCAGACCAGTCCTCCGTACGGCTTCACCACAAATCATGCCAGAACACGACGAATTGCTTGACGGCAAGACTTTGTCTGGTGGGTGGTAACTTCTGCCGGCAGCCGATGTTATGACCTACCACAGAAATTATCCCATTTGAATGATCTATCTTCTAAATTTGTAGGGCTTTTAATTAATTAAATTTTTACTTGAGCTACTAGTATCAATATACAATCACCCTAAAAGAATCAGGGATTATCATTTCCTGGGTCGCTATCCATTTTACTATAAGTCTACCAAATCTGAAATGTTTCCTAATAAAGCCATTCGTTGTGGCAACAGAATATTTTCTTTATTTTCAGAGTATTTTTCTGGGTATAATAGATAGCTTCCGTTAAAATACGTAGCTTTTGTGAATGCTACATTACTTGTTTTTTGCCGATTTTAATTTGATTTCGTTTTACGTTTGTTTGTTTGCCATTGTTATTGTGTGTTATTATTTGAATATTTATTATTATTATTATTTTTTTAATTCGTCTTTTAAATTATATGTTTTACATCTTTTTTTTAAATTATAAACTAGTGATTAACGGCAATCCCGCCTAATGATAAGCAGTGATGCAATCGTTGATGGTAAAGCGCCCTAGTTTATTAAGAGCCTATTCACTTTAGCCTTGAAGACGCTCAAATTGTAGTCCGACAGGAACACCGCCGCTGGCAAATTGTTCCAGTCCCTCGATCTACGCGATATAAAAGACATCTCTGTTTCTATGAACCTCTTTTGTCTAAAGCTAACCCTAACGAAGTATAAGTCAGCACCCTAATTGCGTAACAACCTTTAATGTCAATTTGAAGCATATTCCTAATCCATAGCTTCATATGTTTGTAAAATGTGTCTGCTCAACTACGTAAATAATGTAATGCATATTGTTGAACTGTCAGAATGAAACCCATTGCTACGGAGTTGCGTTACACAATTACCCTGCTGTTAAAGAACAGTGTTAGTATTGACTAATACTTTTTGCTGACTCCAAAAATGTTCTTCAGATCTTCTTCCAAACCTGATGTATATTTTTGGAGAAGTACCTCCTCTTTCTTCTTGCGAGCGCGAAAAAGAGGCAGCCTCGCGATCACATGCCCCCTGTCGCCGCACGAGACGCGTGGACACAACAGTGAACTCCCGCCGCTGTACGCGCCGGTTTGCGAGCGGCGAGCAATGGGTACCTTGCCGCCCGGTAAGGACCAGGTCGAGTTTCAAGCGAGCCTCAAAGAGATGTCAGCACATCATGACAGGGTTCAATAAGACCAATACCTGCCATGGCCGCGGGTTGTTTGAAAGAGAAACCGTGGCTCATATCACAGGCAAATGTAATATAGGTAGATTTTAGTTAGTAACAGTTTGACTCGCCCTTCCGCTCCTCCCAAAACGGGAAAAAACATTTTAGAATGTTCCACACAAAAAAGAATCTTCACCAAAACAAACGAAAGAACAAAATCATTGTAGATAATAAAATAAAATACGACTTTTTCATATTATTTTGGCTTACATTGCATGCCAAAAAGCCTCCATTTAGATATAGAAATGCGTTTAGTTGAAGACACCTCTCTTCCCTTACATTATAAATAAATTAGCAACAATGATTTTAATGATGTGTTAGTGGTTATATTGTAAGGAAAAAATCATGAGAAAATCTTTTAGTCCTATTAACGAACCATGTAGATAGGTTTAGTTTGCATCTTGTTTATATCCAAAATCAAAATACAGCCAATAACTAAGTCCCGTGCACACACAGGTCATTAACATTTTAATATCCCTACGGAATATCTCTCGTTGAATATCGAATTGAAAGATCGACTTCCAACCGTCCCTCCAAGGCTTAACTTGACGTTAAACAAACTAATGAAATATTACCCATACACCCACGGATTTATTGGGTAGCACATACATAAACTGAAAGCGACCCACTTTTCAAAGTAGTGTTTTAGTTTAATTGATTAATTTATTTATCAAAACTTTGAGGCCGCCCCAGCCACAAACCACATGCTTCTGGCGGAACTACCTCTCGTTCCCGCATGGCCTATGGGAGTGAGTCGAAACTTCTAGAATAGCCTATAAGTTTCCTTTGGACATAGACGTAACAGGGCTGCACAAGTGTATTTTATTTCAGTAACCTCTATTTTCTGACCAAATCCTATTGTTATAACATGGATCTTTGTGTATGCCTATGGCATATTCAACCAATTAATTTTAGGGCTATTTTGAGACAAAATATAACAGGTGCAAATGGATAGATAACTTGAATAATATTAAATACTAACCCATATTCTCCCGTGGGTGTCGTCAGAGGCGGCTAAAGGAACTCTTACCCGGGAAGCGTGCAGTAGCACTTCTCCTGTGGATTATCAAATTACTGCGATCCCCAACCCGACTGCCAAGTGTGGTGATTATGGAAAACCCCCAACAAATGTAATGGAAAACTTTAGTGGAGGCCTTTGTCCAGAAAGTCTTTACAAAGTTCTACTTTTGAGATCTTTTTCATATTTTTGTAACTTACGGTTCAAAACATAGAGCGGGTCATATTTTGTTATTTTGCAGTGATTATTTCCGAAAATATTAACTTTATCAAAAGAAGATTTCAGTAAACCCTTATTCATTTTCAAACAGCTATTCAACAACATCAACAATACCTATCCAACTATTGTTGTTATCACACATTAGGGTGGAAATAAAAAAAAAAAAACAGTATCCGCTTTACGTGTACCTATACGCACTTTTTAATTTTGCACTTTGTCTGCATGATTGGTAAACTACTGGTATATTGGTACCAAATTTCAGCTTTATAGAAAAGTCTATTATATTATTATTATACTATATAATTTTAATAGAGGTTGCAGATATGATTTACGTAGTAGAGGGGCAAACGCTTGAGACGTTATTTTTTGATGGCGGCACATGGACGGAGACGCTTTGGAAAGTGGGGTTCGTCGAACGGTCACTTTGCATCGAGACGCGGATCAATGCACTTCTCCGAACCGAAACTGTCGGTTTGCCTATTTAAATTGTTATTATCAAGATCGATGGGTATATTTACTCGTCATGCTTTAATTAAAAACTCACCTACTAAATGGAACCCGTACTACCACACCAAGATGCGGACGACCCTATCGCACCGCCGTCGCTAACGTCGACATACATATAATTTAATAATAAAAAGTTAAAAAACTAAAACCCAACTACGACAAAAAACGACGCTGAAAAAGTATAAAACAAGATTTTCAGAATACTGAACTGAACAAAGTTGCTAATGTAGTTGCAAGTAAATGGACACAGTAGACTCTACCAAGATGCCTTCGTTGTAAATTGACAATAATGTCTTATACTATTCTGAAGTATGCAATATTCACTATTTAGAGATAAATTTTCATGTTTGGAAAGGCGTAGTCACACGTTACATATACCTACCGTAGCACTTTCATAACGTGTGACTGCGGTTTTCCAAACATGAAAATTTATCTCTAAATAGTGAATATTGCATACTTCAGAATAGTATCGTAAGATATTATTGTCAATTTACAACGAAGGCATCTTGGTAGAGTCTACTGCGTCCATTTACTTGCAACTATATTAGCAACTTTGTTCAGTTCAGTATTCTGAAAATCTTGTTTTATACTTTTTCAGCGTCGTTTTTTGTCGTAGTTGGGTTTTAGTTTTTTAACTTTTTATTATTTGTACTATTTTGGTGTTAAACTGTATTTGTGGCGCATAATATTAATAAAAGTTAAATTGACGAACTAAAAACTAGGTAGTTAACATACGACATCTCTTTTGACTTATGTATCGGCATATAGTAATAATAATAATAATAATATATTTATTTGCCTAAAAACACGGTATACAAGGATGGTATCAATAAAATTTAGAACGAACATGTTTTGCCAATATAAAATAAGCATGCAAATTTTTCAGAATATAACTGACATTAACATTTTTTGTCAATGAATTCTTTTACACTATAAAAACTATTTACAGATAGCCATTCGTACATTTTCTTTTTAAATAATGTAGTATTAACGTTTTTGATATCATTGGGCAACTTATTATATAAACGTACACACATTGCAAGACAGCTTTTACTATATTTAGATAGCCTCGGAATATCACTTAGTACGAGCCTGCAGGGGTCTCGTCGGTTTCGGACACAAATGTCATTTGCTTTTACAAATAAATCTTGATGTTGCCTAACAAACATGCATATCTCATAAATATAAAGTGATGGTAACGGTAACAAACCAAGTCTTTTAAATATTGGTTGGCAGGAGTCATCCGGTTGAAGGCCACATATTGCTCTTATGCATTTCTTTTGAGCGACAAATGCTCTATTTACATCTGTACCATTACCCCACATCACAAGACCATAGCGTAGTAAAGATTCTACATACGCATGGTAAGAAATAATAGCAGTTTTTAAATTCGTTACATTTTTAACCTGTTTCAGCGCATAGACGAATTTATTAATTCTAGTGCTAACATTATCTACGTGTTCTTTCCAATTAATGTCTTTATCTATTGTAACACCCAGAAATTTGGTATGTGTTACTTCCTTAATTTTAGTTATATTCAATTTTATGTTGTATTTATTATTATTTGATTGATTAAATTGAATGTAAACTGATTTATCTAAATTCATTTTTAAATTATTCATGTCAAGCCAATTTAATAACATATCTATTGTATTATTGATATCTAATTCATGATCTGCAATGGTACTTTTCATTCTATCAGATGTCACTATGATTGTTATGTCGTCAGCAAATAATACGCATTTATGCTTGGTTATTTTTATGATGTCATTTATATATAAAATAAATAATAATGGGCCTAGTACGCTTCCTTGTGGAACACCATACTTATTAACCATATATTGCGATGAGTAGGATGTCATATCTTTAGTTTTGGTAATTTTATTGATTATGACACGTTGTTGTCTATTACATAAATATGACGATATCCACTGTAGAGGAGGTCCCCTAATCCCGATGTTCTCTAACTTATCCAGCAATATTTTGTGTGACACCAGATCGAAGGCTTTCGATAAATCAAAGAAAAGACCAGTAGTGATTTGGTTCTTGTTGATATTCGAAACTATATTTTTCATAAGGGTGAAAATGGCTAAAGACGTGGATTTATTTTTTTGAAACCCAAACTGCTCATCAATTATTATTTGGAACTTATTGCAAAAATTAACTATTCTTTTGTACATACATTTTTCAAAAATTTTGGAGAAGATAGGTACTAAAGTTATAGGACGATAATTATCGATATCACATTTATCTCCTTTTTTGAATATCGGCTTTACTATGGATAATTTTAATTTATCGGGAAAGCTCCCAGATGTAAATGACATATTGATTAGGTGAGTTAAGATCCCAGTCAGTTCATTACAGCAGGCTTTTAAGATTTTTGTGCTAATTTCATCATAACCTTCTGCTCTGGTATTGCTTAAACACATTATTTCCTGTCGAACTTCACTTTCCAGCATAGGTTTCAAAAACATAGAGTTGACACTTATATTTTCCCTAGAGTTTGGACCAGCACTTTGTTGAGTTCGTGCGTTATGCGTTAAATTTGCATAATGGCTGTTAAATAGAGAAGCCATTTCTACCGGGTCAGTAACTACAGCATCTTTTAACTTTATCATTTCTATGTTGTCTTTGAGGGTAGTACTATTTATTTCATTTTTAATGACAGTCCATGTGGCTTTACACTTGTTATCCTGTGTGTTAATATATTTTATATTTGCGTTCTTTTTGATCCGTAAATACATTTCTTCAGCAAATTGGAGTAATTTTTGTATCTAATTTTATTAATAGAATTTTTAGTTTTGTAATACTGGTAACGTAGCCTCCGTTTAGTTTGGCAACTTAGACGTATTCCTCTGCTTATCCACTTTTGAGTGTTTTTATTATCGCGGTTCACTCTAACTCTAACCTTTGGGAAACAGAGGTTGTAGAATAGGCTTACCAGTTCATGGAAATCACTGAATGCGGAATTTGCATCAGTATCTTGATAAATCTCAGACCAAGTAAGGTTTACCAAGCATTCTTTGAATTTACGAACGTTATCTAAGCTGTAATCTCTTTTAGAAATGTAGTATATTGGTGCTTTTTGTAGTTTATGTTTAGTAGGAAAGCTTAACATTTGCGCCGTGTCATGATCGGAAAGGTACAGGGGTAGTACAGATTAATATGTAGAGATATCCTATTTTACTATTTCGTAGCGCTTGAAGCGTAGCGCGTATAGCAACGGTTTCACCGTATGAAGCTCCCGGTTTTTCGTAGTAGCGACGCACATTTGCGTCGATGGCACCGAATGGGTCA
Source organism: Sesamia nonagrioides (assembly GCA_017933935.1). Classification (NCBI taxonomy): domain Eukaryota; kingdom Metazoa; phylum Arthropoda; class Insecta; order Lepidoptera; family Noctuidae; genus Sesamia; species Sesamia nonagrioides. Next base: position 358,375 of record JADWQK010001408.1, on the reverse strand, counting down.
TGAATTAGTGGATGAGGCCGTTAGTATAAATAGATTGGATGTTTTTCTAACGGTGGTAGGCCATAACATCGGCTGCCGGCAGAAGTTACCACCCACCAGACAAAGTCTTGCCGCCAAGCGATTCGTCGTGTTCCAGCATGATGTCTGGTGAAGCCGAACGGAGGACGCGTCTGAGCACTTTGTGTTGCGTTGTGTGGCGAGTACGATGCGCCAAATGTTGTTGTGTCGGGAGTTTGGTCGTGGAGAGTCTCCAGATCAATCTCCCTCTTGCGCAGCATGGTTGGTCGTGTTGCTCTTGGATTTAACATTGCATCACCTGGCTCAACGGCCGTCATCCTTGCTATTTCTAAGTTTTTTAAGTGAATAGGCTTAATAAACTAGTGCGCAGGCATCAAGGATTGCGTCACTGCTTACCATCAGGCAGGATTGCAGTCAAGCGCTAGTTTATAATTATTTTAAAAAAAAAACTTATATTAAGAGGACCTGGGAAGATTTCTTAATCTATCTAATTCTGCTAACGATCGACTGTCATGTGGATTTTTAAGTAATTTATTATGATCTAAGGCACTTATAAATAATCCCTCTATGGTTTTAACTCTACTGAGAGCGACATAGGCCTGTCCTTTAGCAAACAATGACTTTCCTAGATCTGTAACTTTTTTATCTAGAGTACAACCTTGTAATTTATGTACAGTACAACCCCAAGAAAGAATCTTTCAAGAAATCAAAATTTGCCCAGAACCCCTCAAGCCGTCAAATTCAGTGAGGCAAAGCTCGATTTTGATAAGTCCGTTAGTATCTGCTTTTATGGATGCGTCGTCAAATTGTATGAGAACAGCGCTTGGCTGTTCTCCTGTTCCAACTGATCGCGCCGAAGAGCAGGCCATTCGAAGGCCTTCACCACTTCCATCGCTCCGTTTACCAAACCCTGGTTTACATTCAAATTTCTACGAAGCATTACTCGGGATTATGTACAAACATAAAGTACTCGTGAAGCTCTTTCAGATGATACCAAATACGGTATATTTATTTAAATTTTGTATTAACATAGAACTTTTTGTCCGCTAGAGGGCGTAATGCTAAATTTGGTGACAAGCTTTATAGCTCATAACCAACAGAATATCAAGGCCCTTCTAATGGATCTGCAGTGGTCTTATTCTGATAAGTAGTAAAGAAGCTATCTATGAACGAAAAGATGTGAATTATATGCAATCAGCCCATGAATACAGGTAAAGTCACAAGCAAATGCTAGTAATATATATATATTTAAAATGTACAAGTTAAGCCCTTTCAAATGATACCAAACACGGCATATTTATCTTAACTTTATTTTTTTACTCTGTATATTTTGTCCGCTAGAGGGCGCCACGTTAGATTTTGTGAAACTCCATATAGCCTATAACCAGCAGACAATTAAGACGCTTCTAATGGTATATCATTTATCGAATTCGAATAAGTAGTTTAGAAGTTACGAGGGAACAGATGAACATACATACATACATACATACATACATAGCCTGTCAAAATCATAACCCTCCTTTTGCTTTGCCGTAGTCGGGTAAAAATAGTCACAGAGATTATACACCGACAGCTAAGTGTGTGTTTTTTATGTAAATAAATAATCAATAATTCGACAGCAATACACCTCAGCCAACCTTCAGTATTAAATCCTTCCAAAGGTTGTCATTAAAAGATCGCTCTTGACGATAACACCGCCCATTGTGTCACCCTTTGACCAACATTTCCACATTTATTTAATCTGAATCTAAATCATAAAATGTGAATGTTAGCATGTAAACATTGGTATTGAATATGTTTGAATATTAAATTAATATTTGTATAAATTATTGTATTCATTTTATAACGAGTACGACCCATCATACGGCGAGTATCCACCCTTACGCTCTTGACACTACAAGGTACGATCTGGACGAAGCGTTTCGTCTCGTCTTTTAGACGCTTCGTCCAATGTGTAGAGGCTATTCAAAAGGAATTAAATATCCCAGTTGCGTTTGAAAATAATATGGAAGTTCTGATAGACCAGGAATTACAGTTTGCTACAGAAATACCACTATGGAATTACGGCTGAGCTTCTGAAAGCGGGTGGAAAACCGGTTCTTAAAGCCCTTTAGAAGCTATTTAATTCCGTCATTCTTAAAAGCGAGACGCCTATGGCGTGGCATAGGAGCGTAGTGGTGTTGTTTTTCAAAAAGGTGATAATACCCTCCTGTCCTGTCATCACGAATCGTCTCGCTCGGAGATTCGACGACTTCCATCCTCCCGAACAAGCAGGCTTCCGAAAAGGCTTTAGCACCATAGACAACATACATACGCTGCGGCAAGTTATACAGAAGTCCGAGGAGTATAACAAACCACTATGCTTGGCATTTGTGGACTATGAGAAGGCCTTCGATTCGATTGAGACTTGGGCGGTGCTATTGTCTCTCCAGAGGTGCCAAATTGATCATCGATACATTGAGATGATAAAGTGTTTGTACAAAAACGCCACCATGTCAGTCCGTCTCCAAGATCAGGACTCGAATCCGATCCAACTGCAGCGTGGAGTGAGACAAGGAGATGTTATATCTCCCAAATTGTTCACTGCTGCGTTGGAAGATGTCTTCAAGCTCCTGGACTGGAAGGGACTTGGCATTAACATCAACGGCGAGCACATCACTAATCTCCGTTTTGCAGGTGATAACGTGGTTTTTTAAACGCTTCGTCCAATGTATAGAAGATATTCAAATGGAATTAAATATCCCCGTTGCGTATATATTTGAAAATAATATGGAAGTTCTGATCGACCAGCAATTACAGTTTGCAACAGAAATACCACATGTTCACAACTTATAAAGGCGACTCTACAATAATAAAAAGTTAAAAAACTAAAACCCAACTACGACAAAAAACGACGCTGAAAAAGTATAAAACAAGATTTTCAGAATACTGAACTGAACAAAGTTGCTAATATAGATAAATTTTCATGTTTGGAAAACCGCAGTCACACGTTATGAAAGTGCTACGGTAGGTATATGTAACGTGTGACTACGCCCTTCCAAACATGAAAATTTATCTCTAAATAGTGAATATTGCATACTTCAGAATAGTATCGTAAGACATTATTGTCAATTTACAACGAAGGCATCTTGGTAGAGTCTACTGTGTCCGTTTACTTGCAACTATATTAGCAACTTTGTTCAGTTCAGTATTCTGAAAATCTTGTTTTATACTTTTTCAGCGTCGTTTTTTGTCGTAGTTGGGTTTTAGTTTTTTAATTTTTTATTATTTGTACTATTTTGGTGTTAAAGTGTATTTTTGGCGCATAATATTAATAAAAGTTAAATTGACGAACTAAAAACTAGGTAGTTAACATACGACATCTCTTTTGACTTATGTATCGGCGTATAGCAATATGTAGAGATGTCCCATTTTACTATTTCGTAGCGCTTGGAGCGTAGCGCGTATAGCAACGGTTTCCCCGTATGAAGCTCCCGGTTTTTCGTAGTAGTGACGCACATTTGCGTCGATGGCACCGAATGGGTCATGAATTAGCGGATGAGGCCGTTAGTATAAATAGATTGGATGTTTTTCTAACGGTGGTAGGCAATAACATCGGCTGCCGGCAGAAGTTACCACCCACCAGACAAAGTCTTGCCGCCAAGCGATTCGTCGTGTTCCAGCATGATGTCTGGTGAAGCCGTACAGAGGACGCGTCTGAGCACTTTGTGTTGCGTTGTGTGGCGAGTACGATGCGCCAAATATTGTTGTGTCGGGAGTTTGGTTGTGGAGAGTCTCCAGATCAATCTCCCTCTGGCGCAGCATGGTTGGTCGTGTTGGTCTTGGATTTAACATTGCATCACCTGGCTCAACTGCCGTCATCCTTGCTATTCCTAAGTTTTTTAAGTGAACAGGCTTAATAAACTAGTGCGCAGGCATCAAGGATTGCGTCACTGCTTACCATCAGGCGGGATTGCAGTCAAGCGCTAGTTTATAATTATTAAAAAAAAACTTATATTAAGAGGACCTGGGAAGATTTCTTAATCTATCTAATTCTGCTAACGATCGACTGTCATGTGGATTTTTAAGCAATTTATTATGATCCAAGGCACTTATAAATAATCCCTCTATGGTTTTAACTCTACTGAGAGCGACATAGGCCTGTCCTTTAGCAAACAATGACTTTCCTAGATCTGTAACTTTTTTATCTAGAGTACAACCTTCTAATTTATGTACAGTACAACCCCAAGAACGAATCAGCGGTAGCATTTTACGCTGAATTTGCCCAGAACCCCTCAAGCCGTCAAATTCAGTGAGGCAAGGCTCGATTTTGATAAGTCCGTTAGTATCTGCTTTTATGGATGCGTCGTCAAATTGTATGAGAACAGCGCTTGGCTGTTCTCCTGTTCCAACTGATCGCGCCGAAGAGCAGGCCATTCGAAGGCATTCACCACTCCCATCGCTCCGTTTACCAAACCCTGGTTTACATTCAAATTTCTACGAAGCATTACTAGGGATTATGTCCAAACATAAAGTACTCGTGAAGCTCTTTTAGATGATACCAAATACGGTATATTTATTTTAATTTTGTATTAACATAGAACTTTTTGTCCGCTAGAGGGCGTAATACTAAATTTGGTGACAAGCTCTAAAGCTCATAACCAACAGAATATCAAGGCCCTTCTAATGGTTCTGCAGTGGTCTTATTCTGATAAGTAGTAAAGAAGCTATCTATGAACGAAAAGATGTGAATTAGATTCAATCAGCCCATGAATACAGGTAAAGTCACAAGCAAATGCTAGTAATATATATATATATTCAAAATGTACAAGTTAAGCCCTTTCAAATGATACCAAACACGGCATATTTATCTTTACTTTATTTTTTTACTCTGTATATTTTGTCCGCTAGAGGGCGCCACGTTAGATTTTGTAAAACTCCATAGCCTATAACCAGCAGACAATTAAGACGCTTCTAATGATATATCATTTATTGAATTCGAATAAGTAGTTTAGAAGTTACGAGGGAACAGATGAACATACATACATACATACATACATACATACATACATACATACATACATACATACATACATAGCCTGTCAAAATCATAACCCTCCTTTTGCTTTGCCGTAGTCGGGTAAAAAAAAAAGCTATAAACGAAAGAGAAACGTTGCTATTGGAGAAAAAAAAAGTCAATTTCACAAAGCTGCCGATTTCGAAATACTAACAGAAATACCAAAATTTGTTGCTTGCTAACTATTATAGAGGGCAATAAAAAAAAGTTAAAAAACTAAAACCCAACTACGACAAAAAACGACGCTGAAAAAGTATAAAACAAGATTTTCAGAATACTGAACTGAACAAAGTTGCTAATGTAGTTGCAAGTAAATGGACACAGTAGTAATGTCATACAATACTATTCTGAAGTATGCAATATTCACCATGTAGAGATAAATTTTCATGTTTGGAAAGGCGTAGTCACACGTTACATATACCTACCTACCGTAGCACTTTGACAACGTGTGACTACGCCTTTCCAAACATTAAAATTTATCTCTACATAGTGAATATTGCATACTTCAGAATAGTATTGTATGACATTACTATTGTGTCCATTTACTTGCAACTACATTAGCAACTTTGTTGAGTTCAGTATTCTGAAAATCTTGTTTTATACTTTTTCAGCGTCGTTTTTTGTCGTAGTTGGGTTTTAGTTTTTAACTTTTTTTTTATTTGTACTATTTTGGTGTTAAAGTGTATTTGTGGCGCATATTATTAACAAAAGTTAAACTGATGAACTAAAAACTAGGTACTTGACATATTACATCTACACGCACATATAACAACATTAAACTGTTTCCGCCTTCACCGCGTGGAGTTACTCCCAGCTTATGTCGTTTTTATTAGTGTATTACATATTCTAATAATGTTCACACTGCTCTACATTGCATAAAGCGATTCACAGTTCCCGTGATCCGCGCTTTACTCTTATTGCTCATATTTAACATCATTAAAGCATTCTTGTAATTATGTACAAGCATAAAGCACTCGTGAAGCTCTTTCACGTGATACCAAACACGGTATATTTATTTTAATTTTATATTAACACTAGCTGACCCGGCAAACTTCGTTCCGCCTTAAAGGCAATATCACATGACTACTTTTTAAATTAGGACAATTTTAAATAAATGAATAATAATATTCAATGATTCTTTATTTGGGAGCACAATCCTGGCGGTTCTCCGGAAATCTTTAATGTGCTACAATACTCGCAAACAACATTCATTGGCCCAATGCGAACGCCATTGCGCTTTATATGCGTATTGAAACGCTGCCCAATTCAAATCAGTATTTGATGAATTTCTTCTTGTGCTTCGTAAATTATTTTGCGCTTGATCTCTGAGGTTTGCTCGACGATTTCGCATTGCCAACCAATCCGTTTCACGGGCTGCCTCCCTTTGCTCTGGTAAGGAAGAAGCACGAAGTCGAGCCATACTAAGGCTGCGCTCTTCAAGTGCAATTTCTTGCTCTTCTTCAGTTCTTTTTTTTTTTGTTTTGGATGGGAAATCATCAATTGACCTCTCCCGCTCTGGGCGGAGCGGAAGGGCTTGTCAGACTTTTATTGACTAAAACCCACCCGAGTTCCTTCACTTGCCTGTGCAACGGCCAGTGCCATGGTTTCTTTTTAATCAACCCGCAACCCTGTGGACCAGTCCTCGTGGACTCCGTCAAGGTGTGCTGACATCTCTTTGAGGCACGTGTGAAACACAACGCACCGTCAACCCGGGCCAGGTTCTTACCAGGAGGCTAGCTGCCTATCTCTCGCCGCCCGCAAGCCCGCGCCTACGGTGGTCGGGAGTCCAATGTTGCCTCCCGACCAGGGCGCTTCCTGCGGCGGTTTGAGGCGTGAGGGTAGTGGGATTTCCGCTACCTCACGCGCTCCGCCTCCTCCTTTGCCAGCATTACTGCTTCACAGAAGGAGGTGATAGCTTTCCATGCACTCTTGCTCCGGACTATAGCCCGGACCAGGGTCGGACGCGAGAGATCGCCGCCGATCGCCGCTACGAGGACACGGCTGTGCTCTACCCAAGCCGGGCAGTGCTCCACCATATACTCCACCGTGTCCTAAGGGCGATGCACACAGTGGTCACCCTGGCGTTTCCTCCCGCCTTATACGGAACGGGAACCTCCGGAAACAGCCGTGTCCGGTGAGGACCTACGTCAGTCAGAAGGTGAGGACGCCGTGGCGCCTCTTTAGCTACTCCTCAAAGAGAGGACTTACCGCCGCTATTGTGGCGTGCTCAGTGCTGGATTGCGATAATCACACTTTCCACGTCATGCCGTGAGATCCCACCCGAGCTCTGTCCGCTGTACTGCGATTTTTCGCGACAACGGAGTTATGCCTCCTCTCGTCACTCCCACATGTGGGCGAGGGATAGTGTTTCTTCACAATTTAATGGATGTTATTATACATCCATACTAATATTATAAATGCGAAAGTAACTCTGTCTGTCTGTCTGTCTGTTACGCTTTCCCGCCTAAACCTCTCAACCGATTTTGATGAAATTTGGCACAGACAATCTTTAGACCCTGAGAAAGAACATAGGCTACCTTTTATCCTGGAAAAATTTTATGTTCCCGAGGGAAATCTAAAAAGCGCGATATAACCGAACTCCACGCGGGCGAAGCCGCGCGCGGAATGCTAGTATCATATAAAAGTTTCTTTTTAATTACTATTATACTTATAATTACTATTAAAAGAAACCTCATCAAAATATGTTTCGCAGTTTTAAAGATTTAATCATACAAAGTGACATAGGGAAAGAGAAAGTAACTTTGTTTTATAGTATGTAGTGAAGTGGTAAATGGCACAGCAATACAATATTAGAAATTTTGAAGTTGAAGTTTGCTTTGGGGCTTTTATTAAAAAAAATTAAACCGGCAGAGAGTATTTATATTCCTTGCTTTAAATGAATGCATCAACATTAAACCGGTAAGACTTTTTTTTTATATGCTGAGTAGTGCAGCAGTGTGTTTGTACCATTTTTAACAAATGAACCGCTAACTTGTATTTTGACTGAGTTGTTTTGTTATACCATGTCTTATGTCACGTCACACGGGAACGACGGGAACAACGGGAACGGGATAAAAAGTATCCTATATGATATGTCCTTCTCCCAGTTCTTATCTACCTCTCTACCAATTTTGAGCCATACTGGTTAAGCGGTTCTTGAGTTATAAATAGAGTAACTAACACGACTTTCATTTACATAGACTTCATTCAAATCGGAGCAGCCCTTTAGGAGGAATTCAGTGACGCGGACGTACACACGTACAGCAGATTTAAGAATATACCCATGGAAAGCATTGTCATGTACATTTGTAACAAAGATATCATACCTCCCTCTACCCCTAGAGCTCTTGTTTCAGTCTCTTTAAGTTAAATAAAAAATCTTAAATATTTATTTATTTCTATTTATTTTTTTCTCTTTTAGTTCTTAAGTACAATTTTAGTTAAATAAAAAAAAAATTAATATATTTTTTTTATTTTTTCCCCTATTAGTTCTTATGTACAATTTTCTTGTTAAGTCACTAAAAAAATTAAAAAAAGCTATACTTAAACTTGTCTAAAAACAAAAAAAAAAACTTGTGATTGACCGGGTTTGAACCGAGGAACACCAGCTATCGCGAGTAGACCATACCAATATCGACTACGCTACAGCCGCTATGTCAAGCCATGCGAAATTAGCGCCCATATTATGCGTGAAATATTGCGAAAGGGAAAACTCGAAAATATGCGCTTCCCCAGACATAAGACTGAGCTAGATCGATTTTTCGTCCCCGAAAACCACCACATATTAATTTTCAGCGAAATCGTTAGGGCCGTTTCCGAGATCACATGCTTCTTCAAGCGATTAGCGCCATCTGCCGGGTTGATTTGTGAATCTAAACGATCCAGGTCGCCACTCAAACGCATACAGAAACATTCATTAAAATCGGTCAAGCCGTTTAGGAGGAGTTCAATGACATACACACGTACAGCAGAATTATATATATAAAGATAGAACTTTTTGTCCGCTAGAGGGCGCAATACTAAATTTGGTGACAAACTTTATAGCTCATAACTAACAGAATATCAAGGCCCTTCTAATGGTACTGCAGTGGTCTTATTCTGATAGGTAGTAAAGAAGCTATGAACGAAAAGATGTGAATTATATGCAACCAGCCCATGAATACAGGTAAAGTCACACGCAAATGCTAGCAATATATATATATATATATTCAAAATGTACAAGTAAAGCGCTTTCAAATGATACCAAACACAGCATATTTATCTTAACTTTATTTTTTTACTCTGTATGTTTTGTCCGCTAGAGGGCGCCACAGTAGATTTTGTGAAACCCCATATAGCCTATAACCAGCGGAAAATTAAGACGCTTCTAATGATATATCATTTGTCGAATTCTGATAAGTAGTTTAGAAGTTACGAGGGAACAGATGAACATACATACATACATACATACATACATACATACATACATACATACATACATACATACATACATAGCCTGTCAAAATCATAACCCTCCTTTTGCTTTGCCGTAGTCGGGTAAAAACTAAAGCTTATAGTAAAAACAGATTTGAATACGGTCTGTGCATAGAATAAAGAGAGGGCTGTGTGTCAACGACCCTTTCATTTCATTATCTACTAAGATTCATGTTTGAAATTTTCATGTTTGGAAAACCGCAGTCACACGTTATGAAAGTGCTACGGTAGGTATATGTAACGTGTGACTACGCCCTTCCAAACATGAAAATTTATCTCTAAATAGTGAATATTGCATACTTCAGAATAGAATCGTAAGACATTATTGTCAATTTACAACGAAGGCATCTTGGTAGAGTCTACTGTGTCCATTTACTTGCAACTATATTAGCAACTTTGTTCAGTTCAGTATTCTGAAAATCTTGTTTTATACTTCTTCAGCGTCGTTTTTTGTCGTAGTTGGGTTTTAGTTTTTTAACTTTTTATTATTTGTACTATTTTGGTGTTAAAATGTATTTGTGGCGCATAATATTAATAAAAGTTAAATTGACGAACTAAAAACTAGGTAGTTAACATACGACATCTCTTTTGACTTATGTATCGGCGTATAGTAATATGTAGAGATGTCCTATTTTATTATTTCGTAGCGCTTGGAGCGTAGCGCGTATAGCAACGGTTTTCCCGCATGAAGCTCCCGGTTTTTCGTAGTAGCGACGCACATTTGCGTCGATGGCACCGAATGGGTCATGAATTAGTGGACGAGGCCGTTAGTATAAATAGATTGGATGTTTTTCTAACGGTGGTAGGCCATAACATCGGCTGCCGGCAGAAGTAACCACCCACCAGACAAAGTCTTGCCGCCAAGCGATTCGTCGTGTTCCAGCATGATGTCTGGTGAAGCCGTACGGAGGACGCGTCTGAGCACTTTGTGTTGCGTTGTGTGGCGAGTACGATGCGCCAAATGTTGTTGTGTCGGGAGTTTGGTCGTGGAGAGTCTCCAGATCAATCTCCCTCTGGCGCAGCATGGTTGGTCGTGTTGGTCTTGGATTTAACATTGCATCACCTGGCCCAACTGCCGTCATCCTTGCTATTCCTAAGTTTTTTAAGTGAATAGGCTTAATAAACTAGTGCGCAGGCATCAAGGATTGCGTCACTGCTTACCATCAGGGGGGATTGCAGTCAAGCGCTAGTTTATAATTATTAAAAAAAAAAAACTTATATTAAGAGGACCTGGGAAGATTTCTTAATCTATCTAATTCTGCTAACGATCGACTGTCATGTGGATTTTGAAGTAATTTATTATGATCCAAGGCACTTATAAATAATCCCTCTATGGTTTTAACTCTACTGAGAGCGACATAGGCCTGTCCTTTAGCAAACAATGACTTTCCTAGATCTGTAACTTTTTTTATCTAGAGTACAACCTTGTAATATAAGTACAGTACAACCCCAAGAAAGAATCAGCGGGAGCATTTTACGCTGAATTTGCCCAGAACCCCTCAAGCCGTCAAATTCAGTGAGGCAAGGCTCGATTTTGATAAGTCCGTTAGTATCTGCTTTTATGGATGCGTCGTCAAATTGTATGAGAACAGCGCTTGGCTGTTCTCCTGTTCCAACTGATCGCGCCGAAGAGCAGGCCATTCGAAGGCCTTCACCACTCCCATCGCTCCGTTTTCCAAACCCTGGTTTACATTCAAATTTATACGAAGCATTACTAGGGATTATGTCCAAACATAAAGTACTCGTGAAGCTCTTTTAGATGATACCAAATACGGTATATTTATTTTAATTTTGTATTAACATAGAACTTTTTGTCCGCTAGAGGGCGTAATACTAAATTTGGTGACAAGTTTTATAGCTCATAACCAACAGAATATCAAGGCCCTTCTAATGGTTCTGCAGTGGTCTTATTCTGATAAGTAGTAAAGAAGCTATCTATGAACGAAAAGATGTGAATTATATGAAATCAGCCCATGAATACAGGTAAAGTCACAAGCAAATGCTAGTAATATATATATATTCAAAATGTACAAGTTAAGCCCTTTCAAATGATACCAAACACGGCATATTTAACTTAACTTTTTTTTTTTACTCTGTATATTTTGTCCGCTAGAGGGCGCCACGTTAGATTTTGTGAAACTCCATATAGCCTATAACCAGCAGACAATTAAGACGCTTCTAATGATATGTCATTTGTCGAATTCGAATAAGTAGTTTAGAAGTTACGAGGGAACAGATGAACATACATACATACATATGTACATACATACATACATACATACATACATACATACATACATACATACATACATACATACATACATACATACATAGCCTGTCAAAATCATAACCCTCCTTTTGCTTTGCCGTAGTCGGGTAAAAAAAAACACTCAATTACTTCGTCGTTTGACTGTACATCATTCATCATTCTCCTGCCCTTATCCCAATTTATTTGGGGTCGGCGCAACATGTCTTTTTCTTCCATACATCCCTATCAGAAGCCATCTCGGCAGTCACCCCCTTCTTAGCCATATCATCCTTCACACATTCCGTCCATCGTTTCTTTGGTCTTCCCCTACTCATAAAGCCGTCAACATTCCCAGTCGCTGGAAGAAAATTATTAATTTTTTATGAATCTGGCGACTGGGACCGCAGTCCTAGTTAATTGCAGTCCCAGTCGCCGGTAGCCTCTTAATAAAATTTATTTTTATCACTGATTGCGGTCAAGCACTAGTTTATAATTATAAAAAAAAATGCGAGTGATAATATTAATGAATATAAATGTTTATCAACAACGATTGCAGTATATTAATTTATTATAGTGTATTTTTTAACATAAATTTAAATAAATTTATCATAAATTTTTAAGGGACTGGTATATTGCCGTTGATTACAAATTCTATGTATAACAAAATCCCGGACAAACAATGATTAATTTAAGAGAGGTGTGTGTCGCGGCGGGGTACGTGGAAGCGAGTGCCGAGTAGGGATGTTAAAAAATAATCGATTTTTCTTTTAATCGATTATTTTTTTCGTATAATCGATTTTTTATAATCGATTTTCAAAATCATATTAATCGATTTTTTATAAATCGATTAAATAAATCACGGTATAAAATCGATTTTTATAAATAGCATCATCTGTACGCCGAATAAAAACTCGAAGTAAGTTCATTATTACTTACAAGTTGATTAAATGAAAAGCGACGACATCTTTAGGTACATATGTATGCGTATAAAGTAGTTTCAATGCGTGAGTGGTGAGTGAGATCTGATATTATTACAGATATCACTACACACACACTCACACTGTGGTTGTTGGTCAACAATAAAAATGTCTACGAACCGTAAAAGACCTACAAGCGGCTGGCGAAAATATTATATTTTTGTTTTTGAGACCATAACGTCGTCGTTTAATTTTTTAAGTTTTTATTTTAATACCAGTCAACTGTAAAATAAGATTGGACATATGTGTAATTTATTTTTTTATTTTTATTTAAGTGTCTGAGATACTAAGATTGTCATTTTGTTGGGTTGTTTATTTCTTTTTTATTAGGGTTCCGTAGCCAAATAGCAAAAAACGGAACCCTTATAGATTCGTCATGTCTGGCTGTCCGTCCGTCCGTCCGTATGTAACAGCCATTTTTTTCCGAAATTATAAGAGCTATACTGTTGAAACTTGGTAGGTAGATGTATTCTGTGAACCGCATTAAGATTTCGGTGCAAAAATAAAAAAAAAAAAAATATTAGGGGCTCCTCAAACTTAGAACTGACACTCATAAATGTTTTTTTTCGTCAAACACATACGTGTGGGGTATCTATGGATAGGTCTTCAAAAATGATATTGAGGTTCTAAAATATTTTTTTTCTAAATCGAATAGTTTACGCGACAGACACTTCCAAAGTAGAAAAAAGTCCAACCCCCGCCCCCCCTCCAAACTTCCAAAATAAGAAAATGAAAAATCTAAAAAAAAAATACTATAAAAACTACCAACGAAAATTGTTTTGTACGAGATCTAGTAACGTAGTCCGACACGCACTTGGCCGGTTTTTATATTATAATAACACGTTTAATGATACTGAACATTTATTTTTTAGTTTGGAATGGTTATTTTTTAATTAATATTCTTTTATTTGATATTAATATGATGAATAATTAACAGGAATGTCTTAAGCTTTATTTCAATAAATACACTTATAAATTATATTTTTAAATATTTCTACATAACAAATATATATATAAAAAACATTTAAAAATATAAAAAATAGTAGCCCACCGGTATCGGGAACAGGGTCCAAGCTACCGGCGGTCAGGGCTCCAGAGAGAGGAACTTCCTGACGGTGCGAGCCGTGTCCAGCAGTACCGCTTTCTGAATCAAGCCCTTGATCCAGCTGCCTAACGAGAGCCTCCTGAGGTGTTGGTCGAGGCTCTTGGCTATTAAGCCATTGGTTGTCACGACTATCGGTACAATGATTGCTGAATCCACTTCCCACATGTCGATAACCTCGTGAGCCAAGTCAAGATACTTGATTTGTTTATCTTTCTCAGCTTTCACGAGGTTCTCATCATGTGGGATGGTTATGTCAACAATCATTGCACGCCGCTCTGATCGATCCACCAGCACTATATCAGGCTTATTGGCAACAATAGTCCTGTCAGTGATGATGGATCGATCTCAGTACAATGTGATATGGTCATTTTCGAGAACTGGGTCGGTCGTATACCTGTAGTACGGCACCTCCGATTCCACAAGGTTGTATTTAATAGCAAGTTGCTGATGAATGATCCTGGCTACAAGGTTGTGTCTATGCAAGTATTCTCCATTAGCTAGACGAGAACACCCGGAGATAATATACCTTATTGATTCCCCAGGCCGGTGACATGCCCGACAGATGTCAACTGTGCCGTCTTTCATAATAAATCTCCGGTAATTGTTCGTCATCATAACTTCGTCCATAATTGCACATACAAAACCTTCGGTTTCCCCAAAAAGGTCCCGAATCGTAGCCAGGCCACGGACGCTTGTAAGTCTACATCAGGCCCGTGTAGGGCTTTGAAAAAGCGTCCGTGAAGCTCCTTGCTCTTCCATACCTCCATGCGATCATTGGTGTCAAGCACTACTGGTTTGCGCCAGTTCTCTTTTGCCAAGGAGAGCGGAGTGAGGCCCTTGTCAACTGCGACCACATCTCGATGCATTCCCACGTCGGTTGTTAGGAAATATTCTCTGAGATTGCATATCTCACGATTGTGGAGTGTCTTAGCGTTTAAAAAGCCTCGACCTCCACATTTTCGCGGGATATACAGCCTCATAACCGATGACCGTGGGTGATGTAATCGATTTGCAGTCAGCAGTGTACGGACTCTCCTATCCAGGGCGTCGAGTTCGGTTTGAGTCCATTTGAGTATACCGAAAGAGTACATCAATACCGGCATGACCCAACCGTTGAAAGCGCGCACCTTGTTTCCGCCTGATAGAAGACTATTAAATACTTTTTTCAGGCGGCCAAAGAAGCGTTCCTTCAACGATTGCTTCATGTCAGTAACATTGATACCCAACGCTTCCGACATACCCAAATACTTATAGGTTTCGGATGCGGAGAGGGCTCTAAGGTTTATGGAACTCGTGAGTTGGGTTCCCACGGATTCCATAATCTGTCCTCGCTTTACATGCATGACCGCACATTTGTCCACACAAAAATTCCATCCTGATGGAGCTACTGAAAGTTTCAGTAATTTTCAGTAGCTCCTTCAGTTGTGAATCGGTGTGAGCAAAAAGTTTCAGGTCATCCATGTAGAGGAGGTGCGATATAACCTGACCACCTCTCCTCAACCGATAGCCTAGACCTGAATCCTCCAATAGTGTGCTTAGAGGATTCAGTGCTAAGCAAAACCAAAGTGGACTCAAACTATCGCCCTGAAATATACCTCGCTCGATCCTTATCGGTTCGCTATTCCTCTGAATATTTCGACATCCTGGATAGCGAAGGACTGTCCTCCATGTCCTCATACACGTCATCAAGAAGGTGCGTAGAGTTGCATCCACTTCATACAACTCCAGCACCCGCATGAGCCATGTATGTGGCACTGAGTCATAGGCCTTCTTATAATCTATCCAACATGTCGACAGATCCTTTCGGGAACGACGAACCTGTTGGCTAATGGCCATATCAATGAGGAGTAGCTCCTTAGTACCGCGGGACCCGCTCCTACATCCATTTTGAGAGGCAGACATGATGGAGTTGCTGTCAATATGCGTCTTAATTTTAGATTTCAAAATGGATGTAAGAACTTTATAGACCCGTCGGTAAACACGTGATCGGCCTATAATTTTTGGGTTCCGCGGTGCTACCTGATTTATGGAGCAGGTGGGTTACTCCAGTTGTTAGAAACTGGGGTAGCGAACCAGACTCTAAAGCAGTCTGGAATTGAGATGCCAAGCGAGCGTGCGACCTGGTAAACCATTTGATCCAAAAGTTGTGCAGCCCATCCGGCCCTGGAGACTTCCAATTAGGCAACGGATGGACTGCATGAGCTACATCTTGGGGCAGATGGTAATAGCCCCCATTTCTGGTACTGGATCGCAGGCTCGCTCAACAACCCGAGTCCAACTACCTTCGGTGTGACTGACAGGCACCGACCAGATATTGGCACGTGTCAGTGACACCTTGATCTGATCGCTCCGAAGCTCTGTAGACCCGCCTTTCATCGCTTTGGAAATTGCGATTCTGAGAATACCGCTCCACTCTTCGCCTGTACCGACGAATACGGTTTGCCCATGCATATATTTTCTGTTTAAAAAAGTCGATGCGCTCTGTGACGCGTAACAAATAGTCTCGGGTACTAATATCAGTCCCCGAGAACGCCCGCCTCACAAAGCGCATGACTCTAGGGCGTGTATTGCCCTCCCTGAAACTAATAAGCTTGCCAATGAGTGCTCTAGTCTCTCCGATACGACGTTCAATCCTGCACTGCCAAGCTGGTACAGCTGGTTTTGGTCGTGTGGCTCTGTCACTGTCTGGGAATTTGACATGACCCACACGACATATCGCAACAGCTCCACAGTACAAGATTGAATGTGTGTCAGTCAGATCTTTGCTGTCCTTTAAATAATTAGACAGCTGAGAGTCTAGAGCACACACCAGCGCCTTGTTTTTTTTATGCATGGGCAATCGAGGTAAACGTGGTCTAAGTTCAGGCGGAGTAGAGCGGTACTCACGGAAAGCATCCTCCAAAGCGCTCCTCAATTGTTCATTGCACTGGGGACTCACGGATATAGCCCTATCATCATCCTCTTTATCAACGTGGTTAGGTCGCGGTGAAACACTGTTAAGTTGTACCGCGACCAATGACGAAGCAGGCGTAACATGACTATTCCGTGACTCGAGACGTAGGCGATCAAGCACAACATCATCCAGCATGTGGTTACGCTGGATGACCCGCACCTGATCCGACAGTCGTTGCGCCGACACGTTGACAGCTGGCTCAAGCACCTAAAACAGAGAGACCATTCGAACACGATACGCAGTCAGGTTGTTGCCTCCCTCTGTAGCCCCATAGTATGAGCGCATGACGTTTTCATTGATGGATTGTGTCCATCTCATGCGCTGCACACTTCCGCCGGGAGCTGGGACCCTGTCAGAAGCCGATGGGCCTCGAGGTCCTAAGCGGTCCGGCGGCCGGCGTCCTCACCGTCGGCGAACAGGTGGTGGCGTCGTCGGCGGAGAGAAGTACTCGTCGCTCGAGCTCGACGCAACTGCCGCGGCCGGGGTCGTCACAGCGCTTACAGTGGGGCTGGAGACCGGCAGCGGCGAGGCGGAGCTGAGCAACGAGTCCGGGGATGGTGGGCGTGCATGTTTCCTTGCGGCAGATCTTGTCAACATCGTCTTCGTCTGAATTTTACAGTTTTGTCGGAGGTGACAGCTGTCATGTCACCTCCGGTTCGGCAGTTTTTTATATACATTGTTGCACATTATTTCATATTTATTTTAAAAAATGGATATATCTGATGTTGGGCTATTTTCTTTGTTGTTTTTCTATAAATGTTGATAAAACTGATTGTAAATGTATTTTAAATGAATATATAATTTGGAGCTTGACGAATATGATTAGTTGACGCTGGTGTTGCCAGTATTATTATTAAGAATCAGTATTATTATTTTTTTTTTTATTTCTTAAGCTTATTATTAGAATATGAAAAGTATATAGGAATTTAAATTACAGAAAAAATCGATTTTTTTTGTAAAAATCGATTATTTATTTTCATTAAAATCGATTATCAACAAATCGATTAATATTGAATAAATAAAAATCGATTTTTATTAAATCGATTATTTTCTATTAATGTCACATCCCTAGTGCCGAGGTCCGAGCCGGTCCGCTCACTCGGTGTCTCAGTCGTGTCCCCCGCCCGCGCCCCGCTCCCGCTGCCGATGAAGACTGCTTTCGCCGCTGGCGCGTGCAGACCGATGTTGGGTCTCATTCCCAACAATGATACTAATGAGAAAATACATTATAATAGATATCGACGCTAGACGAAAAGTTTAGATAAAGTCAACGTCTTGTCACAAAAAAGAAACACCGTAGGAATACGTTGATCAAACATAAATCAAAGTGGAAAAACAGTTCTTAATTCTTATCATTACAATATATTATATGATGATAAGAATTAAGAACTGTTTTCTACTTTGATTTCATTTATGTTTCTCATTTATATTGTGTTATGTATGGACGATAGCAGGTCAAGTTACCCGAAACTTCTTTCACTAAACCCTAAACTTTTCTCGGTGGTAGGCAACAACATCAGCCGCCGGCATAAGTTACCACCCACCAGACAAAGTCTTGCCGCCAAGCGATTCGTCGTGTTCCGGCATGATGTCTGGTGAAGTCGTACGGAGGATAGGTCTGAGCAGTTGTGTTGCGATGTGTACCGGGTACGATGTGCCTAATGTTGTTGTGTCGGGAGTTTGGTCGTGGAGGGTCTCCAAATCATCCTCTGGCGCAGCATCGTTGGTCGTGTTGTTGGGTTAAACATTGCATCACCTCGCTCAACTGCCGTCTTCCTTCCTATTCACTCAGTTTTTTGAGTGAATAGGCATAATAAGCTAGTGCGTTTTACCATCAACGATTGCATCACTGCTTACCATCAGGCGGGATTGCAGTTAAGCACTAGATTATAACTAATAAAAAAAAAACTGTCAAATATCCCCAATCAACCTTGAGACTTACGCTTGATTGATAAAGTTTAAAATCCAATAATAAATCTGACAGATTGTTGTAGCTTGATATGGTATCGTCTATACACTATAATATTTAAAAAAGATTACTTTTTATTACGTTAAAGAGTTATCTATTTTATTCCATGATTTATTTAATGGAGACACAACATAATACAAAACCCACGTTCCCTTTGGCGTTCTTTTTGCTTGTGTCGGTAAATTCCCTCTATGTTTGGTATGAATATAGGAAAGGAATTCATTTTTTTTTTTAATCATTATAAACTAGTGCTTGACTGCGATCCCGCCTGATGGTAAGCAGTAAAGCAATCGTTGATGGTAAAGCGCGCTAGTTAATTAAGCCTATTCACTTAAAAAAAAACTTAGTGAATAGGAAGGAAGACGGCGGTTGAGCGAGGTGATGCAATGTTAAATCCAATAGCACGACCAACGATGCTGCGCCAGAGGGAGACTGATCTGGAGACCTTCCACGACCAAACTCCCGACACAATAACATTTGGTGCATCGTACCCGGCACACATCGCAACACAATCGCTCAGACCCGTGCTCCGTACAGCTTCGACACACAAACGCACGCACTCGCACGCCCACCCACGTACACACGCACACAATAACAAACACACACACACACATATTACACCATATTAACTATGAAAGTATGAATATAGTGGAATGCCAAAAACAAATCGATTGCCAATCTGTTCCCCAGTCCATGCTTGTTCAGGCTTGTACTCGATCACTCTTTGTCCGTAGCAACATTATAATAGTTTTTGTTATCATAAATGATCGATTTCGGTGGACATGAATTAATTGGATAGTAAAATATTTATTGTATTTCATTCCTCACGCGGGAGAGATTAGTGGGTAATGAATTTTATGTCTAAGTGAACATACTAAAGGAATGTTATTCTTTTTTTTTCTTTTTTGTTGGGATGGGAAATCATCAAATGACTTCTCCCGTTCTGGGCAGAGCGGAAGGCGTGTCAGATTTTTACTGACTAAAACCCATTCGTGTTTCTTTACTTGCCTGTACGACGGCCAGGCCCACGGTTTCTATGGAATGTTGTTGTTGCAGTGTAAGTTTGGTAAATTGTGAACAATATTAGTGGTTTTGTAAGTTTAAAAAATCTTCTTAGTGGAAAGCCTTTTTTGCGGCGATGTGCACTTTTTTGGGATGTAAAAATGTCAAATTCGTGTCAGAACACGTGACCTGATTGAAAATTCATAAGTAGAAGAGAGAGTAGATGTGTAGCAGAGGATGTAGTAGTCCCCTCTCTTTTTATCCCGCGACGAAAACGTATGCCGGCTCCTGCTATTTCGTTTTAGCAGCGCAGGTCGCTTGCGCGGTGTGCGTATTCGTGTTTTACTACAGCCTGCTACGCGCATTGTTTTAAAATTGTAATGCTTGTGCACAATAGCGCAATAAATGAATATCGTATTTTACCACATAAATTAGAGTAGTTTTATAATGATGAATATTTCGTTCATGCAAAAGTATTCCCTAACCGATTCAAAATTTGTTAAATGTGCATTACCTAAAATGTACTCGTTGTTTATTTGTGCTCATTACGTTATTGGGCTTGTCATTTACTAAATTAGTATTTAAGATGTTTTGATAAATCCATTGAGGATTTTTTTAGACGGGATAATCTTAATCTAAATTAATGACGTCGCTATTCTGTGCGAAGCGGATGGACGTGTCAGACTTTTACTGACTAATAGTCAGCCGTGTTCAATTGGCTATGCGCCAGAGGCCACGGTACCTACACGGTACCCGGTACACGGTACTCTTTCGGACAACCCACCGCCCTGCACACCAAATTTTGATCAGTTTTCTATACTACTTATTTGTTAAGGATCGCAAACCCGACTGTTGCGGTTAATGTGTAGTCCGGTGTAGCGGCACATACACACAAACACATTTCGTATCGGAACATCGGCCGCTGTGGCCCAATGGAAACGCGCGTGAATAATATATAACCACACCTACATAAACATTCGTTACGCCGCTGACCGCAGGCGTGCGCGCACGCTGGAGCGGGGAGAGAGTCTTGACCTATTCTCGACGCGGAGCGCACGCCGCTTGCTTGTTTACTATCGCTTTCCAACGCTGTGCTTATCATCTCTGTGACTGTGCTTCTCCTCCTATCTGTGCTTCATAACCTTCTATTCTTCTTGTGCTGTTGTAATATTTGTATGTATACTGCTTTGGAACATATTATAAGCTACCTGTTTTACGTACCCGAGACTTTCATTACATTGCGAACGGCCGCAGCGAGAAGGTAGGATTTACCCATATATTATTCCTGCACCGGTATATTATTTTGCCCAACCCATACCCCAATTGTGTAACAAACCATTACTACCAATTTGGAGCATATTGCTAATCTATTGCTTCATATATTTGAAAAATATGCCTACTAAACAACGAAGATAACGCAATGAAGGCGGTTGTCAAAATGAAACCAATGCTAAAACAACTATTATTATAACATAATGCCTACGTATTCCCAATGTTCCCACTGTTGGGATACAGGCCTCCTCTCGGTGAGAGGGAGTAGGCTGTAGTCTACCACGCGGGCCCGGTGCTGGTTGGTAGATGTCACATCACACATGTCTTCGAAGTTTATGAACTCTAGGATTTTTTCCTTATCCGTTTTGAGAGCAGTGGTGATGAAATAATTTACACAAAGTAATGCGCCTGACGGGGTTCTAACCTACGACCTACAAATTGTAAGTGACGGAATACATTATAGGGCCACAGCCTGTCAAACATAACAAACTAAAGACAGATGTGATCTACGCACGGATCACGGACGCAAGGTCTCGTATCGTATCGTAAAAAGACAGATGTGATCTATGCACGGATCACGGACGGAAGATCTCGTTTCGTATCTTATAAATACGGATGTGATCTACACACGGATCACGGACGGATGGTTTCGCATCGTGTCGTAAAAATACAGATGTGATCTATGCACGGATCATGGAAGGAAGGTCTCGTATCGTATCGTAAAAATACAGATGTGATCTACGCACGGATCAGGAACTGATGGTCTCGTATCGTATCGTAAAAAGACAGATGTGATCTATGCACGAATCACGGACGGAAGATCTCATTTCGTATTGTAAAAATACGGATGTAATCTACACACGGATCACGGACGGATGGTCTCGTATCGAATCGTAAAAAGACAGATGTGATCTATGCACGGATCACGGACGGAAGATGTCGTTTCGTATCGTAAAAATACGGATGTGATCTACACACGGATCACGGACGGATGGTCTCGTATCGTATCGTAAAAATACAGATGTGATCTATGCACGGATCATGGAAGGAAGGTCTCGTATCGTATAGTAAAAATACAGATGTGATCTACGCACGGATCACGGACGGAAGGTCTCGTTTCGTATCGTAAATAGTCTTTTTGTTTTTTATTTTATGCAATACATACAGTCTTGTTGCAGGGTTGTTCGTTTTGTACCATTAAACCAGACATGGTTTGTATTGGTACTCACATCCGCTATAAAAACTCCTAAGTAAGCATAATATACTTTGTTTTAATTATTAATGTTTTTTTTAGCGTGCTTTACCATCAACGATTGCATCACTGTTTACCATCAGGCGGGATTGCGGTCAAGCACTAGTTTATAAATATATAAAAAAATCCTTGCTTATACAACCTGTAAGACGCGGCATATACCATTAGGTTACCGCTGCTCTGCACCATTGCTAATAATAGTGTATTATACAATATGTAAAGAAAACCCTGTCCGATCCGTTAAGGTATTGTTAGGTATCGATAACTGATTCTACTAATGCCCACAAAGACAGACTAAACTTAAAAAAAATATCTCCCTAAAAAAATAAATATTATTTCGCAAAAAGAGGTAACTTAATACATGTGCGTTATGCAACCCCTTCCGCGGGCGCAGGGCGCGGGGCGGGGGGCAGGGCACGCGGCACCTGTGACGTGGTCGCGTCGCTATTCGCTTATAATAATACCGGTGTTGTCACTGTTTTAAAAATTACCAAATTTCAGGGAAATTGGAATTAATTCCCTGGAAAAAAGGATTATTTCAAAATTCATTAGTATTGTTACTATGATGATTATGTAAAATTTTATATTATATTTGGTCAAGTGTTTACCTAACCTTTATTATCTTTATGGGTCGGACAGGGTTTTCTTTACATATTGTATAACTGCCCTGCGGCACTATTATGTACTTACTTACTACACCTTCAGGGAATAGGTACAGTCTAAGTATTATGCAGTTATGTGTGATCTATAAATATCCAGTTTATAGACCACACATAACTGCATAATACCTCAACTGCAGCTTCTACAGACTACTAAAGTTTATGACGGCATAAACTAGCCCGCTTACCTAAAAATTCTTGAAAATTACCTGTGTCACGAACGACAAGTGAAGGGCGGGCATTTGGGGGGACTGTCTTATGTAATTAAAACAACTATCGAAAAGTTCTGATTCTCTGCTGATGCTGAGTCAATTTGATCTATCAAATTAAAAATTAGAGATTTTCATAGAAACGCAATGTGTTGTTTTCCAACTAAAGCTAAAGAATTGACACTCTTGATAACTCACTCTAAAGCAAGCGGAGATTTGGTGGTCCTCGTCACCGGGCTGCAGGCAGTCCAGAGAGGCTATGCTATCCCTGGATGACAAGCTAACTAAATGGCTGCTGCGCCTGGATAGGAAAGGCCTACGATTGATGACGGCGATCATTACGGGCCACTGCTCGCTGAAACAGCATCTCCACACAATAGGTATAACGGACAGGCCTCTGTGCAGAGCCTGCATAGAGGCTGACGAGACAGTTGCGCATGTACTCTTGAGTGTACAGGCGTTACCCAAATTAGAAACAATACCATAGGAGCACCAAGATCTTACATAAATGTTCTCAAGTGAGGTTAGGAGACCTGATGGGCTTCTGGAGGGAGATGGGCTGGCTGGAATAACCGCCAAAGGCCGCCATGGCCCACGCACAATGGTCCACTGGACAAAGTGAGCACGGAAACCAAACCAGTAACATAGAACATAGAACTCACTCTAAACTTACTCGCCTAACTTTCACGAATCAGTTGGAAGGATTCGGAACGAAATTGGCTCTTATCGATTGTGTCGTGCAAACTAGCGTGACGTCGAGTCTCAGTGTGCCTAGAGCAAACACTTTAATGAACTTCGATTGTAGTCGAAGTAGTGTAACTGCATTAATTTCTATTATTAATGTAGTTTGTAGTGATGTTAGTAGAAAACTGATTGTTACTGCTCTTATACTCACTCACACATTTCATGCAAAATAATTGCCTTTATGATGAAAAAGATTGCTTCGCCCAATAGTGAGGAATGCGGGGTTATCGAGGACTTACAACATTTATTGATGGAATGTGACCAATATCAGCCCAGTAGGAATAATTTAATAAGATCATTGAATTTGAACAGAACTGATGTAGTTATGTTCCATACAATTCTATTTTAACCAAATGGTAACGATGCGAAAGGTTTGTTCAACTTTATGGCCCACGTGTTGTGAAAGTGCAATTGTTTCGGTTACGATGGGACTGGCATACGCTATGAGCAAATGTCTCTAATATAAACCTTTAAAAAAAGGAGTTTGTTCAAAATCGTTTAATAATTCGATTGCTGTTTTAATGTGGAGAGAAAGAACACTAGAAAAAATGTTAATAAAAAATGAAGATTAAGGCTGAAGATAGTGGTAGCAAGTAGTCTATACAAAACGTATATTACGTGCACTAAGAAAATTACAAATCTACTCTCGCACACAGTCCCACACGTACCTATACGCTGATACGTATATAGTTTATGATAAAATCATAAACCATCCAAACCGACCATACCATCACTCCACCATACCGCCACCAAACTCCACTTCTACCACTTTATTCCATAAATAACTTAAAATTACAGAAATTACTCTATATACTGTGAAAACAATCCAAAACTAATGAAGTACTACGCTGATATACATAATGTCAGCGTAGTACTATATACGTATCAGCGTATAGGTACGTGTGGGACTGTGTGCGAGAGTAGATTTGTAATTTTCTTACTGCACGTATGTGACGTCATGGTTGGCTTAGTGGCTAGACGATTGATGGTTGCACTAATTATGTTGAGTGTTCGATTCGATTACTTTAAAAGACATTCCGGATCTAATTTTACCAAACGGATTTTTTTAACAGAAGTTTAAATAAAAAAGACAAGTAAATCCCCGTTACATTTCCGGAAATTTAACAAACGGTCTTACCAAAAAAGGGGAATCGCATTACCCTGTACTGTTACTGAGTAACACGACCATAATCTGGCTTCCATAACCTAGTAGTTTGTAAAGGTCACCGAGGTTGTCAAGGTTAGTACGCACGCCATCATATCAATCTAAATATAGCCAGTTTAAGCTGACATAAGGTATCGCCTAATTAGAAGTCAGCTTTTAGTGGTTCATCACCATTCTCTCACCCTTGTACCAATTTTCTTGGTGTCAGCACAAAATGTGTTTTTCTTCCATATTAGACTTCTATATTAGACATCCTATCTAACCATCAGAATCTTCAGTCTTGAAGGAAGTCGTGGTGGCCTAGTGGTTAAAACACCAGCCTCTCAAGTATGATTGTGCGGGTTCGATTCTAGGTCAGGCAAGTACCAATGTAACTTTTCTAAAGTTATAAATGTAGTCTTGGACACCAATGACTGGAGGTGAAGGAAAACATCTTGAGGAAACCTGGACTTATAAGTCTGAAATCGCCAACCCGCATTGAGCAAGCGTGGTGATTACGCTCAATCCTTCTCTGTATGAGAGGAGACCTGTACCCAGCAGTGGGACGATAAAAAGGTTGATGATTATCTAACCATCATTCACACTTTCCATCCATTGTTTTTTGGTTTCCCCCTACTCTTATATACCGTTGGCTACCGATGCATATACTGGATAATTTTAAACAATGCGAGGTCAGCGAATAGTGGACATATAACGCTTGATGTGTCGCAGTCGTCACAACCGTGCTTTGCCGTACATTTGTGTATTTCTTCCGACTTTATAAATGGAGGAAATTCTGCATTAGCCTACATGTGTATATTTTTAGTAAAATTACTTTCGGGCATAACTTTTTTTGTTTAACCGCCACTTTCCCCTGGTTTTTCAGTAAGGTTCCTATTTGAATTTTCAACCGTTTTTCTATACGACATTTTTTTTATGTGAAAGTCGAAACACGTTCGGTATTTTTAAGTAAAGAATCTATGTACAAAATTTCATTGGTTGAGAGTTCTTATAACCTTGAAGGAGGCCAATTGATGAGTCAAACGCGGTCGATATCGACGATCGAACCTCGTAATGAAAACTCATGGTAGCCAAACAGAAGATACCTATTAGTTTAGTCCTTCCAAATACACATCATGTCAGTCATGACATTAATTGACGTGCAGACGACAGCAATCAAGCTACTACAATCTGTCCGATTTCTTAATTAGATTTTCAACTTTATGGCTAAATGGCCTATTAAGGCTCAAGGTTGACTGGAAATATTTGGTAGTTTCGGGTAGCTTGACGAGTAGGGTAATTGTGTAACACACTATCAGTAGCAATGGGTTTAATTTTGATAGTTCCACAACATTCATTGCGTTATTTACGTTGTTGAGCAGACACATTTACGAACACATGGAGCGATAGATTAGCGATATGCTTCTAAGGTCCGTATTACAGAACGTCACTCAAACTCAAGCTCTACTTAAGTCTCGTTTCAAGCCTTTTGATTGGTTGAAACTAGTTTTAAGTAATGCTTAAGCACAGATCAATGCTTGAGTAACGTTTTGTAATACGGACCTAAATGATTTCAAGTGATAGTAATAGTGTGTTACGAAATTATGGTGCTGCTGTCGTCCTTATTTTAAGACGCCATGTTTATAATCATATTTTTTTTTCTTTTTAGGGTTCCGTAGCCAAATGGCAAAAATCGTAACCCTTATTTTATAATCATATATTTTTCTTCTTTTTAGGGTTCCGTAGCCAAATGGCAAAAATCGGAACCCCTATAGATTTGTCATGACTGTGTGTCCGTCTGCCCGTCCGTATGTCACAGCCATTTTTTTCCGAAACTATAAGAGCTATACTGTTGAAACTTGGTAGGTAGGTGTATTCTGTGAACCGCATTTAGATTTTGATGCAAAAATATAAAAAAAAATAATAAATATTGGGGGCTCCCCATACTTAGAACTGAAACTCATTTTTTTTTTCATCTAACACATACGTGTGGGGTATAATATTTTTTTTTTTTCTAAACCGAATAGTTTGCGTGACAGACGCTTCCAAAGTGGAAAAAAGTTGCCTCTAACTTCTAAAATCTAAAAAACCATATGATGTTAATTACTATAAAAACTACCAAAGAAAATTGTTTTGAATGAGATCTTGTAAGTAGTTTTTTCTTTAATGCCTCGTAAATCGTAAACCGCTTATTACCGCGTAATCTTCCGTACAAATAACTTAAATTCTTTAATTTCATAAATCAATGGTACGGAACCCTTTGTGCGTGAGTCTGACACGCACTTGGCCGGTTTTTTTTTAAGTTGAGATTCAACCTCAACACTTGATCAATGGCCTCTGTGGAATAGATACCACAATTTTGCTAATAACACGTGTAACAAATTATAGAAATTAATTGATTTTGTGTCACAATAGTGGCGGATATCGCCAATGAGAGTTGAAAAAGATGGCCGCGGGGACGTCTATGAGGGAGGTTTGAGGCAAAGTCATGATGTGGCCACCATGCTGCGATATTTCAATGTTCTTTATGAATTATTTACTCAATGCACTTTTTACTGCATAAATCACGCGCTTTTATTTAGTAAACGACTCTATAAATAATATTAAAAGTTCATTGAAAAATGCGCATGACACTCATCTTAGCTTTCCCGTCATAACTGCCTTTAATCATATCTTAACTGTTTATAGAATGTCGTAATTTGACAAGAGTAAACTAACATTTTATCTTTTGCATTTTTTTTTATAGAAAAAAGATCCGTTACTTTGTAAAGGAAAAATAATCTGGAAAAATTGTATTAATATTTATTTTATTCTGCAGTAACATTGTCAGAACCAGTCCCGGAATTTTGCCATGTAGCAATGTTTTTTCTCGGCCGTAAAATAAACAGGTCCGTAATATGTTTTATCGACACGGACGGGACAGAAACAAAACATGTAATTAATTTTGTTTTCGTACGGTTTTTTCATTGAAAATTAAGTTTTATTGTTACAAATATTAACAATTCCAGCTTTTGGGTAGAATGATTACTATAAAATCAGTTTGTGCTTTCATTGAAAATTGTTTTTTTTTTTATATAAATTATAAACCAGTGCTTGACTTCAGTCCCGCCTGATGGTAAGCAGTGATGCAATCGTTGATAGTAAATCGCGCTAGTTTATTGAGAGCCTATTCACTCTAGCCTTGAAGACACTCAAATTGTAGTCCGACGGAAACTACGTGTCTAGTATTTTTTGAAAATCTAACTGACGGACTTATTAGTTTTTTTAGTTAACTATCCTATTGTACCATTGTCTTGTTCGCAAACTAAACTAACTTTTTAAGTTTCTACTTCTTCTTATTCTTCAGCCTATAGAGGTCCATTGCTGGACAAAGGCCTCCTCCAAGGATTTCATAAAAAAAAAATGCCACAATAAATAGTACAACAAGATTATATATATACAACGTGTAACATAAAGGGTATATACATAACAAAGGCCTGGCATCTTTACATGATATCAAACGATATTGGAAGGGTTTTTTAATCCTATCTCTTTATGTTAGGAAGTTATGAGGAAAAACACCGCCTGTAATAGGCTACTATCATACTAGTCGCACAGAGATATTGAAGACATTTATCGAATTTTGGCAAGTAACGTGACGGGTAACGAGTAGTTATTAACGTATGTAGTGTGCTGCCATGTTTGTTATGATTTGGTTTTAAGAAACACACGAAACCGAATTTGGTACCAATTTTTTGAGTATTTTATTTTGAGTTGAAACTCTTCCGACATCGTTTGATATCATCTAAAGATGCCATGCCCTTGGTATGTATATACCCTTTTTGTTACACGTTGTATATAAATACAAAGCAACTATGGAAACAGAGTTATTGTCGAGCTCTGGCACCCCATGTAAGATTAAACTTGTGTTTAGGGTGCCAGCGTTTTCGCCCAATCATTCACAGCACACTACATCATCAGAATGTGTTTGTGTACCTTTGTGTGTGTGTGTTTTTATATGTGTTTGTGTGATAAAAACTATGGAAACCTGTTTATATGTTCAATTAATTAATATGAATATATTAACTTATTTATAATATCAGCCGAGCGAAATCTTTAATAAGTCTTCAGTCTTATTATAGGTCAATGTCAGGAGCCACTTGGTGACCTCAGTTTTGCATTTATTTAGAGGCATGGGAGCAATAAGGCAGTATTTGTTTATTTTGTTATATAGGTGGCTTGACAGTATATTAAAATGACGTTGAGCAAGGGCCGTTCTACATCCCTGTGTTGCACAAACTTCGAAGTGTCTACGTTTTTTGGTAGCATGCGGATCGTAAACCACAAAGGGATGTTTGCGAAGAATAGTAGCAAGAATAAACAGCTGCCTCACTGTGAGGACCTGACATTCGCTGTAGAGAGTCGTGGTGGGATACCTAAATGGCTTCGAGGGCTTTATTATTTTGGGGCGGTTTGACATAATCCCCACGCTTGGCAGGCGGATTGGGGATCGCAGTAATTTGATATTCCACAGAAGAAGCGCTGCTGCCCGCTTCCCTGGTGAGAGTTCCCTTAGTCGCCACTTACGACACCCACGGGAGAATTGGGTTGGTGCTATTTTAAGCCTGGTACCACACGGGTAATATTAATTTTACTGCATCTTTTCAACTTCATTAAGAAAAGAATAGAAGATAATAATATATTAATTTAGTTCTGTCAAAATAAGATGCTCCATAGGCAGTTTATACGTCAGTAAAAACAGGGCGACTAAAAATTCGTCGATATACGTCAGGTGCGGTGTAATTTGACATCATCAACTTTTTTTATCGTCCCACTGCTGGGCACAGGTCTCCTCTCATACAGAGAAGGATTGAGAGTAATCACCACGCTTGCTCAATGCGGGTTGGCGATTTCAGACTTAAAGTCCAGGTTTCCTCAAGATGTTTTCCTTTACCTTGTAATCAATCATTGGTGTCAAAGATATACTTAGAAAGTACATATAACTTTTCTACATATTATAAAACAAAGTCACTATCTCTTTCCCTATGTCCATTTGTATGACTAAATCTTTTAAACTACGCAACGGATTTTGATGCGGACTTCTTTAGTAGATAGAGTGATTAAAGAGAAAGGTTTATATGTATATTAACATCCATTAAATTGTGGAGAAATACTATTATTTTTGAGGTTTCTAATGTGATGTCGTAAATAATTTCATTTTCTCCGCGTTTGCAGTGAAAATCAGGCTGAACCCTACGAGGTTTATCAAAAAAATGTACTAAATAGTGTACACATTGAAAATTCTACAAAAACGTCCGCGATGGCATATGTCTATCTTCTATGGATATCCACATTCCAGATTCACAAATGCCGTATAATTTTCAAAGCGATTTTAACCTATACAGCATTAATCCATATCCAATTTAATACATTAAATAAATTGTTGATTTAATATAGATATATTTCGCCCACAGTATATGCATACAGTATATGATTTAAATGAACATTTTCGAAGATATTACATATTAAAAAACTGCGGCGTATGGCGTTTGCGGCGGTACACGGCGCGGCGTTCGCGGCGATTTTTTATACAACCTTCACAGTTTTTCTGTAGGTTACTTATGTATGTAGTATCAGTATTGCACCCGCTCGAATCCGGGGCGGTTCGCTAGTAACTTATAGAAGTTAAATTGGTACTTGCCTGACCTGCAATCGAACCCGCAAATTTATACTTGAGAGGTTGGTGTTTTAATCACTAGGCCACCACCACTTTAATTTGACAGGGCTAAACTAATATTTATCTTCTACTTTTTTTTTAATAAAATAGAAATAAAAATATGCACTGAACTTAAATAAAATTTATTTTGTGAACAAGAGATTCTTGGCCACTAACAACCAATACAAGAAATAATCCTAACTGAACTAAAACTAAATAAATACACAAACTAAAATACAATGTTGACCAATTCATCTTATTCATCAAAATATTAGCCCCATTACCATGTTTTATTTAAATAATAGCCTCTGGCTAAGATACTACCGAACCTAGTACCGAATACACTTTGTGTTTTGCTACTACAAACAACAAATAAACCTAACGCCTACGTCTTAAAGTTGATATTGTAACAAATAAACTAAGGCTCGGCACAAATGGGCCACCGACCATGGGCACCGGTGGCCAGCGACGGCGACTTAACGTACGTTTTAATATATTTTGTACTAGCTTTCCGCCCGCGGTTACGCCCTCGTGAAATTCGTTTTCTGAAATATTTTTGTTTTCCCTCGGGAATATCAATTTTTTCCGGGATAAATGTACCCTATTATTTAATCCTGACATCTAACTTTACGTATGCAAAATTTCAAAACACTCGGTTCAGTAGTTACGGCGTAAAAGGGGAACAAACAAACAAACTCACTTTTCGATTTATAATAATGAGTATGGATAGACGTGCCGCATAAGGGTATCCGGTGGTGGCAACTCGCTACAGTTGTGTTCGCGACCCGCCATGAGTGGTCACTACGTGCTACACAAAATGCCCACGCCCGCCACTGTCATGTTTCACTGTAGGACTAGTTAAAATTGGATGCACCCAATACAGGCGGCGACGGCGTCGTCTACGTCTTCCGCGTATTAACAAAAGCGCGAGCAAACTTTCCGTGTTAGAATCCATCTTCGGACTGCGCAGCTCAACGAGCGGTTTATAAAATACTAGCATTCCGCCCGCGGCTTCGCCCGCGTGGAGTTCGGTTATATCGCGCTTTTTAGATTTCCCTCGGGAACATTAAATTTTTCCGGGATAAAAGGTAGCCTATGTTCTTTCTCAGGGTTTAAAGATTGTCTGTGCCAAATTTCATCAAAATCGGTTGAGAGGTTTAAGCGGGAAAGCGTAACAGACAGACAGACAGACAGACAGACAGACAGACAGACCGACAGACAGACAGACAGAGTTACTTTCGCATTTATAATATTAGTATGGATGGTGGCTTGCAAACACCGGTGGCTGTCGCTCGCTTCTGACACTTTTCCGGTGGCCCATTTGCGCCGAGCCTTAATTACAAATATTTGAGGATTCGGTAAAATATAATGATGGATCCTAGAGGGAAGAGTAAGTATGCCATTATGTTATCCTTACTATTAACTAACGTGAAATTGAGTTTGTTTATTTGTTTCGCTTTAACCCAAAAACTATTAAACGGATTTGGATGAAATTTTGGCAGATATATGGCTTATAACTGGGCATAATATATAGGATACGTTTCATCATCATCATCATCAACCTTTCTATCATCCCACTGCTGGGCACAAGTCTCCTCTTAGTTATACAGAGAAGGATTGAGCGTAATCACCACGCTTGCTCAATGCGGGTTGGCGATTTCAGACTTAAAGTCCAGGTTTCCTCAAGATGTTTTCCTTCAGCGAATGGTGTCCAAGATATATGTTAGTAAATAGGAAGGTATTTTGTATCAAAATAATTTTACTACTACCTACTATTGACACCATCTTAGTGAGTAAGATTATACTAACATTCGGATGTATGTCTTTTGTTCTCTTTAAAATAAAGTTAGTCTGTTACCGACATTCAACGAGTTTTAATAGGTTATGGGCTACTCCCGTATTTATCAGTTATTTTACGTTTAAAATAGATAAATTGTGCTTGTTGATTCGCGGAAACATGAACTCGAACTATTTAACTAGTGTGCCGAAGTTAAAAGGCAGGGAGAATTATGACGAGTGGTGTTTTGCGGCTGAAAACTTACTGGTTTTGGATGGGACGGACAAGTACATCAAACCTCCGGCCGGATTTGAAGTTAAACCAGCAGAAGACGCAAAAACGAAGGCAAAGTTAATATTAACAATTGATCCAGCATTATACGTGCATATCAGGAACACGGAATCATCAGCGGCATTATGGACTAAGTTGAAGACCATGTTTGACGACTCCGGTTTCTCTAGAAAAATAACCTTGCTTCGACGTTTGATATCCATAAGATTGGAAAGTTGTGACTCGATGGCTACCTATGTCACACAAATAGTCGAAACAGCTCAACGGTTAAATGGCACAGGATTTATAATAACCGACGAATGGGTGGGATCATTATTATTAGCAGGTTTGTCCGACCGTTATTCTCCGATGATAATGGCTATCGAACATTCGGGAATTCCGATAACAACCGATGTCATCAAATCAAAATTGCTTGACATGGAAGTTTCGAGTGAGTCTGAAGTTGGTGGCGCTGCATTCGTTGCGAGAAATAAATATTACTCTGGCAACACCAAGCCGAAGAAAAATGGCGGTTCATCTTCGACTAATAAGAAACCAGTGACAGATGCAATTACGAAAGAAGTTGTTTGCTATAAATGCAAAAGCACCGGACATTATCGTAATCAGTGCCCGTTATTGAAGAAAACTGCTAACAAATGTGTTTTCAACGTTGTTTTTATGAACGGAAAGTTTAACAAGACGGACTGGTACGTCGACAGTGGTGCGAGTGCGCATATGACTGTAAACAAGAACTGGATTAAGAACATGAACCTAACGTCATGTTTACCAGAAATTGTCGTTGCTAATGAATCAAAGGTGTCAGTTGATTGTTCCGGAGATGTAAACATCATTTCGGATTTGGAATGTCACATTACTATCAAGAATGTGCTATGCGTGCCAAGTTTGACTACAAACTTAATATCAGTTAGCGAGCTCATCAAGAATGGCAACAACGTCGTATTTGAAGAAAAGCATTGTTATATTCATGACAGAAGTGATGCTTTAGTTGCGATAGCTGATTTAACTGATGGGGTGTACAAGTTGCGGTTGCAGTCGCCGAGTTATGTGTTGGCAGCTCCTGCAGTTACTGGTAGTTTATGGCACAGAAGGCTAGCTCATATCAATAGTCAAGATATGAACAAAATGAAAAATGGCATAGTAGATGGCTTGTCATATGAAGGTTCATTTGACATTACGAAGGCAGATTGTGCTACTTGTTGTGAGGGGAAACAGATGAGGTTGCCCTTTACCCATGTTGGTGGAAGAAGTACGGAGGCATGTCATCGGATACACAGTGATTTGTGTGGACCTATGGAGGTGAACTCTCTGAATGGCAATAGGTATTTCATGCTGTTTGTGGACGACTATAGTCGGATGACTTTTATCTATTTCCTCAAACAGAAAAGTGAGGCTTTAAATAAATTTAAAGAATTTAAATATATGGTAGAAAACCAACAAGGGAAAAAGATAAAGATCTTTCACACGGATAACGGATTGGAGTACTGCAGTAAAGAATTTGAGAGTTATTTAAAACAATGCGGTATTATTCACCAGAAAACTAATAGTTACACGCCTGAACAAAACGGTGTCTGTGAGAGGGCTAATCGCACAGTCGTTGAGAAAGGCAAATGTCTATTGTATGATGCAAAGTTGGGCAAGAGATTTTGGGCTGAAGCAGCCAACACAGCTGTTTATTTAAAAAACAGGTCCATTGTGTCAGGAGTACCAAAAACACCTTATGAACTGTGTCATGGGTCAAAACCAAACCTGAGTCACATAAGGTTATTCGGAAGTAAAGTGAGGGTACATATTCCGAAAGAGAAGCGACTCAAGTGGGACAAGAAAGCTTCTCAGCACATATTAGTCGGATATGGTGAGGACGTCAAAGGATACAGATTGTATAATCCCACCAAGAACACTATAATCACAAGCAGAGACGTCATTGTGATGGAAGGCAAGACAGGGGATATCGCAACCAGCAAGGAGGCTATATGGATAACGGATGACAAAACAGCACAGCACAATATGGAGTCACCAGAGGTCAGTGTGGAGAAGGAGAGCAGCAATTCAGTGGGGGAATCATGTGTTTCAGAGAAAAATGATCAAGATGATGTCCGTTCTTCAGATTCTTCAGTATACACAGATGGTATTGAAAATCTTCATGAATCTTTACCAAGTGAGGTCCAGGTGCAGGTGCAGGAGCAGATCTCATCAGTTCCAATTCCAGCACCAGAATGTGTTAAAACAAAGCGCGTGAGGAAAAAGCCTGAGCGATATGGTTTTAGCAACTTGTGCATATCCAGTTCCGGTCCAACTACAGAGGAGATCTCAGTCACAGAGGCTCTTGAGGGGCCTGAGAAGGAGCAGTGGCGGCGTGCAATGGCTGATGAGTTGCATTCATTCGAGGAAAATGTTGCGTGGGAACTCGTCAAGAAACCTAGTGATGTGTCTATAGTGAAGTGCCGTTGGGTGTTTGTGAAAAAGTTTGACGTGGACAATAATGTGCGATACCGGGCTAGACTTGTGGCCAAGGGCTTTACGCAAAAGCCAGGTGTAGATTATACTCATACTTTTGCACCTGTAATTCGTCATTCTACTTTGAGATTGTTGTTTGCTCTCAGCGTTAAAATGAGAATGAAAATTACACATTTAGATGTAACCACAGCTTTTCTAAATGGTGTCTTAAAAGGAAATATATATATATGTCGATACCTGAAGGTTTTGCAAACAAAAGTGGGGGAAATGTGTTAAAATTAAAGCGGGCGATTTACGGTTTAAAGCAGTCATCTTTAGCTTGGTATGAGAAAGTCAAAGATTGTCTTTGTAAATTAGGCTTTAACAATAGTCAATATGAACCATGTTTGTTTGCAAAAACTGAGGGTAAAGCAAAAATAATTATTGGGTTATATGTGGATGATTTTCTAATTTTTTCAAATAATGATTATGGGACTGAAAAAATGAAAAATGTACTAGCTTCAGAGTTCAAATTAAAGGATTTAGGTCCAGTCCGACAGTATCTGGGAATGAGAATTAATGTGAATAAAAACAAAAGTGTTATTACTATTGATCAAACACAGTACATTGAACAATTAGTTAAGAAATTTCAGATGTCTGATTGTAAACCTCAGAGTACTCCTATTGAACCGAAATTGAATATAGAAAAATCTTCAGAATGTTTACCTAATGTTCCTTATCAAAAACTCATTGGCAGTTTAATGTATCTGGCAGTATTGACAAGACCAGACATTGCCTATGCTGTGAGCTACCTCAGCCAATTTAATACCTGTTACAATGTAAATTGCTATAATTATGCAAAAAGGATTATGAGGTACTTACAATGTACAAAGAATTATTGTCTTAAGTATACCAATAATGACATTAATTTGCAGGGGTTTGTTGATAGTGATTGGGCATCTGATGCCGTGGATAGAAAATCCTATACTGGATTTTGTTTTTTGTTGTCTGGATCTGCAATCTCCTGGCAAAGCCGTAAACAGAAGTCTGTCAGTCTATCCAGTACTGAATCTGAGTATGTGGCTATGTCAGAAGCTTCCAGAGAGGCTGTTTATTTAAGAAATTTAATAAATGAAATTACTGGTCAGTTATATGTTGTTAGTTTACATTGTGACAATCAGAGTGCCATGAAATTAGCTTCGAGTCAACAGTGTCATAACAGGTCAAAACATATAGATGTGCGTTATCATTACATCAAGGATGTTATCAATGATAATATTATTAAGATTATGTATATTCCCACTGGGGAAATGCCTGCTGACCTGTTAACAAAGGGTCTGTGTCATATAAAGCATTATAAATTCATGCACATGCTTGGTATTGTAAGTTTATAATATATAATGTTTAGCTTATTTTGATAAGTGGGGGTGTTAGTAAATAGGAAGGTATTTTGTATCAAAATAATTTTACTACTACCTACTATTGACACCATCTTAGTGAGTAAGATTATACTAACATTCGAATGTATGTCTTTTGTTCTCTTTAAAATAAAGTTAGTCTGTTACCGACATTCAACGAGTTTTAATAATATACTTAGAAAGTACATATAACTTTAGAAAAGTTACATTGGTACTTGCCTAACCTGGAATCGAGCCCGCGCACTCATACTTGAGAGGATACGTTTATCTCGATATTTTCCTAAGATCGAAACTTACTGCTATCGAAAGAGAAAGAAACTTTATAGGTTTTCTTTTCATGTTTGTGTACTTACACACACGCGACATGCTCTAAAGACAGAAGATGCCAAGGCGGCTACGGTCGACAAAGTGCCATGACTTAAGTATTTGAGTACGGTATTTAATATAACATATTTTCGCTTTGTGAGCACGTTGGTATTCCAGAGACAAAGCTAAAATAACTCAAGGTGCATGTACTTGATAGAAATGGTCTGCACTCTACTTGTTCTATTTATTATGTGCGCTACTATACTATACTAGTGCACTTTATTATGTGCGCTACTATACTATACTAGTGCGCTTTATTATGTGCGCTACTATACTATACTAGTGCGCTTTATTATGTGCGCTACTATACTATACTAGTGCGCTTTATTATGTGCGCTACTATACTATACTATACTAGTGCGCTTTATTATGTGCGCTACTATACTATACTAGTGCGCTTTACCATCAACGATTGCGTCACTGCTTACCATTAGGCGGGATTGCTGTCAAGCACTAGTTTGTAAATATATTAAAAAAAAAACAGTATACAGGTTGCTTCGCTTTTATTTATTTTATTAATGTTTTAATAAGTAGTTACCGAATGAAGCGGTTTGCCTCCTCTTTTATACCGCGTAGATCGAGAGACTGGAACAATTTTCCAGCAGCGGTGTTTCCGTCGGCCTACAATCTAAGTGTCTTCAGTGCTAGAGTGAATAGGCAAGAGCCTATCTACGTATTTAGTTTATTAAGAAATAAACTAGCGCGCTTTACCATCAACGATTGCGTCACTGCTTACCATCAGCCGGGATTGCAGTCGAGCACTAGCATATAATTAAAAAAAAAAAAATGTAACACATTGGTCGCAATCTGATTCATAAACATTAGCAAATATCCTTGTAATGTATAGCTAATGTATAGCTTTTGAGCGGAAGGGCGTGTCAGACTTTTACTGACTAAAACCCACCCGTGTTTCTTCACTTGCCTGTGGGACGGCCAGGGCCACGGTTTCTTGTTTAACCAACCCGCAACCCTGACCCAGGAGGCATCGGTCTTCATGGACCCCGTCACGATGTGCTGACATCTCTTTGAGGCGCACGTGAAACACGACGCGCCGTCGACTCGGGCTTGGTCCTTACCGGGCGGCGAGCTGCCCATTGCGCACCGCCCGCAGGCCCGCGCCTACTGTGGCTGGGAGTTTGGTGTCATCTTCTGACCAGGGCGTCTCCTGCGGCGGCTAGTGGCGTGAGGGCGCTGGGATTCCCGTTGCCTCACGCGCTCCGCCTCCTCCTTTGCCAGCATTACTGCTTCGCAGAAGGAGGTGACGGCCTGCCATGCACTCTCGCTCCGGACCATGGCCTGGACCAGGGTCGGACGCGAGAGATCGTCGCCGATCGCCGCTACGAGGACACGGCGCGGCGGCGGTGCTCTACCCAAGCCGGGCAGACCTCCACCGTATGCTCCACCGTGTCCTCAGGGCGATTGCAAATGTATAGCTTCATTTGTTTTTTTTGCTTGCATTGTCCTCTTTTGGGTTCCTCTCCTTTCATATTTTGTGAGTCCGTGCATCATCCTTTCACGTTCGACTGAACCTATTCAGCTCGTACCGTGGTCAACCACGCTCCAACCTCCCTCTCTCTGGAAACTCGTTCTGTTTGACCCTGAGTTTGTCCATCGCCTTCATATATTCGAACAATGTGTCCACTCAACACCGTTATTATAGTAATGAATGTTGTTGAACTGTCAAAATGAAACCCATTGCTACTGGAAGTTTACAATGTTGTCGATGAGCTAGCCCGTCCAATACCTACCGAAACCCATCAGGTTCATAGTCTGCTATTTTTATTTTGTCATTCCAACACGATTTCATAGTTATTGTGCTAAAAGTTCGTAATCTGCTAAATTTATAACAATAATAATCTAAGTTTT
This sequence comes from Sesamia nonagrioides, assembly GCA_017933935.1. Classification (NCBI taxonomy): domain Eukaryota; kingdom Metazoa; phylum Arthropoda; class Insecta; order Lepidoptera; family Noctuidae; genus Sesamia; species Sesamia nonagrioides. The sequence goes on along the minus strand of JADWQK010001408.1, from coordinate 319,448 downwards.
TTCAATTAAATTTTAATTAGAATTTTTGAAAATTTTAAAAATTCTTTTTGCGTAGGACAGTCCATTAATCCAGGAAGGCTTTAGGCTATATAACATCACGCTGCGACTAATAGGAGCGAGCATAACATGTTCAAATAACTAACTCTATGCGAAATAAAGCAAAAACGCGATTAAAGATTATTTAGACACATTTTGTTGTTAAGATAAGCACAACAGACAAAAGACAGCAAAACATAAATTAAAATAAACGTTAAATATATTCAGCCTTATTCATAAAACTTTAAGCAATTGCTAAGCAACTGATTAGCAAAATTCTTATTCATAAAAGCTGTTTAGCGCTAAGAGGATGCTAAGCAATTGATTAGTAGCTGTCAAAATTAAACATCACCGGACCGCTGTTAAGAGGATGGTTAGAGGCAACAATATGGCGGATTTTATTTGAATCAGCTGATTGATTTCATATGATTATTATACTTCGAAGTTATTTTATTTTTAATATCGAATAGTGCGTAAATATGGATGTTGAAAACCTTTTTTTGAATTTGCAAAATGACGTAGTAAAGTTATATTCAGTTTGAAACTTTTTTGATTGCTTTATATATGCTTGATTTGAGAGCTTTACTCGGCGATAGGCTATAACATCGGCTACCGGCAGAAGTTACCACCCAGCAGACAAAGTCTTGCCGCCAAGCGATTCGTCGTGTTCATGGTGTATGGTGTACGGAGGACGGGTCTGAGCAGTTGTGTTGCAATGTGTGCCAGGTACGATGCGCCAAATGTTGTTGTGTCGGGAGTTTGGTCGTGGAGAGTCTCCAGATCAATCTTCCTCTAGCGCAGCATCGCTTGGTCGTGTTGGTCTTGGGTTTAACATTGCATCACCTCGCTAACTGCCGTCATCCTTCGTATTCCTAAGTTTTTTAAGTGAATAGGCTTAATAAACTAGTGCGCTTTACCATCAATGATTGCATGACTGCTTGCCATCAGGCGGGATTGCGGTCAGGCAATGGTTTTTAATAGCAATAATAAAAAAGATAGTGCTACAATTGTATTGTTGTTTAATTGTAATTTTAGATGCTATCCGATGTTTCCTTGTGTTATCTTATGATGTCATAGGTAGGTATTTAAGACACAGGACTAAAAAAAAGTCATGTTGTGGCAGTAATACACAAATAAGTAATAAGACATTTTTTTTTTAAATATATTAATTGAAAGCAATAAAACTGCTTACAAAAATGTAAGCAGTTTTATTGCTTTCAATAAAAATATTTAAAAAAAAATGTCTTGTAAAAACAATGAATTATTTTTAGCACAAAAATGTGCTAAAAATAATTCATTGTTTTTGTTTTCCAATACTTTTCTTCCATAAACATGAGGGCCATTCTTGACTCACGCGACCCTCATTCCTCATCTTTTTCACTCAGCATGGTCTTCTCTTTCGCCGTCCTTGCGAGGTTGAATAATATTGCCGCTAGTTGCTAATAGTGGCTTCGTTTATAGCAATAAAATGTGTGCCTGTAAACAAGTATAATAATACTGTAAAAAGCAGTACAAAAACAGTAGGAAGTAATGTAATATATACACAAGAACCCACTTAAATTTCTTAAATAGCAAAGGGATGTTTACAAGCATAAAGAGCAGGAAAATACACAGATATAATCGGCTACTGCTTTAACATTAATTTCGTCAGTATAAATTAGTAATCCATACTAATCCATACTAATATTATAAATGCGAAAGTAACTCTGTCTGTCTGTCTGTCTGTCTGTCTGTCTGTCTGTCTGTCTGTCTGTCTGTCTGTCTGTCTGTCTGTCTGTCTGTCTGTTACGCTTTCCCGCTTAAACCTCTCAACCGATTTTGATGAAATTTGGCACAGACAATCTTTAGACCTTGAGAAAGAACATAGGCTACCTTTTATCCCAGAAAAATTTGATGTTCCCGAGGGAAATCTAAAAAGCGCGATATAACCGAACTCCACGCGGGCGAAGCCGCGGGCGGAAAGCTAGTATACTATATAATTTTAATAGAGGTTGCCAGAGATGCGATTTATCCATACTAATATTATAAATGCGAAAGTAACTCTGTCTGTCTGTCTGTCTGTCTGTCTGTCTGTCTGTTACGCTTTCCCGCTTAAACCTCTCAACCGATTTTGATGAAATTTGGCACAGACAATCTTTAGACCTTGAGAAAGAACATAGGCTACCTTTTATCCCGGAAAAAATTGATGTTCCCGAGGGAAATCTAAAAAGCGCGATATAACCGAACTCCACGCGGGCGAAGCCGCGGGCGGAAAGCTAGTTAATATTATAAATGCGAAAGTAACTCTGTCTGTCTGTCTGTCTGTTACGCTTTCCTGCTTAAACCTCTCAACCGATTTTGATGAAATTTGGCACAGACAATCTTTAAACCCTGAGAAAGAACATAGGCTACCTTTTATCCCGGAAAAATTTGATGTTCCCGAGGGAAATCTAAAAAGCGCGATATAACCGAACTCCACGCGGGCGAAGCCGCGGGCGGAAAGCTAGTTACTTATAAATACAGAGATAAATACCTTTTTCTGTTTACTATAATATTATTGGAGTTTATTACTTTCACCACTATTATCACAAATACAATTATTTAATTGTAATAAATCATTTTATTTACATTCACATTATCCGATGAAATTTCTGACATTTCTCTGCCAAACATAACAGATACAAAAATCGTAGTTTTGACAAGTTTTTTCTAAAAAATCCATTTTTTAGTCAACTATTTTGATTATAATCTGTGCCAAACGCATAGTTTCACCTCTACTTCATATCGCAAATAATCATCTGCTAACTACCTATTATGTGTGGAGGTATGAGGAGCAGCGTGTAAAGCTCACTCATCCTCCACAGAAAAGGGAGGATCCTTCGACCAGACTAGTTGTCTGGCGGGCCACTTGCCCGCCGGTTGATGTCGCGAGCTTGTATATATGCTAGTTGCACGGTAAACTCTGATTGCGAGATGTAGAATTCGTGTGACGTCAGTATGACGCGTTGTTCGCATGTTGCGTTGTAGGCACCGCTACATATGAATAAAGAAAAGTTAAGCATTGATTAAGAGCTAACTAAATGGTTAGCTAAACAGTCGCTAATGAGTGATTAACGAGTTTTTTATGAATAAGACAGATTATGTCGTGCAATGAAGTAGCGCTAGACCCCATACTGGGATACCCTGTGTCGTGGGATCTAGTTATTTTAGAGTTGAAGACGCATTATATATACGAGTGGTTGCTTAATCTAAAAATAATGATCAATCAATTGCCGTTTTGCTATTATTATAGAACCCGCTAGTAGAAACGATTTTGTAAAAACTACTTTATTTGAACATTTATTAATATGGAGTGGAGTCTCAGTGATTGAGCACTGGAAAGTCTTAATGACGCCATTTTATTAGTAGATTACGAAACTTGTAAAAACCGATCATTTCGAAAACACTGATCAACCATTCTGATTCTATTGTAATTGCAAACCAAACCCAGAACAAACAACAATACTCGACGGTCGGTACTTGTCGAATCTCGTACTCTCTCTAACGAGTTCATTCGCAAAGAACTTATCCAATAGAAAAGTTCGTAATAAAGAAGTTTTCTGCAAAAAAAATAATCCAATTTCTATTGATGAAAAAAATAAACTTTGATGACTTAGAAAGGTCTAATTAGTAGGCATTTTTGCCTGCACGCCCGATTCCAAGTTATCCAACTTTGCAACTTCATAAATTCAAATCATAAATGATTTTCTTGTCAACCTTTTATCCATAACAAACTTGGAATCGAAAAAAACTTTATTCAAAGGCGTGTTCTTTGAGTCGTCTTTAATAAATGAATAAATAAATTATAAGACATTAAATCCCTATTTAGTATTTCGAAGAAAAGTATAAACATTAATTGTGTTCCATCACTCAAAAAGGTTCCATTGAATTTCCTTTTTATGTTTAAAGTAAAACTTTTGGAAATCAAGGGTTGTTTTGATGGACACAAACGACTGGGCGAAAAGAATCGAATAGAATACTCTTTCTCTAGGCTTATTATGAGATATAATAAAGAGTATTATAATGTTCCTAATATTGGGACACAGGCGTCCTTCTGGTGAGAGGGAGTGGGTCATTGCCCTGGTCGGGAGACGACACCGAACTCCCAGCCACCGTAGGCGCGGGCCTGCGGGCGGTGAGCAGTGGGCAGCTTGCCGCCTGGTAAGAACCAGGCCCGAGTCGACGCACTATGGAAAATATGGGTCTTTTGCTGATTAAAAATCTACATCTCTCTTATTTTTCAAGATAAACAGTTGAAATTTTGCACCAATGTAGTTCATACTATATATTTAATTAAGTTTACATCTAATAAACAATAGGTTTTGCTTGCGGTTTTACTCGCGTTTAAACTTACGATTTTGTCAAAAAACCGTAGGAATATTTTAGTTTCACTTGAATGTGTTGAATGTTTGTGTGTATTGTCTCTTTTTGAACCCTAAATAACTAAATAGGAATAATAAAACAATAAAATAAAAATAAATAATTTAATAAAAAATATTTATTAAGCTTACATTTTGAACTTATGTATACTATATAGTGAGTCTAAAATATAAAAAATAACCTTAATAACCTCAAGTATTATTATCTCTTAACATTATAATTATGTAAAAGGTAGGTATATAAATAAATAAAGGTAGATTTCACACCTGATCAACCTCAGGATCCGTGATCAACTACATTCACTTTCAAGAGATGCATCTTAGTGCAATTCGTTGACATTCTTTTCATATGGTTTGCTATTCGCAAACCATGTGAAAATAATTGCAATGTATGGATCCGATGTATATAGTAATGTATGGAATACATCTTCGTTAGTTGCCGATCTTGAACACTTTCTTGCATGATGTAGTCTACAATTTTTGTAGTCTTTATTACAAGACTCTTGCGCATCTTCCGAAAGTTGTCCTATTGGTAAGACACCAAAATGATTTATGATGCTCTCTCCATGAATCAGTAACTTATGTACTGATGATGGCATGTAATACCAATTGTATTTGGTAACATATATTCTTGCTGTTTCTAAAACATAATCACCGAACTTTCTACCATCAATCATGATACCAGATGATAAAGCTTATAGAATTATGTATAATCTATTTATCAGGACCTCATCAACACCTGTTATTTCTGCAGAACAACTGGAATTACGGAAAAATCTTCTAGCTGTATTACCATCATTCGAGTTGCCACTTACTTGCCTTGGTTTATCAATTATTAAACCTAGCTCTTCACGGAATCTTTTTTGTACTGTTGCTTTTTTTCCTGTTTTAGTCGTTTGTTTTCGTCATTTACTTATAGAAATAGATATAGAATTTATTTATAGAAAAGTATCAATTCACGTCTAGATCAATTAAAAGAACTCATTATAAGTATTTTTTATTGTAATTTAATAACGAACAATAACAAAGTGTGGTAAAGGGTGTTCAGTGCCAAGCTTTTTATAGGAAAATCGAATAAGGGTGGTGTGCATCATATACCATTATCTTAGACGACCTTATTTTCAAATAAAACGTGTGCAAAAACTATATCTCAGAAACGTCATACGATACTTATCAATTCAGTTCCCGTGATAATGAATATGAGACGTGTTATCAAAAACCGCAAGTTTTTTTTATTGTACATATTAGGTGGATACCTTGTGCATGAAATTATATCAAATTTAGAACTTCGCCAAGCTTAGCTAACATATAAAAGTCTCGTTGAAGTTAAAACAATTTAATTTTCGTCGGCATTTTATGTAAAAAATTGTGACAGTTATATTTTATCTTTTATTATAATTTAAATAACTGACTATTACTCTACATAAAATATCCTTTCTAAATATATGGCACACTAGGGGGAGACGGGGTACATTGATACAAGGGGCACATAGATACAGTCAATATTCGTCGAAAACAAAACGCGTTAGAAGAGCCAGCCGCCACCCATAAGGAGGTATATAGTAAAGCCTAAACGCACACTAGCGCAGAGCAACGTTCACTCTACGACTAGCGACTAGCACGTAAAAAACTGTTTCTGATGTTCCTAACAAAATTTTCGTACTTTTCTTTCGGATGTAATTCTTCTAATTTATTTAGTGTTACCTGTGTTATATTAAGACATTTGGTAAGTACATATCTGTCATCACATTAAATAGACTTATATTATTTAATTATTTATTGCTCTAATTTTTATAAAATGTTGTTTTCGATTGAATTAGGCAGGGGCACATAGATTCAAGTGGTCTTGGGGCACATTGATACCCCAATATTTTGTTAAATATACATATATGTGAGACTTAGGTAATATATATTTTATTTTCTTTATAGAAAAATGGTTTGAACATTTAAACGCAAAATGATTAGAAGTTCCATCAATGAAATTTCCGTGGCTTCTGCGACATCTGGTGTGGTGGAAGAAAAATTATCAATAGCAAAAGCAGCGAATAAATATAATTTAAAAAATCAATATACAGTATGTTAACTAACAGAGGGCGTTCCCGTTAACCCGAAATAGTATAGCATACATACATGCTAAAAAAAATATTTCCATTCGAAAACAATTTTTTTTTTTAATTTTTCCAATAAGAAAATATTCAATAAAAATTTTAAATTGATATGTAAAAGAAACACACTGTACACGCGAACTTGAAAGACGGCAAGGTCGCAATTTGTTCATGATACTACGCTACTATTTTGATTTAAAACAGGAGGTTTCAAATTTATTTCCAATTAGAATTTTTTTTTTATTCGGATTTTTTTTATGCTTATTTTTCTATGCTGATATTTTTATTTTAATCTATTAATGATATATATTAACGAGTTTAAGGGAACGCCCTCTGTTATTTAACATACTGTATAAAGGTCAGAAAAATCAATAAAACTTGTTTAATTTTTAGGAATATTTCTATGAACCAAAGTACCTACCAGTGTATGTATCAATGTACCCCGCATGTGGGGTACATTGATACAAATTTCATTTTTTAGTAAATAGGCTCTAATACGTTTTGTGATTAAATCTATCGGTTAATTTGTATGTAACTATTTAACTGAATATATATCGAATACATTATGGTTATTAAATTGGATGTAACTATCATTAGATCGTTTTTTTATTGGGTCTAAGTAAAAACCGTATCAAGGTGCCCCACTTCCCCATATATAGTTATTTCTTAACCAGTGCTCAATATCTAACTCTGAAAATATGTAATTTACAAGTTACATTTTGTAGAATTTCTATACTTTCGAGTTCTAATGCATTTTTTTTTACTATTTTGTGTATTTAATAGATAAAAACGAATTGAATATCATAGAATGGCTTCTTATGAATAAAATAAGACCAAAAACATGTACTATTTGCAACATTATAAAAAAGTATTTTTAAATCAGCTCTTGTTCTACGATAATCCATAGTGCGACGGCGCGCTATGTTTCACGCGCGCCTCAATGAGACATCAGCACATTGTGACGGGGTCGGGGGGGAGAGGGGGGGGGGGATAGCGGGTTGGTTAAACAAGAAACCGTGGCCCTGGCCGTCGCATAGGCAAGTGAAGAAACACGGGTGGGTTTTAGTCAGTAAAAGTCTGACACGTCCTTCCGCTCCGCCCAGAGCGGGAGATGTCACTTAATGATTCCCCATCCCAAAAAAAAAAAAGAAGAAAGGGATTGGATCATAATCTACCACGCTAAAGACAAAGACGAAGACAAAGTTAAAAATGTATGAAGACAAAGTTAAAGACAAAGTTAAAAATGTAGCTAGTCTACGGTGTACTATTTACAATACATAGGTTACAAAGTGTTGCTGAGTTAGAATGACTTTTCTATGGTTTATTTTATTATTATTGACAGGCAGCTTGATCGTCTCACGTGATTTTGTAGTTATATTGTCAGTGACAGTGCTCTATAGGTCATCATCATTCCAGCGTTAATCCCAGTCGCATCCGAAGCCTTTTCAGTTTTGGAGTCTGGGATACGCTTTACCAGTCCAACTGCTGATATGGCTAAACTCCGACATTTTTCGTGAAGCGACTGCCGTCTGACCTCCACAACCCGAAGGCGACATCGAAGCATTGTAGTTAGACCAATTGTTGGACTTTTGAGGGCTCCAACAACCCGTAATGGCTGCCACTAGATGTTCGTATGGCAACCGGGACCAACGGCTTAACGTGCTTTCCGAGGCACGACCAGACCATGCAAATATTCATATTCATGCATACACACAGTGCAAGTATTTGTATAAATACTTGCACTGTGCGGGGATCGAACCCGCACCACCTTGCGCAGCAGCCGCGTTCGCTACCGCTTCGCCACGGAGGCTGTCAAATACTCTATAGGTATGTCTATAGGTATGTACCAAATATCATTATATTAGTTTTGGCGTTAGTTAGACTATTTGAATATGCATCCTTGAGACACACTTGATTGCGTTTGGCATTAGTATTGATTAACACGTTAAAGAGTAACACTTCGAATCTAATACAGGACAACTCTTTTTGGATGTTCATTTATACAGTTTATTTACTAAGAAACATAACACAATATACCAAATAACTTAGTAGAATTACTAACTCTAAGAATATTTATTACGTTTCCCTTACAACTACATTGGCAGTTTCGGGCTCTCCCCTGAGAACACCCTAGCTTAATCCTTCAACCTATATCATTACAGCTCGGATTCAGCCCTTAATAATAATATGTTGGATACCAGGGATCCGACTGATAATTATTTTAATATAACCAAGTGCCAGAAACACACTTTTGATAATATTAAGGAACCGTCTGACTACTCATTCGATACAACAAGATATAAAGTTGAATCATCAAATAATGCCTTAGTTACCATTATTAGCTAAAATCACCACTTCATTCCACCATCACCGTGTCGACGAGTATGTAGGTATCCTTACGTTGCCGACACCGCTACAATCCGAACAAAGCATTTCGTCTCATCTTTTATACCACGACCATTGAAAGACTGGAACGATTGCCGCTTCCGTCTAACTCGATCTAATTTGCGAATAAACTCTTAATAGATTAATGGTAAGCAGTGATGTAATCCGTCGAATTGTTAACCCTTCAGCATAACGACCATGTACAAGATGTGTTCAAATAGTACCCGGAATTTTTAAATTTCGCGGGTCTGGATAGTTCGATTATAATTTTTTTTTATTGTGTAATTAGTGGGATTGGTATACATGCCCATAAAGTATGATGAAATTTTCAGCTATATTCACTGTTTACTTTGTCTGTGGTAGTCGCTAAGGCTCGACGTGTTTTTATGAGTTCGGCGATTTTTGCTTGAACTGCTGAATTTTGACCAAAAAAATAATCGCAAGAACATCCCGCAGAAGCTGTTAAATGACGTCAACGACAATCTAAGTTTGCCTAAAAGGGTTAAAATTGGTGATGAAACATGGGTGTACGCATATGATGTCGAAACCAAAACACAATCGTCTACCTGGAACCATTCAACGTCAAGAGAGTAAAAAGAGATTATATTGGTATAGTGCATCAAGAGTTCTTACCAGAAGGTCATACGGTTAATAAGGAGTATTGATAGCCTCTGTGGCGTAGCGGTAGCGAACGCGGCCGTTGCGCAAGGAGGCGCGGGTTCGATCCCCGTACAGTGCAAATATTTGTATGCATGAATATGAATATTTGCACTGGTCTGGTCGTGCCTCGGAAAGCACGTTAAGCCGTTGGTCCCGTTTACCATTGGAACATCTAGTTGCAGTCGTTACGGGTTGTTGGAGCCCAAAAGTCTAACAATTGGTCTAACTGCAATGCTTAGATATCGCCTTCGGGTTGTGGAAGTCAGACGGCATTCGCATCACGGAAAATATCGAAGTTTAGCCAAAATCAGCAGTTAGACTGGTAAAGCGGACCCCAGACTCCAAAGCTGAAAAGCTACGGATGCGACTGGGATTAACGCTAAGATGATGATGATGGTTAATAAGGAGTATTATCTTAAAATTATGCGATGTTCGCGTGAAGTAATCTAAAAAAAAATATCCGTTTTATGGAAAAAAAATCATGACTTGTGCACCACGATAACGCACCTGCTCACTCGTCGTTGCCTGTTTGTAATTATTTGGCAAAAACAATACCGAATTCATGCCCCAACTTCCAAATTTACCAGATATGACTCCATGTTACTTTCTCCTGTTCCCAAAGTTTAAGAGACCAATGAAAGGACTGCGTTTTTCCTCGATTGAAAAAATAAAGGCCGATTCGCTGAGAGTGCTTAAGGACATATCAAAAAGTGAGTATCAAGAGTGCTTCGAAGATTGTAAAAAAAGCATAAGTGTATTATATCTAGGGGGGATTACTATGAAGGGGACCACATTGATGTAGAGGAATAAAAAATATTAAAAAAAAAACGAGTACTTTTTGAACAGACAATGTATACAGCGAAACGTTTTTTCGAGTGCGCAAAAACAAATGGGTGGCTCAGAATCAATAACAGAACAAATCTGCATTATTAGTTTAAAATAAAAAATCATGTTTTTGTCCGCCCTAAAATCAGCAAATGAGAGACACCAATTAATCAATTATCAATATCGTAGTATTCAGACAGCCTCCGTGGCGTAGCGGTAGCGGACGCGGCCGCTGCGCAAGGTGGCGCGGGTTCGATCCCCGCACAGTGCAAGTATTTGTATGCATGAATATGAATATTTGCACTGGTCTGGTCGTGCCTCGGAAAGCACGTTAAGCCGTTGGTCCCGGTTGCCATACGAATATCTAATGGCAGTCGTTACGGGTTGTTGGAGCCCTCAAAAGTCCAACAATTGGTCTAACTGCAATGTTTCGATGTCGCCTTCGGGTTGTGGAGGTCAGACGGCAGTCGCTTCACGGAAAATGTCGAAGTTTAGCCATATCAGCAGTTGGACTGGTAAAGCGGACCCCAGACTCCAAAGCTGAAAAGGCTTCGGATGCGACTGGGATTAACGCTGGGATGATGATGAATATCGTAGTATTAGCATATGGCCGCGTAGTGAACATGCGGGCGGCGCGGGCGCGCGGGGTCCTGTGATGTTCCCGCCGTCCCCACTCCGCCGACAATGAATGGGACCGCGTGCGGGGACCATAAAATCGATTTCATAATAAACATCTTTCGTTATCAATAACTATTTTTTTGTACTAAAACATACCAAAGTAATAATATTTTTATCTATAAAACTTATTTAGCTATAAGTTGGCAAAGTTTGCGCACTGGATAAAATTTTATCCTGTATAAAACTAATCTGTATGAATAGGAAAATAGGAGTACAAGAAACGATTGTTGACTCTAGAACAAACGCTGGAATGACTGAATAAGAATGTTCCGCTCAGCAATTGAAATTAACTTGCCAAAGCTGGACAAAGAAAATAAGGAAATGCTAATCGAGACAATCCAACAGTTTTTTCAATAATATTTAAAACACCCACATGCTAGTTTGGAGAATAGTGCTGTAATCCACAAATATTACTTCAGACTTGACTCAATGTCTGAAGTAATATTTGTGGATTTCAGCACTATTCTCAGAAAGGAATCACTTATCTCTAAGTATTTATAGCATACAATAAATGAAGACGCAAAAACGAGCACCCGCAATTGACCTCCAAGCATATTAAATTCTTGGGAACGCCATGTATATTACACATTCCGGCGTACTTGAGAGCTAAAATAGAATCTTTTTACTTTGCGCACTAACACGTTAAAAACTAAAAGCTTCTAGTGTCCGGAACTTCGGAACCGGAGAATGAAGAAACAGGACTCAACACTTTGTTCGCATAAACGACTTGTTAAGGAGCTAACTTCAGTCCAATACTCTTATTTTTATTTCTATTTTGTTATCCAAGCATGCATTTAAATACTACTTTCAATTATTCTTCAGTTGTTTATTTTGACTTCATACTCTCAACACATTATTAAACGTTAATTGTTATTGGAGAATTACACATACACATTCCCCATCATACTCATTCTTCACTTAAGACACACGTTATTTAAGCAAGTCACCCTTTACTTTGGTGGACAGTGCTTACCCTAGCCCCATATCGCCTGTACCTACTCTGTCATATTTTAGTCTGCCAACGAACAAAAATGGACGCTTCCTGTTTTGTTTTCGAAATAAATCGTGTCTGAAGTATCATACTAACAAAATAATGCAAAACATAGATTATCAACCTATCCTGGACTATAAAGACGCTGACGAATCATCTGATCTCCTCAGCTCTCATTTCTTCGGCATTAAAGAATAATTCCAGCATAGCTACAACTTCAAAAGAAAACTAATAAACAAACCAAGGGTGACTAATGGATTTTAACGCTGTAAGAAAAACCCGGATATTTTGCACAAATTCAACCGGAATAACTAATCTATACTAATACATATAAAGCTGATGAGTTTGTTTGTTTGAACGCGCCAATCTTAGGAACTAGGTACTGGCACAATTTTAAAAATTCTTTTTGCGTTGGATAGCCCATTAATCCAGGAAGGCTTTAGGCTATATAACATCGCAGTGACCAATAGGAGGTTATACTGAGTGACAGCCATGTTGCGTGAAGGTGACGCATGTTCCCTCAACTATATCCTATTTTTTGTGTTTTTGTAATTTTTTACTTGGTTTAGGTACACTTCAAAGGACTTTATTTACCGTCACTGACATTTAATTTACAACTTTCTCCAACCACGATAGTAAAGGTTCCAAAATACTACGTGACCTCGACGTGATTTAATACGGGTGTTTATTAAAATTAACGAACAGTAAGCAAAAAGTCTTTGACCAGTGTGTGTTACCAGTGATGACTTACGGAACTGAAACGTGGTCGCTCACAATGGGCCTCATACGAAGGCTCAGAGTCACACAAAGGGCAATGGAAAGAGCTATGCTCGGAGTTTCTCTGCGTGATCGAATCAGAAATAAGGAGATCCGCAAAAGAACCAAAGTCACCGACATAGCTCTGCGAGTCGCTAAACTTAAGTGGCAGTGGGCAGGGCACATTGCTCGTAGAACCGATGGCCGATGGGGCAGTAAGGTTCTGGAGTGGTGGCCACGTACTGGAAGACGCAGCGTAGGGAGGCCCCCAACAAGGTAGACCGATGACCTGGTGAAGGTCGCGGGAAGCCGATGGATGCGGGCAGCACAAGACCGGTCAACGTGGAAAGCCTTGGAGGAGGCCTTTGTCCAGCAGTGGACATCTATAGGCTGAAGAAGAAGAAGAAGAAGCAGAAAGTTGTGGTATGTGTACGTGGGGCAAACGACTCCCGCCGCGTTGACCCGAGATATATTGGCAGAAATGTCAGGGGTTCCAAAATGCAGACGCCACCACAGTCAGCCCAAGTCGCCAGCATTTTTATTACATATAGTCCCTACATGGTTTATCCTTCATACCATATTGGATCATCCCTCATCAAATTCAACACCCAAGGACTTTTATAATTCGGTACTGACATCTTTGTTCCAAGATCACTCGACCATGACGTGAAGAACGTATTCTACTTTCTCATGTTCACTACACTTGAAAGAAGAAACTTTTTCATTCATTCTTTCCTGATTAGCAAAATTTTCCCAATTTTTTTACTTCTTGGTGGAGTAAGTACGCCGTATCCAGACTAACTTCGTTTCGGTTCGTGTTATTAATGAAAACAACTACACTGCTTCTGACTTCTGAACTAATCGAAATTCTGGACAGGAAGCTTACTTGTCTAGCCGAGTCGAGGGGCCAGGAACTAACAACGATAACTATATCAGCATTGGTTACTTATACTTAGGTCTCGGAATCGATCTTTGTAAATATAATATTACAACAACACGGTTAGCGCTGTATGTGTGTAGGACATAAAAAATACATAGTTGGTCTGGGTCTGGCCTTTTGTGTCATCATCATCATCATCATTTCAGCCAAAAGACGTCCACTGCTGGACTTAAGCCTCCCCCGAGGTTCTCCACGACGACCGGTCCTGCGCCTCCCGCATCCAGCGGTTTCCCGCGACCTTCACCAGGTCGTCGGTCCACCTTGTCGGGGGCCTACCCACGCTACGTCTTCGTCTTCTTCTTCGTCTTTGTGTGTGTGAGTTTAAATGTTTGTAAATACATCCATGACACACGAGAAATTCTTAGAGCGTTTTTCCATTTAAACAAAAAACTGTTTCTAAATATTTACATCTTTGATCTTCAAACTAGAGAGGCGGGAGGCCTTATTTGTGATACAATTTTGGATATTACTCCGTCACCACGTTGTATCTCATAAAGCTTGAGCTAGACAGTTGAAATTTTTACAGATGTTCTATTTCTGTTGCTGCTATTATATCAAATGCTGAAAACAGTGTTTTGGGGTGTTTTTTATTTTGTCAGTTTTGTATTTAGTTTTATCATTATTACGTTACTAGCTTTCCGCCCGCGGCTTCGCCCGCGTAAATTTCGGTTATATCGCGCTTTTTAGCTTTCTCTCGGGAACATCAAATTTTTCCGGGATAAAAGGTAGCCTATGTCCTTTCTCAGGGTCTAAAGATTGTGTGCTTTCCGCCCGCGTCTTCGCCCGCGTGGTGTTCGGTTATATCGCGCTTTTTAGATTTCCCTCGGGAATATCAAATTTTTCCGGGATAACAGGAAGCCTATGTTCTTTCTCAGGGTCCAAAGATTGTCTGTGCCAAATTTCATCAAAATCGGTTGAGAGGTTTAGGCGGGAAAGCGTAACAGATAGACAGACAGACAGACAGAGTTACTTTCACATTTATAATATTAGTATGGATAAATGTAATTCGATTAGCATTGAAGTGACACTGACGTCGGTGGTGGTGGCCTAGTGGTTAAAACACCAGCCCCTCAAGTATGAGTGTGCGTGATCGATTCAAGGTCAGGCAAGTACCAATGTAACTTTCCTAAGTTATATGTACTTTCTAAGTATGTCTTGGACACCAATGACTGATTAAAATGTGAAGGAAAACATTTCGATTAAACCTGGACTATATGTCTGAAATCGCCAACCCGCATTGTAGGCTGTGAGCTAGTGGGCTGAGTTTCCATCTTGCGGTGCTTGCCAGACAAGCCGAGGTTTCAGTGAGTCGGAACCGATTGTCGTATAGTTCACGGTGAGTCGAAACTGTCTACGGAGGTGCCACAATGAGTCGGAGTGGCACTGCGTTATACTCCAGTGCACATTAGACGAACCTACATTAGTGACCCCCAGTATGAACATGAAGATGGCGCACAGTAAACCAACCTCTGAAAAATGGAAAATATTAAAACAGCGGAATCAGATTGTTTCGAACATATTTATGAAGTAATAGATTCATCAATATCCTACAGATTTTTAACTATGGCCACAACGCGATATGTATTATTTTGACATACACAATGACGCAGTGCGTTGATTATCATGAAAAAAAAACATAAATCAAAAGTCATTTATTCAAATTAGGCTGAGAATCAGCACTTTTGAACGCCAATATTACATAAGACAGTATCCCAAAACGCCCGCCCCTGCCACTTCCTAGTGCTTTCGCCGGGAAGAAGAAGTGGAGGAACAAACTCCCAAGCAGCACAGCTGTCTGTTCATTTAAAAAAAGAAACATGGCTTCATACAATACTAATACAGAACATTAAATGAAACTATCCACCATATGCCAGCTAGCTACGTAAATTCATATACCAGGAAAGTAAAAAAAAAAACATTAAAACTGGCAATGTAAGAAACTGAAAACTTTTTACTGAATAAAAGTCATCATCATCATCTCAGCGTTAATCCCAGTCGCACCCGAAGCTTTTTTCAGCTTTGGAGTCTGGGGTCCGCTTTTTACCAGTCTAACTACCAACCCGAAGGCGACATCGAAGCATTGCAGATAGACCAATTGTTAGATTTTTGAGGGCTCCAACAACCCGTAACGACTGCCACTAGATGTTCGTATGGCAACCGGGACCAACGGCTTAATGTGCTTTCCGAGGCACAACCGCACGACCAGACCAGTGCAAACATTCATATTCATGCATACAAATATTTGCACTGTGCGGGGATCGAACGCGCGCCACGGAGGCTGTCGAATACGTAGAGTGATGTAGAAAGCGTATGAAAAAGTAAAGAAAATAAAAATAACTCATAATATAAACTAAATATACAAACATAGATAGTTTCAAAACAAATATTAGTAAACTTCTATTTGACCCAGACAAAGGCACGTAATAAGGTCGCAATTACGTCACTAGGACGGAGGGCAGTATTCCTAATTTAGGTGTATTAGTTTTTGACAGGTTTTTTATAAGATATCATCATCAGCCTCTACTCGTCCACTGCTGGACATAGGCCTACTTCATGGCACGCCAACAAGCTCGATCCTGAGCAGTTCTCCGCCAGCCACTACCAGCCACCTTTTTGATGTCATCGCTCCATCTCGCCCAAGGGGGTCCTACGCTACGTTTGCCGAGACGAGATCTCCAGTCGAGAACTCGTTTACCCCCACGATTGTCGGTCCTGCGGCATATGTGACCAGCCCATTGCCACTTCAGCTTGCTAATCCTCTCAGCTATGTCGTTTAAGATATATCTATCAAAAAGTTACTATTCAGAAACCATTGTAATGTATGGAGAGATTTAGAATGAAAGAAGAGCATCTGTGAGCAACTATCATCATTAATATAAAGAACTTTCATATTCAGATCTCAGACTCAATCTGACAAAAATATCTTAAGTTACATATACAATGTGTAAAGAAAACCCTGTCCGACCCATAAGGATAATAAAGGTTAGGTAAACACATGGCCAAATATAATATAAAATTTTACATAATCATCACAGTAACAATACTAATGATTTTGAAATAATCTTTTTTTCCCGGGAATTAATTCCAATTTCCTCGAAATTTGGTAATTTTTAAAAAGTGACAACACCGGTATTATTATAAGCGAATAGCGACGCGACCACGTCACAGGTGCCGCGTGCCCTGCCCCCCGCCGCCCGCGAAAGGGGTTGTTTACCGCACATGTATTAAGTTACCTCTTTTTGAGAAATAATGTTTATTTTTTTAGGGGGATTTTTTTTTAAGTTTAGCCTGTCTTTGTGGGCATTAATAGAATCAGTTATCGATACCTAACAATACCTTCACGGAACGGACAGGGTTTTCTTTACATATTGTATAGTTTAGACGCGATTATGAACATGTCGACCAAAATCAGCAACGTCGTCGTCGACGTCGTGTCGGTGGTAGGCAACAACATCAGCCGCCGGCATAAGTTACCACCCACCAGACAAAGTCTTGCCGCCAAGCGATTCGTCATGTTCCGGCGTGATGTCTGGTGAAGCCGTACGGAGGATAGGTCTGAGCAGTTGTGTTGCGATGTGTGCCGGGTACGATGTGCCTAATGTTGTTGTGTCGGGAGTGTGGTCGTGGAGGGTCTCCAGATCATCCTCTGGCGCAGCATCGTTGGTCGTGTTGTTGGGTTAAACATTGCATCACCTCGCTCAACTGCCGTCTTCCTTCCTATTCACTCAGTTTTTTTGAGTAAATAGGCTTAATAAGCTAGTGTGCTTTACCATTAACGATTGCATCACTGTTTACCATCAGGCGGGATTGCAGTCAAGCACTGGTTTATAACTAATAAAAAAAAAAAATACGCCAATTCACGTCAGGAGCGGACTAAATTTATTTTTTGTCCTTTTCTTAATGAAATAATAAGAAAAAATATGCACTGAACCTAAATTTAGTTTAGTTTTTGAACAAGAGAATCGAGTATTTCTTCGCTCGCGTGGAGTTCGGTTATATCGCGTTTCCAAGAGAACTCTTATGTTATTTCTCAAGGTTTTTGTTTTTTATAAATTATAAACTAGCGCTTGACTGCAATCCCACCAGATGGTAAGCAGTGACGCAATCGTTGATGGTAAAGCGCACTAGTTTATTAAGAGCCTATTCACTCTAGCCTTGAAGACACTCAAATTGTAGTCCGACGGAAACACCGCCGTTGGCAAATTGTTCCAGTCCTGCGATGTACGCGGTATAAAGGAGGAGGCGAAACGCTTCGTCCGGATCGTAGTGGTGTTAACAACGTAAGGGTGGAAACTAGCCGTACGACGGGTCGTCCGATGGTGAAACGGAGATGGGGAAATTAAATCATGCAATTCCCTCGCACACTCCCCAAAATGCATCGTATAGAACATCGAAAGGCTGGCTACTCTACGCCTATGCTCTAGGCTTTGGAGACCATCTCGAGTTAAATCAGGGTCACCAATCAGCCTCTTCTCACGCCTCTCCATTGAATCCAAAGTGGCGAGGTGACAACAGCACCAGCCCAAAGGTCAACTCTATCTTTAACAAATTTCAATAAAACCAGTTTAGTGGTTTAGACGTGAAAGCGTAACAGACAGTCTGACAGAGTTAGTTTCGCATTTATAATATTAAGTAGGGGTTTCCCATCAAACAATTTCATTTTGACATGGTCTACTAAATAACTTGTGTTTACCTCTAGCATGCTTAATATTGTTTTCATTTTGCATATTTATACGCTTCTTGGCATAACATAGCGACCTTAACCTTTAATTTAAGAATTGTATTCACTACCTATGTTACACAAATAAAATTGATTTTGAAAAGGTTATACCAAATCCAACAAATGAGTTATGAACCTTGTGAAGACGGTTAAAGGAAAGGGGGATTTTAATCAGAGGAAAAGGCCTCCTGATGGGTTACTATGACGTATTAAAACCATCATGCTTTCAGTGTCAGACAAAGACACAGACATACAGGATGAATAGCACTATCTCTTTTTCTTGTCAAAAAGAGATAGCGCTATTCATCCGGTTCAGTGATGATTTTAACACGTCATAGCATGGCCCCTGGTCTTTTGATTGCTGTGGGGAACACGATGCTCTCTGGAGGTTTGACCAGAAGTACCTACACGTCTTTTGGCTAAACAATAAATTTATTTGTTTTGTACAAATATTTGTCATTATCATCATCAACCTTTTTTATTATCCCACTGCTGGGCACAGGTCTCCTCTCATACAGAGAAGGATTGAGCATAATCATCACGCTTGCTCAATGCGGGTTGGTGATTTCAGACTTAAAGTTCAGGTTTCCTCAAGATGTTTTCCTTCACCTTCAGTCATTAGTGTCCAAGATATACTTAGAAAGTACATATAACTTTAGAAAAGTTACATTGGTACTTGCCTGACCTGGAATCGAACCCGCGCTTTCATACTTTAGAGGCTGGTGTTTTTACCACTAGGCCACCACGACATTTTTCAGATATTTGTACCTATATAAGAATATAAGATACCTACGTCAGTTTATTTTCGGAAAGAGTGATAGGCCATAACAACGGCTGCCGGCAGAAGTTACCACCTACCAGACAAAGTCCTGCCGCCAAGCATTCCGTCGTGTTCATGATGTCTGGTGAAGCCGTACGGAGCACGGGTATGTGCAATTGTTTTGCGATATGTGCCGGGTACGAGGCGTTAAATGTTGTTGTGTCGGGAGTTTAATCGTGGAGGGGCTCCACATCAATCTCCCTCTGGGGCAGCATCGTCGGTTGTGTTGTTGGGTTTAAAATTGCATCACGTCGATCAACTGCCGTCTTCCTTCCTGTTCACCCAGTTTTTTTTTTTTTTTGAGTGAATAAGCCCTTAACAAACTAGCGCGCTTTACCATCAACGCTTCGCATCACTGCTCATCATCAGGTGGGATTGATGTCAAGCACTAGCTTATAAACATTAATCAAAGAAGTATCTTAATTCATCATCATTTCGCCCGGAAGACGTCCACTGCTGGACATAGGCCTCCCCCAAGGATCTCCACAACGACCGGTCCTTCGCCTTTCGGATCTAACCGTTTCCCGCGACCTTCATCAGGTCCTCGATCCACCTTGTCAGGGGCCTACCCTCACTGCGTCTTCCGGTGCGTGATCGCTACTCGCGAACTCATCGGCCCCGTCGGACATCGTTAGCACCTTGTGAACCTTGTGTTTGGGTCGAGAATCACAACCCTGCTTATATATACTTCAAATTTAGCAAGAATGTATAAATAAATGTGGACGCAGCTAATATTAGCCAATAAATTCTGCGAAATCTCATCGTCAAATTTGGGTGAAGCTATTAAAAGTGCCAAACCCTTCAACATTATCATCAAAATTTCACCCGAAAGAGGTCGTGCCTCGCAAAGCACGTTAAGCCGTTGGTCCCGGTTGCCATACGAACATCTAATGGCCCTCGAAAGTTCAACAATTAGTCTAGCTGCAATGCTTCGATATCGACTGCGGGTTGTGGAGGTCAGACGGCAGTCCTTCACGGAAAATATCGAAGTTCAGCCAAAATCAGCAGTTAGACTGATAAAGCGGACCCCAGACTCCAAAGGTGAAAAAGCTTCAGATGAGACTGGGATTAACGCGGAGATGATGATGATGATTTCCCCCGAAAGACGTCCACTGCTGGACATAGGTTTCCCCCAAGGACCTCCGTGCGCCTCCCACGTCTAGCGGTTTCCCGCGACCTTCACCAAGTCGCCGGCGTTAGTCCCTTAGCTTACTTTTATTAGTTGGTGTGACAACTCACTCCACACACTCACTTCACTCATGTTTTCATCGTGATATGGTTACAGAGTTGCACTGTAGTTATTTAATTGCTCAAAAAGACGCTTCAATCACTAGCTTTGTAGCACAAAGCTTCTTATGGAAAGAAACTATTTTGTATTGTATTTGTAAATCGTCCATAAACAAAAGAAAAGATTTAGATATAACATCATCCTCGCTCAACTGCCATCTTCCTTCCTATTCACTCAGTTTTTTGAGTGAATAGGCTTAATAAGCTAGTGCGCTTTACCATCAATGATTGCACCATCAGGCGGGATTGCAGTCAAGCACTAGTTTATAACTATTAAAAAAAAAAGATATCAGACAAAAGATCAGAATCCTAATTGCGTAACAAACTATCAATCTCAATCCTAATCATTGAGAAGGATGTTCCTAATCCATCGCTGAATATGTTCGAACAATGTGTCGGCTCAACAACGTAAATAACGCAATGATTGCTGTTGAACTATCAAAATGAAACACATTGCTTTTAATAGTCTGTTACGCAATTACCTTCAAAATGAAAGAGAGCAATTTAAAAAAAATATAAATACGCACCCAATAATTACACACGTCGAAATGCTATAACAATCTATTTTAGGATAGGCTCTAAAATTGTTAAAAACGAAGCAGATTCTTAAATATTTACCCGAATGACTGTAAATCCGTTGATTATAAACATCTCTTGATCCAAACCAGACACGTGTCCAGTGATGTTATGAAATGGAAAAAGTATAATCAATCAACATCAAAAGGTCGTTATGATAGGAGTTAAAGGTTTAAATAGGCTCGTTTCCTTGAATTACGACTAGGTTAAGTGACAGTTGCCGAGGTTAGTACTTGGAAGGGTGAAGTGAAGTTTTTTTTTTTTAATTATAAACTAGCGCTTGACCGCAATCCCGCCTGATGGAAAGCAGTGACGCGATCGTTGATGGTAAAGCGCACTAGTTTATTAAGAGCCTATTCACTCTAGCCTTGAATACACTCAAATTGCAGTCCGACGGAAACACCGCCGCTACCAAATTGTTCCAGTCCCGCGAGTCACTCATGGTTTTATGGTAACACTAGCTGCGCCACACGGTTTCACCCGCGTTTTTTATGTGCCCCTCTCTTATTGCTCACAGCGCGATGTTATATAGCCTAAAGACTTCCTGGATTAATGCGCTATCCAACGCAAAAAGAATATTTCAATTCGGACCAATAGTTCCTAAGATTAGCGCTTTCAAACAAAGTCTTCAGCTTTATATATTGGTATAGATTAACACATCATGTCGTATTTAATCACCACTGCTCTCAAGACTGTAATGAAAAACATCGTGAGGTAACCGGCATGTCCTCGAGGCAAAACTTCAAAGACATGTGACATATGTATACCAACCCGCACAAGGCGTGGTAGATTACGGACCACTCTCACTGAGAGTTCCAACTTCTGAGACATAGGCCTCCTACGTCTCACAAGTTGGAACATTATGGCTAATTATGTATTCTGAGGTTAACAACTTTTGCAACACAGGAGTCTGAGCAGTTATGTTGCGTTGTGTGCCGGCAAGGGTTCCCATCTAGTACAACACACTCTCAGTTCTTATCAAAAGATAATAGGTGGCAGCATAGGTTGCGGTTTAAAACTTAGCAACGATTTTAAACCTCTTACGTGCAGTTTATAGCCCTTTTTAACCGACTTCAAAAAGGAGGAGGTTACTCAATTCGACCGTATATATGTTTTTTTTTTTTTTTTATGTTTGTTCGCACATAACTTCGTCGTTTATGAACCGATTTTGATAATTCTTTTTCTGTTGGAAAGAAGACGTTCCCAAGGTGGTCCCATGTTAAGGATATCAGGGTTTTATGGTGGAAGACCAGAGAAAACAAGGGAAACTTTCAAAAATTGCAGGGGCGACTTGTGCATTTCTTAGCATTTTCATTAAATATTTTAAAGCACTACAATTTAATAAAGGTCTGGAGTAGATCTGATGATGGAGCCAGGAGACAGTCGAAGGAACTCCTCAACAATTCACAGCAGCTACATTGTGTTTGGGCTCGATTAATTTGTATTGATAAGAACTTTACACCTAGATGGGTTGTGACTGTCATAAGAGCTCTGATGATGAAGACAAAGGCCAGTCCAGGGAACTCCTCATCGGTTTACAGTAGCTACTTTGTGGTTAGACTTCATTCATTTATATTGATGAGACCTTTGCACCCATTGGGTTAAAATAATGGTCTGCAGTAAATTTCATGACGAAGACCATAGGCAGTTGAGGGAATACTTACGGGTAAAAATTAAAGTAAATAAAATTACGTCGTTTCCCAACTATATTTGCGTCAGCTTCCAGTCTGACCGGATGCAACTGAATACATAGTACTTTTAACAACTAAAAAGTGTAAAATAAAAACTTTTTTACAAAAAAATAACTAATTTCGGAAGTCGGTGTCAAAAACGAATATACAAAACCAAAGACACCGACTTCCGAAATTAGTTATTTTTCACTTTGTAGTGGTTTTTGGAAGTCGGTTGTTTTTTTGTAAAAAAGTTTTTATATTTTATTTTTTTTTTAACAATTTGAATTTACTTATTTAATGCTACTCCGTATATTTACACGTATAAATAACGTAATTAAACAAAACGGTAAAATGGGCTCAGTACTGACAATGATTTTTATTTTACACTCGGGACAATAGATGGCAGTGTACTCAATTAATCCTGTCATAACATA
Source organism: Sesamia nonagrioides (assembly GCA_017933935.1). NCBI lineage: Eukaryota > Metazoa > Arthropoda > Insecta > Lepidoptera > Noctuidae > Sesamia > Sesamia nonagrioides. Next base: position 296,165 of record JADWQK010001408.1, on the reverse strand, counting down.
TTTTTTTTAGGTTATGATAAGATGTCTTCTAACCATTATATTGCTGTTATCTTCTTTTAGAATGCGTATTTCTCGATGCACGATGCATGGATGTATATATGACAATGAAGACAAGACATATATGGTGGTAGTGGCCGACCGGTCAAGCGCTTCCTGGTGGCCATCTAGTGATCTCTTTAAGAAACTTTTTTTGCTCGACCGTCTGCTCGACTTGAGCTGGACTCATTTTGTTGTTCACCCTAAAGTATCTGTATGGAGTATTCTGTAATCTGTGGTGCCGGATACGATGCGCCAAATGTTATTGTGTCGGCAGTTTGATCGTGGAGGGTCTCCAGATTAATCTCCCTCTGGCGCAGCATCGTTGGTCGTGTTGTTGGGTTTAACATTGCATCACCTCGCTCAACTGCTGTCTTCCTTCCTACTCACTAAGATTTTTATGTGAATTGGCTTAATAAACTTGCGCGCTTTACCATCAACGATTGCATCACTGCTTACCATCAGACGGGATTGCAGTCAAGCACTAGTTTATAAATATTTAAAAAAAAATACATTCCACACTGTCCCCAATTTACCATATTGACGACATAGGATGGAAAAATAACTAAAAACAAGTCAATCTGTATTAATATCCGTAATATATTATGATATCGATCAAGATACACAGATGCTATCCAACTGATACTGTGTCAGTGGTTCCAGACCGAGTTATTTTAATTGCAATATAATAAATCATTCTCATCATCATCATCATTTCAGCGTTAATCCCAGTCGCACCCGAGGGGTTTTTTTTCAGCTTTGAAACACGTGTGGGTTTTAGTCAATAAAAGTCTGACACGTCCTTCCGCTCCGCCCAGAGCGTAAGAGGTCATTTGATCAAATCAAATCCCATCCAGAATTTTTTTTTTTACTTAATAATAGAAACCTACTTCAAAATAACACTTAAAATCGTGTCTCGAGGTTTCTGTTGTTTAGCTCGCCACCGACTTCTAGAGCCATGACAAAAAAAAAAATATTTTTCCTTTGAAGTGTTTTTTTTTGAAGTCAGTTCCTATTTTTTTTGTAAAAAGTTTTTTTTTTCATTCTATTCAGTGTCTTAATCGAAATTCGAAAATTACTTTTTTCACGTCATAACAATAGTAGCAGCCATAACCCATGTTAGAATAAGTTCTCATCAATACAAAAAAAGTCCCCATCTCAAAAACTACTTAACTGATTTTGGTGAAACTTAAAGTATTCCCTAAGTTAAACAATACATAGTACAACAAAAAAAGAATTACTTAAATCGTACTTGTAGTTCCGGAAATATGCGCGCACAAACATAAAACATACATACACTTGAAATTTGGCTTACATACATACGGTTCGAATTGATAATCACCTTTTTTTGAAGTCGGTTAAAAAAAGATGGCATGCCCTAGTACCAAATGTTTGAATACTGTGACATCTACCAACCCGCACTAGCCCACAATTATCATCATCATCATCATCAACAACCTTTTATCGTCCCACTGCTGGGTACAGGTCTCCTCTCATACAGAGAAGGTTTGAGCGAGATCACCACGCTTGCTCAATGCGGGTTGGCAATTTCAGACTAAAAAAGTCCCACAATATGGAAGTCTAAAGTAGTGGAATAATTTTATCTGATTCTATTGTAGAAAATGCTAATTTAGTCACTTAAGTTTCACTTTTATATGTGTATACTGGAACAATAATATTGTTGTATTGATACATGTTTGTGTATAATGAGGCGTGTCTCTGTCATTGCCATTGGTTTAATTAACCTTTTAGTTAACCGCCTTGCCTTTTCAAATCGTTAGGCTAACAACCCGAATGATATTCAATAAATAAATTTTAGTTTAGATTGGAACTGAACTAATCAAGTGGGAACCAAATTGGTCGGTGGGTTAGGTTAGAACCGTGATTAAGCGCGTGTGAGCCGGGAAGACGAGGCGAGAGCTCGGCTTCCTAAGGTCGATCAGGCGGTTGATTATACAGTAAATTCAACCATTTAGCTGCGAAATTTACATAAAATTCTAATAACTAGCCTAATTCTAAATACTAGGAACGGAGGCTTTGTAATATTGTATGTAAATAATAGTAATTGAAATTTAGTAATTAAGGAATATATTTGGTGTATAAATATCTACTTTATGTAAAACGTCGAAGAAAATTTAAATATGCTTTAATTCGTTTTAATCAAAATCAAAGTCAAAATCAAATCATTTATTTCAAATAAACCAGTTACAGGCACTTTTGAATTGTCAGAAGGTCGGTCAGTCAATAAGATGAAGCTAGTCGCCCATTCCAAAGAGTAGGTACCTATGGAGACGGGATATTGGAACGGGCAAGAAACTCCATGGACACCCTTTTAAATTTTCAAGCTATTATTTCAAATATTTGATTACATCATTCATGTTGAAATCAACCGTGTGAGAACGGTGCAGAAATATATTGTACGCTGAGAGCGTCCATTATGGAAAACACACAAAATCAATTCAGAAATTAAAATACGCCGTGGCAGCTAAGAGATGACCAGTCCCCTCCGACGGCGTCCGTTCACGAACATGACGTATGGATCAGCATCATAATATTCTGGTGCAGTGTTCGGCAGCTGCCGTAGACGCGTCGGCGGCTGTCGCAGCCGCTTCGGCGACTGCCGTAACCGCGACGGCGTTTGCCATGGCGTTTTCAGTCGATACAGTCTTGCCACAAATACACTAGCGACATGTTCTTCACGAGCGGCACATGGTCGATGGCTGCCGTCGTCGTAATTTATTGTAATCTTATGAAAATAAAGATAGCTCATACCTTAAACATGTAAACTATATCATTAAAAAGTACCCAACTTTAAAATTCTTTTTAAACCTTATAAACTAGTACTTAACCGCGATCCCGCCTGATGGTAAGCAGTGATGCAAACATTGATAGTAAGGCGCACTATATTATTGAGACCCATTTCACTCTAGCCTTGAAGACACTTGAATTGACACGAACATATCACTTTAGCTTGATATTCGCAAGTAATGTGGCTAGTTATTGACCTGAGTAGTGCGTTTGCTATCATTTTAATTTAAGAAAAATATGAAATCGAAAATTCGATATCGATTCTAGAGTTGTTTTATTTTGATTTGAAACGATGTATAGTGATGTTATATTTAGTATTTAAAGATAGCAATAGGGTTTATGTTATTCTGACACGATGAAGGAGACATCGTGAGAAAATCAGCTTGCCCTAGATGAAAGAAATCAAAAACATGTGACGTCTACCAATCCGGACTGGGCCCGCGTGGTAAATTATGGCCCTTTTACTGAGAGAAGATCTGTGTCCCAAAAGTGGTAATATTATAGGCTGATAAGAAAAACTTTTTTTTTTAAATAATTATAAACTAGTGCTTGACTGCAATCCCGCCCGGGGGTAAGCAGTGATGCAATCGTTGATGGTAAAGCGCACCAGTTTATTAAGCCTATTCACTTAAAAAAACTGAGGAATAGGAAGGATGACGGCAGTTGAGCGAGGTGATGCAATCTTAAACCCAAAACCAACACGACCAAACGATGCTGCGCCAGAGGGAGATTGATCTGGAGACTCTCCGCGACCAAAATCCCGACACAACAACATTTGGCGCATCGTACCTGCCACACATCGCAAAACAACTGCTCAGACTCGTCCTCCGTACGGCTTCACCAGACATCATGCCGGAACACGACGAATCGCTTGGCGGCAAGACTTTGTCTGGTGGGTGGTAACTTCTGCCGGCAGCCGATGTGATGGCCTACCACCGAGAAAACTTATTCTATTCGTTGCTATTAAAGTTTATAAAGCTCAATGCTGAACTATGATTAAATTACCCACAAAACAATACAATTTGTCTAGCCGATTTTGCTAAACGATGGAAAAAAGCAAAACTATTCCAATCTGTACAGGTCCCACAACAAACAACAATGATTTTACGGCTAAGTGAAGCGAGGGCTGAGGCTGTGGAAAACTTCTAAGTGTATCAAGTTGTTACAAATGCTGAATAAAAGAGTCTGCAGACGAGCAACTTTTTGTTGCCCTTGGCAATTATTATTGTTTCGTAAAAAAATAGTGGGAATTCCTAATCGAACTGTGCAAATTATGAACAAATTATGGGCATACAGACTACCAAGTCTGTATGTCCATAATTTGTTTTTTTTCATTATTATTTTTTATGTAATGGCAAGACAAAGAAGATCTTGTAAAGACATGTTTCTGAAAACTATTAAAGAGTATTATCAAAGGATCCCTCAAAGCTTTACTTTGTTAATTACATTCCTGAAACACATAAGACAAGCAACGCGTACTTATTGGTTCACAAAATTTTGCAAATTTTTTAATGCTAATTAGGTCATCTGTTCAGCCTTTTCACAATTATTATAGAGTCGGTCTCCAGTATTACCGGATGTATCAAAATAGAAATATTATACACTTAGCGACAGAATATCTAACCTCCACAATCCATTTACTGTTAATGATGCCTCTTAGCAAGACTCGTTATCAGACTATCGGGCATCTGACGACCCGTAAGAACTATCAAAGATCTTTAAATGATAGCTAGGATCTTGCGCTTGACTTGCTTGCTGTTTGATATATAAAAAATAGTCACTCATAACTACAGACTGCGGGTTATTCGAAAGAGACACTGACAGATTGTAGTAGCTTGTTGTGCTGTCATTTGTGCTATCGGCTTCAGTTGGCAATCCGTTCGCTGCTGCCCCGAACCTCGCGCCTCGCGCCTCGCGCTGTACCTATACCATTGATTTATACATAGTTATACATTATTCGTCACAGACCCGTGCAGCTGTTGGTCACAGCAGGTCATAACAGATATAAATTACCCACAAGTCTCTCCTGTAGCTCAGTCTTCCTTATGTTTCACGATAAAGCAAAATACCAGCAACAAAAATGTAGCCCGTTTGTGTATTACCAGAGAGTGAACGATGTTATTACAAGTAACAAGTTATGCGGTTCTGTTTACCAGTTTAACAGTTACTTCTAAACTTTAATTGAGCTTTATGTTAACTTTCTCAATTGCCTTCCTTTTATATGGTAGGTTAAAAGTTTTCTGGTATATTTGAGAATAATTTTCTGAATTAAATTTTATGCATCAGAACACATTCCCAATTACATTCTGCTATCTTTTTCTAGATAGAAAGTAATTTACATTGCTCACTAAGGGTTGCTATATTTCCGCGTACCGTTGGAGATCTCGCACAAGGTGGATCCACGACCTTGTGAAGGCCAGAAGAATCCGTTGAATGCAAGAAGTACAAAACCGTTCGAAGTGGAGGTACTTGAGGGAATCTTTTCTTCCAACAGTGGACGTTTTTCAGCTGAAATGAGGACATGTGACATTGGCGTGTCGTAACGGCACTTTGGTCAACTGAGGTCGCTTTATTCCGCGGGATTAATTGATCTAAAGAATATTTTGAATCGGGTAACTAAGCCCACTGATACAAATGATTTGTAGGTAGAGATACGAAAAAGAAAGTGATATTTATTGGGATAGTAGTTAATTCGCATGAATTTTACTGGCACAAAAGTACGAATCCCGACTTTTATAAAATAATATTATTTCTGTAGCTATCTCGCCTGCATGTAATTTTATTACATGAAAATCGACTCATATAAAGTAGATGTTAAACCTAAGCTTTGAAGATTTCTTGAGAGATTGGCTTATCTTTTGTAATACGTATAGTGCTTTCATTCCAACTCGGACTCCCAGGCATAATACATACGAGTGATTCTACATTTCTGGCTCAAAAATCAATTTGGGTCATTTCACCGCTTTGCCAAGACTTTTTATATATATATTTATATAGTTTATTAAGAGCCTATTCACTCTAGCCTTGAAGACACTTAAATTGTAGTCCGACGGAAACACCGCCGCTGGCAAATTGTTCCAGTCCCTCGATGTACGCGGTTTAAAGGAGGAGGCGAAACGCTTCGTCCGGATCGTAGTGGTGTTAACAACGTAAGGGTGGAAACCAGCCGTACGACGGGTCGTCCGCTAGTGGAACGGAGATGGGGGAATTAAATCATGCATTAATACTTTGTAGGCAATACAACAAGTTAACCAGGACAACCAACTTAGACATTTGTGAACCTCTTGCAAACTACAAAAAGTGTCTCAAAGAAATAACTAGTTGTTAGTTTTTGATCTTAATTATGGTTTTGAAGTTGTTCATGTACGTATTTAGTTTGTTTTATACATATTACCGAATATGTTTTATTTTAATTTTATTATTATTCCGTTTATTTTTTACATATACATATTCATTTACATTTTTAAATATTTATAAAAAATATAAAAACATTTAAAAATATAAAAAATAGTGTTCCACCGATGGCGGGAGCAGGGTCCAAGCTACCGGTGGTTAGGGCTCCAGAGACAGGAACCTCCTCACGATGCGGGCCGTATCGAGGAGTACTGCCTTTTGAATCAGGCCTTTGATCCAACTGCCTAACGAGAGCCTCAATAGATGTTGGTCGAGGCTCTTGGCTATCAAACCATTGGCCGATACGACAATTGGTACAATGACAGCCGAGTTCACATTCCACATGTCAACAACCTCGTGCGCCAAGTCGAGATATTTAATTTGTTTCCCTTTCTCAGCTTTCACGAGATTATTATTATTATTATTTTAAACTTTCAATTTTGTTTGCTTAGTTATAATTTCTTTTATGCATGCTGTGGTCTCCTGTAAGTGAGGGAGTACACCTTCGTGGTAATATTGTCGTCCATCTTTACTTTTTTCATGATTTGAGATTTGAGTGACTTTCGCATTACCACATACCTATATCATGAGTTGTTAAAACAAAATTGAGTGGTAAACTATATTATATGTTTTACCTTGGAGAGCAAAAACATGCAGATTTTGGGTACTGGATATCCGGAAACACGCTACATATAGCTGACCATGCGAAAAACAATATTTTTTTTAAATTGTAGTTAAGCATCCCTTAGAGTTTGGCCTTGTGCTTTATTAATGTTCATTATAAGAAATTGATGTCTTTTAAACTGAAATGGAAGGTCTGTTGGAATAATCGGAATCCGAGGAATTAGCACACTTTCACCCTTTGCTGCGCCAGTTAAAATAGTTGCTGTAAGAAAATTCCGCCGAAGTTGAGTGACACGCAGCCTGGTACCATTACACAGTCTAGGGGCATTGAGATTACGCATGAGCATCACCGGAACCCCTACTTTTAATTTTAATTTATGAGACGGCATCCCAAATAATTCCAAAGAATTTTATGTGCTATTATTACGCGTTAGTAGAGCCATCGGTCATCATGTATATTATCGTCTACCAACTCCGATTCGCTACCTACAGCATTACAAATCTCTTCCATTAAAGTAATCATTCCTTCTGCATCTACTGTCTTTTTCCCATCACCAACTTTTTACAATGTTTTCGCGTAATGACCCGAATTAATGTCGTTGTCTAATCTCACTCGCATGTTTGTGGTTAATTGGAACTTTATGACATGGTCCCACAACTTTTACTATAACCGATTTTAGGTAAGCTTTTATTTCATCTGCTGGAGTCCCCCTTTGTATGATTGGTAGTGTTTGCCGGAAGTCACCTGCTAATAAAATTACCAAGCCTCCCATTATGCTCTTGCAGTGCCTTATATCCTGCAAAGTCCTATTGAGAGGTTCAATAGCTCCTTTGTGCGACGTGGTACTCTCTCACTCAATCACTCATCTTAAACTAACAACATACACTGGCATAGCATCGCGGCCCGACCACTATTTTTACTTAAATTGCAGGTTGGGGATTTCTTTTTTAGTTTACTGCACAGGCTACTACGATGCTCTTATCCTTTCTGAGATGAGCCAGAAGAAGATTCAGCAAAAAAGTTTTAGCATTGCCCCCCTCACCCTGAGCATCAAGAAAGAAAAGTGCGCCATTTTCTGACTCTACGTAGCATGTAACTTCGCCGAATACAGTTTTTTGCTCTGATAACAATTGTGGGTTCATGTCATTTACCTGCTGTTGCAGTTTAGTATCATTATAATCTAGCTCTCTGACGATGTCATTTACGATTTACTCTGATCGTTGTGAACACTCAGTTTTTTGCCGGTTATTTCCATAGTTTTATTTTGTATTTTAATGAGAACCTTGTTGTAAATGAAATCATTGTACGTGATGTCCGAGTGTGTCATCTGCAATCTTTTTAAAATATATTCTGCCATACCATTTTTTTATTTTTGTCATAGCTGATGAGGATTGGAAACGCTGCAGGTTGAGATCAAGGTTGCAAACAACTCTCTTATTTTTGTAGCTGATCTGCATTGCACTGCTTCTATCGTGGTTACCTTTCAAGGATTAATATCATTCTACAACAGACCAAGAACTTCAAATGCTTCTTTGTATGTTGCGCACTCTTGAGCGTTCACAATTTTAAGATCCCTGTGGCTAGTTGGTCCACGAACATGGTGCAGGAACATTCATAAGCAAAAACACTCATAATTGCACACGTGAAGAGCATATACACGACCAAGAGCATCGCCTGATTTTACTCCGGGCCAGTTTTCTACTGGGGTGCCTTGAATGCGACCTTTCTCTTTTCTAGAGGCATTCCATGTGTAGTATCGGGGAACCTCTGAAACCAAAAGGGTTTTTGCAAATGGGTCGATTTGGCAAATCTGGAAAAATGCGGTCAGTGTCTTTGGCGGAGTGCGATCCTTTCATAAAAATTGCTTTCATTATAATACACGCTCTCCATTTTCTAAATGCACGGCCAAATGAGTCACAGTGAAGTACCTATGTAATGCGAATCCTAAAAGTCCCCATGTTGCCTCATTGCAGCTCACATAGTGCCCCTGTTGGGAAGCTTGCACTTCGCTTAAGACAGACGATCTCGCTTCTTGTATTCAACTTGAACACGGCTTGATCGGTTCCTTTTTTAATATATTTGATAGCGCGCACGGAACCGCAGGCCTCCGCGTTTATACGGGCATTAAATATTTTACATAAAATTGGCGATTATGATACAATCTATCTGTTGTCCATAGTTTCTGATAGTAACCGTTCGGCCTCCGTCTTCAGGTGATCTCCTTCCGTATAACCGATAGCGGCAGCCCATGACTTCGTTCGCGTGGAGTTAGTTATTTGAACATTTTACTTTAACCCCAAAATATACAGCATACATTGTAATTTTTAATTTTGTTTTGCTCTGCTCCTATTGGTCGCAGCGTGATGTTATATAGCCTTAAGCCTTCCTGCATTAATTGGCTATCCAACGCAAAAAGATTTGCTTAAATCGGATCAGTAGTTCCTGAGATTAGCGCGTTCAAATAAGTGTATAAAATACTAGCAAAATACAATGCGAAGTTAGCTAAAACTGGAAATATACAAAGTGTTCTTTTATATCCATTAACAAACCAAATATTTATTTATTTAAAAAATAATAGACTAAAACCATAATTATTTAATTGAATTTTTTATTTCATATTTAACATAAAATATGATAACTATGAACGATTTTTCATGACTATGTCTAATAATAATAATAATAGCGATCCTTTCATAAAAATTGCCAATAATTTAATTTATTCAATGACAGCAAAGGTCCAATGGTTAGTAACTTATCTAATAAGGGTAAGTAACACTTAAAAACTAATCAAGACTGCCTCACAAGCAATGGTAACCAGTGCCTTAGGACCGGCGCATCAAACTTGTCCGCCATGGTTTGTAGGATGCTGTTAGCGCTGGTCATAGTTCTATCTAGCAACGACGCCGCCTTCTTCCTTATGATGACATAAAAGTCATCGACTCGCGCCAAAGCGAACATTCCCGACGCACACCTAGGCAAACCCAACGGCACCCGAAAACCATTATTATACTGCACACGCAGGGCGTCTAGAGCCTTCCGCGTACAGTTAACGCCAGACCGCCCGTGTGTATTCCACACGGGCGGTCTCAAAGGCGGTGACAAAACGCTTTTAACAAAGTGATCTTGACACCATTACTACAATGAGCAAATCTGTGGGCCAACGTGTTGCATCTAACTGCTAGCGCCCTGCGTTCGTGTTCAATGTCTACTTGATCTTTGAGGTCCACGATCAAATAATGACATAGGTACTTAAATTGGGTAACCCTGTTTAGTGGCTTCCCCTTTAGGCAAATAATGATAATTATATGTATATATACATGTATACAATTGAAAGGTCTCATTCCTAGATGAAGCCTAGGCATTGCAGTGCCTCCGAAATGTTTGCGGGAGCTTCAATCGATGATTTTTTCTCCATCATTATGAAAAGAACCGCATCGATGATGAGCAAGGTCCGTGGCAGCACCATCACTGTCCTCAGAACATTAGCGTGCACTGCAAAATAAACGGTCCGTTTACTGTTTACTGGGCAAGTATTCACTTACTCGGAAATAGGAAATAGCCTGCTTACGTTTTAAATATTATTTTTTGTTAAAAATTTATGGACCTATGTCTGAAATAAAGATATTTTATATTATTATTATCTATACTAATCTATACTAATATATAAAGCTGAAGAGTTTGTTTGTTTGTTCGCGCTAATCTCGGAAACTACTGATCCGATTTGAAAAATTCTTTTTGCGTTGGATAGCCCATCAATCCAGGAAGGCTTTAGGCTATAGAAAATCACGCTGCGACCAATAGGAGCGGAACATAATTAATTCCACGCGAACGAAGTCGCTGGCGGCTGCTAGTATATTATAAAGGTGAAGAGTTTATTTGTTTGTTTGTTTGTTTGAACGCGCTAAGCTCAGGAAGTAATGGCCCGATTTGAAAAACTATTTTTGCGTTGGATAGCCAATTTATTCAAGAAGGCTTTATGTATGCTTTATAACATCACGCTGCGACTAATAGGAACGGATCATATAAAAAAAAAACACAATCAAACATACGCGCGTGAAACCGCGCGGCACAGCTAGTTATAGATATGGGATAACAAAAATACATCTAAACCTCGTTTGCAGATTGAGTATCACAACCCAGATTATTTAAACCTCAAACTTTACGAGAGACTAGGTCACATTATGTAAAAAAATATGGACGCGAATAACGGCTGATCAATTCTGCAAAAATCTTATCGTTAAAAGTTGGGTAAAGTGAACTGTCAAAAGTGTCAATCCCTTAGCATTAGTTGGAGTGACAGCTGACTCCGCAATCATTTCACTTAAGTTTTCACAGCGAGGTTAGAGAATTGCAATACAGAAAATTGAGTACACACTAATAATCACATGACATGACGCCTATAATCTCTCGTGTTATATCGCAAATCCATACTAATATTATAAATGCGAAAGTAACTCTGTCTGTCTGTCTGTTACGCTTTCCTGCTTAAACCTCTCAACCGCTTTTGATGAAAATTGGCACAGATAATCTTTAGACCCTGAGAAAGAACATAGGCTACCGTTTATCTCGGAAAAATTGATATTCCCGAGGGAAATCTAAAAAGCGCGATATAACCGAACTCCACGCGGGCGAAGCCGCGGGCGGAAAGCTAGTAAAAAATAAAATGAAAAATAAAAATACCCACAATTTGTTACATTTATATTTTACTAGCAGCCGCCAGCGTCTTCGTTCGCGTGGTTTAGTTATGCTCTGCTCCTATTGGTCCCAGCGTGTTGCATGTTATTGGTATAGCCTTCCTGAATTAATGGGCTATCCAACGCATAAAGAATTTTTCAAATCGCACCAGTGGTTCTTGAGATTAGCGCGTTCAAACAAACAAACTCTTCAGCTTTATATATTAGTACTAGCTGACCCGGCGAACTTCGTTCCGCCTTAAAGTATTACTTATAAAATTAGGATGATTTTAAATAAATGAATATTATTATTCAATAATTTTATTTGGGATTTATTTGGGAGCATAATCCTGGCGATTCTCCGGAAATCTTTAATGTGCTACAATACTCGCAAACAACATCCATTGGCCCAATGCGAACGCCATTGCGCTATATTATATGCGTATTGAAACGCTGCCCGATTCAAATCAGTATTTGATGAATTTCTTCTTGTGTTTCGTAAATTATCTAGCGCTTTATCTCTGAGGTTTGCTCGACGATTTCGCATTGCCAACCGAGCCATTTCACGGGCTGCCTCCCTTTGCTCTGGTGAGTGAGAAGCACGAAGTCGAGCCATACTAAGGCTGCGCCTTCAAGTGCAATTTCTTGCTCTTCCTCAGTTTTTTTTTTTGTTGTGGATGGGAAATCATCAAGTGACCTCTCCCGCTCTGGGCGGAGCGGAAGGGCGTGTCAGATTTTTATTAACTAAAACCCATCCGTGTTCCTTCACTTGCCTGTGCAACGGCCAGTGCCATGGTTTCTTTTTTAATCAACCCGTAACCCTGTGGACCAGTCCTCGTGGACACCGTCAAGGTGTGCTGTCATCTCTTTGAGGCACGTGTGAAACACAATGGGCCGTCAACCCGGGCCTGGTTCTTACAAGGAGGCGAGCTGCCCATCCCTCGCCGCACGCAAGCCCGCGCCTACGGCGATTGGGAGTCCGATGTTGCCTCCCGACCAGGGCGCTTCCTGCGGCGGTTTGAGCCGTGAGTGTAGTGGGATTTCCGCTCCCTCACCCGCTCCGCCTCCTCCTTTGCCAGTATCACTGCTTCACAGCAAGGACGCGAGAAATCGCCGCCACGAGAACACGGCTGTGCTCTACCCAAGCCGGGCAGACCTCCACCTTATGCTTCACCGTGTCCTCAGGGCGATGCACACAGTGGTCACCCTGGCGTTTCCTCCCGCCTTATACGGAACAGGAACCTCCCGAAACAGCCGTGTCCGGTGAGGACCTACGTCAGTCGGAAGCCGAGGACGCCGTTGGCCGTCTCTAGCTACTCCTCAAAGAGAGGACTTACCGCCGCTATTGTGGCGTGCTCTGTGCTGGATTGCGACAATCACACTTTCCATGTCGCCATGAGATCCCGCCGGAGCTCTGTCCGCTGTACAGCGATTTTTCGCGGCAACAGAGTTATGCCTCCTCTCATCACTCCCACATGTGGGCGAGGGATAGTGTTTCTCCACAATTTAATGGATGTTATTATACATAGATAGATAGATAGATAGATAACACATTTATTTGATGCAACAACAAAAGACACAATACAGGTAATACAGGAAAAAAAATACATCAAGAAGGGTGATAAACAAATAGTACAAAAAAAAAAAATTAAAGAAAAAATAAAAACATACATACTTACATACACACATCAAAAGTGTCTAGGGATCAACATATATTTTTGCAATAACTTTTCTCCTGATTGATATTAATTAAAATTTTCTTTAAGGATTCATCAAATAAAGTGTTTTCGTTTGTCACAGTAACGATAAACCAAGTCACCTTTGCATTAATAAAGAAATTTGCCATTTTCCTAATAAAGGGATATTTGACATTTGAACCACTAACACAAAAGTTCGAAAAAAAGACTGAAATAACAGTTTTCTCTAAAATTTTATTGGGTAACTTAAACAATTAATAATCCGTGTTTCTACCGCGAACACTAACAACACAAGAACATCGGTTTGGCATACTCAAAATGAGTTCATCCAAATCACGCTGTGGAATGGCCGCCCATGTTCGTTGCAACAACAAAAAAAGGTCTTCTTGCGACTGGATACCCTCCATATTCGGCAGAGCTCTTCTCTGTAGCATATCCCATGCATGCTCAATCGGGTTCAAGTCTGGCGACTGAGCAGGCCAGGGCAGGACATTGATGTTAGCTGCGGCGAGAGTCTGTCTTACAACTCTTGCGGTGTGCGGTCGTGCATTATCATGCATTAACTGAAATAAGGGACCGATTTGCACTTGTAGAGGAACGATGACGTCTGATACAATCGTTTCAGCATAAATTTGAGCGTTGAGGTTGCCTCTGATCCAAATCAACTCAGTTCTTCCGCCGATCCAAATACCCGCCCATACCATGATGGTTCCACCACTATAAGGATGGACTTCCTGGCAGGATTTTAATCGCTGTTGGCGTCCAGGGGTTCTCCAGTGTCGTATACGTCTTGTATCCGGTCTCATACCAAAACGAGACTCATCAGAAAAGCACACGAAACGCCATTGTTCTTCTGCCCAATTTCTGTGTTCAAGAGCCCATTGATATCGAATCCTACGATTGTGCATTGCTATAGGTGGTACCCGTAGCGGTCTTCGGGAATGAAGGTTCACTTCATGCAAGCGGTTTCTGACTGTTTGGTCGCTAATTAAGTTCCCTGAAGAGTGATGAAGCCTCACGGCTAACATCATGGCGGTTATTGTTGGAGCTCTTCGAGTTAAGATTTGAATGTATCGGTCTTGTCTCCGTGTGGTGCAGCGATACCGTCCTCCATGGCGCTCAGCCACGGTACCAGTGCTTCGGTAACGTGTCCAAAGTCGACTGATAACACTCTGACTTGTATTCAGAGCTAAAGCCACAGTACGTTGCCGGGAACCAGCTTCTATCATTCCCACGGCTCTGAGCATTTCTTCCCTGCTTAAATGACGTCACCGCTCCATAATAACGTTGGTTTTAATCAGTAGTAGGGAAACAGTAGCACTAATAATGTCTTCAATGCGTTGTATGTTTTTATAGGGAAAATATTGACAGCTGATTTTCATCTTTTACTCGAATTTGATTCACAGTTCCTGATTCAAATTATGAAATGCACCAAAAAGGATCCATATAAATTTATAAAATCATAAATTTATTACAAAGCCACATCTCAATCTCAAGAAATCCGCATAAAAATGCTTGATCCCTAGACACTTTTGATGTGTGTATATACTTTTCTTTTTAATTACTCTATCTATTAAAAGAAACCTCATCAAAATCTGTTTCGCAGTTTTAAAGACTTAATCATACAAAGGAACATAGGGAAAGAGAAAGTAACTTTGTTTTATAGTATGTAGTGAAGTGGTAAATGGCACAGCAATACAATATTAGAAATTTTGAAGTTGAAGTTTGCTTTGGGGCTTTTATTAAAAAAATTAAACCGGCAGAGAGCATTTATATTCCTTGCTTTAAATAAATGCATCAACATTCAACCGGTAAGACTTTTTTTAATATGCTGAGTAGTGTAGGAGTGTGTTTGTACCATTTTTAACAAATGAACCGCTAACTTATATTTTGACTGAGTTGTTTTGTTATTCCATGTCAGTTGCGTTTTGTTAAACCATGTCTTAAGTCAAGTTACACGGGAACGACAGGAAGCGCGGGAACGGGATAAAAAGTATCCTATGTGATATGTCCTTCTCCCAGTTCTTATCTACCTCCCTACCAATTTTGAGCCATACTGGTTAAGCGGTTCTTGAGTTATAAATATAGTAACTAACACGACTTTCATTTATATACATAGACTTCATTCAAATCGGACCAGCCTAGGAGGAATTCAGTGACGTATACACGTACAGCACATTTAGGATGGAAAGAAGAAACCCATGGAAAGCATTGTCATCTACATTTGTAACAAAGATATCATACCTCTCTCTACCCCTAGAGCTCTTGTTTCTGTCTCTTTAAGTAAAATAAAAAATCTTAAATAATTATTTATTTCTATTTATTTTTTTCTCTTTTAGTTCATAAGTACAAATTTAGTTAAATAAAAAAATATATCTTTTTTATTTTTTCGCCTTTTAGTCCTTATGTACAATTATATTTTTAAGTAACTAAAAAAATTAAAAAAAAACTATAAACTTGTCTAAAAACAAAAAAAAAACTTGTGATTGACCGGATTTGAACCGAGGAACACCAGCCATCGCGAGTAGACCATACCAATATTGACTACGCTATAGCCGCTATGTCAAGCCGCGCGAAATTAGCGGCCATATTATGCGTGAAATATTGCGAAAGAAAAAACTCGAAAATATGCGCTTCCCCAGACATAAGACTGAGCTAGATCGATTTTTCGTCCCCGAAAACCACCACATATTAATTTTCAGCGAAATCGTTAGGGCCGTTTCCGAGATCACATGCTTCTTCAAGCGATTAGCGCCATCTGCCGGGTTGATTTGTGAATCTAAACGATCCAGGTCGTCACTCAAACGCATACAGAAAAATTCATTAAAATCGGTCAAGCCGTTTAGGAGGAGTTCAATGACATACACACGTACAGCAGAATTATATATATAAAGATAGATTTTTGCAGGTTTCATTCTTTTTTAGTTTACGTGCATTGGTTTGGCTTGCCCAACAATTAGAGATCAACTTGAAAATTTATTGATTTGTTTTAGAGTAGGTACCTACTTTTTATATATATATATATACAATATGTAAAGAAAACCCTGTCCGACCCATAAGGATAACAAAGGTTAGGCAATCACATGACCAAATAAAATTTGAAATTTTGCATAATCATCATAGTAACAATACTAATCAATTTTAAAACTATCTTTTTCCCCGCGAATTTACGCTAACTTCCCCAAAATTTGGTGTTTTTAAAAAAATGACAACACCATTTTAGGCGGTATAATTGTCGGCTTTCCTTTTATTGTTTTGTTAGATTATTTATTTCTTTGGCGGCGTCGCGCGTGAGCCTTGTCGGCGACGTAAAAGAAATAACTAGTGATGCACTAATTTTTGCGTAATAACGTTTTTTATCGCTATTAATCGAAACTTGTATCTGGTTGAATGATTTGTTAAAAACACAGATTACCCAATGGTAAAAGTACTTTTGTTTGTTTATCGATTAATTACCTACTAATAACATTATTATAACACAAGTATTAGTAAACAGAAACGAGAAGGACTTATGAAACACAATTTTAGTAAAATTTTACAAATATTTTAACGGTCAATATCATCGATTTTGAGACAGAAACTGAAATTAAAAATTTGGCATGATTTTCATTTACAGCAGTGTATCTAACTAATTTAAGTTTTGTAAAAGTTCTAAACAATTCCATGCGATGTTGAATCTAGAATGAGAATGAGAAACTACAATACTAAATCGATAACAAAAATAGACGAGTAAATTGTTTCCATCGAAAATCAATATTTTGATTACTTACACATCCTTACTCAAAGGATGCCGCGAGGCCCAGCCGCGTAGGTACAATTTTAAAAATAAAAATCAGTTTTACTTTAAATTATCAGTTACGCGTAAACATCGCTCTAGTGAAAACTATTCGTGTATTGTGTGATCATGTCGTTTCCTAATGTAGTGTAATGTAATATGCTGATGGAAGGTAGCAGCAACTGCTGTGTTGTGATCAGGTGATTGTGGTTAATGTGGTTCCAGTATGACGGTGCGTCACCATATCTTTGTCCTGTACGTGAGAACCTCCATTATCAGTTCGGCGAGCAGTGGATTGGTAAGGCCGGACCAACTGTGGTCAGCGCGGATTTGACACCACTTGATTTTTATTTGTGTGCATGTCCGTGCTAATCTCGTGCGACGGTACCAGCTGGACCTGTATCGTTATTAGTGAACGAAATTTATAAATTAATTTTTTAAATTAATATGGAACAACATCTCCGCCTCAGCGATTATGCTCATCGAATGAAATGATACATTTGGAGAGTCAGACGACCTTCCTACTTAAAAAAAAAAGTTCTTTTCACGAGCTGCCTCATCATTTGTTTCGAGACTCGATAAACGTGGATAAATTACCTATACCTACATGCATGAGATCAACTGAGGTTATGAACTGTGCCTGTGTTGCCATGAAATTACCTATTTATTTTATTTAAGTTATTAATTTTTTAATAATACCTTCACGGGTCGGACAGGGTTTTCTTAACATATTGTATATTATAAACTAGCGCTTGACCGCAATCCTGCCTGATGGTAAGCAGTGACGCAATCGTTGATGGTAAAGCGCACTAGTTTATTAAGAGCCTATTCACTCTAGCCACTCAAATTGTAATCAATCAAGTAAAATCTACTTTGAATCCGTCTTTTATGTATTTGCGTAATTTAATTTTTTTAGTAGTATCTTAATATTTTTTGTCCAACTTCGTCACAAGATTGAAAGAACTTAAAAAGAAGTCAACTACTCTAATTGAAAAATGAGTTCAACCTTTACTGAGAATATAATTTAACTTGACAAAGGCAAAGGCTTCTGTTGTATACAAGCCAACTTATTAAGAAAAAACATAAAATGATAATAACAGCTAGAAAGAAAAAGTATTATAATGCTACTAGAACATGAGCATCACAAATGAATTGAACACAAAAAAAATATAAACCGAATTATTAAATGCAATAAAAAGAAAATGAAACAGAGAGTACTAATGTTATACAAGGTCAAAAGCTCCTATCTCTGCAAGGTTTAAGAAAAATAAATGTTACTACATTTATTTTAGTACTGATGTTTTTTATAACATAAAATACTAGGTAAAAACAACGATTTGCAACAACGGGTGTCGGCAGAAGTGAAAACTTGAACAATAATGTTGTTCATTTTTTAATATTTGGAGAATGGTTAGAGAATAATTATGCATGAATCGTTTCATTTATCAGTATAAAGATACTATCAGTTATTGATAACATACGCTATTCATTTATTGCGCTTTCGTACATATACGAACAGCTTCAAAACGATGCATGCAGCTGCTCAGAGTTACTCAAAGGGCGATGGCAAGAGCTATGCTCGGAGTTTCTCTGCGCGATCGAATCAGAAATGGGGAGATCCGCAGAAGAACCAAATTCACCGACATAGCTCTTCGAGGCGCTAAAATTAAGTGGCAGTGGGCGGGCCACATTACTCGTAGAATCGACGGCCGATGGGGCAGTAAGATTCTGGAGTGGCGGTCACGTACCGGAAGACGCAGCGTAGGGAGGCTCCCAACAAGGTGAACCGATGACCTGGTGAAGGTCGCGGGAAGCCGATGGATGCAGGCAGCACAAGACCGGTCATCGTGGAAAGCCTTGGGGGAGGTCCTTGTCCAGCAGTGGATATCTATTACAGGCTGATGAAGAGCTTGGAGTGAGTCAATCCATTTCACACTGTTCACTTTAAGCTCCCTTCACCAAGTGTGGTTTTCACAGAATCGATCAGCAAGTGTCGGTGTATCAAGTGATACGTTGAAATTAGTGTTCGGAATGTAAAGGCGCGTCCAAGCGACGGCGGGGGCCTCCCTATGGCCCTCGGCCATCGGTTCTACAAGCAATGCGCCCTGCCTACTGCCACTTAATTTTAGCGACTCGAAGAGCTATGTCAGTGACTTTGGTCGTTCACAATTTTTTTCCATTGTGATAATGAGAGAATAGCACTTCAGTCTCATAATTAAAAACGAACAAAATATAATCGCAAACTCATCTCAGCGATAAACAAATGTTAAAGAAAGCAGGGAACTCATTAGTAATTTTAACAGATTGAAACTGATATCAGAACATTCTACAAATTACGAAAATTGCTGTTTCACGAACCGCACCAAATTAAGTTTTAAGTGCGGTTTGGGGGAACAGTTTATTGGTGCTCTTTTCATTCCGTGAATCCTTTGAACCCCATCCCAGTATTCCTAGTCCCCTCCGGCCTGAAACTAATGATATAATATATTATGTACAATGATTGTTACGTCTCGTGCTTGTTTTATGAATAAACAACTATACATTAACATGCTTATAATAGAGTAAATTGTAATTTCTACAATGACAACGGTAATTCGTAATTATGTAATTCCAGTAGAAACTGTAAAAGTAGTAAAATGTTGTCATCTCGTACTTAAAAGAGGTAGGGATGTTGGTGTAGTACTGTAGAATGCGATTTTTAATTAATCACAACATTCCCTATTCCCCACACTACACAATATGTAAAGAAAACCCTGTCCGATCCGTAAAGGTATCTTTAGGTATCGATATCTGATTCTACTAACGCCTACAAAGCCTAAAATAAAAATTAAAAAAGAATCTCCCTAATAAAATAAATATTATTTCACAATAGGAGGTAAATTAATATATGTGCTGTAGGCAATACATGCACGGACGAACGGGGGCAGGGCACGTAGCACGCGGTCGCATTGCTATTCGTACATAATCATTAGTATTGTTACTATGATCTCTCTCTTCTTCTTCAGCCTATAGATGTCCACTGCTGGACAAAGGCCTCCCCCAATGCTTTCCACGTTGACCGGTCTTGTGCTGCCCGCATCCATCGGCTTCCCGCGACCTTCACCAGGTCATCGGTCCACCTTGTTGGGGGCCTCCCTACGCTGCGTCTTCCAGTACGTGGCCGCCACTCCAGAACCTTACTGCCCCATCGGCCATCGGTTCTACGAGCAATGTGCCCTGCGCACTGCCACTTAAGTTTAGCGACTCGCAGAGCTATGTCGGTGACTTTGGTTCTTCTGCGAATCTCCTCATTTCTGATTCGATCACGCAGAGAAACTCCGAGCATAGCTCTTTCCATTGCCCTTTGTGTGACTCTGAGCCTAAGATCATTTTGTAAAAATTCATATTTTATTTGGTCATGTGTTTTCCTAACCTTTATTATCCTTATGGGTTGAACGGGTTTTCTTTACATATTGTATACTTAACAAACAACAAAAAATCTCAGAAAAACATAATACGAAACAAACTAAAAATATTAAGAACTAGCTGCGCCACGCGGTTTCACCCGCGTAGGTTCCGATATGCTCCGCTTCTATTAGTCGCAGCGTGATATTATATAGCCTTAAGCCTTCCTGGATTAAGGGGCTATCCAACACAAACAGAATTTTTCATATCAGACCAGTAGTTCCTGAGATTAGCTCGTTAAAATAAACAAACAAACAAACTCTTCAGATTTATATAGGTATTATTATAGATTTCACAAACCAACAAAACCCACAAAAATAGCCCAGCACGTGTAACTTACTACTGCTATTAAAATAAGAATGGAGAAATATTCCCGAGGGTAAAACGAGTGGGTGCAGTTGGCATTGAGAGTAATTTCCCAGTCGGTAACCATCTTCCTTATCCGATCAGTACTTCTCAAACTTGAAACGATTCTTAGATAACGTTTTCCATAATACTTTCTTACTTTAGTATTGAATCTCGTTTCCTATCCCTCAATTGCTCGGCAAATGAACGTGTAATTCCATATTGGCTACGCTATACCGTTTTCCCGTTTCTCATCTACCGTCAAAGTAACTTTTGATAAGTAGTAGAAGAAATCCTTGAGTAAAACTATAATCTACTAATGACCCGCCCCGGCTTCGCACGGGTGCAATGCTGATACTAAATACACTTCAGAAACACTGTGAACGTTGTTTAAAAAACCGCCACGAACGCGACGCCCCGCAATTTTTAATATCTATATTAAATCAACATTGTATTTAAGATATTAAATTGGATAAGTATTAATGCTGTATTGGTTAAAATCGCTTCGAAAATTTACCGGTATTTTTCGTAAAAAGTAAATGAAAAAAGAAATATATTGTGGGATATCCTGCGTAAGGAGCCGACCAGTTCATAATGGTGCTCCCCCTTCTCCCGCACTGCCCCTCTCGTCGAGTTAGTTACTCGATGCGAATAGTTATACATAAGGTCTCGTGATTTTTTTTGTAGATATTGATATTTTCTATTATATTATTCAACATTTTTTATATTAACTCTTCGCAGCGTATGCGATGAAAGACATTTTATGGCTAATTTTTTTACACCTTTGGTCGGTTTTAACAAGAATTTCTAAAGATTTCTATAGGTAGTAATCTAGTACAAAATATAGCCTATGTTACTCAGTAACATAGCTAGCAGTAGCATAGGTAGCTTTCTAATGAAAAAATAATGATTAAAATCGGTCCAGTACTTTTTGAGTTTATTCGTTACATACAAAAATACAAATCTTTCCTCTTTATAATATTAGTGTAGATATACTAATTTGTATTATTATGTTCTTTTATAAATATCTTTATTTTTTATTGGAGAATGTCTTTTCCTGGGAGGGATTTCAGTGTAATTTCAATTATACTAGTGCCCACCTAAAACATCTCTTAGATTAATAATAATGAAATTAGATGTTATGAAAATTTAGGTTATAAAGATATTATTTTTCTTACTTATTTGTACTTTCTAAGGATATCTTGGAGACCAATGACTGATTACAAGTTGAAGGAAAACATCTTGAGGAAACCTGGGTTTAAGTTTGAAATCGCCAACCCGCATTGAGCAAGCGTGGCGATTACGCTCAATCCTGCTTTGTATGAGAGGAGGCCTCTTGAGGAAACTTCTTCAACGACTTTGAGTACTGTTGAAAGGAGAAAAACTATTAAATGTGTCGCGGTGTCGGGTCGACGATCTCGCGCTAGCGTGACCGACACCGTGATAGATTTATGTTTTTTTGATTTCAGCTTCTTTCAGTTCTTCTCACTCTTCTTCTTACACCTTCTATACTTCTGTCGGTTAGTTCCACGTTTCCAAATTTTTTCGTTTATAGTAATTTTACTAAGAATAAAGCTAAAGATTGTGTTCCTCTGAATGTTATTTGCATTTAATTTGTTTAAAGAAAGTCATATTTTACATTTATTGTCATGGTTACAGAATGTGTATTTTACGTAAAAAAAAAAAAATAAGTCATGTTTTATTTAAAAAAAGACATAAAATATAACGAAGACATTTTTTTTAATTATCTTTTTTTATTTAACTATCGTAGAACACAAAAGACGAGAAAGTTCAATAAAACTCTCACCATATAATGTTTTTTCTGCGATTTCACCCAAATGCCTCCGGTGAAGAGGATTTTTACTTAATAAATATAATATTTCTCTTCAAGCGTTAAATTACCTCCATGCAAAAGCGTGTTGATCCATCTTTATATATATAATTCTGCTGTACGTGTGTATGTCATTGAACTCCTCCTAAACGGCTTGATCGATTTAAATGAATTTTTCTGTATGCGTTTGAGTGGTGCCGTGGATGGTTTAGATTCACAAATCAGCCTGGCTGATGGTGCTGATTGCTTGAAAAAGCATGTGTACTCGGAAACGTTGTTTTGACTTCTCCTACACTTTTGTGCTACCCTGGTACCTTGCACCTCTACAAACTAGGAACAATAAAAGTTCTTTCTTCCATGTAATTATTATGGTTTAATGATGAATGAGCTTCATTGTTTCGGCTTCTCCTACCAATTTGTGCTACCCTGGTACCTTGCATCTCCACAAAGTAGAGAAAATGAAATTTCTGCTATGGTATTATTGTGATTTAATGATGAATGTTACAAGGTGAAGGAAAACATCTTAATGAAACCTGGACTTTAAGTCTGAAATCGCCAACCCGCATTGAGCAAGCGTGGTGATTACGTTCAATCCTTCTCCTTATGAGAGGAGAGCTATGCCCGGCAGGGGGACGACAAAAAAAGGTTGATGATGATGAGCTTCATTATTTCGACTTCTCCTACACTTTTGTGCTACCCTAATTATCCTAATTTAAAAGTAAAAAATAAGATCATGTCATATTTCCTTTAAGGCGGAACGAAGTTCGCCGGGTCAGCTAGTATTAATATAAATACCTAACATATCTCATAAGCATAAACCCATAAATACAAAGCATTTGTCATCAAACAAAGTAACATTAAACCTAAGTGGCCAATACTCTCTTAACATTAAAACCACTTGACATCAGTGAGCACCCATTATGCGGCACTATCCAGACTGATATCCGAACACTAACTTGTACTATTTATTCTGCGTCAATACCAAACACTTCAGCGTAATCCACTGAGTGGCTTTTTGCTACGTATCTTATCAAAACAATTGAATTACTGAATAAATATTTATTACACGGAGACACTTACAACTGAAATAGGCTTAGCGCTGTTACTCTTCCTGATGACAAAATGTCTATGGTTGGGCCATAGACATTTTTTTTTATCTATGGCAACCTTTTTCGGCAGAACTATCAATCTTCGGTTTAGTGGCCATAAATGATACCACAAACGATTTATTTTTTCACTTGAATGTACTTCTTTATTAGGGGTCGTTTTTAAAGGTTTTTGTTTTCGAATTTATTAGCGTAATTCTATCTTAATGGTGTAATGACGTCGCTAAGTCGGTCGTTAGTCCGTTTTTGGGTTACCGGATCACTTCACGCGACGCGTTATTTACACAGCCTCATTGTTAGAATGGCTGGAGCAGTGGTTGGTGAAAGCTGAAAAGCGGGTGTCGAGTTTCCGCATGAGATGAGATGAGATAATTGGAGTATCTACTTGAAGAGACGAAGCTGAGCGCATTTGTCCGAAGATGGGCGCACTCGACATCATTCGTTTACACTTGTTTAGACCAGATTCTCGGGGTAGAGTGACAGATTAGTGATGTAGTTGGTAGCACAGTAACTGAAATCTGATTTACACGGTACGATTTAACTGCATGTTTCTTGTCCGTTCTTGTCCATTATAGATGCGTTTCGGAATGGACAACTGGTTTCCACTTATTGACTGACCGATTGACAATCTAATAGTGCCTCTAAATGGTTTGAGTTTGATTCATCTATACAATCCTATGAGTTTGTATAACCCCATTGGATAATTAATGAGATGACCGATATTACATTTTTCCATATTTTTAAATGTATTTCTTTTTTAAAGATTTTTATAAAAACAGAGAAATAAAAATAATTAAAAAATCTATTTATAAAGTTTTAAATAAAATGAAGGGTTTCGTCGCAGGAAATTATCTAAAGAGGTCCATTTTGTAGGAAGCCTCGCAACGCTACGTCTTCCAGTACGCGTATGCCACTCCAGAATCTTTCGTCCGAAATAAAAGTGTAATATGGTATGGTTAATAATATAATTGTATTAATAGCCATATTATTGAATTAGAAAATGTAATTTTAGTGATGATGAGTTAATAAATAAATATGCAATATAGGCATTTTTCAATTTTGACTTGAATAATAAAATATACCTGTTAATATGACAAATTAATGAATAAATATGAAATAAAGGATTTAATAATAATTAATATAGTTTAAAAAACTAAAAAAACATACTTTAAAAAAAATTTCAAACTAAAAAGTTAAAAATAATTTTAAAAAAAGCGTGAGGCGCTTTGTGCCATAATTTTTGTATATTTATTTTTAACTTTGTAGTTTGATATTTTTTTAAAGCAAGTTTTATTAGTTTTGTAAACTATATTAATTTTTAACTCTTTAGTTCGATATTCTTAAAAAAAAAAACGAACGAACGAACGTATTGAAAACGGTGAGACATTTTACAGTAATGAGCCACTCACTCGTAGTCCAAAGAGTTAGAGACGGACAAATAAACAAACAAACAAGCAAGCAAGCAAACAAGCAAACAAACAAGCAAACATACAAGTGAAGTTCATAAAAACCATGTAAAAATACGTGTTAATAGCTTTACAAAATTAATAAACGAAAACCTATTTTGTTACAGATCAGCAAGTTGCAGTGGAGATATCATCACATCAGGTGCGGTTGAACTAAGTAAGTCCAACCATGTCTACCATATTATTATATTTTTATTTTACTGTGCCCTATATACAATGGGGTTTTGACTACAAAAAACTAATTAGTCCGTCAGTCAGATTTCCAAAAAATACTAGACACGTATTTTTTCTTTTTTCATATAAACAATAAATGAAGACGACACAGTGCGTTGAAAACTCGTGTGACGTCACTGCGCGCTACACTTTTTAGTGGCCAGTGACGTAACCAGCCACCACTCCCTTTGATGCCTTTTATATTTGTAAGTTTTTATTGATTTGATAATACAAAATATACGTGTCAAGTATTTTTTGGAAATCTGACTGGCAGACTAATTAGTTTTTTTAGTCAAATACCCTATTGTTATACTACAACTTAAAAATAAAAAAATATTATTTAAAAACAAAAATCCCGCCTGCATAAAACTGTAACGAACTGAAAAGGTAGAAATGGGCTGTTAACATTGATGTTCCGTCTTAGCATGGCTCGAGAGCTTATACCTAATTTGAGTTGGTTTGGTATACTACCTGATTTATTGGGATCTTCAGGTTTGTATTTCTCTCGTGGTTTGTGACCATATGTTTTAGGATCAAATGAGATGTCTACAGCACTAACATTGTATACTTTTGTGAGCTTTTCTAACTTTTCTGTCATGGTCGCGTTATATACATACTATTAATGTAGCAGATTTTTTTCTTTCCATTTATAATTTATACTGCACGTTATAATAGTTCTTTACATAATAAATTGCCATTCTGCAGTACTGGCCATTTCAAATAAAAAAACCTGTTTGGCTAATAATTCTAATTTCAAATTAATTTTATCTTGCTTTTTTCAACACGGAGCTCTTTTTTTTACAAAAGTAGTCATTTGTTTATTGATTACTCGTACATTTCCATCACATTTCAATCTTTTTCGTCATTATGGATACGTTAAAAATTCGAGTAACTATCCATAGTTACTCGAATTTTTAATTACATGAGTACCGTTATGCTAACAACGCGGCACAAGCGGCACGCAACATCTACGACGTCTACGGAGCTAACACTACAAACCAGCGCAGCAATTGTTATTGGTTTGCTCACTGCTATTCTGGGAATTTCGACTTTAAAAATGAACCCCGTGGTCGTCTGAAGACTTTTGGTCGACAATGACGAATTAAAAACGATTGTGGCAGCTGATGATACACAATCTACGGCTGATATAGCAACAGCTTTCGATAAAACAAACAAAAAATACAAACTATATTGGACCATATGTGTCGAATTGGCAAGGTAAAATATTTTGCCAAATGGGTGCCCCACGAACTCAATGATCGCCAGCGCGAAGTACGCGAGACGTGCCTGACACTGCTCAACAGACAAACAAATGAAGGAATTTTAAACACATTGTTACCTGCGATGAAAAATGGATTCTGTTTGCTAACCGCAAGAGCTTAGCAAGTTGATTAGGGCCTGGTTCAGCGCCTAAACAATGCCCCAAACGAAATCTTACCCCTAGAGAAGCGATGGTCCCTGTTTGGTGGACTAACCGATGTGATTCATCACATCTTCTTACCAAACGGGATGAGCATTACTGCAGATGTGTACTGTGAAGAACTGAACACAATGATGGAGAAACTGGCACATCTCCAACCAGCATTGGTAAATCGCACCTCTCCGCTGCTCCTGCACGACAAAACGCGACCTCATACTCACCTCGTAAGGGTGGAAACTTGCCGTACGACGGGTTGTCCGATGGTGGAACGGAGATGGGGGAATTAAATCATGCAATTCCCTCGCACACTCCCCAAAATGCATCCTATAGAAGACCGAAAGGCTGGCTACTCTACGTCTGTGCTCTAGGCTTTGGAGACCGTCTCGAGTTAAGTCAGGGTTACCAATCAGCCTCTTCGCCCGCCTCTCCACTGAATCCAAAGTGGCCAGGTGACACTTAGCAGCACCAGCCCAAATGTGGCTGCAGTACTCCACACACGAACCGACCTGTGCTTTGTACAACATTAAAAGCTGCCCTGGTGTGAAGTACTGCCGGACCTTTGCGATAACGCCAAGTTTCATGGCAGACGCCTTGGCCTTGGACTCAATGAACCGCCCAAAGTTTAGGTTGGAGGAAATCTCAACTCCCAATAGCTGAAGGTGGTCGGTACACTCCAAGGATACATTTCGAAAAGTAGGAGCCAAGGTGAACGGGCTCCTTTTGGGGGTGAAAAGACACGCCTGTGTTTTGGCGGTATTAAATGCTACAAGTTTGGAATTGCCCCATTCGGAGACTGCCACTTGCCTCTCGTCCAGCTGATTTCTTTAAGAATCAATAAACTGCCACTGTGTTGGCAAAAATACATTGATTGCATGAGTAATTACTTCAATTAATACAAAAGATTTTTTTTTTCTATTAAACGGCAATTTTATGTTTAAAGGCTTTTTTTTATATAAACTATATTTAGAATCAATATATTTATTATAATCAGTGATTAAAATTCTTAATTTTGATACCCAACTCGATATGCTTGGCAGAAAAAAATATGTAATTCTTTTTTTTGTTCCATTTAATATTAAGTTATATACATATTTAGAATCAGTGTTTCAAATCCTTCATTTTGATATCCCACTCGATATGCTTGGTAGAAATTTATTTTTTTATATCTCACAATATGGCGTCATACATCCGCCATTTTGGTTTTTTTAAATGTCACCTATCTAGTAGCAGTTGGGCAATTAAGGCAAATCTAACGATACCTCAAATGTGAAAATCCGTTCAGCGGTTCTGGAGATACTAGGTAATAAAGAATAATACATACAAGATAGGAGCTAAAAACATAACCCTCCTGGCAGTCGGGTAATAATACAATCATTGTGTCTAATATGATGCGATATATAGGTACAGTATGTCGTGTTAGCGACAAGAAACTTTTAAAAAACGAATCAATTACGATAAAAGTTTATACACAAAAACAAAAATTAAATAAATATAACGGCGTGTGACTGGTTAATTTTGAATACTGTGATTTGTTTTGTATCATCATTGTTTGTACATCACTCCATTTTTTGAAGTCGATCAATCGATCGGTATTCGGATAACTTTTTTTGTTCTAATAATTATAAACTCTTTTTTTTTTTAATAATTATAAACTAGTTCTTGACTGCAATCCCGCCTGATGGTAAGCAGTGATGCAATCGTTGATGGTAAAGCGCACTAGTTTATTAAGCCTATTCACTTAAAAAACTAAGGAATAGGAAGGATGACGGCAGTTGAGCGAGGTGATGCAATGTTAAACCCAAGACCAATACGATCAAACGATGCTGCGCTAGAGGGAGGTTGATCTGGAGACTCACCACGACCAAACTCCCGACACAACAACATTTGGCGCATCGTACCCGCCACACATCGCAACACAACTGCTCAGACCCGTCCTCCGTACGGCTTCATCAGACATCATGCCGGAACACGACGAATTATTTATTTATTTTATTATTTATGTACACACAATAAAATACACAAAGATACGACAAAATTAAGATTTGAGTACGAAGGTGCTGCTTATTTCTTAAGAAGTTTCTTCCAGCAGACCTGCAATTATATTTTTTTATTAAGAGCGAGCGACCGTTAGCGCGAGCATTTTTTGCTCAAGCTTTGCGTGTTGGTCATTCTTAAACCCAGTGGCTCTTATCTGTTTTAATCTAAGATTATCACTGTAATCCCTTATTATTAAATTGATCTAAGTGTCTGTACGGTTATATCTTTACTAATATATAAAACTGAAGAGTTTGTTTGTTTGTTTGAACGCGCTAATACCAGGAACTACTGGTTTGATTAGAAAAATTCTTCTGCGTTGGATAACCTATTAATACAGAAAGGCTTTAGGCTATATTACATCACGCAGCGACCAATAGGAGCGGAGCATAACTAACTCCACGCGAACAAAGACGCTGGCGGCCGCTATTAATGGAATCATAGCTCAAATCCCTGCGCAATAAATTTCAATTTACGCTACAAGTTGAAATATTTTTATAACTTTTTCAAAACTGTTAGTTTTTCTGAAATAAACTTATTAACATTGAAATTAAATTGATATTTATGTAATTTGAAACAACATCAATTTGAAACAAATAAAAATTTGAATATAAATGCAATCTCACAAGCCTTTTTCGACAATTTATTTTCTTGTCAATCTTACGTTATTTTTTTATTATTAATTTACTATTTACGTCTTCTTCTTCTTCTTCTCAGCCTATAAAGGTCCACTGCTGGACAAAGGCCTCCCCCAAATCTTTCATTACATTGGAGGGGTTTGCCATAATCCCCACGTTTGGCAAACAGGTTGGAGATCGTAGTAATTTGTTATCCCACACGAGATGCGCTGCTGCCCGCTTCCCTGGTGAAAGTCCCCTTAGTAGCTGTCTTACGACACCCACAGGAGGATATGGGTTGGTATTATTCAAAGCCTGCTACACGAGATTTACGTATTTCTTTGTTTTTTTTTTCTTGAATTCTCTAAAATATATTTTGCAGTAATAGAGAGAAGTGGAACTAGCGGGGTAGACGGCTTGACGTTGTAAGAGATGACATGTGTGCCAACAAGCTCTTACCACAGGATGCTAAAGATCGTGCGAAATGGAGAAGAATGTGTAGGAAAGCGGACCCCGGGCTCCAACGCGAAAGCCGCAGATGCAACCGGGATAAACGCTGAGATGATGATGAGAGAGAAGTGGTTCAAGGCTGCGACTTACGAGGTCGTTCGAATCCAGACGGACGTTTTTCTTTGTGCATTTTTAATCACCACTGTTCTTATAAGATGAAGCAAAATGTCGTGAGGAAACCGACGTGTCCTAAAACCAGAAACTAGAAGGCATGGGAAAGCCCGCAAGGTGAATTACGGCTCATTTCCTCTCAACGAGTGGAATCCTATGTCCCGACAGAGGAAAAAATATGTTAATGTAAAACAACGTACAACAACAACAAAGTTATAAAAGAAAGAAATAAAACATGTTCTATAAAGGAATCCTAATCTTATTAACCCTACTCCTCCCAATGTACATAGGTATAGATGGATAGATGTATGGATGCTTATTACTCTTTCACGCGAAAACTAATAAACGAATTCGGGTGAAACACATATTGACTGTCCCTAAGTATAATATCGAAATGGAAAACTGGCACTTTACAGGAGAGCACTTTGAAGTTTATTTTGCGTATAAAGTTTGCATCTATTGAGCTAACTGCAGTTAATTTCACATATATACTAAAATTGTTGTAATTAACAAATACATAAGATCTATGCATTGAATTAATTGATAGTTTCTGTGAAAAGCTAGTTTCGATACTTTATTACGGTCATCAAATAATAAGAAAAATCGAAACTGCCCTTTTCGATACTGTACTATGGAACAGTTTTTCGAAAGTGGCCCTTTCGATATGTTACGGCTTAGTAAACAGAAAAATATTGAAAGTGGCGTATTCGATCAAGTACATGGGAGTAATTTTTATGTTTCGATATTATACCTATAGTAATGAACGAATGAACTACTAGCAAACTAAATAACATTGCATGATCTCGCTCAAATGCCGTCTTCCTTCCTATTCACTCAGTGTTATTGAGTGAATAGGCTCTTTTTAAACTAGCGCGCCTTACTATCAACTATTGCATTACTGCTTACCACCCCTCATCTTCCAGTCAAGCACTAGTTACATAACATAACTATCCTGACGATAAGTATCCTAAATATCTTTAGGACCCGACTACGAACAAATCTAACTTTCCTTTAAAACCCGTTTGAAACACTCTCTACATTTCAGAGCATCAATAACAATTCATTTTGTGTAAGCCTTTCTAAATAACTTAGTGAATAGCCTAATTACATGTAAACAAATAGATATAAATGGATTGACGTGTACCCTACTAGGATTACCAACACACCTTCAAAATCACCTAACACGAGAAGTTAATTAAGCCATTGAGGTCTTATCAAATTGTCAGATTGGGCCCATTTACATGAGGAAACTTTGTCGCCCGTCGAAAGGCCAAGAATGTTTCATAAACCCTTTTATTTCAGGCTTCACTAGCCAATAGGGGACCACAACCTGAACATACAATAATAAAATGAACAACAATAATAAAATAACAACAATAACAATATAATGTTGGGTAATGTGTCGGTGACGTCAACTTATGTTTTTTTTTTTTTTTACCAAATGCTTATTCATGTATGGAGGTATATAATTTTGCCTGCGGTCCCAAAAGCGTCAAATTAGGGGTAACGCGGTTACCCTATGCTGGTTTCGAACACAGAAGAGAACTCGGAACAGAATATTATTTTAGTATTCTATTGTTATTAAGAAATTGAGGACTTCCATAAAAAATGCAAGTTTTTTTTTTGTCATAAATAGTCCAAATAGTTTGTCATAGTTAGTCAATTTTTAGCTTTCTACCTTGAATATTGCGGAAAACTCCATACAAACCGCCACCCCCCCATTTTAGGGAAATAGGGAGTTAAAAAGGAACAAAAGTAGCCTATGTCACTCTCTTCAACTATCGCCACTTAAAAATCATTTCCATTCGTCGCTCCGTTTTGCCGTGAAAGACTGACAAGCAAACAGGCACACGCACTTTTCCATTTATAATATTAGTATGTGTAATGTAATGTTGGTCTCTCTGTTTATTCTAATCTCAATTGTTTATTTTATTCTATTCCATTTCTCAGATATAGAAAATTTGATACGAAAATATTTTTCGAGATGTTTTATTTCATTATTGAATTATTACTGTTTAAAATAGTTGTTAGATTTAAACAATATGTAAAGAAAACCCAGTCCGACCCTGGATAATAAAGGTTAGGTAAACACATGATACGACAGAGGACCAAAGTCACAGACATAGTTGAGAGGATTAGCAAGCTGAAGTGGCAATGGGCTCGTCACATATGCCGCAGGACCGACAACCGTTAGGGTTAACGAGTCCTCGAGTGGAAACCACGTCTCGGCAAACGCAGCGTAGGACGCCCTTGGGCGAGATGGAGCGACGACATAAAAAAGGTGGCTGGTAGTTGCTGGCGGAGAACTGCTCAGGATCGAACTAGTTGGCGTGCCATGGAAGAGGCCTATGTCCAGCAGTGGACGAATAGAGGCTGATGATGAAACACACGAAATTTTACATAATTATCATAGTAACAATAGTAATGAATTTTGAAATAATCTTTTTTCCAAGAATTAATTCCAAGTTCTCTAAAATTTGAGACCAAAAAAGTTTTGTAAAAAAATGACAACACTATTTTTGACGGTATTATTATGAATAGCGATGCGACCGCGTGCCGCATGCCCTGTCCCCTTTCGCCCGCGTATGTATTTCCTACCTCCGTTTGCGAATTAATATTGAAATTAAAATTATTTTTAGAGGGATTTTTTTTAAGTTTGCCCAACATTGTAGGTATTATTAGAATCAGTTATCGATACGATCGAATAGGGTTTTTTTACATATTGTACCGTAGATCACCTTATTTCAATACTAATGTTTTTAGGGCAAAATGCTTACTAATTTAATTTTGATGAACGATTTTGGCCTACACTATAGTGGTTTCTCCTATCGTGTGGGCCTAGGGAAAACTAACTCATCCTAAAATAGGGTCTGGCCGGTGACATTTACAACTTTCTGAGTCTCTAGCCACTTTTGAGTTATATTTATTGTCGACAACTACTAATCTACTGTGGGCGAGAATATATTATCTCCACGTGGAAATAAACCTTAGGTGAATAATAAATGGCAAACATATATTACAAAAGCTTTTAGTGTAAGAAACTGCCAGGAGTGAAATAAGCCTAATATGTGACGTAATAGGAATGAACCTAACCATAACGAGGGAGAATTAACTATAATGAATCTTCTTCTCCGTTATGATTAATTAAAGAACAGACGGCATGTCTTGATGCTTTAGCAAAATTTACAGATGAATAACCTCGTTTGGTTTTAGGGCAGCATGACTACTCAAAAATACCACGAGGAGGTGAAATGAAATGAAATCGTTTATTTTGCAAGTAGGATAACTGATCACTTTTACACGTCATATTTTTTTAAACTAGATGGAGCCGGCATTTCCTAACTGACTACCTCTGAGAAGAAAAATTGAAACAAACTCAGGGATCATCGTCTTTTTTCAAGTCCTATAGGATGCATTATGGTGAATATGCAAGGGAATTGCATGATTTAATTCCCCATCTCCGTTCCACCATCGGACGACCCGTCGTACGGCAAGTTTCCACCCTTACGTTGTTGACACCACTGCGATCCGGACGTAGCGTTTCGCTTCCTCTGTTATACCGCGTACATCGAGGGACTGGAACAATTTGCCTGCGACGGTGTTTCCATCACACTACAATTTGAGTGTCTTCAAGGCTAGAGTGAATAGGCTCAGCGCGCTTAACCATCAACGATCGCCTCACTGCTTACCATCAGGCGGGATTGCGGTCAAGCGCTAGTTTATAACTTATAAAAAAAAGTCCAGACATTAAAAATGAAAATGTTTACAATAATTTACGTGATTTAACAAAAACAGTGGTAAAATGTCATAATTGTCGCATAATTACGCATATTGCTTAATGACATTGCTTAGCAGAGCAAGCAGCTACCAAGCTCAATCCCAAGCTTTATTTTCTTTTAAATAATCTGTGATTTTATGATACCTGTTTTTGCAAAGTATAGCTTTTAAATCGTTTAATGGGTAAGTTTCGAATGTCCATGGGAAGCTTGTTGTAAAGGTGTATACATTGACCCATGAACGGGTTGCCTACTCTGTGGAGACGAGTGTGATATACAGCAAGATTGTGTTTGTTCCTGGTATTTATGTTTTTTTTTATGAATTATAAACCAGCGCTTGACCGCAATCCCGCCTGATGGTAAGCAGTGATGCGATCGTGGATGGTAAAGCGCGCTAGTTTATTAAGAACCTATACATTCAAAAACTGTTTGTTTTTTTTTTATCCTCATGATATCAGGATGGCTGCCAGTCTGTTTGAATTTAAGTGGTAATTGAGTTATTTCCGCAATAATTAGGGTAGAGTCATTTCACCACCTCTCTCCCATTTTTTTAAAATTTTGTATGTATATAGGTATTAGGTATATGTATATATTTTGGTAACAATATGTATGTGTATATAGCTTATTTAAGCATTTATTTAAATAGTGTTAAGAGATTTCTTTCTTTATATTTTTTAAACTGAAGCACCTGCCATCTATTCTCTTCACCACCTGTGATTGACTGGTAGAGAATACCTAAGGCATTAAGTCCACGTCTGTACAATTCATGTGCCAACGAATAAATAAATTATATCACCAAAACGTTGTATTTTTTTTTTTCAAAAGAACTACTCGTTTTTCTGCTTTAATTATACCACAGTATAAACTTATACCAAGACATTCCGGTGCACTTTATGTTATAATTAAATAATTTGTTATTCTGGGTGAGTCGTATTCACAATATGATTACCTAATTAATGTATACAAAATATTGTAACACATTTTAAACGAGTATCGACGAACTTTCTTACCCATTCTTCTCCATATGAACTAGCTTTTGGAAGAGGTGACTAGAATCAATTAAATATTACATTGTCATTTGTGATGTTCAGAAGTGTTGCGACATATCTGCGGAACGTACGGCGCCGAAAGTTCGGCTAAAAAGCTCGCAGTCTGTGTATTTCATGTGTGGTGGTAGCGAAGAGTGGCAACGTCTTCTAAGCCCTTTATAATAGCTAATAATCTAAGTATAACCATTTTTCTGGGCAATTCAGGTACGTCACAAAACCGCACACCATAAAGTGTCGACACAGACAGACTGACAATGACGCCACGTAACTTTCCGTCACGTAGCGCGCTGAACAAGACTCCGCGTTTTGACCGTTTGTTTTGTCATAACTACTGAATATTGCGACTGACACTTCAGCCGCTGAGCTTTCGGCGCCGTACGTTCCGCAGATGTGTCGCGACCCTTATATGCCTATTTCAAATAAATGTTTTGACTTTGACATGTAGTTAAAACAATCACTGAAAACAACGAATGACTCACATTTGTGTCGATTTTAGCGTCCCCATGTATGTGGACGTAAACAAGGCTTAAAACAACTTTGTAAAATAACGTATACCGATTTACTTGGCTTGACAAGAAAAACTACTTTACATACATATGTTTTCCATTGTTACCTTTTATCGTCATTGTAGTGATTTTAGAACAGACAACAGCACATCAAGCTGCTACAAATGCTACAATCTATCAGATTTCTTCTTTTTTTTTTATAAATTATAAACTAGTACTTGACCGCAATCCCACCTGATGGTAAGCAATCGTTGATGGTAAAGCGCGCTAGTTTATTAAGAGAATATTCACTCTAGCCTTGAAGACACTTAAATTGTAGTCCGACAGAAACCGCGCTCTTGTTGTGATTACTTAGTATACAAACACGCTGTGAATTTGTGTGTGTAAGCGCAGGAGTGCACGGTACCGTCCGAGAAAATGGCGATTTCCAAAGGGTCGTAGATGAGGGAATTATACCATGCAATACCCTTGCATACTCACCATAATGCATTCTATAGAACACATTCCCCCTTATTCATAAATGCTTTTTAAAGTTAACTAGTGATTAGCGCTTGTTTAAAGATACATTTTCGACGTTTGCACGTTTCAATAAACCCCTTAAACTGTGTGGTATTTATTCATAAAGGATGATTAAAGTTGAGTGACGTAAAAAGGTAAAAAATGTATGGTTAAAGAATCGCTAATCACTCGTTAACTTTGAGCAGCGTTTATGAATAAGGGGGATTATTATCCATTACTTATATTAAAAACTAGCTTTCCGCCCGCGGCTTCGCCCGCGTGGAGTTCGGTTATATCGCGCTTTTTAGATTTCCCTCGGGAACATCAAACTTTTCCGGGATAAAAGGTAGCCTATGTTCTTTCTCAGGGTCTAAAGATTGTCTGTGCCAAATTTCATCAAAATTGGTTGAGAGGTTTAAGCGGGAAAGCGTAACAGACAGACAGACAGACAGACAGACAGACAGATAGACAGACAGACAGACAGAGTTACTTTCGCATTTATAATATTAGTATGGATAATAACTTACGGAACTGAAATATGGTCGCTCACGAAGGCATCATACGAAGGCTCAGAGTCACACAAAGGGCAATGGAAAGGGCTATGCTCGGAGTTTCTCTGCGTGATCGAATCAGAAATGAGGAGATCCGCAGAAGAACCAAAGTCACTGACATAGCACTTCGAGACGCTAAAATTAAGTGGCAGTGGGCAGGGCACATCGCTCGTAGAACCGATGGCCGATGGGGCAGTAAGGTTCTGGAGTGGCGGCCACGTACCCGGAAGACCCTAGGGAGGCCCACAACAAGGTGGACCGATGACCTGGTGAAGGTCGCGGGAAGCCGATGGATGCGGGCAGCACTAGGCCAGTTATCGTGGAAAGCCTTGGGGTAGGTCTTTGTCCAGCAGTGGACATCTATAGGCTGAAGAAGAAGAAGAAGATTAAAAGTTTATCACTAAAGCACTAAGGCTCAAGGTTGATTGGAAATATTTGATAGATTCGGGTAGCTTGACGTGCTGTCGTCTTTACTAGTATTTGGTAAAAATGGTTCACATTTTTTCGTATACACCCGTGACACTCTTTGACATTCCTTTTAACGCCGTCCAATCCTCGAGAAGGCTAGAAATTAAGGTTGAAGTAATTTGTAGGCCTTTTTCCGAAGTTGTTAAGGGTAGAGCGGTGAGTACTTTGAACTTCTAAGTCTTACTTTCTTAGTCTTAGGCCCACTGTAGATACCTGCCGCCCTCTACAGTATGTAGGCTTACCTGGAGTACGACGCTCTGCTCTTGTGTTGACTTTTATAACGCTAATTTTCGTGGGACTTGATATGGAGAACAAAAACAAAAACCAAAACAAAAAACGGACTGGAAAAAAACAAAACAATGACTTACGGCGAGCAACATCGGACCTGATTTGCAACACGGACGGCAACGAATCGGAGAGGAAGGAGACTGATGCCACTTGTGCGACCGGACGGTCGTCGGTGATCACGGTGGCATCAAGTGAGGGGGCACGCGACGCAATGTCTGCCCAAAGTGGTTCCGTGGGGGGAAGAAGGAAGGCCACACGGAAGCACTGGTCAAACGGCGCGTCAGATGGTGAGGGAGCTGGATCCGGAAACCCGGAGAGACCAGATTCCAAGATCCTCAAGACGGGAGCTGGCAGGGGTGGGTCCCAACACTCGGTGGGGCTCTCCCAGGCCAGGCAGTTTCTGCGGGACGGACCGTCGGACTCGGAGTCCACGTTAACTGACTCCGAGACGGAATCCCGCCAAACCAGACGTACCAAGGGGACTGGCCCCTCGATGGCTGCACCTGAAGAACTTCGGGCGAAGGCTGAGGAGGGGGCGGCGGCCATTGAGGGGGTACTGAAGAAGTCCAAAAACCTCAAAGGGACGTGCATCCGGGAGATTAGGGATGCTTCGAGCAAAATGCTCAAAGCCGTCAGATCCCTGGCCTCCCGGAAAGAGGACGATGAGGTGCGGCGGCTGAGGGCCGACAATAAGCGCCTTCAGGGGCAGCTTGCGGCCCTACAGAGGGAGGTGGCCGAGCTGCGTAGGGCTTTCTCCGAAAGGGGAAGCCCTCGCGGCAAAAAGAAGCGGCCACAGGACCCGGTCCCGGAACCGGTCCCGGAGCCCCCACTCGGGGCCGAGCCAATTACCCGGGAAGATTTTGCCCGGGCAATGGAGGCCTACCAGCGCGCGGTGATGAACCACATGGGTGGCATCATGACTGCGCGGCTGGAGGGCCTGGAGAAGGACGGCCGACTCCTGCCGCCTAAATCTCACCGACCCTCCCTGGCGGCCGACAAGCGGCTGAGTCAGCCCCCGGCGAGAGAGAGGCGGGAGGCAGAGCCGGCGACACTCATGCCGCCGGCTAACCTGCCCAAGAAGGCAAGGCCGGCCCTGGGGAAGAAGCCCAAGGGACCGAGCGCGCGCGGAGGGGCAGAGGCCCCTGCCCCTGAACCAAAACGCGCCCTGGAACAGGTCGCCGGAGGCTCCAGAGAGGTGCAGCCCCTGGTCCTGGAGAGGGAGTCATGGGCCACGGTGGTCCGTAAGAAGCAGAAGAAGGCCGCCGTCGCCCGTGCTCCCACTCCGGGCCCGAAGCCTAAGGGGCCCAAACCGGCGGCCCCCAGGAAGGCCCCTAAGGTGCCGCAGAGGCCCGCCGTGCTGATGGCCCTCAAGCCAGAGGCCGTAAGGGAGGGCGCCACGTACGTGGACGTCCTCAGGAAGGCGAGGGCGGCCATCAGCCTCACGGAGATTGGAGTGGTGCCGGGTAAAGTCAGGAGGTCAATGACGGGAGCCGTCCTTATGGAGCTCCCGAAAGAGACCTCCCCCTCCCAGGCCGACACCTTGGCCAAGAAATTGACCGAGGTGCTCGGCGAGGTGGCCGAAATTACCCGGCCCACAAAAATGGCGGAGATCCGTGTGGCGGGCCTCGAAGAGTCACTGACGCCTGAAGAGGTGAAGGGCGTCCTGGCCGAGGCGGCCAAGTGCCCTCCCGACCAGATTCGGGTGGGCACCATAGCCCTGGGGGCGAGGGGCACGGGCTCGGTCAGAGTGTCCTGCCCCGTAGAGGCCGCGAAGGGGCTGGCAGAGCGGGGCAAAGTGGTGGTGGGTTGGAGCGTCGCTTCAATCCACCTACTGGAGCGGCGCCCCATGCGCTGCCGCAGGTGCCTAGAGGGGGGGCACACCGCGGCGCTCTGCCCGTCCAAAAAGGACAGGAGCGGCCTGTGCTTTAGGTGCGGGCAGCCGGGCCACATGGCCATGGGCTGCAAGGCCCCTATAAAGTGCGCGCTGTGCGCAGATAGGGGCCTACCCAGTGGCCACAAAATGGCGGGTAGGGCCTGCAACCCGCCTCCAGTTCGGGGCCGCTCCGTAATGGGGCCGACAGCGGCCGGCTCTGCTACCACCGCTACGGAAGGGACACCGATGGACACTGCTAATGCCCAGTAGGTCCATCGGTGTCATATTACAAGTCAACGCCAACCACTGCGCCAGGTCGCAGGACCTGTTGTGCCAAGACATGGCGGAGTGGGGGGCGGATTTGGCGGTGGTGTCAGAGCCATATTTTATTCCGGCGTCGGCCGGTTGGCTGGGGTCATCGGATGGCCTGGCTGCGATCGCAAGACCAGCCGCGAGCACCGGTCCCCCTATCGTTCTTAGGGAGAGGGGTCCGGGGTTTGTTGCGGCGCAGTGGGGGGGATTAGTGGTCATCTCCACGTACTTCTCCCCCAATCGCAGCCGAGCCGAGTTTAATCACTTTTTGGCGGCCGTCGAGGGAACGGTCCAGAGGGCGGCTCCACGCCCCGTGTTGGTGGCGGGAGACTTCAACGCCAAGCATGGCGCGTGGGGGTCTCCCGTCACGAACGGTTTCGGTGAGGACCTGGTGGAATGGGCCCACTGCTTGGATCTCCAGGTCCTCAACCGGGGCAACACCCCGACGTGCGTGAGGTGGCAGGGTGAATCGATAGTGGATATCACCCTGGCCACCTCGACCCTGGCCAACCGAATCCGGAACTGGCGGGTAGAGACGGCGGTGGAGATCTCGGATCACAGGTACGTCCGGTTCGAGATCTCCACGGCGGGTCCTGCGGCCCCCCTCCACCCTCGCGGGCCTCGCGGCAGGCGCCTCCTCATTCCCGCGGTGGGCGCTTGCGCACCTCCGCAGGGACGTCGCCGAGGAGGCGGCGGTGTTCCGAGCGTGGGCTGAACCGCCGGCCCACCTCACTGGAGACGCGGACGGTATGGCGGACCTCCTCGCTGAGGACCTGGAAGTGGTCTGCAGCGCCGCCATGCCGAGGGCCCGGGGCTACCGCCGGAGGAAGCAGACATACTGGTGGACGCAGGAACTCGCTCACCTGCGTGCCGCCAGTATGGCTGCACGGCGCGCCTACCTGAGGTGCAGGAGGCGCGCCGTAAGGGGGCCCGGCGAAGAGGACGGTCTTCGCCGGGCGTACAGAGAGGCCCATCGAGCCCTGCGTACCGCCATATGCAGGGCAAAGGTCGCTGCTGCTGAGGAGTTTCTGGCACTCCTCGACAGCGACCCCTGGGGGAGGCCGTACAGGGTGGTGAGGGGGAAGCTGCAGGGAGCGGCACCCCCCATCTCCTGTATGGAGCCAGCCCTATTGAGAAGGGTCCTGGAAACTCTGTTTCCGGACCCGGGACCCTTCACGCCCCCCAGGATGCCCACCTCCAGCTCATCCATTCTGGAGGTGTGGACCGATGGGCCTCCCGTAACCGACGGTGAGTTGGACTCCGTCAGGGAGAGGCTCAGAGCCAAGAACAAGGCTCCGGGCCCGGACGGCGTCCCTGCGAAGGTGTTGGCACTAGCCATGGAGCACCTGGGGGATCGGCTCCGAGAGGTCATGAATACATGCATCGCGACGGGCCGCTTCCCCAGGAGATGGAAGGTGGGCAGGCTGTGTCTACTTCGCAAGGACGGACGTCCCCCAGACTCACCGTCGGGCTATAGGCCGGTCGTGCTCCTGGATGAGAGCGGCAAATGCTTCGAGAGGATTCTCGCCGCTCGCATCCAGGAGCACCTGGAAAGCAGGGGACCGCAGCTGGCGGACTGCCAGTACGGCTTTCGGACCGGCCGGTCCACGATGGACGCGGTGGCTCGCCTCAAGAGGTGGACTGAGGCGGCCACAGCAAGGGGTGAGGGTGTCGTCGCGGTGTCGTTAGACATCGCGAACGCGTTCAACACCCTCCCTCACGAATGCATAGAGGCGGCACTAAAATTTCACCTCTGCGCCCTCTTGTCGGACTACCTCTGCGAGAGGAAGGTCCTATACGAGGACGCAGAGGGTCGCGTCCAGTCGTGGACCATGAAGGTAGGAGTACCCCAGGGATCAGTGCTTGGTCCCCTGCTCTGGAACCTGGGGTACAACTGGGTTCTGCGTGGCGCGCTCTTGCCGCGAATGGATGTGGTCTGTTTCGCGGACGACATCATGGTCGCGGTGAGGGCGCGCGAGTGGGAGGAGGCGGTCCATCTCGCGTCGGTCGGCACCTCTCTGGTCGTCCGACGCATCCGCCTCCTGGGGCTGGAAGTGGCCCTCGAGAAAACGAGGGCCATGGCATTCCACGCCCCGCGACGCAGAACCCCACCGGGGCTCCGTATCCGGGTGGAGGGGGTCCAGGTTCCCGTCGAGGTGCACATCAAGTACTTCGGCCTGATCCTGGATCCCCGTTGGGATTTCGAGGAGCACTTTAGGCTCCTCGCCCCGCGGCTGTGTTCTGTCGCAGCCGCCCTCGGACGGCTCCTCCCCAATTTGGGGGGCCGAATTCGGCGTGCCGTCGGCTGTACCATGGTGTGGTGCGGTCGATGGCACTCTACGGAGCCCAGGTGTGGGCGGAGTGCCTTTCCCGGCGCACAGTGGCCCTGCTGCGGAAGCCGCAGAGGATCATCGCGACACGGACCGTGCGGGCGTACCGCACGGTCAGCCATGGGGCTGCCTGCGTGCTCGCGGGCACGCCGCCGTGGGAGGTCGATGTCCTGGTTCTGTCCCAGGTGCATCGACACCGTGTCGCGGCCCGGGAACGGGGGGAACGACCCGCCTTCGAGGAGGTAAGGCGGGTCCGAATAGCGGCTCAGGGGGAGGCCCTGAGTCGGTGGAGGGAGGCACTCCGCACACCAGCTGCCGGCCACCGGACGATTGGAGCGATTCGTCCGGTGTTGGAGGGATGGGTTGGGCGCCGGCATGGCAGCCTCACCTACCGCTTGGTGCAGGTACTGACCGGACATGGGTGCTTCGGTCACTACCTGCACCGTGTCGCCCGTCGGGAGGAGTCGCCGCGGTGTCACCACTGTGACTCTCTCGACGACACGGCCGAGCACACCTTGGTGGAGTGCCCGGCCTGGCGAAACGAGCGCCGCGATCTCGTTGCGGCGCTCGGAGGCGGAAGCCTCTCCCTGGCAACCATGGTGCGAGCCATGGTTGAAAGAGAGAGTGCATGGGAGGCTGCCGCCTCCTTCTGCGAGACCGTCCTCTTGCAGAAGGAGGCAGCGGAGAGGGAGCGGGAAGAGAATGCTCTTGCCGCTCCCATCCGGCGTAGACGGGCGGGGCGAAGAAGGCGGGGGACGAACCCCCGTCTCCTTTAGCCCCCGAGTGTGACCAGCGTGTGTGGGTAGCTCCCGCACGCGCATTGCACTGGTCACCACGTCTGGGGATT
This sequence comes from Sesamia nonagrioides, assembly GCA_017933935.1. Taxonomy (NCBI): domain Eukaryota; kingdom Metazoa; phylum Arthropoda; class Insecta; order Lepidoptera; family Noctuidae; genus Sesamia; species Sesamia nonagrioides. Next base: position 253,563 of record JADWQK010001408.1, on the reverse strand, counting down.
ATCCATTCCCGGGCAATCCTCCCTAGGCGCGGTAACCGGCCTACATTAGGCCGGTAAGCCCTGAGAGTGGCCCGGAGTCAGATCTTCGGGCCGAGCCCGGGTCACTCTCAACGCAGGGCTCGAGGGAACCGAGTGTTTTTAGTGGGTATTCCCGGCTCCGGCCGGGCGAGTCCCACACACGCCTGTCGCCTAGCTAGCGGCGGGTACGGTGCGTAACGCATTTTCACTCGTATAAAAAAAAAAAAAAAGTCTTGTTACCCTTTGAGAGCAGATTACGTTGTAAATCTAATTTAAAATTTGTGGTTCTTGTTTTTGAGATTTCTAAGGGTTTTATCAAAAATATATGTAGGTAAAATCCTGACGAAGCTCTTCGCCTTGTCCTTTATATAGCGTACATCGAAGGACTGGAACAATTTGCCTGCGGCGGTCTTTCCGTCTAGCTAAGGTCCGTATTACCTTTTCCGTATAACCTCACTCAAAACCAAAGCTTTACTTAAATCTCGTTTGAAGCTATTGGATTGGTTGAAACTAGTTTTAAGTAATACTTCAATCTTCAGTAAGGGTTTGTAATACGGTCCTTAGTGTCTTCAAAGCTAGAGTGAATAGGCTCTTAATAAACTAGTGCGCTGTACCATAAACGATTGCTTTACTGTTTACCATCAGATGCGACCGCCGTTAAGCTCTAGTTTATAATGTTAAGAGGGAACTCTACTAGTGCTTTCTCTATACAAACGTATTCCGCTGTTTTCTTCGTGGATAATGCTTTTAGAGCATTTTTTTCTACAGTTTTACGCCGTGATTATACGTGCGCCTATCATTTGATTTTTTCGAAAACTTAATTAATAAAAGAAATACGATACTTCCAAATCGCGAAAAATGACCTTTTTTTACCGTGATGTTCAGATGGCTATTAGACAAAAGTGATAAGTTTTGACAAAAAAGAAGTTAATAGAAGCATAGGTACACTTTACCCCTAAATGTTGATATTAAAATAATTGAAATCTGTCGTGCTTTGAAAAAGAAAACAGCGGAATACGAAACGTCTTTTGGTCAACGTTTTTGTAGGTAAAATCAGCCTGAGCTGCAACTGTCCTTTTCGCACTTTATCGGGAGAGGTTGGAAGCAACAAGACGGCAATAGTTTCTTCAAATACCTATTTTCCAAATTCCTCGGCACTAGAGTCCCCTCTTAAAAAAGTATAGACTTACTACAGCAGTGGTGATCCAGTAGTAAAAGCCGTACTTTAAGACACTTAAACAGGTGATTTATTTTGAGTTAAGTATCTCGTCTGCACTGCTCTAAGCGGTAGAGGAAAATGTCGCCATTAAACCGGTATAGGCTAGAATTAAAAATTAGAAGACATGTGACATCTACCAACTCTGGCTGGGTCCTCGTGTTGTATTACGGCCCACTTCCTCTCACTAAGAGGAGACCTGTAGCCCAGCAGTGGAAAATCGGCAGGAGATCTGTCTATACAATATGTAAAGAAAACCCTGTCCGATCTGTCAAGGTATTATTAGGTATCGATAACTGATTCTACTAACGCCCTCAAAGCCAGACTAAACTTAAAAAAAAATCACCCAAAAAAATAAATATTATTTAGCAAAATGAGGTAACTTAATGCATGTGCGACAGCACAATCTATGCGCGGGCGACGGAGGGCAGGGCACGCGGCACGTGGTCGCATCGATTTTAATAATATTTTTTTTAAAATACCAAATTTCGGGGAAGTTGGAATTAATTCGCGGGAAAAAAAGATTATTTCGAAATTATTGTATAATAAGTATTGTTACTATTATTTATTAGTTGTCATGATTGTATTTACCTAACCTATTATGCTTTTTTTTTTTAATATTTATAAACTAGTGCTTGACTGCAATCCCGCCTGCTGGTAAGCAGTGATGCAATCGTTGACGGTACAGCGCACTAGCTTATTAAGCCTATTCACTCAAAAAAACTGAGTGAATAGGAAGGAAGACGGCAGTTGAGCGAGGTGATGCAATGTTTAACCCAACAACACGACCAACGATGCTGCGCCAGAGGATGATCTGGAGTCCCTCCACGACCAAACTCCCGACACAACATTAGGCACATCGTACCCGGCACACATCGCAACACAACTGCTCAGACCCGTCCACTGTACGGCTTCACCAGACATCATGCCGGAATACGACGAATCGCTTGGCGGCAAGACTTTATCTGGTGGGTGGTAACTTATACCGGCGGCTGATGTTGTTGCCTACCACCGAGAAATGCTTATGGGTCGGACAGGGTTACATACCAGGGGTACATATTGTATAACGTATATTGTATAACGTTTCCAGTATGGCGTTGGAACTCAATTTTCGCAACAGCACTGTATTTTTTGGCGGTTTTTATTAAATATTGTCTCCGATTACCTAAACAAACCTCGATGTGTCTATGGAAATCATAAACTAGACTAAATTTAAGGTCAGTGCTTTCTACTTCTTTTTCTCTCATTTTCGTTATGAAAGGTAAATATTAATATTAAAAAGATTGATATTATTTATTTGTACAGTTATTTGAGGCATCAAGATCCAAATAATCCAATAAACATATACAATACTATATTAACATAAAAACTTAAAAATACTATAAATATATATATAACATATGTACGTGCAATTAACAACTTCAGAGTACTTACAGTATGAAACAAGAGGCCAGGATCGCGTTTACTTTGTCGTACTGTTTTGTTGGTAAAAATAATATTTTAAAGCCAACGGGCCATTATAAAAGTCTGGCAATGATGTTTGAGAGTTTCTGTAAGCACCTTCAAACAATAGCTCATGAAAAATATTAGAATAAATCTCGGCCCCGTTTAGAATATCGGGAAAACAAAAGTGTCCTATATCCAAACACTCAAAGATGAAATATTTTATTTTTATAATAAAAAAATAAAAAAATTGTTGTATACATTCAAATGTCGTGGTGGCCTAGTGGTTAAAACACCAGCCTCTCAAGTATGAGTGCGCGGGTTCGATTCCAGGTCAGGTACTAATGTAACTTTTCTAAAGATATATGTACTTTCTAAGTATATCTTGGACACCAATGACTGAAGGTCAAGGAAAACATCTTGAGAAAACCTGGACTTTAAGTCTGAAATCGCCAACTCGCATTGAGCAAGCGTGGTGATTACGCTCAATCCTTCTCTGTATGAGAGGAGACCTGTGCCCAACAGTGGGAAGATAAAAAGGTTGATGATGATGATAAATTCATAATTAAAAAAGTAATTTAATAAGTGAAGTACCTCTTTTGACCCTTATTGTTATTGCAAAAAGTTCAAAAGTGGTAATGCACTTTTGACCCTTGATTGTACCTACAACAAACTATAATCATTACGTTCGACACCATTTTATGACAAAAAACCAAGAAGCTTTTCCATCAAACCCGCACGATGCGTCCCTGTAAGGCCACCTACGTTACACGTTCCATAGATACAAGCTAACCTAAATCCACATTACAAATAGAAATGACTAATTCAAGACACACAAAGGGACATGACTCCCATTTATAGAATATGTAAAGGAAACCCTGTCCGATCCATGAAGGTATTGTTAGGTATCGATAACTGATTATAATAATGCCTACAAAGCCGGTCTAAACTAAAAAAAAAATCCCCCTAAAAAAATAAATATTATTTCGAAAAAGCGGGGTAACTTAATGCATGTGCGGTAGACAACACGTTAGGCATACATCCGCGGGTGACGGGGGGCAGGGCACGCGGCACATGGTCGCATCGCTATTCGCTCCGTCAGAAATGGCGTTGTCACTTTTTAAAAATTAACAAATTTTGGGGAAGTTGGAATTAATTCGCGACAAAAAAGATTATTTCAAAATTCATTAGTATAGTTACTATGATGATTATGTAAAATTTAATATTTTATTTGGCCATGTGTTTACCTAACCTTTATTATCCTTACGGGTCGGACAGGGTTTTCTTTACATATTGTATAAAGGTCTACATATTCTAGTTATTGGGTACAACAGGAAGACATGGACAAAGAATAGATAGACTATTGAAGTTCAGCAGTATGTGAAAACGCAGCCACATTTATAGACATACTTCAAGTCATATAGATATGTTCCACGATCACATGGACTTGCTTCAGGTATACATAAATATTTTTCGCGTAGACATAGACATTGTGTGGTGAACGAAATCCATGAAAGACTGGATATATTTACGTGTTCTTTGAGTGAACTCGCAAGAGTTTTGTTAAATATTGTTAGTTATATTTAAGTACTAGCTTTCCGCCAGCGGCTTCGCCCGCGTGGAGTTCGGTTATATCGCGCTTATTAGATTTCCCTCGGGAACATCAAATTTTTCCGGGATAAAAGATAGCCTATGTTCTTTCTCAGGGTCTAAAGATTGTCTGTCCCAAATTTCATTCAAATCGGTTGAGAGGTTTAGGCGGGAAAGCGTAACAGACAGACAGACAGACAGAGTTACTTTCGCATTTATAATATTAGTATGGATAAATAAATAAATTTCCCACGTTCACATGGATGTGCTTCAAGTACATACAAAATAGAAATGGTTTACGTATGTATAGACACAGTTCACGTACACAGAGACATATTTCACGTACAAATAGTCACTATTCACGTACACACGGACATGTTTCAAGTATTTAGTCGTCCTCCGTGGCGCAGCGGTCAACACGCCTAGCTGCGACGTGGAGGCCCCCCTATGATCCCCGATGAAAACGATCTTTTGTTGATTGCTCTGGGTCTTGGATGTTTATCTATATATGTGTCTATTATAAATATAGTATCGTTGAGTTAGTATCCCATAACACAAGTCTCGAACTTACTCTGGGGCTAGCTCAATCTGTATGATTTGTCCGTATATATTTATTTATTCAACAATATCTTCGACATACCTACCCATACTTCAAGTACATATAGACATGTTCCACGTTCACATGGATGTGCTTCAAGTAAATCTATATTAATACCTATATAAAGCTGAAGAGTTTGTTTGTTTGTTTGTTTGTGCGCGCTATTCTCAGGAACTACTGGTCCGATTTGAAAAATTCTTTTTGCGTTGGATAGCCCATTAATCCAGGAAGTATTTAGGCTATATAACATCACGCTGCGACCAATAAAGCGGAGCATAACTAAACCACGCGAACGAAGTCGCTGGCGGCCGCTAGTACACAATAGGCATGGTCACGTATACATAGTGACATTACACGTACACATAGACACATTTCACGTACACATAGACACATATCAAGTATACATGGACACATTTCACGTACACATAGACATAATTCACGCACCTACGTACATGCTTCAGTATTCAACAATATCTTCAACTTGACATACTTTACTAATTCATAATATGCTTCACGTACAGATTGTTTTTTTTTTTTTGTAATTTATGTAAATTTAAAGTTCATCAGAGCAAATAACGCAATTAATGTTGTTGAACTGTCAAAATAAAAGACTAATAATACAGCATGGTAATTGCGTACCTCACTATCAGTAGCAATGGGTTTCATTTTGACAGTTCAACAACATTCATTGCGTTATTTACGTTATTGAGCAGAGAGAGTTTCCGACACATGGAGCAATAGATTACCAACATGCTTCGTAATGATTTCAACTGATAGTAATAGTCTGTTACGCAATTGGCTTGTAACCTAAAAATAATTTAATGTCCATCAGATAGATTTGTAAAAATATTGAACACCTATTTTTTATTTTTTCTTTCATTCAAATACTTAGGAAGATATATCGATTTAAAAAGTCGCATGCGGTCACGATTTTCATACCTTGGATACGTCGGTATTTGGGTGCAGGTAATCGTTGGTTAACTGGAGCCGAGCTTCTGTAGCTCCTATACTGTGGCAATAAGGTTAATAGTATTTGTCCAAAGGGTGTCGATTACCTACGTAGAACATTCTCCTTCTTTATTCAATTAGGAAACATTGATCAGGAGGAAATGTTTGGTTCACCTTTTGTCTGTATTGGAAAAGTAATTCGATGTACAAATAATTGCGTTAATATATTGGGTATTGGTAGCCTTTTATGTTCTGCCATTGAAAATGAGGGTAAGTAATTAGTTAACATAAATGTGGTACAAGCTGTGCGGCAATGATTTCTTTTTTTTTTCGTAATTATATTAATGTTTGACTCTGTAGGAACAAAATTAACATTAGCTATAATAAAATCTTTAAACATGCCTTTATATTTTATTTGCTCTTTTATGGTGTTTATTAATTAGATGTATACAAAGTGGTGATGACAATACGACAATAAATTAAACATCGTGTACCTCAACACATTCTCAGTCTACCCATAAAAAATCATGTAAATATATCCATTAGTTTGGTCACAGGAAAATCTTTTTATTTTTCACATTTTCTACATGATGTACATGTTCATAAGGAAGCGCTTATAGGTTGATGACCGCCGCATCCAGCGGTACTAATCTTTAATAATAATAGCGCGAAAAAACAAGTCGATACAGGACCGCGCTGTCGCTGATCGGGGATCAGTGAACCAGTATTTTAAAGGATGTTCGATTCCTTTTCCAATTTTATGCAATTTAGTTTGTTTGAAATTTTCATTTTGTTTTATTTTTGATGCTTGGTTTTTTCTATGGTTTAGGATTATTCTTATGAACCAGCATTATCCGTGTTTTAATTTATTGTCGTATACAGCCCTACCAGTTTCTTCGGAAAAACTCAAGCGTGATGTTGTTTTGTTATGACGGTTAATTTTTTTGCACCTGAATTTTTTTAATAAAGCTTTTTACTTCTACACTCATTATTTCTCATACTTAAAATAAAGATTCTGTTCATCTATAAGAGTTATTGTCCAATATAATTTTTCACAGACGTAATCTTGTTAATGCTTTGACTTAAATATATTATGGTTAATACCGAAATATGCGCCATCTTAAGCTTCCGAGGGAACGAAATCTGTGAAATAATCCGATTTCATTTGTCTACAAGACTTCAAAGCTGGTGAAAGGATTATAATTTTGTCGTAACTTCCTTTGTGTATTAATTATTATTACTTTGGTTTAAAGAAAAGAAGTTTACAAGCTACTGGTAAAGATATAATAAAAATATTGAGGACAAAAAGGCTTGGGCTTGAGCTGCGTCCGATTTCTATACACTGATTGTTCTTTGCTTTTTCCTCCTGTATTTTTAATTTGTAATTGTTTCTTTTTTTACTCAAAGCCAGTATTACACACAATGTAGCCAAGCATATTGTACGTTACGGAATTGCATCGCTGACAGGGGTGTTCGGCACTGGTACAGGTACACATTAGCTAAACTTAGTATTCGGGAACACTGTTGGAGCTGTTGAACCTTGGACAAAACTATCTTTCCATTGTGTAGCTTAAATTTCTTTAGTATTGTATAATTGCATGGCACACGTGTGAGCACAATTTACTTGCTATAAAGCATATATTTGTTGGGTTAAGTAGTCTTTTTTATTGACTTGATTGTGCTCTGGCTGTTGAGAGTATGTCATGCTCACTCAAATGTCTCGCTGCTGGTGGCGTGTGTGTTGTGTCATTAGGTTCCCTTCAATATGGTTGAGCTAAATGATGCTAATCCATACATCATGTTCTTGAACGGACGCCGTCAGAGGGGACTGGTCACTTCTTACCTGCCACGGCGTATTTTAATTTCTGAATTGTTGTTTTATTTGTTTGTGTTTTCCATAATGGACGCTCTTAGCGTACAATATATTTCTGCATCGTTCTCAAATGGGTGATTTCAACATGAATGATGTAATCAAATATTTGTATCAATAGCTTGATAATTGAAAAGAGTGTCCATGGAGTTCCTTGCCCGTTCTTCTCCATAGGTACCTACTCTTTGGAATAGGCGACTAGCTACACCTTACCGACTGACCGACCTTCTGACAATTCAAAAGTGCCTGTAACTGGTTTATTTGAAATAAATGCCTTGAATTTGATTTTTAAAATAAAAGTTGGTTCTGAAAAAAAATTACTAGCTACAACTGACAGACTCATAAACTGCATCAAAGTTCAGGATTACTTGAATTTTTTTTTTAATAAGTATGAAAACTTTTTAGATTAAATTATATAAATATGGAGAGACTGACTCTTAATCTTAAAAAAAGCAAAATTTAAAAAGAGAACTACTGTAAAATAAATGAATATTACCGGGAAAAGAAAATTTACTCGTAGTATCAGATTTAGTTTTTTGGCGGAAAAGTCAAGCTGAGTGTCGCGCTCATTATTCATTCTTCTTCTTCTTCAGCATATAGATGTCCACTGCTGGACAAAGGCCTCCTCCAAGGCTTTCCACGATGACCAGTCTTGTGCTGCCCGCATCCATCGGCTTCCCGCGAACTTCACCAGGTCATCGGTCCACCTTGTTGGGGGCCTCCCTACGCTGCGTCTTCCAGTATGTGGCCGCCACTCCAGAACCTTACTGCCCCATCGGCCATCGGTTCTACGAGCAATATGTCCCGCCCACTGGCACTAAATTTTAGCGACTCGAAGAGCTATGTCGGTGACTTTGGTTTTTCTGCGGATCTCCTAATTTCTGATTGGATCGCGCAGAGAAACTCCGAGCATAGCTCTTTCCATCGCCCTTTGTATGAACTTGAGCCTTCGTATGAGGCCCATTATGAGCGACCACGTTTCAGTTCCGTAAGTCATCACACACCTTTATACCCTCATAACTTCAGCCTGGATCATGTTAGGGATCTCAAATTCTCAGTATAAATTGTGCTTAGCAGACTTATAAAATATGGTGAGTTTGAAGTGTATTTTAAATTTTGGATTCAGTAGATTTTAAATTTTGGATTTTATTATTGAGAATTTAGATTTCGCCACCGACTCACTCACATATCAAAACTAAGTTAGGGCACTTCCCGAAATTCTCGAAAGCAGAAACGTAATGAATTAAAAATTTATTTAAAATTTATTTAACCTACTAGGATTTGCATACATAAAAAAAAATATTAACTTTACCCATCATCCCTTGTCATAGGAAGTACTGGTCTGTATAAAAAATAAAACCTCTTGATTTTCCCGAGGTCTGAAAAAGCAAAAACTTGGTATGCAGGCTGAGATTTGCTCTCAAAGAACAAATCAAATAAGAAATCTGTAACTTTCAGCATGAATGATTTCTTTCACGATGGATGCGGGCAGCACAAGACCGGTTAGCGTGGAAAGCCTTGGGGGAGGCCTTTGTCCAGCAGTGGACATCTATAGGCTGAAGAAGAAGAAGAACTTTCACCACGCCCTTTCAAGCCATACATTTTGACCAATATATAGAGTTGGTAGGCTATTTTTATAACTATAGACTAATGCTTGACTGCAATCTCGCCTGATGGTAAGCAGTGATGCAATCGTTAATGGAAAAGCGCGGTAGTTTATTAAGCCTATTCACTTAAAAGACTTAGTGAATAGGAAGGAAGACGGCAGTTGAGGCGGCTTGCGTCCTGGCCGGATCCCCGCCCTGGGACCTAGAGGCGAAAGTACTCGCGTTATTGTATCGATGGCGCGAGGAAGAGCGGAAACGGGGCTCCAGTCTGGTGCAGCGGCAGATCGAGCTGCACCGAGAGGAGCTCCGTCAGGTCTTGGTGGCGGACTGGCGGCAGAGGCTTATGCGCCCTACCGCCGGCCTCGTTACCGTCGAGGCGATCCGGCCAGTACTCGACGACTGGCTCGGGAGAAGGCACGGCTCTCTGTCGTTCAGGGTGGCGCAGGTGCTGTCGGGGCACGGCTGCTTCGGCAAGTACCTGCGTCGCTTAGGCAGGGAGCCGGACGCTCGGTGCCACCACTGCGTCCAATGCGGGGAGGACACGGCGCAGCACACGCTTTCCGAGTGTGTAGCTTGGGAGGAGCAGCGCCGTGTCCTCACAAATGAAGTAGGAGGCGACCTGACGCTGCCGGCAGTAGTGCGGAGGATGGTCGGTAGCGAAGAGTCGTGGGATGCAGTGGTGTCCTTCTGCGAGGACGTGATGTCGCAGAAGGAAGCTGCGGAACGGGAGAGGGAGATCTCAACTCCCTTCCCGAGCCGCAGAACACGCCCCCTATGGACCCCGAGGCGGAGGCGTGCGCGAGTGTCGACGCACGCCCCTGAGGCGATACACGGGGTAGTTTAACACCTCACTACCCCGTGCAGGAGACGGGGCCCGGACAGACCGGGCCAGCACGAGGGTGTGGGGCCGTGGAAGAATTTAGACTCCCGCGGCCTCACGGTTTGCTCGTGATGGAAGAGACACCGGGGTGGTTTTAGTCAGTAAAAGTCTGACAGACCCCGTCGCCCAACCCAGGGCGGCGGACATCCTATAAGGATTTCCATCCCGAAAAAAAAAAGGTGATGCAATGTTAAACCCAACAACACGACAAATGATGCTGCGCCAGAGGGAGATTGATTGGGAGACCCTTCACGACCAAACTCTTGGCACAACAACATTTGGTGCATCGTACACGGCGCACATCGCAACACAACTGCTCAGACCCGTCCTCCGTACGGCTTCACCATACATCATGCCTTTTGGTTTCCTCACGATGTTTGGATGGACGAAATAATTTACACAAAGTAAAGCACCTGAGAACAAGCTTTCATTAAAGGCCTTGTTTGCAATTAATTGACCCATTTAATCTATTAAAAACTTCGACAAAGGTAAATTCTAAACTGCCCTGGACAACCGTGAATCGGTAAATATGGAGTCTGATTGAGGTCGTTTAATTCTGAAGACAAATAAAGGACGGATGATATGGAACAACCCTAATTCAATTAGGCGACCGCTTCTGTGGTAAAGACATTTCATTGAATTAATTCATTTGAAAAACGAGAAAATTTTACTGCATGAAGTGATAAATTTAATCATTTATAACGTCATATTTATTATTATAAAGGTTTAGTAGTTACTGTTAAGTTACAGAAGTGATTACGTATCATCATCATCATCATCTCAGCGTTCATCCCAGTCGCTTCCGAAAGTTTTTCAGCTTTGGAGTCTGGGGTCCGCTTTACCAGTATAACTGCTGATTTTGGCTAAATTTCGATATTTTCCGGAAGCGACTTCCGTCTGACGTCCACAACCCGAAGGCGATATCGAAGCATTGCAGTTAGACCAATTGTTGGACTTTTAAAGGCTCTAACAACCCGTAACGACTGCCATTAGATGTTCGTATCGTAACCGGCACCAACCGCTTAACATACTTTCCGAGGCACGACCAGACCAGCGAAAATATTCATATTCATGCATACAAATATTTGCACTGCGCGGGGATCGATCACATTGCAGTTAGATCAATTGAAACAATTCTTGTAGTTTAATATGTCATGTTCCGAGCCCTTTTTTGGGTATGAGAAATAATCACCTCACTTCTCCTTCTCCCGCTCGGCTCGGAGCTAAACCTACCCGTGTTCCTTCTTCTTCCTCTTCTTCTTCAGAGCCATAGTATCTCTTTGAAACAACTCGCAGTCCTGGTCTATATGAAAATAACACGCAACGCGCAGTAATATTAAGAACTTTGACTTCACCTCAATGAAATTCGAAATTCAAATAGGTACTGGCTCAAAGGTTATTTCTGGAACTAAATTTAGATTTCGTTTTGAAATAAGGGAGTAATTGTTCATTTTGCTAAATTTAGTCATTTCCTAATTAAGAAGCTTCATTATGTTTTTCGGATGGCGTGCCACTAACATCGGGCAGGCAAATTTGTTCGTCTCACTATATTTGTTGGTAGCCTCGTACATAATGAAGAGCCTTAATCTCCTATTATTTAGACATTTCTTTTAAACACTAACACGCCATTATGCATTTAGGATAACGAACTTTTAGTTCGGGTATGATTGTCAAAAACTCAAAATGAATAATTATTACAAATTAACAGCGCTCCGAGGTTTCACCCACATAAGTTTCAATCCTCTGGGACTACCCGAATAAAAACTATTCTAAGTATTATTCTTGGTTATAAACCATTGGTGTGCCAAATTTTATCTAAATATGTCTGATAGTTATTGCGTTAAAGAGTAACAAACATCCATTCCATACAAAGATACACATCCTCATAAACGTTCGCATCTATAATATAAGTAGGATAATCTTTTGTAACGACCACATAGAATAGAATATAATAGAATACTCTTTATATGTACAGTATATATTACAGAAACATAAATATAATGATTTTACAAAGGGTGACACAATGGGCGGTCTTATCGCTAAGAGCGATCTTTTACAGCACAAGCTATTCTATGCCCGGTAGCACACGGAAAGACATCACGGACGACAGTCTTACTATAGACAGATCTTATTATACGAGTAGCCAGCCAGTCGGTGTTCTATAGGATGTCCATTTTGGAGAGTGTGCTAGGGAATCGAACGACTTAATTTTCCCATCACCGTTCCATCATCGGACGACCCGTCGTATGGCGAGTATCCTTAATTGTTGACACCACTACGATCCGGACATAGCGTTTCGCCTCGTCTTTTATACCGCGTACATCGAGGGGCTTGAACAATTTACCAGCAGCGGTGTTTTTGTCTGGCTACAATTTAAGAGTCCTCAAGTGAATAGGCTCTTAAGAAACTAGCCCGCTTTACTATCAGCTATTACGTCACTGCTTGCCTTCAGGCGCGAAACCGCCTAGCAGTAGTTTATAATTAAAAAAAAAAACAATCTTAACTCCTATGTCTACTCAGATCATCATCATCTCAGCGTTAATCCCAGTCGCATCCATAGCTTTGTCAGCTTTGGAGTCTGGCATCCCGCTTTACCAGTTTAACTGCTAATTTTGGCTAAACTTCGATATTTTCCGTGAAGCGACTGCCGTCTAACCTCCATAACCCGAAGGTGATATCGAAGTATTGCAGTTAAACCAATTGTTGGACTTTTGAGAACTCCAACAACCCGTAAAGACTGGCACTAGATGTTCGTATGGCAACCGGGACTAACGGCTTAACGTGCTTTCCGAGGCACGACCAGACCAGTGCAAATATTTATATTCATGCATACAAACATTTGCACGGTGCGGGGATCGAAGCCGCGCCTCTTTGCGCAGCGGCCGCGTTCACTACCGCTACACCACGGAGGCTGCCCTATGCCTACTCAGATGCCATGACAAAATGACCAATCTAAAAAAACCATCTATCTACCACATGCCATTAAGCTAGATTCTTGTCAACGTTCATCCGTCTGCAACCACCCACTCTGCGAAGATCGTAACACAAACCACAAACTAAATCCTCTCGAAATTTCTCCAGTCAAAGACCAGTTCAATTTGTTAACAAGCCACAGTGTTCTCAATTGTATGTCTGTTAGTCTTTTGTTAGCTCCACAATGATGTTAACAAAGGATGCCTCCAATACAAATCTTTATAAGGCATCCGGCTGTCAGCATCGTTTGATCCTTTGTGTTCATGTTTACCTAGTAGAACGGTGCACGCTCATTTGTTTTCGTGGGTAAATTAAGAGTAAAAGTAATAAATACAATATGTAAAGAAAACCCTGTCCGATCCGTGAAGGTATTGTTAGGTATCGATAACTGATTCTACTAATGCCTACAAAGCCGGGATATACTTTTGAAAAATCCCCCTAAAATAATAAATATTTTTTTGCAAAAAGAGGTACCTTAGTTAATACATGTGCGGTAGGCAACCCATGCTTGGGCGACGGGGGGCAGGGTACGCGGCACGTGGTCGCATCGCTCATAATAAATACCGTCGAAATGGTGTTGTCACTTTTTAAAAAAAATACCAAATTTCGGGGCAGTTGGTATTAGGTATTAATTCGTAAAAAAAAAGATTTTTTCAAAATTCATTAGTATTGTTACTATAATGATTACGTAAAATTTTATATTATATTTGGTCATGTGTTTACGTAACCTTTATTATCATATTATGACAGGGTTTTCTTTACATAATGTACATAGGTACAAACCCCAGGAGCTCAAACTACAATAAACTGTCAAATTTATTTAAAAGTTTTTCAACTCTATCTCTTAGGAATTAAGGTTCAAAGTTGATCTGTAAAATTTTACAGTTTGGGTAACTTGGCTGATGCTATGGGCCAGTTATGTAAAGTATTTGTTGTATATAGTAAAAATGAGTCCTTAGTATTCCTGCCGAGAGTATAGGTTTAATATATGAATGTTTTAAAGAATGTATTAAAACTTTTGGATCTCTCTCGCTCTTTGCTCCTGACATTTTTTTAACTTTTTATACGTGCTGATGAAAATATGTTCATATGTACCCATAGTAAGTACGTATGCCTAAAAATTAATTATCCAAACTCGTACAAACTTTCAAGCTCACGCGACGTAGGTACTTCGGGGGCCGTTTAACACATCCAACATTATAATTTATAATGTCAGACTTTTTGAAAAGTCATATTTCGCTTTTCCTAACTTCAAATTCAAAATAAACATTTCATCGCTCTGTTCGTACTAATTACGAACGTAATTCAATTAAAACAATTAATTACGAGACTTCCTACCACAAAATTATAATCTGCTTTTGAAAATTAATTACAGTTCAGAAACAGTTTACCACGAAAGAATAATATTTGCGCCGATTCCCGTCTTTACGAAAGTGAACAAACTAAACTAAAACTAAACTAAACGAATTTTAAGTTCGGTATAACATTTTCTATCTAATTCCATTTAAGAAAAGGTTAAAAGATAAATGTTACTTTAGTACTTAGTGTCAAATTAGTCAGCACCTGACGTAAATTGAAGCAATAATAATCACTACATATTATAAAACAAAGTCAGTAGTTAGACTGGTAAAGCGGACTCCAGACTCCAAAGCTGAAAAGCTACGGATGCGACTGGGATTAACGCTGAGATGATGATGATGATTATAAAACAAAGTCACTTTCTCTATGTCCCCTTGTATGATTAAATCTGTAAAACTACGCAACTGATTCCCCCGTCCCTCCCGTGGGTGTCGTAAGAGGCGACTAAGGGAAATCACCAGGGAAGCGGGCAGCAGCGCTTCTCCTGTGTAATATCAAATCACTGCTATCCCCAACCCGCCTGCCAAGCGTGGGGATTATGGCAAACCCCCCCAATGATGCACACGATACAGCCCAGGCCCCTAGTCCCCGGCAGCTCCGCTATTCCAGTCTACGGTAGCGGACTCGGTTACGGCGGAGCAAGGGGTGCTAAGAATCTCCGGCAGAGATCCGGCTACCATCACCAACGACAACCTTTGGCCCTGGCAACATTTAACACTCGCACACTACGGACCGATGAGAAGATTGTCGAACTGGAGGAAGAACTGAGCCGGTTGCGCTGGGACATTGTGGGATTATCTGAAGGCCGAAGAGAGGGAGAGGACTCGATAATCCTGAAGTCTGGCAACCTGCTCTATTTCCGGGAAGGCGACCAGCTGTCCCAGGGTGGCGTCGGGTTTATTGTCCACAAGTCCCTCGTGAACAACGTTGTTAAAGTCGGGAGTTTTTCGACTCGGGTGGCGTACCTTGTACTCAGAATAACAAAACGATATTCGTTAAAGGTTATATAGGTCTACGCCCCGATGTCTAAACACTCTGACGTTGAGGTGGAGGTTATGTATGAGGACGTCAGTAGAGCCATACATTCCTCCAAAACCCACTACACCGTTGTCATGGGGGACTTTAACGCAAAACTGGGCATGCGAGAGGCGGACGAGATGAAAGTGGGGCAATTTGGAGTTGGAAATCGGAATCCCAGAGGTCAGATGCTAATGGATTTCATGGAAAAGGAAGGACTCTTTGCGATGAATTCTTTTTTCAAGAAACCATTGCACCGCAAGTGGACCTGGCTCAGCCCCGATGGTCAGACCAAAAACGAGATAGACTTCATAATGTCAACGAGAAAGCAAGTGTTCAACGATGTCTTCGTGATCCATGCGGTTAAAACCGGGAGTGATCACCGTATTGTTAGAGGCATCTTGAGCCTAATGTTGAGCATTAGGCTCGAACGCTCTCGACTTATGAAGTCTACGCTCCGTCCAGCGTCAACACAACTCCAAAACCCCGAGAGCTTTCAGATCGAACTACAAAACCGCTTCGAATGCCTCGGTGAATGCGTAGATGTGGACGACTACAACAACAGGTTTGTGGAAACTCTCCAAACGGAAGGGTCTAAGTTCTACAAAACCCTCCGTTCAAAAGGACAGAAGAAGATCTCCGGTCCCACCCGCCGGCTAATGGAAGAAAGACGGGAGGTGATCTTAAAATCCCCTGATGACGCTTCGCGTATCAGATGCCTTAACAGACAAATCTCAAAGTCTCTGACTCGCGATATATTTAATACAAATTGTATTAAAGAGGCTATCGAGCGGAACAAAGGCTCCAAAGTGTTCGCACGAGAATTGTCTGTTGGACAGAGTCTACTTGCGAAGCTGAAGACTGGGGATGGTAGGATCGTCACTTCCAAGCCCGAGCTTTTGGGTGAGATTGAGAAATTCTACAGAGAGTTATACACATCAACACACGCACCTGTTGGAAGTCTGGCTAATGATCCTAGAGCCAGACTAACCCGACACTACACCGACGATATCCCGGACGTCAGCCTGTACGAGATTGGTATGGCCCTGAAACAGCTCAAGAACGATAAGGCGGCTGGGGATGATGGAATTACGGCTGAGCTTCTGAAAGCGGGTGGCAAACCGGTTCTTAAAGCGCTTCAGAAGCTATTTAATTCCGTCATTGTTAAAGGTGAAACGCCTAAGGCGTGGCACAGGAGCGTGGTGATTTTGTTTTTCAAAAAAGGTGACAATACCCTCCTGAAAAACTACAGACCGATATCCCTCCTGAGCCATGTCTACAAGCTGTTTTCTAGGGTCATCACGAATCGTCTCGCTCGCAGGTTCGACGACTTCCAGCCTCCCGAACAAGCAGGCTTCCGAAAAGGCTTTAGCACCATAGACCACATTCATACGCTGCGGCAAGTTATACAGAAGTTCGAGGAGTATAACAAACCACTATGCTTGGCGTTTATGGACTATGAGAAGGCCTTCGATTCGATTGAGACTTGGGCGGTGCTACAGTCTCTCCAGCGGTGCCAAATTGACCATCGGTACATTGAGGTGATAAAGTGTTTGTACAAAAATGCCACCATGTCAGTCCGTCTCCAGGATCAGGACTCGAAACCGATCCAACTGCAGCGTGGAGTGAGACAAGGAGATGTCATATCTCCTAAATTGTTCACTGCTGCGTTGAAAGATGTCTTCAAGCTTCTGGACTGGAAAGGACTTGGCATCAACATCAACCGCGAGTACATCACTAATCTCCGTTTCGCAGATGATATCGTGGTCATGGCTGAGACCCTGGAAGACTTGGGCAAAATGCTCAATGACCTCAGCAGAGCTTCCCAACAAGTGGGTCTAAAATGAACATGGATAAGACGAAGATCATGTCGAACTCTCATGTCGCACCCACTCCAATTGTAGTTGGTTGCTCTGCACTCAAAGTTGTTGACGAGTATGTATACCTCTCGGCGAATCCAGCTCGGTTGGGCAGCGTTCGGGAAGCTACGCTACATCTTCTCGTCGTCCAAGATACCAAAATGTCTCAAGACTAAAGTCTTTGACCAGTGTGTATTGCCAGTGATGACTTACGGAACTGAAACGTGGTCGCTCACAATGGGCCTCATACGAAGGCTCAGAGTCACACAAAGAGCAATGGAAAGAGCTATGCTAGGAGTTTCTCTGCGTGATCGAATCAGAAATGAGGAGATCCGCAGAAGAACCAAAGTCACCGACATAGCTCTGCGAGTCGCTAAACTTAAGTGGCAGTGTGCAGGGCACATTGCTCGTAGAACCGATGGCCGATGGGGCAGTAAGGTTCCGGAGTGGCGGCCACGGTACTGGACGCAGCGTAGGGAGGCCCCCAACAAGGTGGACCGATGACCTGGTGAAGGTCGCGGGAAGCCGATGGATGCCGGCAGCATAAGACCGGTTAGCGTGGAAAGCCTTGGGGGAGGCCTTTGTCCAGCAGTGGACATCTATAGGCTGAAGAAGAAGAAGAACTGATTTTGATAGGGTTTCTTTTAATAGATAGAGTTATACAAGGGGAAGGTTTATATGTATAATAATATCCAATAAATTCTAGAGAAACACTATTATAGAAACACTATATTAGAGGTTTCTAATCATCATCATCATCATCATCATTTCAGCCGAAAGACGTCCACTGCTGGACATAGGCCTCCCCCAAGGTTCTTCACGATGACCGGTCATGCCCTCCCGCATCCAGCGGTTTCCCGTGACCTTCACCAGGTCGTCGGTTCACCTTGTCGGGGGCCTACCCACGCTACGT
This sequence comes from Sesamia nonagrioides, assembly GCA_017933935.1. Lineage (NCBI taxonomy): Eukaryota > Metazoa > Arthropoda > Insecta > Lepidoptera > Noctuidae > Sesamia > Sesamia nonagrioides. The sequence continues at coordinate 235,272 of JADWQK010001408.1, read as the reverse complement.
CTTCCGGTGCGTGGTCGCCACTCGAGAACCCGTCGGCCCCATCGGGCATCGGTCCTACGGGCAATGTGTCCAGCTCACTGCCACTTCAGTGTTGCAATTCTTCGGGCTATGTCGGTTACTCTCGTTCTTCTGCGGATCTCCTCATTCCTGATTCGATCGCGCAGTAAAACCCCAAGCATAGCCCTCTCCGCCGTTTGAGTGACTTTGAGCCTTCGTATGAGGCCCATTGTGAGCGACCACGTCTCAATCCCATAAGTCATCACTGACAACACACACTGGTCGAAGATGTTTGTCTTGAGACACGGCGGTATTTCGGACGAGAAAATTTTACGTTGCGTAGTGGTTTCTAATGTGATGTCGGAAATAATTACAGTTTTTCCTCGTTTGCAGTGAAACGCTGGCTGAACCCTACGATATTTAACAAAAGAATATACTAAATATTATACACATTGACAAGGTCTACAGAAAAGTTCGCGATGGTATATGTCTATCTGGATATGGATCCCGCAATAATTTGTTTTTATCGTTTACTTTTTACGACAAAATCTGGCTAATTTTCGAAGAGATTTTGACTAATACAGCATTAATCATTATCCAATTTAACACCTTAAATAAATTACTGATTTAATATAGATCTATATCGCCCTTTACATCATATGATCTAGATGAATGTTTTTGAAAATATTACAGATTTAAAAATTGCGGGGCGTCGCGTTCCGTCCGGGGCAGCGGGAGCGGCGGGCCGCTGTTTTTTAAAGTTAACAGTTTTCTGTAGTGTTTTATTTTAGTATCAGCATTGCACCCGTGCTAAGCCCGGGTGGGTCGCTAGTTTTTTTTTTTTTTTAACCGAGTTCGAAAAGGAGGAGGTTACTCAATTCGACCGTATATATGCTTTTTTTTATGTTGGTTCGCGCATAACTTTGTCGTTTATGAACCGATTTTGATAATTCTTTTTCTGTTGGAAAGAAGACGTTCCCAAGGTGGTCCCATGGTAAGGATATCAGAGTTTGATGGTGGAAGACCAGAGAAAACAAAGGGAATTTTCAAAAATTGCAGGGGCGACTAGTGCATTTCTTAGCATTTTCATTAAGTATTTTAAAGCACTACAATTTAATAAAGGTCTGGAGTAGATCTGATGATAGAGCCGGGAGACAGTCGAAGGAACTCCTCAACAATTCACAGCAGCTACCTTGTGTTTGTGCTCGAATAATTTGTATTGACAAGAACCTTACACCTATATGGGTGGTGACTGTCATTAGGGAGCTGATGATGATGACAAAGGTCAGTTCAGGGAACTCCTAAACGATTTACAGTAGCTACCTTGTATTTGGACTCAATTCATTTATATTGATGAGACCTTTGCACCCATTGGGTTAAAATAATGGTCTGCAGTAAATTTGATGATGAAGACCATAGGCAGCTGAGGGAATATTTACGGGTAAAAATTAAAGTAAACAAAATTACGTCGTTTCCCAACTATATTTGCGTGAGCTTCCAGTCTGACCGGATACAAATGAATACATAGTACTTTTAACAACTAAAAAGTGTAAAATAAAAACTTTTTTACAAAAAAACAACCGACTTCCAAAAACCACTACAAACAGAAAAATAACTAATTTCGGAAGTCGGTGTCAAAAATAAATATACAAAACCAAAGACACTGACTTCCGAAATTAGTTATTTTTCACTTGTAGTGGTTTTTGGAAGTCGGTTGTTTTTTTTGTAAAAAAGTTTTTTTCTAATAATTATAAACTACTGCTTGACTGCAATCCCGCCTGATGGTAAGCAGTGATGCAATCGTTGATGGTAAAGCGCACCAGTTTATTAAACCTATTCACTTAAAAAACTTAGGAATAGGAAGGATGACGGCAGTTGAGCGGGGTGATGCAATGTTAAACCCAAGACCAATACGACCAAATGATGCTGCGCTAGAGGGAGATTGATCTGGAGACTCTCCACGACCAAACTCCCGACACAACAACATTTGGCGCATCGTACCCGCCACACATCGCAACACGACGAATCGCTTGGCGGCAAGACTTATTAAGTATAATAATAAAGCCTTTTTTATTTCCAGTGAAATTCCCGCCCAGAACAAATATTTGTATGACCTACAAGTAGTTGTTCCGGGTCTGGATGTCTGTGTATTTGAGTTATATGTTTGTAAACGCACCCAAGATACAGGAGAAATTCCTAGTATGGGGCAACGTCTTAAAAATGAACTATTTACGTGTTAGTTTATTTACTTTATTTCAATATATCAACTTTAAAATTTATATAATTTTCTTGCTTAGTATTATGTGCTTAATATATTATCCTATTTAATATATAATATTTATAGTTGTGCAATTTTAAATTAATCTGCCAGAACCCCAAAATAGGTGAAGGCCTCCTCCAGTGACGCCCATTTGTCTCTGTCTTCAGCTGTTTTTCTCCAGTTTTGCCCAGCTATCGTTGTATTGTATAATTGACGCAATATTAGTAGCTATATTTTTATTTTATTTATATATTCTTTATTGTACACCAATCAAACATCGAACAAAATACATTCAACATAACAAAACATTTTGTTATGTTGTAACGTTGTTTATTATACGGACCTTGTAGAAACTAGAACTAATTTCCGTGCGTTCAGGCGCTTTTGCCATACCTATTATTGGAATCAATTGTAACAGCACATGCCTACTTAGGACCCATTAACTTAATCAAATTTTATTCCGTGGTGCTTGGCAATCTGGGCTTCTCCCAGTTGCAATAATGTCCCTTTGTACCGATTGGCCTAGTTCTGTTCTGTCTCCTGCTTGTTATGGAGGGAAGTGGAATAAATATATTTTTTCTTACTCCTCCGCTATTCTTTTCTGATTAATTTCGTTGCGGGACCCAAGACAGTTGATTCGTTTCTTCGGGACTCGTCGAGCTTCATTGCTCGGCGTTTTTCTGGCGGTCTCCACTGTTGATTCTGGCTTTCAGGAGTTGCAGTGGGTTGGGAGTCCCAAAAAAAAAAAAATAATAAATCATACAACGGGCGGCCTTATTGCTAATACGATCTCTTCCAGGCAACTAAAGAATGGACAAATTCTTCCAAACGTTTAAACTGTCTATGGAGTATATTAATTTGACATATTTACTAATATTATAAATGTGAAAGTGAGTTTGTTTGTTCCGCTTTCACGCCGTAACTACTGAACCGATTGCTTTGAAATTTTGTAAACGTAAAGTTAGAAGTCCGGATTATATAATAGGGTACTTTTTATCCCGAAAAAAAAAAATGGTTTTCCCGAGGGAACTCTAAAAAGCGAACTCTACGCGGCTGAAGCCGCGGGCGGAAAGCTCGTGACTAATAAATATAATACATTTCGCTGGGACATAAAATCTCTGTACCAATTTTGACAACTACAGAGTCAACTTTATTGATGCATGTCACCTCCGATTATGTGTATATCATAAAATCTCTCTATCAATTTTGACAACTACAGAGTCAACTTTATTGAAACATGTTTAAAGTCATCTTCGACTAAGTGTCGACACATGAACGGCACACGTCCACGGCAAGCACAACACAGACAACGTTCCGCTAGTGCCACTGCAGCAGTCGACGTTTGTCGATGGCCGCAGTTCCTCTGCCTGTTCCACGTGTCGCTAGTGTGTATGAGCACTTAGCGTCTGCTGCAGACGTCAATTACCAGCCGCTCGTATATTTAGCACCGTACTCAAATACACGAGCGATATGTTGTCGAACGCTAACAACGCGTGGCCACGAGTCGACTACACAGGCATATGATTACAAGTGTTGCTTATGTGCTCATAGTTGAGCACTTAGTCAGCGCCGTTGGTCCCGGTTGCCATACGAACATCAAATGGCAGTCGTTACAGGTTGTTGGAGCCCTCATAGTTGAGCACTTAGTCAGCGCCGTTGGTCCCGGTTGCCATACGAACATCAAATGGCAGTCGTTACAGGTTGTCGGAGCCCTCAAACAATTGGTCTAACTGCAATGCTTCGATATCGCCTTTAGGTTGTGGAGGTCACACGGCAGTCGCTTCACGGAAAATATCGAAGTTTAGCCAAAATCAGCAGTTAGACTGGTAAAGCGGACCCCAGACTCCAAAGCCGGAAAAGCTTCAGATACGACTGGGATTAACGCCGAGATGATGATGATGATGACCGGAGCACTTAGTCAACGTTTGTAATTATCTAGACTACTTCAAGTATACGTACTAGATGCTATCAAGCTAATATGTGAGAATGTATCAAACGATGCCAGGAAGGGTGATCATGGACGGAATATTTAGCTAGTATCTCTGACAAATGTTTATAATTCACTCGCCTTTGTCAGAGTGTCAGGTCACAGCACATTTGTTAGAATTGCAGACATTCATTGCGTCTGTTTCATTTCATTGTTAATTACACCATTTATCATTGTGAATTATCAACCGTTTCCTTGTTTTTATAGGTATGCGTAAAATGCACACGAATAATAATTCAGTTGATTTTGTACAAATACCTCAGATAAGTATTTGACAGCCTCCGTAGCGTACCAGTAGCGAACGCGACCGCTGCGCAATGAGGCATGGGTTCGATACCCGCGCAGTGCAAATATTTGTATGCAAGAATATAAATATTTTCACTGGTCTAGTCGTGCCTCAGAAAGCACGTTAAACCGTTGGTCCCGGTTGCAATACGAACATCTAATGGCAGTCGCCATGGGTTGTTGGCGTCTTCAAAAGTGCAACAATTCGTCTAACTGCAGTGTTTCGATATCGCCTACGGGTTGTGGAGGTCAGACGGTAGTCGCTTTACGGAAAATATCGAAGTTTAGACAAAATCAGCAGTTAGATTGGTAAAGCGACCCTAGACTCCAAAGTTGAAAAAGCTTTGAATGCGACTGGAATTAACGCTGAGGTGATGATGATGATCTCAGTTATGTATTTGTTTTGTATTTGAGAGGGCAGCTAAACCCAATATAGTACATAGAATACGGTGTGTTCTCCGTCGAAGACTAACAGCAATATGACAATTAGAATCCCAATACCATAATAAAAAACAGCCAAGTGCCAGACGGATTATCATACGGAAGGTTCGATAAAGGCCTGGATAACGCCTGAACTAACAAAATTATCTAAACCGTTATATCGTGAAGTGTTCCAGAATATTAAAGGTGGTGTATATTGCGCTTTGCCAGTCTGTCATCAAATAATTATTAGCATTCGGGTCTGGGGTGGCACTGTTAAGACTGAACTACGCAGGCTGGAGCGCGCTCAAAGAGCTGTTCTCAAGGTGATGCTCCAAAAGCCGTTTAGATTTCCCAGAAGGGAATTGTACTTACCATCTAGCAACTCTTTTTGCTCAGTGCTGTCCTCAGTGAGCATGGTCAGGTGCCACAGAACAGCTTTTGCTAGTCACCAGGTTTCAGCAATAAGTTCACTTATTTACAGAAGAATTAATAAACATGTCCCATTATGTTAACTAAACAAAAGCGAAGTTCAAACTAAATTATTAAACTGCTCAAATGAAATCATTTCCGTAAAGCAAAACTTTTTTCAAAATTAATCGAGGCTCGTTATGATAAATCACATTTAAAAAAAATAGGAATGAAATATATACAGCATACGAGCACATTCTACACAACATCACATACAAACACCTCCCTCCTCATGCACCCCACCAAAACCAGTCACATACCTTATTACTTTTACATACATACTTCATATTTTCTTTCTTTCTTTTTTTGGCTTCGCATGGTTTGTGCATTCAGCCAATGTCACGTAATGAATTATTCATGTCGAAAAAGACGGCCGCGTGAACCATCTTACGAGGGAGGCTGGAGACAAAGTCATGATGTGGCCACTATGCTGCTATATTTCACTGTTTTTTATGAATTATTTACACGAAGCTAGGGTTTTTCACTATTTGTACAGCCTCGTATTTTCCCAAAATTTAATATGAAATGTAACCTATTTTCTATTGATGTCAAAGGTTTTCTATGTGAATAAAGGTACTTTTTTTTTTAATTGTCTGTCATCTGTAGACGAAGGCCAGACAAAGTGATGTCACAAGAACATAGTTTCTTTCTTTTATCCGCACGGAAAATACACCATGTGATAAACACCCCCGCCTCTTTCCCAAACTATAAAACAATGTCAAACACTTAAATGACAAATCGATAGTTATAAAGTCTGGCCGCCGGGCTGGGGAAATATTTTGGCTTAAAGCTGGCCTAGCGTTGTGCGGATTTACATACCATTGCGAAGCCAGCTTATACTGGCTACCGTACATTTTCTATCACAATTTTCATAATTTGTTTGTGCCCATCAATTTCTATTCTAATTATTACAGTCATTTACTCTAGCTTTAAGCATTGTTTAATTTCTTATTTATTTATTTATAAACTTTTTACTTTGGTTTGAATATTACATGTTCAATATTAAATAAAATTATCATATGCAGAAACAATACTAAATTAAATGCTACTTATAACGTGAATATTTCGATATATGTCTGTCACTCTTTTACACAAAAACTACTTTCTGGATTTAGATGAAATTTGGCACACAGATATTCTATAACCAGGCTTAATACATAATGTACTTTTTATAAGGATATCAGTACTATATCGAAATTTATGCGGATGAAAGTACGGATCGTAACTTAGCTTAAAATTATCACATGCAGAAACAATATAACAATATATAATATATATATACAGGGTGGCGCAATAGAACGTGCATATTGCATCATCTTTTTTTGCGGGGTAGAAGGGGCGTGGGCGAAGGGAGACCGATATCGTTGGGTAGCGCGGTTCATGAAGTTTTAGTCACTATGATTCACTTCGACGGGAAGCGTCGCGCATTTTGCGTGCGCGCATTTTACGAAAACTCTCGTTCGTACGTAGTTGTCAGGCGACTATTTTGTTCTGAGTATGGTGTATTAGGGAGAATTAGGGCAAATTAGGGAGGCTCCGAGTGCTAATTTAATTAAAATCTGGATAAAGCGGTTTGAAGAGACTGGATCGACGTTTAAACCACACGCAAAAGTTCGTCCACGCACATCTAGGACCGAAGACAATATTGAGAGTGTTAAGCAGTCGGTACGAGAAGATCCACAAATGTCTACTCGCAAGAGATCGTCTGTCCTAAACATATCGCGACGAAGTTTGCAACGAATTTTAAACTTGGATCTTAAATTGCATCCATACAAGCTGCAATTAACTCAAGAATTGAAAGACTCTGACTTCATAGCACGGCTCACATTTGCTAATGAAATGCTCAATCGGTTTTCAAATTTTGAAAACATCCTTTTCTCTGATGAGGCACATTTTCATATGAATGGGTTCGTAAACCGCCAAAATTGTCGTTATTGGAATAGTGAGAATCCCAGACTCAAACATCAAAAACCGTTACATAGCCCTAAAGTGACAGTTTGGGCCGCAATCTCTGCCAAAGGAATAATTGGTCCTTATTTTTTTGAAAACGCACGGGGGCAAAACATCACTGTTAATACCGAACGCTATGTTGCGATGTTGGAAGGTTTTTTGGCCCCAGAACTTGAAAATTCAAGAATAAAGAACTCTAGAACTTGGTTCCAACAAGACGGAGCTACCAGTCACACATCAAATGACTCCATGGCGGTTGTGAAGCAGATGTTCCCTGGCAAACTGATTTCGAAAAGAGGTGATATCCCATGGCCTCCGCGCAGTCCAGACTTGACGCCTCCTGACTTTTTTCTGTGGGGATACCTCAAACACAAAGTCTACACCAATAATCCGAGAAACATCAGTCAGCTCAAGGAGAATATTCGTGGTGAAATGGCAGCAATCACACCAGCACTACTTAAGAAAGTTTTCGGTAAATTCCGTTTGCGGTTAGAGGAGTGCCAACGTAGAGAGGGTCATCATTTAGATGATGTTATTTTTAAAAAATAAACTACAGTTATCACTTAATAATTGCTTAGTTTTATTTTAACTATACCTTTTGTATTTATTTTTTAATAATTATTTTAAAAATGCACGTTCTATTGCGCCACCCTGTATATACAACGTGTAACATAAAGGGTATATACATAACAAAGGCATGGCATCTTTACATGATATCAAACGATATTGGAAGGGTTTTTTAATTCTATCTCTTTATATTAGGAAGTTATGAGGAAAAACACCGCCTGTGATAGGCTACTATCATACTAGTCGCACAGAGATATTGAAGACATTTATCGGATTTTGGCAAGTAACGTGACGGGTAACGAGTAGTTATTAACATATGTAGTGTGCTGCCCAATTTCAAAAATTCGGTACCAATTTTTTGAGTATTTTATTTTGAGTTGGAACCCTTTCGACATCGTTTGATATCATCTAAAGATGCCATGGGCTTGGTATGTATATACCCTTTTTGTTACACGTTGTATATATATGTCATGGATAACGATATCATTTTAATAAAAGTTGCTAATTTGATTTATGTAGTGGTGGGCCAAACGCTGCGACGTTATTTTGTAATGGCGGCGCGTAGACAGGGTCGTTTTGGAAAGTGGGGATTGTCGAACGGACACTTCGCTTTGAAATGCACTGCTCCAGGGGGAAACTGTCTATTTAAATTGTTATTGCCAAGATTGAAGGGTACATTTACACTTCATGATTTTTTTTTTTTTTTTAAATATTATAAACCAGCGCTTGACCGCAATCCTGCCTGATGGTAAGCAGTGACGCAATCGTTGATGGTAAAGCGCACTAGTTTATTAAGAGCCTATTCACTCTAGCCTTGAAGACACTCAAATTGTAGTCCGACGGAAACACCGCCGCGGGCAAAAGCAATTTAAAGAAAAGATGGTGACGACTGATGACCCTATCGCCCCGCTGTCGTTGATGTCATTGTGTATAGAGAAGCCTAATTAGAGTTGATACTAAATGTATATTTCAAGAAGAAGTTGTTTTAAAATGTGAAAATAATTTAACTTTATGTTGAGCAGTACTTTTCACGGGTGACATTAGGATGAACTTGTTTTTTGTTTTGAGCGACCACTAATTGATTAGTAACAAAAAGAGGAATACAATTACAGAGAGGTTTACCTATTGTTTCAATGAAACAAAAAGTTGTTAAATTAAAGCTTTTCCTTATAATAGAGATAAATACGAAACTGACGCCACCATTGTGTTTCTCAATACACTTACACTTTTTTTCTATAATAAATTACAAATTAGTGCTTGACCGCAATCCCTCCTGGTGGTAAGCAGTGATGCAATCGTTGATGGTAAAGAGCACTAGTTTATTAAGCCTATTCACTCAACAAAACTGAGAGGATAGGAAGGAAAACGGAAATTGAACGAGGTGATGCAATGTTAAACCCAACAACACGACGAACGATGCTACGCCAGAGGGAAATTTATTTGGAGGGCCTCCACGACCAAACACCCGACATAACAACATTTGGCGCATCTTACTCGATACACATCGTAACACAACTGCTGAAACCCGTCCTCCGTACAGCTTTACCAGACATTATGCCGGAACACGAGGAATCGCTTTGTCGTGTCACTTGTCGTTCATTTTGTCTGGTTGTTTATTTTTCTCTCTTTAATAGCAACTGAGCCGCTGTTTAGGTACTATTATGACAGATTGATGTGGTGATGGTGATCCGGTAACTTTAGCTGCAGCTGTGAGTAGAAAACTTCTAACACATGATATCGTTTTCACGACTGAAATTATTCTTTGCCCTTACCCCTTAGAGTATTTATCATCAACCTTTTTATCGTCCCACTACTGGGCATAGGTCTCCTCTCGCACGGAGAAGGATTGAGCTTAATCACCACGCTTGCTCAATGAGGGTTGGCGATTTCAGACTTGAAGTCCAGGTTTCCTCAAGATGTTTTCCTTCACCATTTAATCAGTCTTTTGTGTCCAAGATATACTTAGAAAGTACATATATAACTTAGAAAAGTTACATTGGTACTTGCCTGACCTGGAAACGTGCACACTCATACTTGAGAGGCTGGTGTTTTAACCACTAGGCCACCACGACTACACATTTATCACATATGTTAAACTTTATAAGAGTTGAATACAAATAAAGCATTTTATAGTTTTCTTTTGGTTAGATTTCTTCACCTTCCAACCAACACTTCAAAGGCATGTAGCATCTACCAACCCGCACTGGGCCCCCTGGTAGATTACAGCCCCAATCGAGAGGGATTGGGCCGTAATCTACCAGGGGTCCAGTGCGGGTTGGTACCTGTGTCCCAGCAGTGGGAACATTATAGGCTGATTATGTATGTATGTAGGTATGTTATGGAGCTTATACATACGTATGTGAGTTTAAAAGTTTCTTAACGAAAGCCTAAACAAAATGCCATAACATCGGCTGCCGGCAGAAGTTACCACCCACCAGACAAGGTCTTGCCGCCAAGCGATTCGTCGTGTTCCGGCATGATGTCTGGTGAACCGTACGAAGGACGGGTCTGAGAAGTTGTGTGAGTGTGAGTCTGAGTTGTTACGATGTGTGCCAGGTACGATGCCCCAAATGTTGTTGTGTCGGGAGTTTGATCGTGTAGTCTCCAGATCAATCTCCCTCTGGCGCAGCATCGTTGTTCGTGTTGGTCTTGGGTTTAACATTGCATCACCTCGCTCAACTGCCGTCATCCTTCCTATTCCTAAGTTTTTTAAGTTAATAGGCTTACTAAAATAGTGCGCTTTACCAGCAACGATTGCATCACTGCTTACCCTCAGGCGGGATTGCAGTCAAGAACTAGTTTATAATTATTAAAAAAAAGAAGAGTTTCGTAGCTCTTTCGAACAACCCAGATCCTTGCAAGCCGCTATTAAACCTGAAACTCTAAACTATTAATATTTATATGTTCTTCGGATCTAAAAAGGACTTCAGAAATCTTTCAAAAACCCGAAAATTTTCTTCACAATTTTACTTAACAACTTTTATTAAGAGGCTTTGTCCCGGTATCTTGATACAATATAAAACTTTGAAAGTAAGACTATTTTATTTATAAAATCAAGTTAGTCATACTTGCAGAAAGTTATAAATTGGTTTTAAATCTGACCGGCTTAGGAATTTGTGTAAAGAATATCTTCATCAGATGGGAAATTCGCATTCTAATTTCATTTTCAATCAGACAAAATACGTCTTTTTCTTATAAATTTTTGACAAGTTTTGGAGATTGATTGTCGCTAATCGAATGCTACATATTGTATTATCAATTTAAATGTTTTCAATTACGGTAGTATGCCTAAAATAATGTATTAATTTATTTATATATCTATACTTTATTGTACTTCAAAAATATCATCATCACCAAACTTTTTATCGTCCCACTGCTGGCCCTCTTCTCATACAGAAAAAGATTGAGTGTGATCACCACGCTTGCTCAATGCGGGTTGGCGATTTCAGACTTAAAGTCCAGGTTTCCTCAAGATGTTTTCCTTTACCTTGATAACAGTCATTTTTGTCCAAGATATACTTAGAAAGTAAACATAACTTAGAAAAGTTACATTGGTACTTGCCTGACCTGGAATCGAACCCGCACACTCACACTTGAGAGGTCGGTGTTTTAATCATTAGGCCACCACGACTTCTTCAAAAACAAACATTGATTACACAAAACAAAATATACAATGAGCGGCCTTATCATGATCCTCCGGCCATTATGATCACTGTAAATGTAACGCAATTTTAATTATTATTATTTATTTTTATTTAGCCCTTTCGCACAACGGTACCAAGGCGAACTTAAAGCCTTAGGCTTTCTCTACCTGTCAACCAAGGGTGATGAAGAGATTAGGTGGCAGGTGCTTTGGTTTGGTGTTTTGACTTTTGGGTGCTCGCCCTTAAACGAAAGGGAATGATTTAAAAACTATAATTAGGTTCGCAGTTCTGTACCCGGGATCAAGTGGTCAATTGGAGGAATATTGCGAAATTACGTTAGGAAATTTTTGAGTTTAAAATATGTGGATAAAGCACGGCTAGCCATTGATTACAGCTATTATTAATTTTTATTTGACAGTCATAATGGGGCATCATATTGACGATCGAATAAGAAATGGGGAGATCCGCCAAAGAACCAAAGTCACCGACATAGCTCTTTGCGTCAGTAAAATTAAGTGGCAGTGGGCGGAGCACATTTCTCGTAAAACCAATGGCCGATGGGGCGGTTCTGGAGTGGTGGCCACGTACCCGAAGACGCAGCGTAGAGAAACCCGCAACAAGGTGGACTGATGACCTAGTGAAGGTCGCGGGAAGCCGATGGCTGCAGGCAGCACAACTGGTCATTGTGGAAAGTCTTTGGGGAGGCCTTTGTCCAGCAGTGGACCTCTATAATCGAAAAAGAAGAAGATAAGTTATCAGAATCCCAAAAGTCAGACAACCAATCTTAACAATTGGTATCGTATTACGCAAAAAACACATAGGTTTCGATCCCATGGCAATAAGTTGGTAAAAGTATCATATTATACCTGGTTATGAACTATCTGTTTGCCGAATTTCATCCAAACCCGTTCAGAAGCTTTTGCGTGAAAGCGAAACAAACAAACAAACTCACTTTCATATGAATAAGTAAGGAAGTAAGGATTATGGTGCTAACACAAACTTGGACTTGGTAAAGATGGTATTGAAATGATGCCAAGAAAGATAAAACTTTTATGAGATCAATGCCATGGTCAAAATCGTTTTATTGTATTGGTTCCTTAGTTTTGCTATAAATAAGTTTTTCTTACAAAGGTGTTTCGAAGGTTTTTCTGTGTTCATTATCAGCGTATAATGTTGCCACTCCTGGGAAGCAGGCCTCTTCTCGATGAGAGGGAGTGGGCCGTAATCTACCACGCGGGTCCATTGCGGGTTGGTAGATGTCACATGTTTTCGAAAGTTTTGGTTCACGATCTTTTCTTTCGTCATTTTTGAAAGTACTGGTGATGAAATAAGTTACACAAAATAAAGCGCCTGATTCGAACCTACGACCGGCAACTTGTAAGTCGCGACCGATGCCACTAGTATCTTGACAAACAAATTTGACTTTTTTGTCAGATTTTTTAAGGTCTAAAAACTATTGGGCAGAAAAACAGGCTGTTTATAAATTTAGGAGCAAAACACTGTCCAAATATAAAAAAGCTATCAAACTATTTAATATATCATTTCTCTCACGAATTGTTTCAGGTTTTCTAGGCTTGATTGAATTATTCCGGTTGGATTCCTGAGCTGATCCCTTGCTAGATGTTATTACATTTTAATGTCTGTCTGATCCACCTTAAGCCAGTCATTCTGCTCTGATTTTTTTCTTTTTTTCTTTAAGTAATACTATTCCATTATATTGCCCAGTGTCTCGAAGGAATGAGTAAATGAATGTGTCTCGATTGAACGAACGAGATTTAATCTCACGAGCTACACTTAGTACTTTAGCCGACTATACAAGACTAATGGATGTAGCACAGATATACACTATCAACGAAACGTAAATTACAACAAACGCGAGATCGCGAGCGGTAGGATATCTACGGCAGCTGCCGATAAGAGTCGACGACTGCAGTCGCCTCTGCCGTGGACCTGTGCCGTCTGTATTATATGAACATAATATAGCGGTATCTTCAACACCACATGCGTACAACGCGACATACTGACGTCACCCAAATTCTGAATCTCAGTATTCTGATTTTGACAAACTCTGGCTTACCGCACAACTAGCCTACAAGCAAATTCTTGAAATCAACCTGTGAAAAATTGTTCGCCAGACAAAATAACAGATGAGTGTAAATAATCCTTTCCTCTATACTGTTTTGTACAAATACTTCAGCGTGAGATCATTATCTTAGAAATGATTTTCTAAAAACTACTTCTCAATTTGATTTTTTTTTTTTTTAATATGGAGTGAATGCTGCTGCTATTCCCTACAGGAAAGTCATAATTAGCTTTAGCTGCAAATCACCTCAGCCTTAAGACTTTATTCACTAGGGCTTGAGGCTTGCTTCCAATTTAGCAGACTGGAGGTTTTATTTATTTCTTCTCTTGTGTATTTATATAAACTCTTCGCATAAAGGTACAAAGGCGGGTTTAATGCCTTAACCCTGCGAAGGCATTCTCTACCAGTCCACCACTAAAGATACAGAAAGATGGCAGGTACTTTGAACAATGATAAAACAACTCTTAAATCTAGTTACCTAAATTTATTTAACCTATATATATTATTATTCATCATCTCAGCGTTAATCCCAGTCGCATCCGAAGCTTTTTTTCAGCTTTGGAGTCTGGGGTCCGCTTTATCAGTCTAACTGCTGATTTTGGCTAAACTTCGATATTTTCCTATTTTCCGTGAAGCAACTGCCGTCTGACCTCCACAGCCCGAAGGCGATATTGAAGCATTGCAGTTAGACCAATTGATGGACTTTTGAGGGCTCCAACAACCTGTAACGACTGCCATTAGATGTTCGTATGGCAACCGAGACCAACAGCTTAGCGTGTTTTCCGTGACACGACTAGACCAGTGCAAATAATCATATATTCATACATATAAATATTTACACTGCGCAGGGATTATTACTATTTATTTATTTATTTTATTTTTAAGATAACTGAGATACACTGTGTTAGTAACAATAATCTTAACCTATGTTAGTAACTAATACCTAATTTATACAAAATTACACACAAACAGCACACTCCACCCCCGCTCAGTAGGCTCACTGGAGTTCAGTGAACCTACCGAGCAGAACGGTGTCAGTTCTGTCGCCAATCATCCTCAGAACGCTATTCGGGCTCCACCGTACTCGTCGCACAACCGACGCAACTTTTTTACGCATAATTGCATAGAAGTCATCTACGCTGGCGTCTGCAAACATACTGGATGCACTGCAATAACGAGGGAGCCGAAAAAGGGCCCTGAACACATTATTATATTGGACGCGCAAGGCATTGTAGGCTTTCTGGGTAAAGTTCACCCACAGGCTGCTCATGTAGAACGTCTGGCAGAATGCCTTGAACATAGTTACTTTTACAGGAGCACTACACCGAGCGAACCTGCGTGCCAACATATTACCACGCACCGACAATGCCCTGCGCTCCCTCTCAATATCCAAATCGTCACACAAATTTTCATTTAGTATGTGTCCCAGATATTTAAACTGTGCAACACAATCCAGAGGTACACCATTAAGTAATAAAGGTGGTATAAGGATATCGCTTTTATGTTTACATTTAAATAGCATGAACTCGCTTTTACTTTCATTGTACCTCAGACCATGCTCCACAGCATACTCCTCGCATACCTTTAGCAGCTGCCTGAGGCCACCAATTGAGGGGCTCAGCAGCACCATATTATCAGCATAACTCAAATTATTGACGCATATGTCATCAATATGACATCCAACATGCATGCTGCTGAGCCTCTCAACCAGATGGTTCACATATACATTAAAGAGTCGCGGCGAAGTCAGCCCACCCCACCTGACGCCACACTCTAAAGAATATTCATCCGAGTACACATTTCCCCACCTTACTATATTAAGGTGCTCACTGTACCAGTAGTCGAGGATATTCACTAACTCGGCTGGGACACCTGCACCTCTTAACTTTGCCCAAAGCTTATCATATGACACCAGATCAAAAGCCTTGGATAAATCCAAGAAGCATGCATATACTGGTGTTTGCCGTTGTACATAATAGTTTACAGTGTGTTTCAGAGAAAGTATTGGCTATTGAGATGAACAAATGTTTAGAAAATATAAAAAAAAACGAAAACGTCTTAACTAAACGCTCACTAAGTAGCCAAGAATATTAAAAGTTGCGAGATCACATCGCTGATAGAGCTGTTTGGCTCAACGCTGATTCAACTCCACAGGGGCTAAACTTAGCATTCGGGAACATTGTTGGAGCTCCTGAGCATTGGAAAAAAAATATCTTTGCATTATGTAGATTCAATTTCATAGTATTATACAATTATGCACACATCGCAATGATTTCTGCAATTGATCTCTTAAGGAACCAGCATGGTAATTGCGTGACACACTATCAGCAGCCATGTGCTTCATTTTGACAGTCCAACAACATTCATTGCGTTATTTATGATGTTGAGCAGGCAAATTGATTGGATAGGATGCATTTTGGTGAGAGTGTGAAGGAATTGCATGATTTAATTCCCCCATCTCCCTTCCACCATCGGACAACCCGTCGTACGGCGAGTTTCCACCCTTACGTTGTTAACACCACTACGATCTGGACGAAGCGTTTCACCTCCTCTTTTATGCCGCGTACATCGAAGGACTGGAACAATTTGCCAGCGACGAGGTTTCCGTTGGACTACAATTTGAGTGTCTTCAAGGCTAGAGTGAATAGGCTCTTAATAAACTAGTATGCTTCGGATAACCGTACCAAACCGCAACACTGTGACACTACAGTGGATAAAGGGTCACAGTGGCTCACTGGGCAATGACGCAGCTGACGAGCTGGCTAGAAGGGCATCCAGCGCGTTGGTCAGCGGACCGGAGCCCATTGTGCCTATCCCCTTTATTCAAATACGCAGATGGCTACAAAAGCATACTTACGAACAAGCGGAGATCTGGTGGTCCTCGTCACCGGGCTGCAGGCAGTCCAGGGAGGCCATTCCATCCCTGGATGACAGGCTAACCAAAAGATTGCTGCGCCTGGATAGGAGGAACCTACGATTGATGATGGGGATCATCACGGGCCACTGCTCGCTGAATAAGCATCTCCACACAATAGGCATAACAGACAGCCCTCTGTGCAGAGCCTGCATAGAGGCTGACGAGACAGTTGCGCATGTACTCTTCGAGTGTACAGGCGTTACCCAAATTAGAAACGAAACCATAGGAGCACCAAGATCTTACACAGATGTTCTCAACAGGCTAGGAGACCTGATGGGATTCTGGAGGGAGGTGGGCTGGTTGGAATAACCGCCAAAGGCCGCCATGGTCCACGCACAATGGTCCGCTGGAGGGACTGAGTGCGGAAACCAAACCAATAACATAACATATAACTAGTATGCTTTAGCATCAACGGTTGCGTCACTGTTTACCATCAGGCGGGATTGCCATCATGCAGCAATGGATTAGCAATATGATTCGAAATGATTCCAACTGTTAGTAATTAGGGTGCAGGACCACCACAGAAATCGTAAGATTTATGTGAGGACCACCTATGTGCGGGTAGTGATTGGTCACCGGAATGGTTTAAGTGAGTTAAAAATCCCACACTCCCAAAAATAAAAACACAAAAAGTATTCTTCATTGGGTACTGTTTGCATAAGTAAAGGCCTGGCGGTTTTTGCTTCTCTTAATGAAATTACGTAGCAGGCTGCCCTCATAATCTGATTTTAAGGGTACTAAGCCTGTGAAGCATGTCAGAGTGGTTTAGCTCAAAAACAAAATATATAAATTTTTGTCATTTTTAGAGTTGGGATAACATTACTAAGACTCTACTGGATGTGTTGTGTATGTTGCCTATCACCAGAGGCTCTAGTCTGCAATTACAATAGTGTCAGAATGGACACAATAGTACAGAGATCTCATAATGATTTATTTTATCAAGTATCGTAATGTACTAACAAAATGGTGCCATTATGACTTTCCTGTGGCCAATCACTGACGCTTCACTCCTTATTAATAAATTTTCAAATTTAGAAGTAGTTTTTAGAAAATTATTTCCACTAACCTTTTTTATAATAATGGCAATACGACATACGATCAGAGATCTCTTAATGATCGATTTGTACGAGTAATCTACGAACAAAATGACGTCATTATGACTTTCCTGTAGCCAATCACTGACACTTCACTCCATATTAATAAATTTTCAAATTTAGAAGTAGTTTTTAGACAATTATTTATACTAACCGGTTTTTATAATAATGTTAATAAGCAATGTCATTCTATCACCATCCCATTACGAGACAACTGAGATAATTGATCCATCATTATGAATTTAGCAGATTACGAACTTTTAAGCACAATGACAATGAATTAATGAATCGTGTTGGAATGACTTTTTTTTAAATAGCAGATTAAGGCCCCGGACTCATGAACTCTATGATAGCTAGACATTTGAAATTTTCACAAATGATATTCGAAATCGTATTTTTATTCCCATTATAACAAGAAACTACTAAAAATATGTTTTTTTTTTTAATTGAGAAAGGCACGCACGCCAGTACGACTCTCACTTGACCTTTTTTTACCTTGTAGTACGGTAAAAAGTTGCCCAAATGCAAGTGAGATTTGAACAGAAAGGGTTCGTTTACTAATCCGCCAACCAACCCTTCTTCGTGTCGTTGTTTTTTTCAGTCGTTTACCCAAGTCAGTGGTCGACGAAAAATTTGCTGCAAAATTTATACAGTTTGAAAAGGTTACAAAAAAGTTTCGAACCGGATTAAAGGCAAACAACTAAGTCGAGTAATATTTTTGTTTTCCAAATCTTAATTACTGAGCATAATCTTTTAGTAAAATCGAAACCGAAGTGACCTTTGCCTAAAGAACAATTCTAAAGTCCTATAATAAAATACTAAAAAAGCTTGTTATTTCCCCACTACTGAAACACAGGCCTAATGTTAGTAATATGTACTAGGAAGTGGGCCGTAATCTACCAAGCGTACTCAATGCGGGTTGGTAGATATTTATTTATTTGGACTTCCAACAGAGAAAACACCTTAAACACTAGAAAATATAAGTAACAGGATATGACCTTGTGCTTCTCCACTTATAAGAAGTCACAGCATGCGAATAATAATATAACAGTAAGAATACAAATTGTTAACGTTGTATCAAATTAAATTTTTAAACAATGTTACATTAAACTAAATTTTAAGACAATGACAACAACAAAATTATATTAGATAATGGAATTACAAAAATACAAAATTATATTAAATTAAAATTAATAGTTTGACAATAAATTAAACATTAAATATTTTTTTATTTTTTTTATTATTATTTTTATTTAGTATTTTCATTATCACATGTCTTTGAAGTTTTGCCTCTAGGACATGTCAGTTTTCTCACGATATTTTCCTCTACCGTTTTAAGAGCAGTGGTAATTAAATAATGTATAGTAAGTAAAGCCCCTCACGGGGTTTGAACCTAAGACTTACAAATTGTAAGTCACGGTCGATACCACTAAGCCACCGCTACTCTCGCATATATCAAACTAGCGGCCGCGTGCGACTTCTTCCGCGTTTTTTAATATGCTCCAGTCCTATTGGTCGCAGCGTGATGTTATATAGCCTAAGCCTTCCTGGATTAACGGGCTATCCAACGCAAAAATATTTTTTCAAATCGGGCCAGTAGTTCCTGAAATTAGCACGTTCAAATAAACAAACAAACTCTTCAACTTTATATATTAGTATAGATTATATCATGTAATAAAGAGTCTTTTCCGAAGCGCGTATATGGTAACCCCGCATTCTGTCGCAAAACCAGATAATGGTTATTAAGTAAATGCATTACATTATACACGCCAACCGTAGGTACTTGCTTAATTAAATAGCTGAGATTAGTACTCCAATGAGGCAATTAATTCTGAACTCGACTGGATTGATCAGTTTACTTCGTGTGTTGAAAGACATATTGCGGGTCAGGGGGTTCAATTTTTATTCTGCCTGACTGCAATCCCGCCTGATGGAAAGGTTGATGATAAAGCGCGCTAGTTTATTAAGAGTTTAATAAAAGACGTGGCAAAACGCTTTGTTCGGACCGTTGTGGTGTCAACAACGTAAGGGTGTAAACTCGCCCTACGACCGATCGTCCAATGATGGAACGTAGATGGGGGAATTAATTCATGTAATTTTCTCGCACACTCTCCTAAATGCATCCTATAGAACACCGACAGGCTACTTTTACCTGTGCTCCAGGCTTTGGAGACCGTTTTGAGCTAAATCTGGGTCGCCAACTCAAATAAATATTTTCTAGTATTCTATTAGTGCAACTATTATAAGCTTACTGTACAAGCAGTTCGCTAATAGACTGACTTGCTCGTGTCCGTGAGGCGTGCTCAAACTAGGGTTGTAACGGAGGCTTGTTAGCGGAGGCGGAGGCGGATGCGGAGGCGACGAGTCTCACCTCCGCGGATGCGGAGGTTAACGGAGGCGGAGGCGGAGGTGAAAGTACATATAGATAAAATTGAAATTTATGGTTAATTAAAACAATATTTTTATTTTAAATACGTACATTAATAGTAGTATACTTGGTAAAAAAAAAATATTACCTTCTTGTAATAAAAATTAAGTAGAAACAAATTGTGCTTGCCGCATTCCCGCCTCGCACTAGTTGATTCTTGACCATTTCGCACTCAAACGCGGCCGGACTATTTATTTATTGCATAAATACGTTAATAAACCTCCGTTATAACTCCGCTAAAAATTGTGCGGAGGCGGAGGCGGAAGCGAAGATACGATTTCTTGCGGAACTTCCGCAGTAACGGAAGCGGAGGCGAAGCTCCGTTACAACCCTAGCTCAAACCCTGTCTACTTTTAAAACCATGATAAAAAAAAGCACTTCCTCTCTCTTTAAACATGTCATTATATTTTATTTGCTCTTGTATGATGTTTATTAATTAGATGTTCATATTCATTAGATTAGTATGATACACTTAACGTAAGTATTTAGTTTGCCCGCGGCTTCGCCCGCGTGGAGTTCGGTTATATCGCGCTTTTTAGATTTCCCTCGGGAACATCAAATTTTTCCGGAATAAAAGGTAGCCTATGTTCTTTCTCAGGGTCTAAAGATTGTCTGTGCCAAATTTCATCAAAATCGGTTGAGAGGTTTAAGCGGGAAAGCGTAACAGACAGACAGACAGACCAACAGGCAGACAGACAGAGTTACTTTCGCATTTATAATATTAGTATGGATATACCTAATCTATGTAAATGGTACACTGTAGACTACATACATTATTTCTCTCTCCTTCCTCTTGGTACATTCCATCCAAAGGTTGTCTGTAAAAGATCGCTCTTAGCGATAATACTGCCCATTGTTTCACCCTATGTAAAATCTTTATATTTATGTTTCTCTAATCTATATAGTGTATATAATAAAGAGTATTAAATTCTATTATATAGATGAACGGATATTTATTACTCTTTCACGCAAATATCTTCGGATTTATGTAAAATTTGGCACATGTATAGTTTATTACTAGGATTACATATATGACAAATTTAATACTAATATTCCGACGGTATTCAAACTTATGAGGGTGAGGTCGGAGAGCAGCTAGTAGAAACATAAACAGCGAAAGTAAATTATGATTCTTTTTGAGATCACACTGCAGGACCGGAAAAAATGAAAAAAGGGAAATTAAGCCTTTAGGACTTCATTAGAAAACAGTATATTCTGTTGGATAATTATCTAAAGGCCAGTGGGTGTCAGATTATAGCAGATACGCAAAAATCTTCGGTTGGATAATTATCAGGATTTTAAATTTGTTTTTTTTTTCTTTTTGTGTCATGGCGAAACGCACATTTTGATGAGTTACAGAAGACCATGCAGGAGATACAAGCTAAACTTTAATGAAGATAAATTAGAATTAAGAGGCGATTTTCAAATTTTAAGAATATTCACTGTGTGAAATGTAAAATTTTAATCTGTCAAAAATACCTTCAATTTCCCTGCTTTTTTAACACGTTTTGACACTCATTGTAGCTGAGATAAGATTGCTACTACATTTAAAATGTTTTCAATAGGGTATTTGACTAAAAAAAACTAATTAGTCCGTCAGTCAGATTTTCAAAAAAATACTAGACTCGTTTTGTTTCTTTTTTCATATAGACAAAAAATTAAGACGACACTGCGTTGAAAACTCGTGTGACGTCACTGCACGCTACACTTTTTAGCGGGTAGTGACGTCACCAGCCACCACTCCTGATCTTTGATGCCTTTTATATTTGTCAATGTTTATTGATGTGATAAAAGAAAATATACGTATCCAATATTTTTCTGTAATCTGAATGAGGGACTAAATAGAATCATTTTTTACGTAGGAAACATCCCTATTACGGGAAATCGCCGTCTGATAACAAAAATGATAAAAGAGTCCTAGTTATACCTACGGGCTGATAACGGGTTTCATTTAAAAGCTTATTGCTAATGTATTGCTCAATACATTCGAAAAATGTGTCAGTACAACTATGTAAATAACGCAATGAATGTTGTAGAACTGTCAAAATGAAACACACTGCTAGTGAAACTATACGCAATAAACCCGCTGGCTTAGGTGCTCTGCCCAGTAGAGTGATGCTTTTTAGGGTTCCGTAGCGAAATGGCAAAAAACGGAACCCTTATAGATTCGTCATGTCTGTCTGTCCGTCTGTCCGTCCGTATGTCACAGCCATTTTTTTCCGAAACTATAAGAGCTATACTGTTGAAACTTGGTAGGTAGATGTATTCTGTGAACCGCATTAAGAAAATAATAATAAATATTGGGACCCCGTCGCCCACCCCAGGGCGGAGGACATCCATCGAGGATTTCTACCCCGGAAAAAAAAAGAAAAAAGGAAATCATCAAATGACCTCTCACAATCTGGGCGGAGCGAAAGG
The DNA here is from genome assembly GCA_017933935.1 of Sesamia nonagrioides. NCBI lineage: Eukaryota > Metazoa > Arthropoda > Insecta > Lepidoptera > Noctuidae > Sesamia > Sesamia nonagrioides. The sequence goes on along the minus strand of JADWQK010001408.1, from coordinate 212,751 downwards.
GCGGGTCAGACTTTTACTGACAAAAACCCACCCGTGTGTTCCTTCACTTGCCTGTAGGCCAGGGCCACGGTTTCTTTTTTAACCAACTCGCAACCCTGTCCCAGTAGGCATCATCTTCTAGCTTACAAAAACAATTATTTTGTTAACGTTTTCCCAGTGGCCGCTAATTGGATACCCGAGCATTCCGCAGCACTCCTGCGCTACAATAACATAATTCAATATCTTTGTTAAGCAGCTGATTAAATAAACTTAAAAATAAAATTCTATCTAACCATACCTGCACACACATATTATAACCTTCCATACTGAATGTTGGTCAATCATGGCGGTCAATCGTCGAATCCAACTCGGCTGGGCTGCTTTCGGGAAGCTACGTAAAATCTTCTCGTCCCAAATTCCGCAGTGTCTCAAGACAAAAGTCTTCGACCAGTGTGTGTTGCCAGTGATGACTTATGGAATTGAGACGTGGTCGCTAACAATGGGCCTTATAAGAAGGCTCAAAGTCCTTCAAAGGGCAATGGAGAGGGCCATGCTTGGGGTTTCACTGCGCGATCGAATCAGGAATGAGGAGATCCGCAGAAGAACGAGAGTAACCGACATAGCCCGAAGAATTGCAACATTAAAGTGGCATTGGGCTGGACACATTGCCCGTAGGACCGATGCCCGATGGGGCCGACGGGTTCTCGAGTGGCGACCACGCAACGGAAGACGTAGCGTGGGTAGGCCTCCGACAAGGTGGACCGACGACCTGGTGAAGGTCGCGGGAAACCGCTGGATGCGGGAGGCGCAGGAGCGGTCGTCGTGGAGAACCTTGGGGGAGGCCTATGTTCAGCAGTGGACGTCTTTTGGCTGAAATGATGATGATGATGATGATGGCGGCCAATAGCGGAGACTAGTGCACAATGGGTGTACTCTTATAATCCAATGGAATGATAAACTAACACGACCAGCGGGAGTGCAGGGTCGGACCATTTCTTTTCTTTTCATGAGATATCTTCAGATGATGTCTTCAATAACCACCCGTATTCCTTCACATTGCTGAGCACTAGGGACCGCGGCATTAAGGTAGGCCTAAACTGTTTTCCCATGTCACGTGGATATCATACTATCAGCTTCGAAATCCTGAACTGCTAATGACAAATGCCTAATGAAAAATCCCAATAAAACATTTCCCTGACCAGGAGAGAACGTTCTCTACTCTTGCTTAGGTACCAAAATACCTATTTTACATGCTACCTATTTTTATTAGCTTCACTTGTGTGTTTGCTTGCTTGCTTGTATGTTTGCTTGCTTGCTTGCTCGTTTGTTTGTTTGTTTGTCTCTAACTCTTTGGACTACAAGTGAGCGTCTCATTACTGTAAAATGTCCCACCGTTTTCATTAAGTTCGTCTGTTCGTTTTTTTTTTTTTTAAGAATATCGAACTAAAAAGTTGAAAATAAATGTAGTTTAAAAACTAAAAAAAAAACATGCCTTTAAAAAATATCAAACTAAAAAGTTAAAAATAATTTAAAAAAAAAAGCGTGAGGCGCTTAATATCCAAAAAAGTATGAAACAAAGCGCCGCACGCTATTTTTTAAAATTATTTTCGACTTTTTAGTTTGATATTTTTTAAAAGCATGTTTTTTAGTTTTTTAAACTACATTTTTAGGTTAAAGCCTAGATACTTATGTCATTGTGATAAGTAGTAGTGTTGACTGCGGATTCACGTTTAGCAAGTATATGTAAATAAAGTGACATCTCACAAGACGCTTTGACGTCAGAACGTACAAAAACAGCCTTTATGGTTCCTAAAGCCAGATCTTCTCTATAAAAAGGTCTGGCAAGAAGGCCCAGAGTGGGTTGGTAAGTGACACGTCTTCAATTTTCCACATGCCAGTTTCCGTTTAGAGAGCAGTGGTGTAGAAATAATTTACACACCCGTCTGTGTACGAAAGTATAACCTACAACTCTTTAATCGCGGCCGTTACCCCTCGGGCTATCACAAACCGCTCTCAAACAGAACTTGTACGCTTGTCATCATTTGCGGAACTAATTCCGCAGCATCACTTGTTTGAAAGTGCCGTAATTATCCGGGCGATAAAAACGTGCTGTGAATTTTGATCATATTCATTTTTAGGGTTCCGTAGTCAACTAGGAATCCCTATAGTTTTGCCAAGTCCGTCTGGCTATCAGCCCACGGATTATCTCAATAACTGTTAGCACTTGAAAGCTGAAATTTGGTACCGATATGTAAATCAATCACGCCGACAAAACAAAGCGCTAAAATAAAAAGTGTAGCAAACATTTTTATTAGAGGGTGTCCTGTAGTCCCTATGGGTAAAGTTTTTTTTTTATATATATATTACAATCTAGCGCTTGACTACAATCCCTCCTGATGGTAAGCAGTGATACAATCGTTGATGGTAAGGCGCGCTAGTTTATTAAGCCTACTCACTCAAAAGAACTGAGTAAATAGGAAGGAAGACGGTATGAGCGCGGTGATGCAATGTTAAACTCGACAACACGACCAACGTTGCTGCGCCAGAGGGAGATTGATCTGGAGACCCTCCACAACCAAACTCCCGACACAACAACATTTCGCGCATTGTATCCGGCACTTACATCGCAATACAACTGCTCAGACCCGTCCTCCGTACGGCTTCACCAGACTTCGTGCCGGAACACGATGAATCGCTTGGCGGCATGACTTTGTCTGGTGGGTGGTAACTTCTGCCATCATTGCATCACCTCGCTCAACTGCCGTCTTCCTTCCTATTCACTCAGTTTTTTTGAGTGAATAGGCTTAATAAGCTAGTACGCTTTACCATCAACGATTGCATCACTGCTTACCACCAGGCGGGATTGCAGTCAAGCACTAGTTTATAACTAATAAAAAAAAAAAAGCAATATTGTAAAGAATGTAGGGTGAAACGGTTAGTTATTTATAGGATTAGTCCATAACTTTTATCGTTAATACCATTATTTTAAATCACACTTTATTTACACGAGACATTAAAGCCAGAAAGAAGTAAAATTTGTTGTCTGCAAACTCGAGCCAAGATTTGCATAATGTAAAAGTCTTGATGTATGTAATAATATTCTCCCATGAAAAGAATTGTATGGTACAAGGTCTTTCAAGACATACATTGGCATAATATTTTATACAACGTTATATTTTGTATATATATGCGGAACCCAAAACACGTGTCCAGTATTTATAAGTAAAGAATCTATGTATAAAATTTCAAAAAGATCATGAAAAACCACAAAGTTATGTACTTGTTATCTTAAGTACCTGGTTGTCCCAATAAAAATATGGTCAAAGCACTGCTCTCCAGGCCGCGCCTAGTACTATGATCTAACGTCAGCTGAGTTGTGCGCTCGGTAACCACACTGCAACAATTTCTAAATGTGTTTGAGAAAATATAACATGGTGTAAAAATGATTGGAATAGATTCAGTTGCTTATCCTTTTTTTTTTTTTGTTCATCCAGTGGAAATCTCTACCAGACCGTCCTCCGTCTGGGGGTCGACGGAGGGTGTGCCGGGCTCTCACCGGCTAAAACCACTGGAGCGTTCCTCTTCTTGCCTATGGCCAGGGGTGCGGGTTCTAGTTTGCTATAACGCCGCATCCCCGGCAGGCCTTGATCCGCCGCGCGCGAGATCGGCGGGTCACTCTTCCCCCCCTCCTTCCATCAGGTAGGCGTGTAGGAACAGCCACTACACGCCTACTCCGGCCCTAGCGACGGGCGTCGGACTCCCCCGGTCCTCGGCCCGTCGGTCTCTCGTTATGGAGGAAGCGGATCGACCTCGGCTTCCCTCCTCCTCCGACCAGCGCGCCGTCGGCGGGACGGGAGAGTGCTCACTGCTCAGTGCCTCCCTCTCCCGTTCGGCCGTCTCCTTCGCGGAGATTATCTCCTCGTAGAAGGAGACGACCGCGTTCCATGACTCCTCGCTGTCGATCATGGCTCTGACCACGGCCGGCAGCGAGAGGTCGTTTCCGCCGATCGCTGCGGTGAGCGCACGGCGCTGCTAGTCCCACGCTGGACACTCCTCTAGGGTGTGCCGCGCCGTGTCCTCTGCCCCGCCACCGCAGTGATGGCACGCCGGTGTCGGCTCCCGACCGATACGACACAGGTAACTGCCGAAACACCCGTGTCCGGTCAGCACCTGCGTCGCACGGAAGGTGAGCGCCCCATGCCGTTTCCGGTCGATCCACTCCTCCATGCAGGGTCTTACCGCCGCTATGACGGCGTGCCCTGCGCTGGGTTGCGCAAGTCTCTCTCGCCACTCCGCCACCAGGACTTGGCGGAGCTCGGACCGCTTCGCCTCCATCACTCTCGGCAGAAACGATCTTTCGCCCCGCTCTCGGGCCTCCCCGCGCCACTTGTTAAGCGACGCGAGGGCTCGGGCCTCGAGATCCCAGGGCGCCGATCCGGCTAGGAGGGAAGCCGCCTCATAGGAGATCGTGCGGTATCCTCTTATTACCCTGTATCCAAGTATATTCAGGTCGTTTAAAGAAAATATAACATTGTATATTATATTACTATGCTATTATATTACTGTTATATTATATTATTATTTTACTATTATTTATGACTGAAGGTGAAGGAAAACATCTTGAGGAACTTATAATCAGGAGGACTTTATAAGTCTGAAATCGCCAACCCGCATTGAGCAAGCATGGTGATTACGCTCAATCCTTCTCTGTATGAGAGGAGACATGTGCCCAACAGTGGGACAATAAAAGGTTGATGATGATGATGATGATATTATATTATAACATATGCTTTTCTCTAGTTTAGCGACTTGACTAAAGTTACGTGGCAGTGGGCAGAGCACATTGCTCGTAGAACCGATGGCCTATGGGGCAGTAAGGTTCTGGAGTGGCGGCCACGTACTGGATGACGCAGCGTAGGGAGGCCCCCAACAAGGTGGACCGATGATCTGGTGAAGGTCGTGGAAAGCCTTAGGGGAGGTCTTTGTCCAGCAGTGGACATCTATAGGCTGAAGAAGAAGAAGATATGCTTTTCGATCCGTCATCATAATCATAAAAGGCATAAGCTAAGCAGATTTTGGGACTGCCGACAGACTACCTACTATGAAATAAGTGACGACAAAAAACAATAAATCAAATCGACTCATCTGATCTTGAAGTAGGCATGGGGCCGGGTCAGGATTGCGGGTTGGTCAAAAAAGAAACCATGGCCCTGGCGCAAAGGCAAACGAAGGAACAAGGGTGGGTTTTAGCCACTAAAAGTCTGACACGCCTGAGGTCATTTGATGATTTCCAATGCAGAACAAAAAAAAAAAACAAAAGTAGGCATGGAGTGAGGATTGACACTCCAGTGGATCCCCGGTAGTCCGACAAACATTTTGCAGGGCAGTGTCGAACTATCGAATCTGTCGGATTATAGAGTACTGCCTAAGACTCCCTATAGTCCGATTTTTTTTTTACAAAAGAGTACCTTGTAATGCGACAAATTCGAGCACAATACTGATGGTGCATACAAGTTGTAACTTGTTAAATCGTGAATTAGCGAAGACATGTATGTAATAGACAATGTCGGATTATAAGGGGTACCGCCTTCAGCTTTTGGGTGTTGAGATTTCCTCGAACCTCAATTTTGGGCGGTTCGTTGAGTCCAAGGCCAAGGTGGCTGCCAGAAAACTTGGCGTCATCGCAAAGGTCCGGCGGTACTTCACACCAAGGCAGCTTCTTATGTTGTAAAAAGCACAGGTCCGCCCATGTGTGGAGTACTGCAGCCACATTTGGGCTGGTGCTGCGAAATGTCACCTGGCTACTTTGGATTCAGTGGAGAGGCGTGCGAAGAGCTCGAAACGGTCTCCAAAGCCTGGAGCACAGGCGTAGAGTAGCCAGCCTTTCGGTCTTCTATAGGATGCATTCTGGTGAGTGTGCAAGGGAATTGCATGATTTAATTACCCCATCTCCGTTCCACCATCGGACGACCCGTCGTACGGCGAGTTTCCACCCTCACGTTGTTAACACCACTACGATCCGGACGAAGCGTTTTGCTTCCTCTTTTATTCCGCATACATCTCGATGTACCCTCGATGTCGATGTTGATGTAGTATCAGTCCCTCGGGACTGGAACAATTTGCCAGCGGCGGCGTTTCTGTTGCACTACAATTTGAGTGTCTTTGAGGCTAGAGTGAATAGGCTCTTAATAAACTAGCGCGTTTTACCATCAACGATCGCATCTCTGCTTACCATCAGGCGGGATTGCGGTCAAGCGCTAGTTTATAACTTATAAAAAAAAAGTATTACTCACTCTAAGCTCAATTCGCCTAACTATTCAGGGTGAAATTTTACAGATTTGGTCGGCAGTGTTGCTTTTGGTATTTTCAAGTTAAGTGTAATATTGGAAATGTTAATTCCGCAATTAAGGTTAATTTTTCTGTTGCCAGATAACTTTGTATGGAGGGATAAAAACTACGACTGACGATGATTTTGGTACAAAATACCTGTGAAAAGTCGTGGTGGCTTAATGGTTAAAAGACCAACTTCTCTAGTATGAATGTGCGGGTTCGATTCCAGGTCAGGCAAGTACCAATGTAACTTTTCTAAATTATATGCACTTTCTAAGTATATCTTGGACACCAATGACTGATTTCAAGGTAAAGGAAAACATCTTGAGGAAACCTGGACTTTAAGTCTGAAATCGCCAACCCGTATTGAGCAAGCGTGGTGATTACGCTCCTTCTCTATTTGAGAGGAGACCTATGCCCAGCAGTGGGACGATAAAAAGGTTGATGATGATGATAATGAAGTGTCAAAATTACAAATTAATTGCTCGAATAAAGATATCAGATAATTTAAAAAAAATACCTAATTCAATTAAAATTATAAATTTGTAACTATGCCCCGCAGTTTCACCAGCATATTTAAAAAGTAACGGATGAAAAGTAACCTCTGTGTGAATCCTGCAGGGTAATTACGTATCACACTATCAGTAGCAATGGTTAAGCTAAGGGGCAGGTCTATATGACCATCATTAGACCTGTTCTCCTGTATGGCAGTGAGGCGTGGCCTGGGCTTGAGCGACACAAGCAGGAGCTGCGTGTCACGGAGATGAATATGCTGCGGTGGATGTGCGGAGTTACGCGGAGTTACGCGGAAGGACCGCATCAGGAACTCCCGCATCCGTGGCAGTCTTCATGTCCGTAACATAGCGGGAAAACTGCAGGAGGGTTGCCTACGTTGGTACGGTCACGTCACTCTTACGAAAACAAAATGTTACGTGGGACACAAATGTCTTGCCATGGCGCCTCCGCGGGGTAGATCAAAGAGGTGCTGGCTTGACGTTGTAAGAGATGATATGCGTGCCAACAATCTCACACCACAGGATGCTAAAGATCCCGCGAAATGGAGGAAATTAAGCAAGAAAGCGGACCCCGGGCTCCAACGCGAAAGCCCCGTATGCAACCGGGATAAACGCTAAGATGATGATGATGATGACTATCAGTAGCAATGGGTTTCATTTTGACAGTTCAATAACATTCATTGCGCTATTCACGTTGTTGAGCAGACATATTTCCGAACAGAGGGAGCAATTGAATATAATTTTGAAGCTTATTGCAAGCTACAAAATGATTACAACTAATAGTAACAAGTAACAGTGCGTTAAGCAATTACGGTGCGGGTTATAAACCGTGTGCCAAATGTTTATCCAAATTAGTTCAGCAGTTTTGGTGTAAAAGATGGAGGACTCTTATCCTCCATCCATCCAATCTTTCACATTTATATTATTTGGAGAAAATGTTTTGTTTTTTCGCGAATACACAAAATAAAGCGTTCGTCTTGGTTCGAACCTACGATCGACAACTCGCAGTTCGAGATGTTCCAACTGGGGGATGGTTTTTTACAGGTATGAGAAATAGGGCGTAAAGTTCACTCATCCTTCATAAAACAGGGAGGATCCCCCAACCGGACAAGTGTCTGGCGGGTACTTGCTCAACGGTTGATATTGGGAACTTGGGAAGTTGTATATTGTGCTAGTTGCACAGTAAACTTTACTTGTGAGATGTAGGGATCTATGTGACGTCAGTATGACGCTACTGCACATGTGGCTTTTTTAGATATCGCTACAATTTAATCTATCTATCTATACTAATATATAAACCTAAAGAGTTTGTTTGTTTGAACGCGCTAATCTCAGGAACTACGGGTCGTATTTGAAAAAGTATTTTTGCGTTGGATAGCCCATTAATCCAGGAAGGCTTTAGGCTATATAACATTACGCTGCGATCATTAGGAGCGGTGCATAACTAACTGCATGCGAACGAAGTCACTGGCGGCCGCTAGTTATTGATAAAAAAATCCGTATTAATAAAAGATTCACGGATAGGTCCTCAAAGAAAAAGTCTTCATTTCCAATTCAATGCCTCTACCAAATTGAATTGGCGGAGTAATGAGTTCTGGAAGAGATTCAAAGTGTCCTGAAATTACCAACTAAGTACTTTCGTTGAATTTTTTATCATGTCTGTAATTTACGGCCACTTTACATTTTTTACATCCGTGATTTCTTATTCTTTGGTGGTTCTAACTTTTATTATAATGCTGAATTTCCTACTGACAACAAATCTGTTTCATGACTCTCCGGGTTTTGAATGTAAGTTCTGTTGACGAATTATTTTTTACTATACATTATTTAAAGAAATCCTTGTCCGATCCGTGAAGGTATTGTTAGGTATCGATAGCTGTTTCTACTAATGGCTACAAAGCAGGGCTAAACTTAGAAAATATTACCCCTAAAAAATATTAGTTCGCAAAAGGAGGTAACTTAATACATCTACGGTAGGCAATACATGCGCGGGCGAAGGGGGACGGGGCACGCGGCACGTGGTCGCATCACAGATAATAATACTGACGAAAATGGTGTTGTCACTATTAAAAAAAAAAACAAATTTTGGGGAAGTTGAAATAAATTCGCGGACAAAGCAATTATTTCAAAATTCATTAGTATTGTTACTATGATGATTATGTAAAATTTCATATTTTATTTGGTCATGTGTTCACCTTACCTTTATTGTCCTTATGGGTCGGACGGGGTTTTCTTTATACAATATGTAAAGAAAACCCTGTCCGATCCGTGAAGGTATTGTTAGGTATCGATAACTGATTCTACTTATGCCTACAAAGCCGGGTTAAATTTAAAAAGAAAATCCCCCAAAAATAATTAATATTATTTCTCAAAAGGAGGTAACTTAATACGTGTGCGGTAGGCAATACATGCGCGGGCAAAGGGGGGCAGGGCACGCGTCACGTCGTCGCATCGCTCATAATAATACTGTCGAAAATGGTGTTGGCACTTTTTATAAAACTACGGAATATTTGGGGAAGTTGAAATTAATTCGCGGAAAAAAATATTTATTTTATAATTCATTAGTATTGTTACTATGATTATTATGTAAAATTTCATATTTTATTTGGTCATGTGTTCACCTAACCTTTATTATCCATATGGGACGGACGGGGTTTTCTTTATACAATATGTTAAGAAAACCCTGTCCGACCCGTGAAGGTATTGTTAGGTATCGATAACTGATTCTACTAATGCCTACAAAATCTGGCTAAACTTAAAAAAAAATTCCCCCTAAAAAATAAATAACTTAAATAAAATAAATAGGTAATTTCATGGCAACACAGGCACAGTTCATAACCTCAGTTGACCTCATGCATGTAGGTATAGGTAATTTATTCACGTTTATCGAGTCTCGAAAGAAATAATGATAGGTACTTAGGCAGCTCGTGAAAAGAACTTTTTTTTAAGTAGGAAGGTCGTCTGACTTTCCAAATGTATCATTTCATTCGATGAGCATATTGGCTGTGGCGGAGATGTTGTTCCAATTTCGTTCACTAATAACGATACAGGCCCAGCTGGCACCGCCGCACGAGATTAGCACGGACATGCACACAAATAAAAATCAAGTGGTGTCAAATCCGCGCTGGTCACAGTTGGTCCACCCTTACCAATCCACTGCTCGCCGAATTGATAATGGAGGTTCTCACGTACAGGACAAAGATATGGTGACGCACCGTCATACTGGAACCACATTGACCACAATCACCTGATCACAAAACAGCAGTTGCTACCTTCCATCAGCATGTTACATTACTCTACATTAGGAAACGACATGATCACACAATACACGAATAGTCTTCACTAGAGCGATGTTTACGCCCAACTGATAATTTAAAGTAAAAATGATTTTTATTTTTTAGAATTGTACCTACGGGGCTGGCCTCGCGGCATCCTTTGAGTAAATAGGGATGTGTAAGTAATCAAAATATTGATTTTCGATGGAAACAATTTACTCGTCTATTTTTGTTATCGATTTAGTATTGTAGTTTCTCATTCTCATTCTAGATTCAACAACGCATGGAATTGTTTAGAACTTTTACAAAACTTAAATTAGTTAGGTACACTGCTGTAAATGAAAATCATGCCAAATTTTTAATTTCAGTTTCTGTCTCAAAATCGATGATATTGACCGTTAAAATATTTGTAAAATTTTACTAAAATTGTGTTTCATAAGTCCTTCTCGTTTCTGTTTACTAATACTTGTGTTATAATAATGTTATTAGTAATTAATCGATAAACAAACAAAAGTACTTTTACCATTGGGTAATCTGTGTTTTTAACAAATCATTCAACCAGATACAAGTTTCGATTAATAGCGATAAAAAAACGTTATTGCGCAAAAATTAGTGCATCACTAGTTATTTCTTTTACGTCGCCGACAAAGCTCACGCGCGACGCCGCCAAAGAAATAAATAATCTAACAAAACAATAAAAGGAAAGCCGACAATTATACCGCCTAAAATGGTGTTGTCATTTTTTTAAAAACACCAAATTTTGGGGAAGTTAGCGTAAATTCGCGGGGAAAAAAGATAATTTCAAAATTGATTAGTATTGTTACTATGATGATTATGCAAAATTTCAAATTTTATTTGTTCATGTGATTGCCTAACCTTTATTATCCTTATGGGTCGGACAGGGTTTTCTTAACATATTGTATATTGCACTAGCGTGATGTTATTCCTACAGCCTTGCTGGATGAATGGGCTATCCAACGCAAAAAAGAATTATTCAAATCGGGCCAATAGTACCTGAGAGTAGCGCGTTCAAACAAACAAACAAACTCTTCAGCTTTATATATTAGTATTGATAATTCAACTAGAACGTTGGTACTAAGATCCCAAATTACCATATCCCAATTTATTGTGGTCGGCGCAATACATCCTTTTCTTCCATTCTTCATTTGTATTAGACGTCATCTCCTTAGTAATCCTGTTCTTAACCTTATACAATATGTAAAGAAAACCCTGTCCGACCCATAAGGATAATAAAGGTTAGGTAAACACTTGACCAAATATAAAAAAAAAAATTACATAATCATCATAGTAACAATACTAATGAATTTTGAAATAATCCTTTTTTCCCGGGAATTAATTCCAATTTCCCCGAAATTTGGTAATTTTTAAAAAAGTGACAACACCGGTATTATTATAAGCGAATAGCGACGCGACCACGTCCCAGGTGCCGCGTGCCCTGCCCGCCGCCGCCCGCGGAGTGGGTTGCTGACCGCACATGTATTAAGTTACCTCTTTTTGCGAAATAATATTTATTTTTTTAGTGGGATTTTTTTTTAAAGTTTATCCTGTCTTTGTGGGCATTAGTAGAATCAGTTATCGATACCTAACAACACCTTCACGGGTCGGACAGGGTTTTCTTTACATATTGTATAATAATTTTTCAACATCATTCCATCCATCTTTTATTTAGTCTTCCCCTACTCTTATAGCTATCGACATTAATACTCAAAAATCTTCTCACAATCATCATCATCATCTCCACAACCCGAAGGCGATATCGAAGCATTGCAGTTAGACCAATTGTTGGTCTTATGAGGGCTCCAACCGTAACGACTGCCATTAGATGTTCGTATGGCAACCGGGACCAACGGCACATATTTTTATTAACCCTCTATCTGTCGATCACGCTGTCGGTTCCAGCTAATCTTCGCTAGAGCCATTTTGGCGTGACTTCAACTAGGATATACCTGGCTGATATTATTAGAAGTAAAAGCTGCTTTACTTTTAGAACAAAAATGTGTGTTACATGTACACCATACACAATTTCAAACCAAAATCTGGTTTGAGATTGTGTATATGGTCGTATAATTTAATTATGCACGAGTAACAAAAAATATGTCTACCGCTATATGTCGAACACAGTAATCAAGACGTGCGAAATTCCTATGGTGGTCCAAGTAGGTATTAATGTCTGATCGTGTCAATTGGTATGTACCTGTTAATGCGACAACCGATGTTCGCTAATTAGCCGATGAATAGGAATGAACACAAAATCCGATTTCGGCCACAGTACGCAACAGTAGTGAAAATAGGACTTGTCATTAAAGCGTGGCCTTGTTAGCACCTCAGATTTATCAGATATTGATATCATTTGGAATTTAGCGGATGAAGAATATGGTTCATATTGGTTCGGTGCCTTCAAACACCATAGGCCATTTTGATAGTTATAACGTTTCGATAATCCTACCTATGTTAATGATGATGAATGCCTCAAAAACTTAATCCGGTAAAAGAAAGAGAGAGCAACATGTAAGTGAGACGGCATACTGTCAAGACTTGACAGATTCTTATTTCCTTTCACTACGATTTCCTAGAAAATCGGTGACAACAAATTATGGCTGCAGTGATGGCTATCAGGAAAATGATGACATTGGAAAAGATTTAAATCGTGCAATACTTCACAAGATAGAAATGAAGTACATTTATTTAGCATCGACTAAGAGACAGAAGAACGTACCAGAAAAAAAAAAAAAACAAAAAAAGGGAACAGTGTGATATTAAAAATTTACGTTTATGTAACGTTTTTCAACAATGCTAGACAACTTGTGCCTTTTTTTGACGTTGGATTTGTACTGACACACAGTGAAAAAAAGAAAAAAGATATTTTTGCGTGTTTAATTAATTACATTGAGGACAACTCTAATGATTTTATTCTTTGCCTGACTAAGTACTTTGAGGTCAAATCTAGCGATTCAAATCTTCGGATCTCAAGGAAAATACATCAAATTTTTTTTCTTCTACACTAATAATACCACGAACGTTTTCAGTAACGGTGGCCCATCTCACCAGGAGCACTCTCTGTTCCTTTACCCTCTTAATCCAATAGGACAGCAATTTGACACGACCGGGGGAGTGATGAGCAGGACCAACGGCTTTACTGGGTATACCCAAGGAACTTCTACCTAAATTGGAAGGTGCTCTAATGATCAAAACGCGGTCCGGGGGAGAGAGCTTCATAGTAGCCCTCTGTCCTTGTTGTGTAGGGTGACTATTATAATGGAATTTATAAGACATGTACGTAAAATAATTGTTTTTTTTTTACTTATATTACCTGATTTTTTTATGAATGATATTTTAGGTATGGATGCGAACTAATAATTTTATTATTCTAAAAATGGATGAATAAATTGATAATTTACGGACGACAGCAGGTCAATCTACCCGAAACTATCAAATAATTATTCCTAATCAATCTTGACCCTTAACAATTTAGAAATAAAGTTGAAAATCTAATAAGAAAACTGACAGATTGTAGTAGCTTGATATGCTGTTGTCTGTACCTTTAAATAAATAAAATATCTACAAGAATGCAGAATTTAATTTCATTGCAAATACCTAATAAAAGCCACTCACTTATTATGTACACGATGACTAAGTGCACATTTATTAATGATTCCGAAATTTATGGTCACCCTACATAAAAACCAAAAAACTTGTATTGATTACCGCAAAACACTTAAAGAATGATATTTCACATCCAGGGTATGACTGACTATTGCAGTCATTAATGGTACCCTTTTTCACCATCTTTTTCTAATCGAAATTGTTGGTTTTAAACAAATTTACGAAAAATAAATACGGGGAACACTTAGAAAGAGACAAAGGGCTACTGACTGGGACGCTCTCTCCCTCGGACCGTGTTCTCTTCAAATTCGGTTTTATTTCCGATCGACCTTGTTGCTCTTGCAATAGAGTCTTCTTTTAAATAAGAGAGTTATGCAAGTTCACATTCCAGTTTAGGTAGAATTTTCTTGTGTATACCAAAACTTTGGCAGCAAATTAGAATTTTTTTTCATCGCGGTCGCGGTTACAACCACGGGACCAACGGGGTACTTTTAATTTAAGAACATTTCAGTTAGGTCATTCACCTGTCACTTTTCTAAGTTAAATGTACTTTCTAAGTATATCCTGAACACCAATGACTGAAGGTCGTAGGAAGCGGATGGATGCGGGCAATGCAAGACCGGTCAGCGTGGAAAGCTTTGGGGGAGGCCTTTGTCCAGCAGTGGACATCTATAGGCTGAAGAAGAAGAAGAAGAATGACTGATTACAAGGTGAAGAAAATTATGTTGAGGAAACCTGGACTTTAAGTCTGAAATCGTCAACCCGCATTGACCAAGCGTTGTGATAACGCTCAATGCCTCTCTGTATAAGAGAAGACCTGTGTCCAGCAGTGGCACGATAATAAGGTTACGGTATTTTTTTATATATAAAACGGACAGCTGTGTTGCTGGGAAGTTTGTTTCGCCACTAGTTATTCCCAGTGAAAGCACTAGGAAGTGCCGATAGTGGGCGTTTTGGAGGACTATCTTGTGTAATATTGACGTTCAAAAAGTGCTGATTCCCAGCATAATTTGAATAAATGATTTTTGATTTTTTTGTTGATGATGACGATGATTCACCCGTAAACTGTAGACGCTATATGCCAGTCACTACTCTTCTCGGACACTAATGAGAAGCTTTACTACTGTCGTATAGTTTAGAACTAAAACCCTCAGGACACCAAGACTTTACACAGATGTTTTCAACAATCCAAGAGACCTAGTAAGCTTCTGGATATAGGAGAGCTGGTTTGAATAATCACCGACGGCCGCCATGACCCATGCACAATAGTCACTTGAAGGACTGAATGCGGAAACCTAACCCGTAACACAGATTTTTAAGATTCACAAGATGTTCGTCAAGTTCTTTTTTTTTTTTGTCTAGATGGAAAATCATCAAATGACCTCTCCCACTCTGGGTGGAACGGTAGGGCGTGTCAGACTTTTACTGACTCCCACCCGTGTTCCTTCACTTGCCTGTGCGCCAGGGCCACGGTTTCTTTTTTAAACAACCCGCAACCCTGACCCAGAAGACATCGGTCTTCGTCGACCCCGTCACGATGTGCTGACATCTCATTGAGGCGCGCGTAAAACACAACGCGCCGTCAACTCAGGCCTTGTCCTTACCGGGCGGCGAGTCACAACTGCGCCTACGGTGGCCGGGAGTTCAATGTTGTCTCCCGACCACAGCGTCACCTGCGGTTCGTCAAGTTCCTTCATAAACATTCGCCCTCTGAATATCGTGGCCACGGTCAGGTATACGCTGTGTCTTGGGTCGCAAGCAACTATTTTGTTCTTAGCGTCAAACATTTGAAGCAATGACATGTAACTACTGCCGTATATTTTGACTGTGACACCGCAAACAAAATGGTGGATGATATCACTGATAGGTCCACCATCACTTCAAAATAACATCAATCGAGTTTTATAAAGTGTAAAAACCCACAAACTGTACTAGAAAAAAATATATGCCGTCTATTTCTGTATATTTGTTTATGTATACTGGTTAGTTCTGTAAACTGGCTCATAATGCTCTTCGAATTGATGTCGATAAAAAATAAGATTTATTATCATGTCATGTGTGCTTATATTATTCAAAAAGCCTTTATTTCTGTTATTCCATATGCAATAACATTAAAAATATTTGCATGAACTACTATTTTTAAGTCGTGGTGGCCTAGTGGTTAAAACACCAGCCTCTCAAGTATGAGTGTGCGGGTTCGATTCCAGGTCAGGCAAGTACCAATGTAACTTTTCTAAAGTTATATGTACTTTCTAAGTATATCTTGGACACCAATGACTGAAGGTGAAGGAAAACATCTTGAAGAAACCTGGACTTTAAGTCTGAAATCGCCAACCCGCATTGAGCAAGCGTGGTGATTACGCTCAATCCTTCTCTGTATGAGAGGACCCCTGTGCCTAGTGGGACGATGGAGGGTTGATGAAGATGACTATTTTAATTGTTCCGGGTCTGGCTGGTTTTGTATGAAAGTTTAAAGGTTTGTAAACGCAAATGTTGCAACAGATATTTAGTCTCATGTTGAGCAAG
This sequence comes from Sesamia nonagrioides, assembly GCA_017933935.1. Lineage (NCBI taxonomy): Eukaryota > Metazoa > Arthropoda > Insecta > Lepidoptera > Noctuidae > Sesamia > Sesamia nonagrioides. Next base: position 196,502 of record JADWQK010001408.1, on the reverse strand, counting down.
GTTTATAAAAAAAAAAAACTTTTTTAGTCGAAGTATCAATCCAAATCGCTGACTCGTACACCACCACTGAAACTAAATGTGCATTGAATGAATCTACATCACGTTCAATGGTCGCTAACAGCTTTTGACCGCAGTTCCTTTGTTGCATTTGGCATTAATTTGTGTGCATTCATAGATTAATGTACAAAGTGAATATGAACAGATATCTAATTTTACTGTATTATATCTCAACTTGTAGTTCGAATTTTAGAATCCCATCTGGCGCTTCAATTTGTGGAAATTATTTCAACACCACTGCTCTGAAAGCGGTAAAGGAAAACATTGTCAGGAAACCAGCATGTCCTAGAGTCAAAACTTGGAGGACATGTGACATCTACCAACCCGAATGGTGCCCGCGTGGTAGATGACGACCCACTACCTCTCACCGAGAGAAGGACTTTGTTCCAGGAATGGCAGCATTATAGGCAGCATTATAGCAGTATGGCAAGCAAAAATTCTCAATGATTTAGGGAAATGATGGATTTATTTTTGATTCCAACTGAAATCAGACTGTGATCAATCTGAGAATTGAAAGAAGAGAATTGGCCCTTTGATACCTATATGCAAGGAAAAGCGGGCTTTTAACCACAGAAGGAACCAAAGAAAAGAAAGACATTAGGTTGTATGTATAGGTGCGACGACCGATACCGTCCGTTGCCAAACGCGACCAATTAAAGGCCCGCCCACCTACTGCCATTGCATACAACTACGTCGAAAGCGTGCTTACGTGCCCTCAGTGTGCACGAAGTTTCGCCGCCAAGATAGGCTACATAAGTCATCTTCGGGCGCATGAGCGCAAAATCATCGGCTAGGAGTCGAAGTGGTCGCCGTGGCCGAAATCGGTCGGGAACATCATCTTCGTCATACATCGTAATGCCTTTAAGGTCCAAATATATTATCAACAATTTCTATTGAAACCAAACGTATCAACTTGCACTAATACAAATGAACTCATCACAGCTTTGAATGGCAGTACACGAACATACGTATTGCACTACTGTGAACTATATGGTACAAATTGATAGTATTAGTCAGGAAATTCATTTCATTTCAAACACGAAGTTCATTTCGGCAATTTGGCATTGTCCAGACGCCGAAAGTGAGAAATTTTCACAACAATCTTGTACTTTAATGCTTAAGGGATAAAGTTAAAAATCTATTGAAGAAATTGGACAAATTTTGGCAGCTTGATGTGTCCATTTCTAAACATGAACCGTCTTCCTTTCAATATAATCGATGCAATAAAAAGTTATGGGTCTTAGTATAACAACTTAAACACTTGTTTATCGTGTGTCTCATGCCAGTGTTACGTCACAGCCTATATACTTATGTAATGTTTATAAGTTGGTTAGCTTATACAACTGACAAACACTGTGGTTAAAGAGTTTTAGACTCATTCCTATATCCCTAGCTATTCATATGTTTACTGCAAGAACTGTGCGTTAATAATGAGTTATTGAGTTCCGGATGACATATTATCTATATCTATACTAATATATAAAGCTGAAGAGTTTGTTTGTTTGTTTGTTTGTGCGCGCTAATCTCAGGATCTACTGGTCCGATTTGAAAAATTCTTTTTGCGTTGGATAGCCCATTAGTCCAGGAAGGCCTTTAGGCTATATAACATCACGCTGCGACCAATAGGAGCGGAGCATAGTTAATTCCACGCGAACGAAGTCGCTGGCGGCTGCTAGTCAAATATAAAATAATATTTATTTTTATAGGGGATTTTTTTTAAACTTTAGTCCGGCTTTGTCAGCATTAGTAGAATCAGTTATCGATTCCTAACAATACCTTCACGGATCGGACAGGGTTTTCTTTACATATTGTATAGTGTGGAAGAAAAACCCTTTCATCGTTTACTTAGCCATTTCCTATTTTGGGGATTCTAGACTTACCAATCTCAATCAAAATGCTTGTAAACTTTTATTCTTGTTTCTGTAAAATATTTCAATAGGTATATTTAATTTCTTCCAGACATATGTAATAGTATAGGTAAGTAATATATTTGAGCGATATTATTGGAATTTTATGTGAGTTTAATATAGAGGCATGCCTGGAAAAGTATTTTTAAGAAGCAGACCTGTCCCAACAAATGGTATGCAAGTGGCTTTGAAGATCTGTAGCATACCTACTGTGATGGACGACATTTTTAAAATGGTGGTCATACCACAGACCTATCTGCGTGTAACGAAAAGGGTAGTTATGTACCAAGGATTAGATGATATTGAGGTTATGAGATAGATATCGGAAGGGATTCTTAATCCTATTTCCACATGTTCAGAAGTTATGAGAAATAACACCGCCTGCGGTAAGCCACGACGATACTAGGCGCGCAGAATTCCGGAAGAGATTTATCGTGATATTGACAAGTCATGTGACTTGTAGCGTGTAGTTATCGACCTACATAGTGCGGTCACACGTTTGTTAGGATTTGAATATAAGCAAAATATGACACAGAAAATTTAAATTCTTAAGAGAATTTTATATTCTGATAAAACTTCTCTAATATCATTTTGGGAACCCTGAGAAGCCACACCGCTGCTCTGCACTAGGCCACCGCTGCTCTGCACGAGGCCACCGCTGCTCTGCACTAGGCCACCGCTGCTCTGCACTAGGCCACCGCTGCTCTGGACTAGGCCACCGCTGTTCTCCACTAGGCCACCGCTGTTCTCCACTATGCCACCGCTGCTCTCCACTAGGCCACCGCTGTTCTACACTAGGTCACCGCTGTTCTCCTCTAGGCCACCGCTGTTCTCCACTATGCCACCGCTGCTCTCCACTAGGCCACCGCTGCTCTCCACTAGGCCAACGCTGCTCTCCACTAGGCCACCGCTGCTCTGCACTAGGCCACCGCTGCTCTGCACGAGGCCACCGCTGCTCTGCACTAGGCCACCGCTGCTCTGCACTAGGCCACCGCTGCTCTGGACTAGGCCACCGCTGTTCTCCACTAGGCCACCGCTGTTCTCCACTATGCCACCGCTGCTCTCCACTAGGCCACCGCTGTTCTACACTAGGTCACCGCTGTTCTCCTCTAGGCCACCGCTGTTCTCCACTATGCCACCGCTGCTCTCCACTAGGCCACCGCTGCTCTCCACTAGGCAACCGCTGCTCTCCACTAGGCCAACGCTGCTCTCCACTAGGCCACCGCTGCTCTCCACTAGGCCACCGCTGCTCTCCACTAGGCCACCGCTGCTCTCCACTAGGCCACCGCTGCTCTCCACTAGGCCACCGCTGCTCTTCATAATAATATCGAATATCGTATGATGTCATCCAAAGAAATCGTGCCCTTTTTCGCTACGTGTTTTATTAATCGATAGGCAGCAAGATCAGGTTTAGTTTGACTTTTGGCACTAGGTTTTTCATAATTGATGTCATATTATAGTTTCAAAGCTGGTATAAGGCTCTTGAAATGCGACACACGTGACGAATGGGCCTTAATTAATTTTGAAACTAAACTCGAGCCTAAACGAGCACTTATAATGATGTAATTGTGCCTAGAAGGATTTATACAAAATTTGTAAAGCCTTATTGCAGGTATATATAATCAGCCTATTATGTCCCTGTCTCTGTCATCTCCTCTTGATGAGATTGTGGGAGCCGTAATCTACCACGCGGGCCCAGTGCGGGTTGGTAGATGTCACATGTCTTCGAAGTTGTGACTCTAGGATATGCCGGTTTCCTCACTATGTTTGCCTTCACCGTTTTGAGAGCCGTCATCATCATCAACCTTTTGTCGTCCCACTGCTGGGCACAGGTCTCCTCTCATACAGAGAAGGATTGAGCGTAATCACCACGCTTGCTCAATGCGGGTTAGCGATTTCAGACTTATGAAGTCCAGGTTTCCTCAAGATGTTTTCCTTCACCTTCAGTCATTGGTGTCCAAGATATACTTGGAAAGTACATATACCTAACTTTAGAAAAGTTACATTGGTACTTGCCTGACCTGGAATCGAACCTGCGCACTCATACTTGAGAGGCTGGTGTTTCAACCACTAGGCCACCACGACTTTGTCTTTGAGAGCCGTAGTAATGAAATAATTTACACAAAGTAAAACGCCTGATAGAGTTTGAAACTACGTCCTACAGCTTGCAAGTCGCACCTCTAGGCTACCGTTGTTCTCGAACTTTTCTTTACAGATATACTGGAAGAGATTCGTATGAATAGGCTCTTAATAAACTAGTGCGCTTTACCATCAACGATTGCGTCACTGCTTACCATCAGGCAGAATTGCGGTCAAGCGCTGGTTTATAGTGTGTAAAAAAAAATAATAATCCTGCAATCCCGCCTCAGGGCAAGCAATGATGCAATCGTTGATGGTAAAGCGCGCTAGTTTATTAAGCCTATTCACTTAAAATACTCAGTGAATAGGAAGGAAAACGGCAGTTGAGCGATGTGATGCAATGTTAAACTCAATAACACGACTAACGATGCTGCGCCAGAGGGAGTTTGATCTGGAAATCCTCCACGACCAAATTCCCGACACAACAATATTTGGCGCATCGTACCCGGCACACATCGCAACTCAACTGTTCAGACCCGTCCTCACGGTACCTCACGTAACACGGTGAATCGCTTGGCGACAACACTTTGTCTGGTGGGTGGTAACTTCTGCCGGCAGCCGATATTATGGCCTACCACCGAGAAAAACCGAAAACCATTTTTTTTCTGTTCTGTTTTTTTTTTCTGGTCTGTCTATACATATATGTGTACATAAATGGTAAATAAACAAGTTACCTTACATGTAAGTATTTTCCTTTAAAAAATTTTTTTGTTTGGTTTCCTTGCCTGAAAAGGAGAAACGGAACCCTTATAAAATCACTTTGTTTTTCGTCATCAAGGCCCTCTTTTCGGGAACACGTGTAGTTATCAAGTTGTAAATAATATTATACAACTCGCGCGAGTGAACTGTACACCTCGCTCTGTGACGTCATTAGAACGATACCGTTTGTAAAAAACATGCTTTTAAAAAATATCAAACTAAAAAGTTAAAAATAATTTTTAAAAAAGCGTGATAATTTGTAAAAATGAGAATCATGTTAAAAAAATATAAATTACAATTATTTTTTTATGTTAATAAAAGGTCGTTTTTATGATAAAGCGTCATAATACCAGGTAAATTTACTCATGACGTTTTGCAATTAAATTGATACATATACACTGAAATATAATGTAGAAGCAACCAACAGGCTTCATTAGTGAAGCCTGTTGGTTGCTTCTACATTATATTTAACACATTATACACACACACACACACACACACACATACACACACACACATTACATACACATTATATTTTATTTAGCGACGAAAATGTAAAACACAAAAACAAACTGAAAAAAAAACTTAACGTAGCAAAAACTCCACAGAAACAGTAATAACAACAGGGGATTATTGTAATTACTTAGCCAATTATAACAAAGATGCTAACGCTACTCAACGCTTAGGGCAAATGCGGGGCGCCGGCCGGGGAAACGGGGTATGGGTCGCATTCCAGCGAGGTGCACAATTAACTCGCGCGAGTTATACTCAGGGTTGTCATCAAAAAAACAGTGAAGACAGGAAAAACAGTAAACAAACAAAAGAACAGAAGCAGCGAAAATTCAAACTTCTAAATCAACGCAACCAAAGATACAGATGTATCATATTTCTTTTTTTGACATTATAAACTAGAGCTGTTCGAACCCGCCTTAAGGTAAACAGTCATGTACTCTTATTAAGAGCCTATTCAATCTAGCCTTGAAGAGACTTAAATTGTAGTCACACGGAAACACTGCCAATAGCAAATTGTTCCAGTCTTTCGATGTAGGCGTCCTTTTATTCCGCTTATTTTGACACTCGTAAGGGAATCTACCCTTTTACTTATACGAGTAGATAGGGTACATCCTGTTGACCTAGAATAATCAAATTTGGCAAGAAGCAATGTCATGTAGTAGGTATAAGAAAAGGGAAAAATGTGAAAACCGTAGTGCCATATCTACAAAGTACCTACAACGCAAAACCAACTACCTACCTACGTAAGTACGTACGTGACGTCGACTCTCACGGTTTTTTACTTTTTTATCTGTCAATTCAGATACTTCTGATATTAATTTCAAATTTTGAATTCGATTATTTATTGTTCACTAGCTTTCCGCCCGCGGCTTCGCTCGTGTGGAGATCGGTTATATCAGGCTTTTTAAATTTTCCTCGGGAATAAATTTTTTTTCCGGGATAGAAAATACCCTATTATTTAATCCGGACTTGTAATTTTACGTTTGAAAAATTTCAAAGCAATCGGTTCAGTAGTTACGGCGTGAAAGCGGAACAAACAAACAAACTCACTTTCCGATTTTTAATATTAGTAAGGATACTACTACCTTATTTTTTTTTTTTTTATTTTGATAAAATCATCATCATCATCATTTCAGCTGATAGACGTCCACTGCCGAACATATGCCTCCCCCAAGGATCTCCCGTCTACCGGTCCTGCGCCTCCCGCATCCAGCTGTTTCCCGCGTCCTTCACCAGGTCGTCGGCCTACTTTTTCGGGGACATGCTGCGTCTTCCGGGACGTGGTCGTAGCTTCCCGAAAGCAGCTGAGTTGAATTCGACGATTGACCTCTCTCTCGTAGTTGGACCTTTGGACCTACGTAACTGGATAGCTTGTCTCAGGTATACGTAACTGTCAACAACTTCGAGATCAGAATCCCAATCTTTATAGGAGTCAACATGGGCACTAGATATGACTTTTGTTTTGTCCATGTTCATTTTAAAACCGACTCGCTCGAAGGCTCTACTGAGGTCTTCGAGCATTGTACTCAGGTCCTCCGCGGTCTTAGCCATGACTACGATATCATCAGCAAACCGAAGGTATGTTATATACTAGCCATTCCTGTTGATGCCTAGCCCTTTCCTATGTCCTATTTTGGATGCATATTCTTTGTAGAACGTTGTCGTTCATGTTGTGTCTATGGACCCTGATTTAAAAATAAAAATTCATCATTATTTATTATTTAAAAAAAAAAACAGTAAAATAGTTTAAACCGCGCACTAACTGCGTACCACACTATTACTATTTTGAAGCATATTGCTAATCCAATGCTCCATATGTTCGACAAATGTGTCAGCTCAACAATGTAAATAACGCAATGAATGTTGTTGAACTGTCAAATGAAACCCATTCTTGCCGATAGTGTTGCGCAATTGAATTCCATAATAGGGGCCCACCCTATTATAGAATAGTTTTAATTCTTTATTTTATTTATTTGGGACAAAATACAGTTATACGTTACAACATAATAACCTTTTAATTAATATGGAGATCTCCAAAGTATACGTTTTGTACGAAAAGTTTTTGTTACAATGCCGGTTTTTTTGTTGTCTGGCTGCTTGTGTCTCTTCTTCAGCCTATAGATGTCTACTGCTGGACAAAGGCCTCCCCCAAGACTTTCAACGATAACCGGTCTTGTGCTGCCTGCATCCATCGGCCTCCCGCGACCTTCACCAGGTCATCGGTCCACCTTGTTGGGGGCTGCGTTTTCCGATACGTGGCCGCCACTCCAGAACCTTACTGCCCCATCGGCCTTCGGTTCTACGAGCAATGTGCCCTGCCCACTGCCACTTAATTTTAGGGACTCGAAGGCCGCTGCCTCGGATCTTGCGGGCAGCGAGGAGGCGGCGGCAGCGGCGCGGGAGCCGGGCGGGCATCGAAGAACCGTTCTCGAAACTGGTGGGCAGATCGCGCGTCACTATAGCCGCGTAGTGTTGTGTTCACGATTGTGTCGACGAGATATTTGTTTTTATTCGCGAAAGAAATGTCTGAACAATGGTGGCAACATCTTTTTGATTCAAATTTATTCCTAACGCTCGATCACCGCTCGATGCCCGCCCGCTGTCCGCAAGATTCGAGCGCGAGAAGTACACCGCTCGCTGCCCGCCACCGCCCCGCTGCCGCGCCGATGTTTTCGAGAACCGGTCCGTTCGATTTTACGTATAAGATCTTGCCGCTCACTCGCCGTCGCCGCCGCCGCCCCGCTGCCCGCATTGATTTGAGGCAGCGGCCGAAGAGCTATGTCGGTGACTTTGATTCTTCTGCGCATCTCCTCATTTCTGATTCGATCACGCAGAGAAACACCGAGCATAGCTCTTTCCATTGCCCTTTGTGTGACTCTGAGCCTTCGTATGAGGCCCATACAAAGCTGTTTGTGTATATGAAGTTAAATACATGTAAACGCATATTTCAATAAAATATAGTAAACTAGCTTTCCGCCCGCGGCTTCGCCCGCGTGGAGTTCAGTTATATCGCGCTTTTTAGATTTCCCTCGGGAACATCAAATTTTTCGGGATAAAAGGTAGCCTATATCCTTTCTCAGGGTCTAAAGATTGTCTGTGCCAAATTTTATCAAAATTGGTTCAGTAGTTTTGGCGTGAAAGCCGGACAGACAGACAGACAGAGTTACTTTCGCATTTATAATATTAGTATGGATTGTTCTAGAACACTAGCCTTATGTAATATTGTATTTATAGTGGTAGGCTACTTTGCTAGCTTTGATAGAGAGCTAGTTTAATATTATTACATTAAACCACTCCATCAAAGGCTAAGTACTATTCAAACATTAGCGAAATTTTCAAACAAAAAGAGCATGATGCTTCGTTAGATAAGTGAATTCAAACTCACTTTAAACGGCTATAATCCGCGTTCCTTTTAACGCAGACAACAGCCTTGTGCTTACATAAAAAAGTTGCCGCGTTCCGTTTCACGTAGCATCACTTGTTCTATAAATGTTTTAGCTTGTAAAAACATACGGCGATGCTAATGAAATGCTAATGAAGTAGCATAAATGTAGTTAAAAGTAAGTAAATTATTGGGCCGTATCATTTTTGTGTTTTTTCCTATAAAATGTTATTTCACTGCTAATATTCGCTAATAAATGAAACAAACAACATTAGCCCGTCATTTTGACACCTTTAATCATACATTAAAAGCACATAGCAAAAAGTGTTAAAGTACTTGTACTTTGAAAGATGTTAGATTATTCCTTCCTGTTTGTTCTTATGCCGCCGGCATAAGTTACCACCCACCAGACAAAGTCTTGCCGCCAAGCGATTCGTCGTGTTCCGGCATGATGTCTGGTGAAGCCGTACGGAGAACGGGTCTGAGCAGTTGTGTTGCGATGTGTGCCGGGTTCGATGTGCCTAATGTTGTTGTGTCGGGAGTTTGGTCGTGAAGGCTCTCCAGATCATCCTCTGGCGCAGCATCGTTGGTCGTGTTGTTGGGTTAAACATTGCATCACCTCGCTCAACTGCCGTCTTCCTTCCTATTCACTCAGTTTTTTTGAGTGAATAGGCTTAATAAGCTAGTGTGCTTTACCATCAACGATTGCATCACTGCTTACCATCAGGCGGGATTGCAGTCAAGCACTAGTTTATAACTATTAAAAAAAAAAAAAAGATAAACCAATAAGGATGTTTACTCATCATCATCATCACAGCGTTAATCCCAGTCGCATCCGTAGCTTTTTCAGCTTTGGAGTCTGGGATCCGCTTTACCAGTCTAACTGCTGATTTTGGCTAAACTTCGATATTTTCCGTGAAGCGACTGCCGTCTGACATCCACAACCCGAAAGCGATATCGAAGCATTGCAGTCAGACCAATTGTTGAACTTTTGAGGGCTCCAACAACCAGTAACGACTTCCATTAGATGTTCATTTTTCAACCGGGACCAACGGCTTAACGTGCTTTCCGAGGCACGACCAGACCAGTGCAAATATTCATATTCATGCATACAAATATTTGCACTGCGCGGGGATCGAAACCGAGCCTCCTTGCGCAGCGGCCGCGTTCGCTACCGCTACGCCACAGAGGCTGACCCGCGATGTTGATTGTTACTACCGAGTAATAAGCGGGAACTCACTTTTGTGACCACTGATCGGCAGTGTAATTGCGTAACATATTATCAGTAGCAATGGATTTAATTTTTAACGTTCAACAACGTTCATTACGTTGTTGGGCAAAGACATTTTATAAATATCAACAGCAATGGATTAGCAATGGGCTTCGAAATGATTCCAGTCACTGACCTCTATTATTTACCACTGGACAGGCGACTGTCAAAGTGTGTCAAGTCCGTGGTACTAAAACTAGTGATGTCGACATCAGCGAACAAAATATATCGATAACTCTTGATCAGTACTTTCTATTTGATGACGTGTCCCTACTAACGTGTCTATGGCGTAGACCCCTGCTTGAGAAAAGTACTCGATACTTTGAGGTTTCAATACTTTTGTACCGATACTTTTTCGAGTACGAAACTTTTTTATCGATACTACTCATGAGTACAGTATCGATACTTTCTATTCGATACCATGTCCCTATTTACAATATACGTCAAAATTAGTTCCGTGGACACTCAATGGTGGCGCTTCAAATAGGCACAAAAATATAGCTGTCAAACTTACGGAACAGCCTATCCAGTGGTAATTATATAAATCAGTGATCCCAGTTCATAGAAATAGTATGTTACTCATCCACAACTCCCTTTATTTCAAAACGAAACCTTACTTTAGTTCTAGCCTTAAGAGGGAGTTCTAGTGGTGCTTTCTCTATACAAACGTATTCCGCTGTTTTCTTGAATAATGCTTTTAGAGCAATTTTTTTTTTCTACAATTTAACACCGTGATTATACGGGCCCGTGTCATTTCCTTTTTTTCCGAAACTTAATTAATAAAAGAAATACTAAACTAACGCTAAATAAATTAACCATAGATAATCATTTTCATAAACCTCAGTTTGGATAAACCCTGAATTATGGATTGCTATCAAAGGTAACCGAAAATCCTAACGAAGCTTTCTACATTGAAAAGAAGCAAACTGACAACAACAAATAAATCTTTATAAACTAATTTAGACCTATCCAGTCAAGTAAACTGTTATGTCTGAACTTAAGGTTAATATTTTTAAAGTTTAAGTTAGCCTTGCACCGACATATACAATATGTAAAGAAAACCCTGTCCGATCAGTGAAGGTATTGTTAGTTATCGATAACTGATTCTACTAATGCCTACAAAGCCGGGCTAAAGTCAAAAAATCCCCCTAAAAATAAATATTATTTCGCAAAAAGAGGTAAAGTAATACATGTGCGGTAGGCAATACATGCGCGGGCGAAAGGGGGTAGGGCACGCAGTCGCATCGCTATTCGCTCATAATAATACCGTCAAAAATGGTGTTGTCACTTATTAAAAAAATACCAAAGTTTGGGGAATTAATTCGCGGAAAATAAAGGTTATTTAAAAAACCATTAGTATTCTTACTGTGATGATTACGTAAAATTTCATATTTCATTTGGTCATGTGTTTACCTAACCTTTATTATCCTTATGGGCCGGACGCGGTTTTCTTTACATATTGAATATACATCATTATTTTTAGTTTATACTAAACCCGAAACACGTTTCCAGTATTTTTAAGTAAAGAACCAAAATAATAATAAAAAAAGAGATATACAAAATTTCAAACAGATATCATGAAAAACCACAAAGTTATGAGCTTGATATTCTACTTGGCTGTCCCAACAAAAATATGGTCAACGCTCCGCTCGGGCGGGCGAGTGGTGCGTTGAACTGTGACGTCAGCTGTTGCACGGGCGTGCACAGTACTATAATCTACCTTAAGCTTCGTGGCGCGCTCGGTAACCACATTGCAACAATTTCTAAATGTATTTGGGTAAAAACATAACATGGTGTAAAAATGATTGGAATCGATTCAGTTGCTTATTCTGAACAAACTATATTGAGGTTTCGCTTAAGCATTATATACATAAGGCACTGCTGGTATAAAATATAGCGCAAACATCCCGATTGAAAAATAAAATCCAAACGTAATGAAATCCTAAATACTTACCAGCTAATTTTGCGGTTCAGTGCACCTACACTGAACGTGTTTCTACTTGAGTTAACAACATTACAAATAAGCTCAAATAATCTCTCTCTCCTTGTTACGGAAATGTGAGCGAAATTTCAAACAGATTAATAATAAAAAATCCTTCAATACAAGTATCGAAGTAACTTAGTACATCCATTGAAAAGAGATAACAATAAGTCGCCCAATATTATAGTCTCTAAGTATACACAAATATGACTGTTTACTTCAAATAACATTGAGTAGATATATTGGATTATTTTATGTGTAGTATGGACAATATCATCAAATAAGGTTCCTTTTATCTTGCCTGAGGCGTTTCATTATGTGTTCACAAGAAGGGTTGATAATAAAAAGTTCTTAGCTTGTAATGTGAATATGTGTGTGTATTATGTGGGTACGTGTGTATGTGTGTGGGTGAGTGTGAATGTCTTAGAGCCCGTTTCTACTTATCTGATCACCGGAGGCTGAACGTAGGAGTTTTTACACATTGTATATTTGTATCCGTTCAGTCTGTTTTGCTGGAAGGTCGGACGGTCCATTTTGCAGAAGCACTGACGCCGAATGAGACTAGGGACGCGAGGAAGGCCAAGGCGGAGGGGGTCTCGTCTTCAGTCTTGACAGAACATTCGTTCACACTCATCCGATCCGGGCGTTTTGACTGATCATCGCAGTGGCAAAACGTCCGTCAAATAACTTGGATCAGTAATTTTTCCCGGATCAGTCATAATGTGAACAGCTCCATACAAATTGTACGGCCACTGGCACATCCGTTTATTTAGACTGACCGAGAAAAAAGACTGATCGGATGAGTGGTCATGAAGTGAAAATAATTGTTTTAGAATTTACTTTCACATATAATGGGACCTCAGGAATTACTATTTTAGAATCTTTGACATTTAAATGTATTTATTTAAAAAGTATCTACTGCTACATCACAAACATTTAACATTGAAAATAATTTAAACTATTCAACTTATCGCCTGATGCAAGTGACAATAATGGCGTACATTGGCAGTTCATCGGCTCGAAGATGGACTACAATAAATAATTTGAAACAAAGAATACCTGATGAAAACATACTTTGAAATTCAATTTACAGTAATAATTGTTGAAACATTAATATGAATGTCTAATGCACTAGGAAAGCTGGCGAAAGCACTAAGAAGTGTTGATGGGTGAGCGTTTTGGGGGACATTTTTGTAATATTGACCTTCAAAAGGTGCTGATTCTCAGTCTAATTTGTTTAAATGACTTTTGGTTTTGATTTTGATTTTAATAATTATCATGGCATATGAAAAAAGAGAAATGTCAATATACTATGTACCTACTTAATATCGAGTTAAAACAAGTCAGCAACAAATGATTAACGATTTACGAAACAACAGAAATGATTAACGATTAAAATGAATATTAATGTAGATTTTTTATTTTGTTTTTAAATAAACGCAACTTATCGTGGAACACATCAAGATCGGGTATCACCGCGATAAGAGCACGCATATTCATCAATTTTCTACGGAGACGTGCTTGCCACTCCAAATTAGACTTTACAGGTGGGGTGTAAAAATATATTTAAGTGTCCCGCGTGAATAAGTAAGGAGAACCCTAACAACATAAATAAATAATATTAAATTAATGTTAAGTGCGTCTTTTTCTTACTATTTCATTAGAGAAGGATAGAAGACAACATATTAGTTAAGTCCTGTCAAACGAAGATACTCCAAAGACAGTTTAGATGCGATTAAAATATGGCGACTAAAAATATGTCGAATTACGTCAGACGCAAACAAATTTGAGAGGATTATCTAATATTTAACTCCTGTCCTATTCATAATAAAATAGAAAGAAAGAGATGCACTGAACTTAAAAATAGTTTAGTTTGTGAACTAAGGAAACGGGGCCAGAAAAATAGTTTAGTTTATGAACTAAGGAAACGGGGCCAAAAAATAGTTTAGTTTGTGAACTAAGGAAACGGGGCTAAAAAATAGTTTAGTTTGTGAACTAAGGAAACGGGGCCAAAAATAGTTTAGTTTGTGAACTAAGGAAACGGGGCCAAAAATAGTTTAGTTTATGAACTAAGGAAACGGGGCCAAAAAATAGTTTAGTTTGTGAACTAAGGAAACGGGGCTAAAAAATAGTTTAGTTTGTGAACTAAGGAAACGGGGCTAAAAATAGTTTAGTTTGTGAACTAAGGGAACGGGGCCAAAAATAGTTTAGTTTGTGAACTAAGGAAACGGGGCTAAAAAATAGTTTAGTTTGTGAACTAAGGAAACGGGGCCAAAAATAGTTTAGTTTGTGAACTAAGGAAACGGGGCCAAAAAATAGTTTAGTTTGTGAACTAAGGAAACGGGGCTAAAAATAGTTTAGTTTGTGAACTAAGGAAACGGGGCTAAAAATAGTTTAGTTTGTGAACTAAGGAAACGGGGCCAAGAATAGTTTAGTTTGTGAACTAAGGAAACGGGGCTAAAAAATAGTTTAGTTTGTGAACTAAGGAAACGGGGCCAAAAAATAGTTTAGTTTGTGAACTAAGGAAACGGGGCTAAAAATAGTTTAGTTTGTGAACTAAGGAAACGGGGCCAAAAATAGTTTAGTTTGTGAACTAAGGAAACGGGGCCAAAAATAGTTTAGTTTGTGAACTAAGGAAACGGGGCCAAAAATAGTTTAGTTTGTGAACTAAGGAAACGGGGCTAAAAATAGTTTAGTTTGTGAACTAAGGAAACGGGGCCAAAAATAGTTTAGTTTGTAAACTAAGGAAACGGGGCCAAAAAAAATCAAGTCATTTATTCAAATTAGGCTGAGAATCAGCACTGTTTTGAATGTCAATAATATATAAGACAGGAATAAGCTGTTAATAGTGAATCCTTAGTATTAGTTAGATAGGAAATCATCAAATAACCTCTCCCCCGCTGGGCGGAGCGGAAGGGCTTGTCAGACTTTTACTGACTAAAACCCACCCTGCGACAGGGCCACGGTTACGCTCAATTCACGAAAGGTGTGAGATAGTTACAGTATCACACTGCAAAAGTATAAGTTAATTTTTAAATTCTTCTTCTTCAGCCTAAAGATGTCCACTGTTGGACAAAGGCCTTCCCCAAGGCTTTCCACGCTGACCGGTCTTGTGCTGCCCGCATCCATCGGCTTCCCGCGACCTTCACCAGGTCATCGGTCCACCTTGTTGGGGGCCTCCCTACGCTGCGTCTTCCAGTACGTGGCCGCCACTCCAGAACCTTACTGCTTCATCGGCCATCGGTTCTACGAGCAATGTGACCTGCCCACTGCCACTTAAGTTTAGCGACTCGAAGAGCTAGGTCGGTGACTTTGGTTCTTCTACGGATCTCCCGATTTCTGATTCGATCACGCAGAGAAACTCCCAGCATAGCTCTTTCCATTGCCCTTGGTGTGACTCTGAGCCTTATCATGAGGCCCATTGTGAGCGACCACGTTTCAGTTCCGTAAGTCATTACTGGCAACACCCACTTGAAGACATTATTAAATTAAATCAAAATAATTTACTTGCCAATAATTGACTTTTATATTTGCCTCACTTTCTCACCTAAGTAGTCTCGTAAAAGGATCAATATACTCTCTAGTCTCGTAAAGGAATAATATATTAAATTGGTACCGAATTTACTATTATTTTTTATTTTATTTTATTTTTACATTTTAAGGAAACTTACAGCTAGTATATATACAGATAGAAGATAATTAGTAAAAGAAAGCCAATTAAAAGTTTCCACAGATAACAGATAATAGATATCTATGAGGCCTGTGTTGTGAACTCAGATAGCGGCAGTGCATATAGCACTGCTGGGGGAAGCAAAGAAAGAAGAGGAGCATTTCAAGTGTATGTAAAGTGTATAAAGGCAAGTAACCTAATCTCCTAAACCTCAATCAGCAAGGTCTTACAAACCACGTACTTTAAGTTCGTACGTCTATTACCCACTTAGGTAATAGACGTACGAACTTCAAGTACGTGGTTTGTAAGATCGTGACCTTACTCGGCTCGACGTCGGTGACGTGAAGCTTCTCATACTATATCGCGATGTCGTCGAGAGAAAAAGCTTTGTATCATTTGGGAATTATATCACACTACATTTTAAAAACTAATAAAATAAGACGAAATCGACCAGTGTGGGTAAAGCACTTCATTACGAAAAGAGAGCGTTTATCGCATGTGAATTTAGTAAGAGAGTTACGTGAAGAGAAGGAAGATTTCCATAATTATTTCAGAATACCTGAACCGCTGTATGAAGAACTTTTGCGGCTCCCGGCTCGCAGAGCTCCCACACGTACGAGCCGAGACGAGCAAGATTTCAAACAGGTTGGATCGCCGGCGAACTTGCACGGCAATTTTAAAGTACTCGTTTTTAAGGTGACACACAGGCGAAAAAGGTCGTCGAGCCCCAGGTCCGCGTACTTACTCGCACGTCTATCACCCACTTTAGAGTTTGGGTTAATCATATGTTTCAATCAGCAACATTCTGCGAAACCTAGTTATAGCACCTGCTTATAAAAATGTACACAGATACGTGTACGCGTTTAACGCGTTTTCAATGGGATTTTTTATTGATCCTCTAACAACTTATTGTTCTTACAATGTTGGACACTTTTTAAATTAATTAACCTCTTTTTTATTTCTAGCCTTCCGTCAGATTTTGACGCTCTAATTAAGTTACACCAAGGTTACACCAACCAAACCCGCGACACAAAATCTCCTAATCTACTAATCACCTTATAATTATTTTAATAGACACATGTAATAAAAAGTCTTCAGTTTTCCTTCTACAATTATTAATTTAGTTTAGGTAATAGTTATTTAAAGTCTTTGAAGATACTATAATTAGGACCTTCAAAGACTTTGAATTTATATTACATCACCAGAGCTCTGCTGTCTTAATAGACAGCTTTACTGATGTAATCGAAAGTTAATCAAAGAAACAATTTGTTTCAATTTTAGCATCAAATCATTCAGTTAAATATTACTTAGAAAATTAATAGAGATACCTATAGGCGTTTGTGGTAAAATCAAAACAGGCGCGAGGATTGAACAATGAGAGCAGCAATTATAAGAACGCCTGCTAATTTTAGGCTTAGAAAAAATTAAAAATGGTTCTAATTTTTAAATTTTTTTGTCTTTGATGGTTACTGAGATGATATTATTGCGTCTCACTGGTAGGCATCGGCTGCCGGCAGAAATTACCACCCACTAGACAAAGTATTGCCGCCAAGCGATTTATCGTATTCCGGCATGATGTCTGGTGAAGCCGTACGGAGGATGTGTGCCGGGTACGATGCGCCGAATGTTGTTGTGTCGGGAGTTTGGTCATGGAGGGTCACCAGTTCAATCTCCCTCTGGGTTTAACATTACATCACCTCGCTCAACTGCCGTCTTCATTCTTAGACACTCAATTTGTTTGAGGGAATGGGCTCTTTATAAACTAGCGCGCTGTATTATTACCTAATCATTGTAGAAATACGGTCTTTATGTAAAATGGCAGCTTAGTTCGGCACTAAGTTGTTACTTTTGTATTAAGAATTTTGACTCAACCTCAATAAATAATAAAGGGAGATAATAATTCTTAAGTGATAAAACAAATACTGGCTCAACGTTTAAGAGGGGACTCTAGTGCCGAGGAGTTGGAAATTAGGTATTTGAAGAAACTATTGCCGTCGCACTGCTTCCAACTTCTCCCAGTAAAGTGCGAAAAGGACAGTTGCAGCTCAAGCTGATTTTACCCACAAAAACGTTGACCAACAGACGTTTCGTATTCCGCTGTTTTCTTTTAAACACGACAGATCTCTATTTTTATATAAAAATTTAGAGGAAAAGTATACCTATGCTTCTATTATTTTCTTTTTGTCAGAAACTTATTACGTTTGTCTAATAGTCATCTGAACATCACGGTAAAAATGGGTTATCTGTCGCGATTTTGAAGTATCGTTAATGGATTTGGATTAATATTTGTTTAATAGAAATATTTGACCTACTGTTGATCAAACGCAAAAGCATGGCGCAGATTTTAAATAAATGTTTAAACGTCTTAAGCAATATAAATAATTAATTCAATGTTAAAATCGAGTGTTAGAAATATCAAATTATAGTTTGTAATTTTAATTATTGCTACGGGCAAATTGTTTTAAAAGAGTGTAATGATTTGTAACAACGACGCCATTAGGTTTAAACAGAGAAATGTCAAGTGGCTGTGAAGAAAGATTGGCAACGAGAATTTGGTGAAAATGTTGTATTTCATAAATGAAATGAAATGAAATCGTTTATTAAGCAAGTAGGATCACTGATCACTTTTACACGTCATGTTTATTTTTTATTTTATTTTATTAACTAATTGAAGCCGGCATTTCCTAACTGACTACCTCTGAGAAGAAATAGCCTAAACAAATTTAGGGACCATCGTCTTTTTTCAAGTCCAGACATTAAAAATGAAAATGTTTACAATAATTTACCTTATAATTACGCATATTGCTTAATAACAATGCTTAACAGAGCAAGCAGCTCAGTCCCAAGATTTTTTGTTTTGTAAATAATCTGTGATTTTATAATACCCCTTTTTGCAAAGTTTGGCCTTTATATGGTTCTTAAATCGTTTGATGGGTAAGTTTCGAATGCCCATGGGAAGCTTGTTGTAAAGGTGTATTGTATACATTAACCCATGAACGAGTTGCCTACTCTGTGGAGACTAGTGTGATGTACAGCAAAATTGTGTTTGTTCCTGGTATTTATATTATGAATATCGCTTATTTTCTTAAAATTCGAGATATTTTTATGAACATACATAAGATTTTCAAATATATATTGTGAAGCTACAGTCAGAATGTTCACCTCTTTGAACTTTTCTCTAAGAGAATCTCTAGGACCAAGGTTGTAAATGGCTCGAACAGCCCTCTTCTGTAAAACAAATATGGTATTGATGTCCGCACAAGTTCCCCAGGGAAGAATCCCATAAGTCATAAGACTATGAAAATAACTAAAATAAACAATTCTGGCTGTATCCACATCAGTTATCTGTCTAATTTTCTTAACAGCAAAGGCGGCAGAACTGAGTCTACCCGACAGCTTCTCAATGTGAGGACCCCATTGTAACTTGGCGTCAATAGTTAATCCAAGAAAAACTGTCGACTCGACAGGGATCAACTCTACTCCATTCAGTTGAACATTGGTACTTAGCTGCCTGACATTTGGCGTAGAAAATTTAATGACTTTAGTTTTTTTTTCTCATTTAAAAGAAGGTTATTTACATTCAACCAATGGACAACTTTAGAAAGTGCATTGTTAACTTCGTCAAAATTTGTTAGCTGACGCTTGACTTTAAAAATAAGAGAAGTGTCATCCGCGAACAATACTATGTTGTGATTATCCCTCACGTGATGAGATAAGTCATTAATTTAAATTAAAAACAAGAATGGACCTAGAATTGAGCCCTGCGGAACGCCCATGGTGACCACAGATCCTGCAGATCTCTTGCCATTAACATCAACCCTCTGAATTCGATTATTCAGATAAGAAGTCAGAAGGTCCAGAGCTCTGTCCCTTAAACCATAATGGTACATTTCCTAATAAGAGTATCATGATGTACGCAATCAAAGGCACACAAACAACCAAACCCGGAACAACTGCTTGTAGGTCATACATATATTTGTTTCGTGCGGGGAACTCAACACACGCAGCGCAGCAGTCAATAGCTTAACCACTATACTTAATAATGTAATAATAATAATAATAAAGCCTTATATTCCCTATTTTACAATTTTTACATATTGTAGTTTCGTGTTAGTATGTGTTTGTATTGCTATTGTAGCTTATAAGTAATGTTAGTGTTAAGCAATATGAACCCCTGTTTGGGTAAAGGCCTCCCCCATCCTCTTCCACGACTCCCTGTCCTTGCCTGACTTTATCCAGTCATTTCCTGCTGTGTAAGTTATGTCATCAGTCCACCGTTTTTTTTGTCTGCCCACACTCCTTTTTCCATCTGGTCCTTTTCATCTCGTAGCTTCAATAGTCCATCTTCTATCTGTGTAACGTGAGATATGTCCGGCTCATCTCCACTTTAGTTGGAGTGCGTGCCGCAAAGCGTCGGTCAGTTTCGTTTTTTGACGAATGCTTTCGCTCTTAACTTTTTGTATTCTTCTAATTTTCATCTTACTTCTTTCCATTGATGTTTGACTGCATTTGATTCTCTGTTTTATTTTACTAGTAAATACCCAAGTTTAGCAACCATACAGCAAGCAGGGTAACAAACATGTATCATATATTGTCTTTTTCATGTGTAAGCTGTAGTTCCCTTTTAGGATTTCTTTTAATGCCCAGAATTTTCTCCAAGTTGCGTTAATTCTTCTTGTTACTTCATCTTCGTTATTCGACGTTTTTAATGAAATTAAATACTGAATAATGTACACCATATAAATTCATCATCATCCCAGCGTTAATCCCAGTCGCATCTTTTCCAGCTTTGAAGTCTGGGGTCCGCTTTACCAGTCTAACTGCTGAGTTTGGCTAAACTTCGATATTTTCCCTGAAGCGACTGCCGTCTGACCTCCACAACCCGAAGGCGATATCTAAGCACTGCAGTTAGACTAATTGTTAGACTTTTGAGGGCTCCAACAACCCGTAACGACTGCCACTAGATGTTCGTATGGCAACCGGGACCAACGGCTTAACGTGCTTTCCGAGGCACGACCATATAAATGACAGAAGTTAAATAGGAAGATTATACCATAGATTTAGGATTTCATTAAAACAAATACTTAAACTATCGACTTATATATTATTGCGTAATTTTTAACTTTTTATTGTTTAAATCGATGACTTAAAACATTAAAACGATCACTTGGTCGTCTTAATATAGATTTTACAAAAGGTGACACCATTAGCCATTTTTACAGACAACTTTTAGATGGAATAACAAGACTTAATTTAAGTCGGCACAAGTTTTCAAATCCATCATGTATAATAGCCATTATTCACATTTCTTAAGAAAACTTTCCTCACGACATTTTCCTTATTTCTTCATAACATGCTCATAGACTATCGATTTTCACGTAATATTTCAGTTACTGGTACTTCTTCCTATATAATTCGTCCTATCCGTCTTCTTTTTCTTCTATAGTTCTTCTACAATATTTAAAGAAAACCCTGTCCGATCCGTGAAGGTATTGTTAGGCATCGATAACTGATTCTACTAATGCCTACAAATCCTGGCTAAACGTAAAAAATTACCCTATACAAAAATAAATATTATAACTAGTGCTTGACCGCAATCCTGATGCCTGATGGTAAGCAGTGATGCAATCGTTGATGGTAAAGTGCGCTAGTTTATTAAGAGCCTATTCACTCTAGCCTTGCCAAGAAGACACCTAGAAGACAAAAAAAAATTGACAAGAAATTGTAGCCAGACGGAAGTACCGCTGCTGGCAAATTGTTCCAATCCCTCAATGCACGCGGTAGAAAAGACGAGGCGGAACCCTTCATGCGGATCGTAGTGGCGTCAAAACCTTAATTAAGGGTGGATACTCGGCGTACGACGGGTCGTCCAATGATGGAACGGAGATGGAATTCCGTCGCACATTCTCCAAAATGTGTCCTATAGAACATCGACAGACAAGCTACTCTCCGCCTGTGCTCCAGGTTTTAGAGACCTTTGAATTCTGCTTAAAAAACCCTAGCGGCCGCCAGCGACTTCGTTCGCGTGGAGTTAGTTATGCTCCGCTCCTATTCGTTGCAGCGTGATGTTATATAGCCTAAAGCCTTCCTGGATTAATGGGCTATCCAACACAAAAAGAATTTTTCAAATCGGACCTGTAGTTCCCGAGATTAGCGCGAACAAACAAACAAACATACAAACAAAATCTTCAGCTTTATGTATTAGTATAGATCTGTGTGCCCAGTTTTATCCAAATCCGTTTTATAATTTTTGCGTGAAATAGTAACAAACATCCATACATCCATTTAAACGTTCACGTTTATAACATTAGTATCCTACTTAATATTATAAACGTGAAAGTAGGATAATAAATCTGAAGAGTCACACACGTCAGATTTGGAAAATATTGCTTTGCATTTCAACAGGCTATGAAATACCTGTCAGGGCCGCGGATTATTTGAAAGAGATGTCGTGGTCCTGGCGCACAGCTATAGGAAAAAACACGGGTACTTTTTAGTTAGCAAATGTCTGATATGATCATGGTGGCCTTTTTTTTTTTTTTTTTTTTTATACGAGTGAAAATGCGTTACGCACCGTACCCGCCGCTAGCTAGGCGACAGGCGTGTGTGGGACTCGCCCGGCCGGAGCCGGGAATACCCACTAAAAACACTCGGTTCCCTCGAGCCCTGCGTTGAGAGTGACCCGGGCTCGGCCCGAAGATCTGACTCCGGGCCACTCTCAGGGCTTACCGGCCTAATGTAGGCCGGTTTCCGCGCCTAGGGAGGATTACCCGGGAATGGATAATCCCCAGACGTGGTGACCAGTGCAATGCGCATGCGGGAGCTACCCACACACGCTGGTCACACTCGGGGGCTAAAGGAGACGGGGGTTCGTCCCCCGCCTTCTTCGCCCCGCCCGTCTACGCCGGATGGGAGCGGCAAGAGCATTCTCTTCCCGCTCCCTCTCCGCTGCCTCCTTCTGCAAGAGGACGGTCTCGCAGAAGGAGGCGGCAGCCTCCCATGCACTCTCTCTTTCAACCATGGCTCGCACCATGGTTGCCAGGGAGAGGCTTCCGCCTCCGAGCGCCGCAACGAGATCGCGGCGCTCGTTTCGCCAGGCCGGGCACTCCACCAAGGTGTGCTCGGCCGTGTCGTCGAGAGAGTCACAGTGGTGACACCGCGGTGACTCCTCCCGACGGGCGACACGGTGCAGGTAGTGACCGAAGCACCCATGTCCGGTCAGTACCTGCACCAAGCGGTAGGTGAGGCTGCCATGCCGGCGCCCAACCCATCCCTCCAACACCGGACGAATCGCTCCAATCGTCCGGTGGCCGGCAGCTGGTGTGCGGAGTGCCTCCCTCCACCGACTCAGGGCCTCCCGCTGAGCCGCTATTCGGACCCGCCTTACCTCCTCGAAGGCGGGTCGTTCCCCCCGTTCCCGTGCCGCGACACGGTGTCGATGCACCTGGGACAGAACCAGGGCATCGACCTCCCACGGCGGCGTGCCCGCGAGCACGCAGGCAGCCCCATGACTGACCGTGCGGTACGCCCGCACGGTCCGTGTCGCGATGATCCTCTGCGGCTTCCGCAGCAGGGCCACTGTGCGCCGGGAAAGGCACTCCGCCCACACCGGGGCTTCGTAGAGTGCCATCGACCGCACCACACCATGGTACAGCCGACGGCACGCCGAATTCGCCCCCCCCAAATTGGGGAGGAGCCGTCCGAGGGCGGCTGCGACAGAACACAGCCGCGGGGCGAGGAGCCTAAAGTGCTCCTCGAAATCCCAACGGGGATCCAGGATCAGGCCGAGGTACTTCATGTGCACCTCGACGGGAACCTGGACCCCCTCCACCCGGGTTATTTATTTCTGTTACTCTATATGCAATAACATTAAAAATATTTGCATGTACTACTATTTTTAAGTCGTGGTGGCCTAGTGGTTAAAACACCAGCCTCTCAAGTATGAGTGTGCGGGTTCGATTCCAGGTTAGTCAAGTACCAATGTAACTTTTCTAAGTTATACGTACTTTCTAAGTATATCTTGGATATCAATGACTGATTATAAGGTGAAGGAAAACATCTTGAGGAAACCTGGACTTTAAGTCTGATATCGCCAACCCGCATTGAGCAAGCGTGGTGATTACGCTCAATCCTTCTCTATATTAGATGAGACCTGTGCCCAGTAGTGGGACGATAAAAAGGTTAATGATCCGTTCCGCCCAAAGTTAGTGGGGATGAGTATAAATATGTATATGGATAGTTGTTTCTTATTCCTTTACGAAAAAGACAACTGAACAGATTTAAATGAAAGTTGGCACGCAAATGGTTTAGTTTATCCCCACGGGATGAAAGGAAGAGGAAACTGCGCGACGCAGCTAGTGTAAAATAAAAATACATTACGAAAGAAATAGTACAGTCAATCTGCAATTTGAGCTCCGAAAAATGACAAACCGGAATTTGACTCGATGAATCGTTAGAGGGGCAAGTAATAAACTTAATGTTAGATTTCCGAAGTCCCTCCTCCTGCTGTTTTTGAGAAAATCCAAAAATATTTTGAAATTGATTTATCTCAGCAACTATAAGGGCTAGCGACCTTTTTTTTTTTTAAAACTGTTAAGGACACTTAGGACTACATTTTCTTTCATTGAAGTGACATCATCCGACTTAAACTGCAAAAGCTAGATGGCGCTAAAGTTTGAAAAAATTGGTTTTTTGCCATTTTCATTATGAAATAACAATTTTTTGCAATAATGTAAATGAGAAAGTTGTTTGTCACAAAATTAGCTACAACTTTTGTTTAAAACATTTTTTCGTAAAACTTACCGTTTCCGAGCTGAAGCTTGTTGAAGTGTACAAATCGTACATTATGTGCCTTGCTGTAGGGTGTTTGTCATACAATTCATGGATAGATCAGTGAATTGAAATGTTTACATAATTTTCAATTTTTAAACTTTTAAAACTAAAACTAAAAAAAAAAAAAAAAAAATCCATAAAATCCATTGTTTAAAAAAGTTTTAAAAGTTTAAAAATTGAAAATTATGTAAACATTTCAATTCACTGATCTATCCATGAATTGTATGACAAACACCCTACAGCAAGGCACATAATGTACGATTTGTACACTTCAACAAGCTTCAGCTCGGAAACGGTAAGTTTTACGAAAAAATGTTTTAAACAAAAGTTGTAGCTAATTTTGTGACAAACAACTTTCTCATTTACATTATTGCAAAAAAATTGTTATTTCATAATGAAAATGGCAAAAAACCAATTTTTTCAAACTTTAGCGCCATCTAGCTTTTGCAGTTTAAGTCGGATGATGTCACTTCAATGAAAGAAAATGTAGTCCTAAGTGTCCTTAACAGTTTAAAAAAAAAAAGGTCGCTAGCCCTTATAGTTGCTGAGATAAATCAATTTCAAAATATTTTTGGATTTTCTCAAAAACAGCAGGAGGAGGGACTTCGGAAATCTAACATTAAGTTTATTACTTGCCCCTCTAACGATTCATCGAGTCAAATTCCGGTTTGTCATTTTTCGGAGCGCACGGCTTTTTTTTCGACATATTGACTGTACTAAAACCTTTACATCATTCCAATCCAATCCCTAATGGACAAAAGGAGTATTGGTAAAAGGACGATAAAAAACGCCAAGGATAAAAAAGACTATATCCCAACGTCAAATATCGCCGTTTCTCAAATCCTAAAGCAACTCATGACAATAAAAAATCTATAAAGGCCACTTGTCATTGTAGTCGAAAATCCCTTGCCTAAGCCTGTGTATAGAGGCCATAACAATATTGTCTACTGTCAAATCTACCACAGAATTTTCTCGGTGGTAGGCCATAACATCGGCTGGTGAAACCGTACGGAGGACGGGTCTGAGCAGTTGTGTTGTGAAGTGTGCCGGGTACGATGCGCCAAATGTTGTTATGTCGGGAGTTTGGTCGTAGAGGGTCTCAAGATCAATCTCTGGTGCAGCATCATTGGTCGTGTTGTTGGGTTTGACATTGCATCACCTCGCTGAACTGCCGTCTTCTTTCCTATTCTCTCAGTAGTTTTTGAATGAATAAGCTCTTAATAAACTAGCGCGCTTTACCATCAACGATTGCATCACTGCTTACCATCAGGTGGGATTGCGGTCAAGCACTACTTTATAACTATCAAAATAAAGATCAATCCATCAATATTTTGAGTACTTATATCATATCTCTAGTCAAAGGGTACCGACACCATGCACCTGTTTGCATATTTTTATGAATCACTATAAATTATCAGTTACGCGAAAAAATTGCTTCCGTGTAGACTTTCCGAGTATTGTGTGATCATGTCATTTTCTAAAGTAGACTCTTTGAACATGCTGATGTGTCTGCGAAATGATGATGTATGTGTAGCGTGAGCTCCAATGTCTGCACACACGCGTCTACGTAACGAGTAGTGTTTATATCCGTGAAACGCCAGTTTCAAAGCTTCCAGTCGATCTTGAAGTACAGCGGCGTGCTTCAATGTACTACTACGCGAGAGGGGAGGCCATGGACACTAACATTGTTACACAACGCGACCTTAATAGAATTTATAGATTATTTAAACCTCAGACTGACGTCTGGGAGGATCTCTTATCCGAATGGCAAAGTAGGTGGGATAATTCCGTCAAGGGCATCCTCCATCTATTCTTTCCATCCATTGGCGATCGGTTGGCTAAGACATGGCTCGAGGTTGACCACTGCGTTGCCCAATTTCTCACAGGTCATGGCAACTTTAAAAGTAAACTGTATTCTTTTAAACTTGTTCCTTCGCCTTTGCGTCAATGTTCTACATCGAACTGTGAATTTGAACAGTCCGCACATCACATCTTGTGGGAGTGTGTTCTTTGGCAGAATGAACGCAAAATATTGCGTTAATTCTGCCAAAGAACACACTCCAACATAATAATGTCGGATAGTGTACAAGTTACATCCGGAATCGTTTATTATACGGACCTTGTAGAAACTAGAACCAATTCCCGTGCGTTCAGGCGATTTTGCCATACCTATTATTGGAATCAATTGTAACAGCACATACCTACTTAGGACCCATTAACTTAATCAAATTTTATTCCGTGGTGCTTGGCAATCTGGGCTTTTTCCCAGTTGCAATAATGTCTCTTCACCACACTGTCCTGTCACCCGCGCACCCCTGTATTGCCATGCAAGTTACCTCCTTTTGCGAAATAATATAAGTTTAGCTAGGCTTTGTAGGCATTAGGAGAATACTATCTATCGGTACCTAACAATAGCTTCAGGGATCGGTCAGGGTTTTCTTTACATATTGTATAACTAGCTTTCCGCCCACGGCTTCGCCCGCGTGGAATTTGGTTATATCGCGCTTTTTAGATTTTCCTCGGGAATATCATTTTTTTCAATAAAAGGTAGCCTATGTCCTTTCTCAGGGCCTAAAGATTGTTTGTGCCAAATTTCATCAAAATCTGTTGAGAGGTTTAAGCGGGAAAGCGTAACAGACAGACAGACAGAGTTACTTTTGCATTTATAATATTAGTATGGATAATAACCCTCAATAATTCCTGAAGGTGTTGAAATATGAGGCGTTGAAAAATCTAAAACTATTGGTGGTAGCGGTTTTATCAGGCGGTTTTAATACCCCAATATCACGGATGTACGACCAAAAAAAAAAACGGAAATCATATTGCGTATGATTGCGTGAAATGGGAAGTACGGTCGTAATTTACCAGTTGTAGGTCGTACGTTCGAAGCCAAACAGTGGCCTTACTTTATGTGAAGCTGACTCTAGGAAAAATATATTGAGAAAACCGGAAAATGTCCTAGAACCAAAAATTCATAATCCTAGGTAGTCTAGAGTTAAGTACCTAGGATTACCTAGATATTTTCTCTAATCGAGAGGAAACTGGAACACAAGCCTCGTACTACTTAGGATGTGTGCGTGAATTGAAGAAGAGGCAATAGTATAAAAAGCAGCTTAGGGGACTTACCACCGTTTTTTTAGCAGGGTTAATACCCTGCTAAACAAACAAACTTAGTATTAAACTAGTCGTGAACTGGTACCTACAGCCTTTTTTGTACTAATTTATACAAGAGCAAAAACTGACACACGCTCATGAAATGACTACACGACTGCACGACTGCACGGTTAGCGCAGCGGTTAAGCTATTAATTGCTGCCCTGTGTGTCACTGGTTCGATTCACTCACGGAACAAATGTTATGACCTACAAGTAATTGTTCCGGGTCTGGTTGTTTGTGAGTTTATGTGTTTGTAAACGCACCCACGACACATTAGGGAATATCTAGTGTGGGGGCATCGTTTTTTAAAACAAAAACAAAAAATTCAACAGTAAAATAAGAATATTAAAATAAAACGAAATTATTAAAACAATGAAACAATAAAAGAAAATAGAACTGGATTGAAGTTTATCTAACACTAGCGGCCGCCCGCGACTTCCTTCGCGTGGAGTTAGTTATTCGAACATTTTATTTTAACCCCAAAATATACAGCATACATTTTAAATTTTAGTTACGCTGCGACCAATAGGAGCGGACTCCTATTGGTCGCAACTCGCAGCGTAATGTAATATAGCCTAAACCTTTCCTGGATTAATGGGGTATCTAAAGCAAAAAGAATTTTTCAAATCGAGCCAGTAGTTCTTGAGTATAGCGCGTTCAAACAAAAAAAGAAACTCTTCAGCTTTATACAATATGTAAAGAAAACCCTGTTCGACCCATAAGGATAATAAAGGTTAGGTAAACACTTGACCAAATATAATATAAAATTTTACATAATCATCACAGTAACAATAATAATGAATTTTGAAATAATCTTTTTTCCCGGGTATTAATTCCAATTTCCCCGAAATTTGGTCATTTTTAAAAAACTGACAACACCATTTGTGACGGAGCGAATAGCGATGCGACCACGTGCCGCTATCGGGTTGTCTACCGCACATGCATTAAGTTACCTCGCTTTTTCGAAATAATATTTATTTTTTTTGGGGGATTTTTTTTTAAGTGTAGCCCAGCTTTCTAGGCATTATTAGAATCAGTTAACGATACCTAACAATACCTTCACGGATCGGACAGGGTTTTCTTTACATATTGTATATTAAGTATACATTAATACTAAAGTCATAGTGAAAAAAAAAGGTACCTCAATACGTGTACTATAGATGTCTTTTGCAGAATTATGAACGTGGTTGTGAACACGTAATAACTGGGTTTAGGAGAGGTTATGAGTACCTAATATCGAATTCTTCGGATACCGAATGGTACAATATCGGAATCAGAAAAAAAGTCGCCTTATTATTAATCTGTAACCTATATTATATTTAGAAATAATGTAGTCCCACAAAAGGGCGTACTCCTTTATCGTGGGGGCGTTTACGAACATTTAATTTATATGCATAAACAAGCAGATCAGGAACTACTTGTACTCCATAAAATAGTGCTTAACCGCAATCCCACCTGATGCTAAGCAGGGATGCAATCGTTGAAGGTTAGTAGCTAGTAGTTTATTAAGAGCCTATTCACTAGGATAAAACACTGAGTGAATAGGAAGGAAGACGGCAGTAATTGAGAAAGGTGTATTAAACTCAACAATACGACCAACGATGCTACGCCAGAGGGAGATTGATCTAGAACCTAGGGGAACCCTCCACGACTAAACTCCCGAAACAACAACATTTGGCCCATCGTACCAGGCACACGTCGCAACACAGCTGCTCAGACCCGTCCTCCTTACGACTTCACCACACGTCATGCCGGAACACAATGAACACAACACAATGACTTTGTCTGGTGGGTGGTAATTTCTGCCGGCAGCCGATGCTCGGCACTTACACTCGGTCCACATTGGGGACGACTTCCTTCTTCACAAGCATAAACTAAATTTCATCATCATCATCAATCTCTTTTTTCTCGTCCCACTGCTGGGCACAGGTCTCCTCTTATACAGAAAAGGATTGACCGTAATCACCACGCTTGCTCATAGCGGGTCGGTGATTTCTTAAAGTTCAGGTTTCCTCAAGATGTTTTCTTTCACCTTTAATCAATCATTGGTATCCAAGATGTACTTAGAAAGTACATATAACTTGATACTTGCCTGACCTGGAATCGAACCCGCATACTCATACCTAAGAGGCTGGTGTTTTAAGCACTAGGCCAACACGACGACTACCCATAGAACTAAATTTAATTTCAGCTTTCTTAGTATTTAGTAAAAGAGGTACAGAAAATAAATTTTAATTAAGTCCTGTCAAATTATACAGCGTCTAACGTCAACTGATGTATTTTTAGACTCCATGTTTTATAATTCTACTAGCTTTCCGCCCGCGGCTTCGCCCGCGTGGAGTTCGGTTATATCGCGCTTTTTAGATTTCCCTCGGGAACATCATTTTTTTCGGGGATAAAAAGTAGCCTATGTTCTTTCTCAGGGCCTAAAGATTGTCTGTGCCGAAATTCATCAAAATCGGTTTAGAGGTTAAAGCGGGAAAGCGTAACAGACAGACAGACAGAGTTACTTTCGCATTTATAATATTAGTATGGATGCCCGTGTAGTACCGGGCATAAAATAGTTCCAACCCATATCCTCCAGTGGGTGTCGTGAGAGGCGACTAAGGGAACTCTCACCAGGGAAGCGGGCAGCAGCGCTTCTCCTGTGGAATAACAAATTACTGCGATCCCAAACTCGCCTGCCAAGCGTGGGGATTATGACAATGCCCCCCAATCGAATGAAAGCCTTGGGATAGGCCTTTGTCCAGCAGTGGACCTCTATAGGCTGAGAAGAAGAAGAAAAAGATGTTTTACAATCCCACTAGCTTTCCACCTTTGGAGTTCGGTTATATCGATTTTATTGGATTTCCCTCGGGAACATTAATTTTTTCCGGGATGTAAAGTACCCTATTATTTAACTCAGACTAACTTTACGTCTACGAAATTTCAAAGCAATCGGTTCAGTAGTTACGGCGTCAAAGCGGAAAAAACAAACAAACAAACTCACTTTCCCATTTATAATAATTATTAGTAAGGATTTCAACTATTTATGGAGTATTTTAATCTGAAAGGACTAAACTGATATCTATCTCCTGTCCTTTTCTTTGTTTAATAGAAAGAATGAGATGCACTGGACTTATTTAATTTAGTTAGTGAAGAATTGAATTGGCGCCTTTGTCCTCGGTTTTAGTTGAAACTGTATCACGATAGATTTATGGGTGCGTGTGATTCACTCTGTGTATCAAACGAACCTTCTAGTTATGTGCTAATTTCTATTACTGTAGCGTGTTTAAACAAGACTGTCGTCAAGTGAAAGGGGTATTTGAATTAGAAATAATATTGGAGGTCAATATATTGGAAAAAGCTTTTCAAATAGTCTCGCCTTCATATATTGTAACTAGTCAAATGTTGACGTTGGTACTTACTATACAACTTTTCTTACCCTTTCATGAAAAACATATATCTTTAATTTAATATATAAATATATTGGCACATCTGTAACAATGTGTAACTAAGTTTATTACATATACTTTATGTTTATAGGCGTAAACCACTAATTCGTTGAACATTTTATTTGGTTACTAGTATAGACATTAATCTGTAAAAATACTTAAAATTATTCATAAACTAGCTGTGTCCCGCGGTTTCACCCGCGTAACCTTCTAGCCGAATGAGCTCAGTTGATATAAAATAAGCGCCTGTTAAAATAATGGGAGCAATATGTAGTATATCCGCGTTTGCTCCCGTTTCTGCAACATTTTTTGTTGCTGCTCTGCTCCTATTGGTCATAGCGGGATGTTTTATAGCCTATGTCCTATCTCAGGCTCTAGACTATCTGTGTACCAAATTTAATTACAATCGGTTCAGTAGTTTTGGCGTGAAAGCCGGACAGACAGACAGACAGACAGACAGAGATACTTTCGCATTTATAATATTAGTATGGATTAATTTCAAATATTTAAATGAATGTTCGTGTGTTCCATCAAGAGATACAGATCGAAGAGCACGCTTCTGCGTATGCTCTTTCTAGATATGCAGAAGGCCTTCGACTGTGTCCCTTGGGGGTTTTGATCTGGTGGGCACTGAGGTCCAGGCTTCTGGTACCCCACCAGAAGCCTATGTTGACATAATTCGAGACATGTACCTCAATTCCGATTCCATTGTTAGGACCGCTGTTGGCGACACTAAACCCCTCCCCATCACCGTCGGAGTTCATCAGGGATCCGTCCTTAGTCCGTTTCTGTTCAGCGTGATATTGGACGTCGTGTCAGACAGCATTAAGAACTCACATGAGCAACCTCCCTGGCTGCTCATGTATGCTGATGATATGGCGCTGGCAGACTCGAACAGGGAATGGTTGGTGCGGCGGGTGAATGTGTGGAAGAACTCGCTTGAGAACGGAGGTCTTAAACTCAATGTAGCGAAGACAGTGTACATGGCCAGCAACACGAAATACCCCATGTCTGTGTGCATAGGTGGAGACATGGTCGAGTGCACAGACCAGTTTAAATACTTGGTGTTTATGCTCCACGCATCCAGCGACATTGATTGCAACGTGCCAACAATCTCACACCACGGGATGCTAGATATCGTGCGAAATGGAGGAGTAATTGTAGGAAAGCGAACCCTGGGCTCCAACGCGAAAGCTGCGGATACAACCGGGATTATACACTGAGATGATGATGATTATTTAAATGAATGTTCGAAAATAATTCGTTACGCACACGTTGACAGTTGGTACAAGCATCTTAAACAGAGAGATTATCCGACCACGGTACGCAGTCCAGTTACTTCCCTCCTCTGTATCCGCAAAGTATGTGCGCATGCAGTTCTCGCTCATTGACTGTGCCCATTTTGTGCGCTGCTTTTTATTTATTTTTCTGCTTTTTTTTTTGATATGGCATCTCGTATTTGATCTTGAGAGGTCGTGACTACTTAACCGGACTATCCTCTGGCTGCCTTAAATGAATTTAAAGCCTCCAGTCAAGGGACACTTCCACCGGCCGCGGGGACCCTTAAATAAGATCTTTGATCCTTGTTTATGTAATATATGAAAAACGTGAATGTGCCGTAGGTGACTTCGTTCGCGTGGAGTTAGTTATTTGAACATTTTATTGTAACCTCAAAAGGGTTATATTAAAATTCTAGTCTATCTTATAAGATGTTAATCGAAATTGATGTCAAGGACATTTTGTTCAATACTATTAATTTATTTGGATGAGGATTAATATTGTTTTTTTTATATGTTCCGCTCCTATTGGTCGCAGCGTGATGTTATAGATGTTATATATTCTAAAGCCTTCCTGGATTAATGGGCTATCCAACGCAAAAAGAATTTTTCAAATCGGACCCGTAGTTCGTGAGATTAGCGCGTTCAAACAAACTCTTCAGCTTTATATAGTAAGTATAGATTAGTATAGACTAATTTAATATTATAAAGTGGTATAGCTTGTGAGTTGTGTGCTGGCAATACTGGATCACATATTCAATGGCACATCGTTTGTAAATGTATGTGGCTGTACACGAAACATGAAAAGACTTTTCAGGGTAGTCGGGTTTCATCGCAAGTAAAAATATTTACCGCCCAAAGAAGTGGGAAAAACTCTCGTTTTTAACCGACTTCAAAAAGGAGGAGGTTACTCAATTCGACCGTATATATGCTTTTTTTTTCTATGTTTGCTTGCGCATAACTTCGTCGTTTATGAACCGATTTTGATAATTCTTTTTATGTTGAAAGAAGACGTTCCCAATGTGGTCCCATGATAAGGATATCAGGGTTTGATGGTGGAAGACCAGAGAAAACAAAGGGAACTTTCAAAAATTGCAGGGCGACTAGTGCATTTCTTGGCATTTTCATTGAGTATTTTAAAGCGCTACAATTTAATAAAGGTCTGGAGTAGATCTGATGATGGAGCCGGGAGACAGTCGAAGGAACTCCTCAACAATTCACAGCAGCTATCTTGTGTTTGGGCTCGATTAATTTGTCGTGTTGGTGGTGTAAAGTTCTTATCATGATAAGAACTTTACACCTAGATGGGTTGTGACTGTCATAAGAGCTCTCATGATGAAGACAAAGGCCAGTTCCTCTCCTCAACGGTTTACAGTAGCTACTTTGTGATGAAGACCATAGGCAGTTGAGGGAATACTTAGGTACAGGTAAAAATTAAAGTAAACAAAATTACATCGTTTCCCAACTATATTTGCGTCAGCTTCCAGTCTGACCGGATGCAACTGAATACATAGTACTTTCAACAACTAAAAAGTATAAAATCAGAACTTTTTTTTACAAAAAAACAACAAACTTCCAAAAACCACTACAAAGTGACAAATAACTAATTTCAGAAGTCGGTGTCAAAAAACGAACATACAAAACCAAAGATACCGACTTCCGAAATTAGTTATTTTTCACTTTGTAGTTTGTATAAGTTTTTATTTGTATTGTTTTTAAAATGGTGGATGGAATTCAAGGAAAAGTATAGTAGTGATTTACCTATTAACTGCGGTTGCTTAGTAACCGCGATGTGCTGATTTGCATTCTTGACGAGATATGAGAGTGCAGGCGAGCGGATCGCAATCGCCTACATGACATCACCCTGCCTCGACACATACATAGTAGGTACGTAGTTATTGATAACAAAGTACATAATGTGAAATACCGCAGTGTCTCAAGACAAAAGTCTTCGACCAGTGTGTGTTGCCAGTGATGACTTTTGGAATTGAGACGTGATCGCTAACAATGGGCCATATAAGAAGGCTCAAGGTCACCCAAGGGGCAATGGAGAGGGCTATGCTTGTGATTTTATTCTGTGATCGAATCAGGAATGAGGAGATCCGCAGAAGAACGAGACTAACCGACATAGCCCGAAGAATTGCAACACTAAAGTGGCAGTGGACCGGGCACCTTGCATTGGTTCTCGAGTGGCGATCATGCACCGGAAGACGCAGCGTGGGTAGGCCCCCGACAAGCTGAACCGATGATCTGGTGAAGGTCGCGGGAAACCACTGGATGCTGGAGACGTAAGACCGGTCGTCGTGGAGATCTTTGGGGGAGGTCTATAAAGGCGTCCACTGCTGGAGCAGTGGACGTCTTTCGGCTGAAATGATGATGATGATGATGATTGTCAAATGAGAATTAAAGGTAGATTAGTGAAGTGACGCTTTTAACAATCCTACGGTACACAGAACACGCACAACGATACCCTATCGTTGACTAAAAAAACTGATTAGTCTGTCAGTCAGATTTCCGGAAAAAACTAGACACAAAAATTAAGACGATACAGTG
Source organism: Sesamia nonagrioides (assembly GCA_017933935.1). Classification (NCBI taxonomy): domain Eukaryota; kingdom Metazoa; phylum Arthropoda; class Insecta; order Lepidoptera; family Noctuidae; genus Sesamia; species Sesamia nonagrioides. Next base: position 161,633 of record JADWQK010001408.1, on the reverse strand, counting down.
CGTTGAAAACTTGTGTGACGTCACTCCTTGCTACACTTTTTAGCAACGAGTGACGTCACCAGCCCCCACAACCCTTTTATATTTGTAAATTTTTATTGATTTGATAAAACAAAATATACGTATCCAATATGGTGAGTGTGCGAGGGAATTGCATGATTTAATTCCCCCATCTCCGTTCCACAATCGGACGACCCGCGTACGGCGAGTTTCCACCCTTTTTTTTTTTGTTGGGATGGGAAATCATCAAATGACTTCTCCCGCTCTGGGCAGAGCGGAAGGGCGTGTCAGACTTTTACTGACTAAAACCCACCCGTGTTTCTTTACTTGCCTGTGCAACGGCCAGGGCCACGGTTTCTTTTTAACCAACCCGCAACCCTGACCCAGGAGGCATCGGTCTTCGTGGACCCCGTCACGATGTGCTGACATCTCTTTGAGGCGCGCGTGAAACACGACGCGCCGTCGACTCGGGCCTGGTCCTTACCGAGCGGCGAGCTGCCCACTGCTCACCGCCCGCAGGCCCGCGCCTACGGTGGCTGGGAGTTTGGTGTCATCTCCCGACCAGGGCGTCTCCTGCGGCGGCTAGTGGCGTGAGGGCGCTGGGATTCCCGTTGCCTCACGCGCTCCGCCTCCTCCTTTGCTAGCATCACTGCTTCGCAGAAGGAGGTGACGGCCTGCCATGCACTCTCGCTCCGGACCATGGCCTGGACCAGGGTCGGACGCGAGAGATCGCCGCCGATCGCCGCTACGAGGACACGGCGGTGCTCTACCCAAGCCGGGCAGACCTCCACCGTATGCTCCACCGTGTCCTCAGGGCGATCCACACAATGGTGACACCCTGGCGTTTCTCCCGCCTTATACGGAACAGGAACCTCCCGAAACAACCGTGTCCGGTGAGGACCTGCGTCAGGCGGAAGGTGAGGGTGCCGTGGCGCCTCTCTAGCCACTCCTCAAAGAGGGGACTTACCGCCGCTATTGTGGCGTGCCCAGCGAGTTTCCACCCTTACGTTGTTAACACCACTACGATCCAGACGAAGCGTTTCACCTCCTCTTTTATACCGCGTATATTTACATTTTATATACAGTATGTTAAATAACAGAGGGCGTTCCCTTAAACTCGTTAATATATATCATTAATAGATTAAAATAAAAATATCAGCATAGAAAAATAAGCATAAAAAAATCCGAATAAAAAAAAATTCTAATTGGAAATAAATTTGAAACCTCTGTTTTAAATCAAAATAGTAGTCGTCATGTATAAATAAATTGCGACGTTGCCGTCTTTCATGTTCGCGTGTACAGTGTGTTTCTTTTACATGTCAATTTAAAATTTTTAATGAATATTTTCATATTGGAAAAAATTTAAAACATTTTGTTTTCGAATGGAAATATTTTTTTTAGCATGTATGTATGCTATACTATTTCGGGTTAACGGGAACGCCCTCTGTTAGTTAACATACTGTATTATACACACTACAATTTAAGTGTCTTCAAGGTTAGAGTAAATAGGTTCTTAATGAACTAGTGCGTTTTACCATCAACGATTGCGTCACTGCTTACCATCAGGCGAGATTGCGGTCAGGCACTCGTTGATAATACAAAATAATGAGCCTTTATTGTTCTCGCTGCTGGAATACCGGCTTCCAGTTTGTGACAGTAACTTATACAAGATGAATTACAGATCCGCTCTATTATATAAAATAATCGCATCTGTCATCCGGGAATGATAGATGCCATTTTTTTTTTTTAATTCTGGATATACCTGTTTCTTCATAACGTTTTTCTTTACTATTTATAGAAAAGTTCTAAAGTATTTATACATGACTAGCTGACCCGGCGAACTTCGTTCCGCCTTAAAGGCGACTACTTTTTAAATTAGGATGATTTTAAATAAATGAATATTATTATTCAATAATTTTATTTGGGATTTATTTGGGAGCATAATCCTGGCGATTCTCCGGAAATCTTTAATGTGCTACAATACTCGCAAACAACATCCATTGGCCCAATGCGAACGCCATTGCGCTATATTATATGCGTATTGAAACGCTGCCCGATTCAAATCAGTATTTGATGAATTTCTTCTTGTGTTTCGTAAATTATCTATCGCTTGATCTCTGAGGTTTGCTCGACGATTTCGCATTGCCAACCGAGCCATTTCACGGGCTGCCTCCCTTTGCTCTGGTGAGTGAGAAGCACGAAGTCGAGCCATACTAAGGCTGCGCCTTCAAGTGCAATTTCTTGCTCTTCTTCAGTTTTTTTTTTGTTGTGGATGGGAAATCATCAAGTGACCTCTCCCGCTCTGGGCGGAGCGGAAGGGCGTGTCAGACTTTTATTGACTAAAACCCACCCGTGTTCCTTCACTTGCCTGTGCAACGGCCAGTGCCATGGTTTCTTTTTTAATCAACCCGTAACCCTGTGGACCAGTCCTCGTGGACACCGTCAAGGTGTGCTGACATCTCTTTGAGGCACGTGTGAAACACAATAGGCCTTCAACCCGGGCCTGGTTCTAACAAGGAGGCGAGCTGCCCATCCCTCGCCACCCGCAAGCCCGCGCCTACGGCGATTGGGAGTCCGATGTTGCCTCCCGACCAGGGCGCTTCCTGCGGCGGTATGAGTGTAGTGGGATTTCCGCTCCCTCACCCGCTCCGCCTCCTCCTTTGCCAGTATCACTGCTTCACAGAAGGAGGTGAAAGCTTTCCATGCACTCTTGCTCCGGACTATGGCCCGGACCAGGGTCGGACGCGAGAGATCGCCGCCGATCGCCGCCACGAGAACACGGCTGTGCTCTATCCAAGCCGGGCAGACCTCCACCTTATGCTTCACCGTGTCCTCAGGGCGATGCACACAGTGGTCATCCTGGCGTTTCCTCCCGCCTTATACGGAACAGGAACCTCCCGAAACAGCCGTGTCCGGTGAGGACCTACGTCAGTCGGAAGGTGAGGATGCCGTGGCGCCTCTCTAGCTACTCCTCAAAGAGAGGACTTACCGCCGCTATTGCGGCGTGCTCAGTGCTGGATTGCGACAATCACACTTTCCATGTCGTCATCAGACCCCGCCGGAGCTCTGTCCGCTGTACAGCGATTTTTCGCGGCAACAGAGTTATGCCTCCTCTCATCACTCCCACATGTGGGCGAGGGATAGTGTTTCTCCACAATTTAATGGATGTTATTATACATATAAACTTTTCTTTTTAATTACTCTATCTATTAAAAGAAACCTCATCAAAATCTGTTTCGCAGTTTTAAAGATTTAATCATACAAAGGAACATAGGGAAAGAGAAAGTAACTTTGTTTTATAGTATAGTTGTTGTATAGTAGTGATAAATGGCACAGCAATACAATATTAGAAATTTTGAAGTTGAAGTTTGCTTTGGGGCTTTTATTAAAAAAAATAAACCGGCAGAGAGCATTTATATTCCTTGCTTTAAATAAATGCATCAACATTCAACCGGTAAGACTTTTTTTTAATATGCTGAGTAGTGTAGGAGTGTGTTTGTACCATTTTTAACAAATGAACCGCTAACTTATATTTTGACTGAGTTGTTTTGTTATTCCATGTCAGTTGCGTTTTGTTAAACCATGTCTTAAGTCAAGTTACACGGGAACGACAGGAAGCGCGGGAACGGGATAAAAAGTATCCTATGTGATATGTCCTTCTCCCAGTTCTTATCTACCTCCCTACCAATTTTGAGCTATACTGGTTAAGCGGTTCTTGAGTTATAAATATAGTAACTAACACGACTTTCATTTATATACATAGACTTTATTCAAATCGGACCAGCCTAGGAGGAATTCAGTGACGTATACACGTACAGCAGATTTAGGATGGAAAGAAGAAACCCATGGAAAGCATTGTCATCTACATTTGTAACAAAGATATCATACCTCTCTCTACCCCTAGAGCTCTTGTTTCTGTCTCTTGAAGTAAAATAAAAAATCTTAAATAATTATTTATTTCTATTTATTTTTTTCTCTTTTAGTTCATAAGTACAAATTTAGTTAAATAAAAAAATATATCTTATTTATTTTTTCGCCTTCTAGTTCTTATGTACAATTATATTTTTAAGTAACTAAAAAAATTTAAAAAAAACTATAAACTTGTCTAAATACAAAAAAAAAACTTGTGATTGACCGGGTTTGAACCGAGGAACACCAGCCATCGCGAGTAGACCATACCAATAATGACTACGCTATAGCCACTATGTCAAGCCGCGCGAAATTAGCGCCCATATTATGCGTGAAATATTGCGAAAGAAAAAACTCGAAAATATGCGCTTCCCCAGGCATAAGACTGAGCTAGATCGATTTTTCGTCCCCGAAAACCACCACATATTAATTTTCAGCGAAATCGTTAGGGCCGTTTCCGAGATCACATGCTTCTTCAAGCGATTAGCGCCATCTGCCGGGTTGATTTGTGAATCTAAACGATCCAGGTCGTCACTCAAACGCATACAGAAAAATTCATTAAAATCGGTCAAGCCGTTTAGGAGGAGTTCAATGACATACACACGTACAGCAGAATTATATATATAAAGATATACAACGTGTAACAAAAAGGGTATATACATACCAAGGGCATGGCATCTTTAGATGATATCAAATGATATCGGAAGGGTTTCAACACAAAATAAAATACTCAAAAAATTGGTACCAAATTTTCGGTTTTGTGTGTTTCTTAAAATAAAATCATAACAAACGTGGCAGCCCACTACATATGTTAATAACTACTCGTTACCCGTCACGTTACTTGCCAAAATCCGATAAATGTCTTCAATATCTCTGTGCGACTAGTATGATAGTAGCCTATCACAGGCAGTGTTTTTCCTCATAACTTCCTAACTTATAGAGTTATAATTAAAAAACCTTTCCAATATCGTTTGATATCATGTAAAGATGTCATGCCTTTGTTATGTATATACCCTTTATGTTACACGTTGTATAGTTTTTAGGGAGCCTCTGTTAGTACTTATTCATATTCAAAGTGAAGAGCCAAGGTTTGAACTTATAGTATAAAAACTCGTTAATTTGGGTAGTTTCCGCCATTTTTTTTCATATGACAAGCTAGTGCTTGACCGCAATACCGCCTGATGGTAAGCAGCGATGCAATTGTTGATGGTAAGGCGCGCTAGTTTTATTAAGAGCCCAAAGGTCTCACCCAAGGCTTTCCACAATGACCGGTCTTGTTCTGCCTGCATCCATCGGCTTCCCGCGTCCTCCACCAGGTCATCGGTCTACCTTGTTGGGGGCATCCTTACGTGTGTCTTACGGTACGTAGCCGCTACTCCAGGACCTTACTGACCCATCGGCCATCGGTTCTACAAGCATGGTGCCCTGCCCACTACCACTTAATTTTAGCGACTCGAAGAGCTATGTCTAGCTAGTATTGATTTATAATGTTAATAAAAAAGTAGTATAACATCACCATTTATATATATACATATATATATATATATATATACAATATGTAAAGAAAACCTTGTCCGACCCATAAGGATAATAAAGGTTAGGTAAACACTTGACCAAATATGATATAAAATTTTACATAATCATCATAGTAACAATACTATTGAATTTTTAAATAATCCTTTTTTCCCGGGAATTAATTCCAATTTCCCCGAAATTTGGTAATTTTTAGAAAAGTGACAACACCGGTATTATTATAAGCGAATAGCGATGCGACCACGTCACAGGTACCGCGTGCCCTGCCCCCCGCCGCCCGCGGAAGGGGTTGTTTACCGCATATGTATTAAGTTACCTCTTTTTGCGAAATAATATTTATTTTTTTAGAGGGGTTTTTCAGTTTTTCCAGTCATTGTGGGCATTAGTAGAATCAGTTATCGATACCTAACAATACCTTCACGGATCGGACAGGGTTTTCTTTACATATTGTATATATATATATATATATATATAACAGCACTCATATTTGCCACGGTCCATGTACTACAGACAGCTGAGCAAAACCTTCTCTCTGTTCCTGCGCCACCCCGAACTCAATCTTATATTTATAAATTGACTACTTAAGCGAAACTCAGGTTCGACAAACGTTCATTATACAACATAATATATTGCTACTTAATATGTGACACGTGGTGTATAATCCTTTCATCTGCTTTTGATATTTATTAAAATTCCAAGGCTGTGCGAGACATTTGAATACACGTGATTTCAGTCCGTATTGGAATATGTAAAATACTTCGCTGATATTGGAAGACAGTAACTCAAGATGCAATTTCATTGGAATGTTTTCGGAGTTAGGTACAACTTCATTCAGATGTAGACAAGTATAAATTATGAGTTACAAAGCTTGCTTGAATTGAGTAAATTAGTTTGTTAGGTATTAACTCTATTTGCAAGCAAATAAAAGGAAAAAAAATGTAACGATTTTTTTTATTTTTTTGTAAGTAACGCTAATATTTGAGTGACGGGACAGTTGTCATGTTATTAAATGTTAATTAATAATAGTCATCGTAACTCATTGTATGTACTCACTATCGAGAATGACTATCTTTCTCCATGGTTTAACCACAATTGACTGGCGTCTTGACACCATAGCATCCAGTTCTCGAACCTATTACCCTATGTAGCTGGCTTTCCACGATGGTCGGTCTTGTGCTGCCCGCATTCATAGGCTGCCTGCGACCTTCACCAGGTCATCGGTCCACCTTGTTAGGGGCTCCCTACGCTGCGTCTTCTAGTAACCAATAACCAATGTATATACATACAAAAATATTACATCTTCTCGCAATAAAACAGCAATTTTACTTGTAGAACATTTTGCAGCAGCGAGTGAGGCACGTTCGGATCTTAAGGCAACACGATAAAGACATTTTACACGCCTCTTTTTTTAATGTTATAAACCAGTCTGTGATCGCGTTCCCTTCTGATGGTAAGCAGTGACGCAATCGTTGATGGTAAAGAGCACTAGTTTATTAAGAGCCTATTCTATATATGCCTCGGTCAGATTAAGTGCGTACGGTGTGACGGGGCATAAGAACTAGGTGCAAAAAAAATACAGAGCGGGTAAAAACAGCGCTTTATCTCTCTCTCGAATAGAATTATAGCATAATGCTGAGCGATAGCCGTTAAGCGTAGAAGTGTCATGTTTCCCTCAACCGTATCTTTTTTTCCGGATTGTTTTTTGGGTCATTTTTACCGCAAATCAACGTGCTTTCTTTCTTTCTTTTCATTTTTCCTGTAACTTTTTCTTCTTCTTCTTCAGCCTATAGATGTCCACTGCTGGACAAAGGCCTCCCCCAAGGCTTTCCACGCTGACCGGTCTTGTGCTGCCCGCATCCATCGGCTTCCCGCGACCTTCACCAGGTCATCGGTCCACCTTGTTTGGAGCCTCCCTACGCTGCGTTCTTTCCTGTAACTGATTTCATTGAAATAAAACCTTTCATTCATAAATATTATGTCGTCCAACTGATTTTAAAATATTTTAGCTTAGATTTGTAGGGTCGAAGGTACTTATTGCAGACATAATGTCGATTGTATCAAGTTAATCAATTAATATGAACGACATACGGAATGAGACGAATGGAAATTGAAATGATCAACACGATACAGTCCATTGAACGAGTGCTGCCAATGAAAAGCCATCAATTAATGCTTAATTATTAAAAACACAACATGAATAACGAGCCATGTTGTGTTTTTAACAATTAAGTATTAATTGATGAGTTTTCATTGGCCTATTTAATGATTAAAAATACAAAATGGCTCCTTATTCATGTTGTGTTTTTAATACTGAAGTTAGTATTTGGAATAAGGTTGATGACTAATATGAGCAATAAAACAAAAAAATAAATTTCATGGAAAGCGTAGCAGAACGATATGATTGAAAAATGTCAGTCAAATTAATAAAAGTTTGAAGAAGATACACGCTTTAGCAGTTTTTTGGAGTTTGTGGATTCTCGATTTATCGGTACTGACAATGTATGCCGCTAGTATTAAGTTACATAATTATGTAGCTGTAGCTCAATTTTCTCACCTCATTTCGTAGCTTTTACGTCTTTTTCAGGCAGTTATTTTAAAATATTTATAACATAGTATTTATTGTAAGGTGAAGGAAAACATCTTAAGGAAACCTGGACTAAGTCTGAAATAGCTAACCCGAATTGAGCAAGCGTGGTGATTACGCTCAATCTTTCTCTATATTAGAGGAGACCTGTGCCCAGCAGTGGGACGATAAAAAGATTGATGATGATGATGATGATTTATTTTAAAGTGAACCTAAATTTAGTTCAGTTTGACGTCATTAAAATATTAGTATTAGATTTTGATTTCATCTAAAATGTCTTTTTTTTTTTTAATTATAAACTAGCGCTTGACCACAATCCCGCCTGATGGTAAGCAGTGATGCGATCGTTGATGGTAAAGCGCGCTAGTTTATTATGAGCCTATTCACTTGCAGCACAGCCTTGAAGACACTCAAATTGTAGTGTGACGGAAACACCGCCGCCGGCAAATTGTTCCAGTCCCTCGATATACACGGACTTACGTATAATTAATATTTACCTTCTTTCCTTTTCTTGATGAATTATTATAAAGAAAAAGATGTAATGAACTTTTTTTAGATTAGTTTTTAAACAAGCGCCAGTGGAGTTTATCCCTCAACAATCTTTTTTTTTTTTTGGGACAAACCCGCCTCACTTGTCCCACCCACTGCAACTCCTGAAAGCCAGAATCAACAGTAGAGACCACCAGAAAAACGCCGAGCAATGAAGCTCGACGAGTCCCGGAGAAACGATTCAACTATCTTGGGTCCCGCAACGAAATTAATCAGAAAAGAATAGCGGAGGAGAAAGAAAAAAGATATGTTTTCCACTTCCGAACAGTGAACAATTCCGACAGAACAGAACTAGGCCAATCGGCACAAAGGGACATTATTGCAACTGGGAGAAGCCGAGATTACCAAGCACCACGGAATAAAATTTGATTAAGTTAATGGGTCCTAAGTAGGTATGTGCTGTTACAATTGATTCCAATAATACGTATGGCAAAAATTATGCGGAAATTAGTTCTAGTTTCTACAAGGTCCGTATAATAAACGACTCCGGATGTAACTTGTACACTATCCAACATAATATTCCGTTCATTCTGCCAAAGAATACACTCCCACAAGATGTGATTACCGCTCAACTAGCATACAAATAAATTCTCGACGTCAAACATCATTCCGACAATTGCCCGCCGGACACAACATCCGTCTGACCCTATATCCCAGGACCCTCCCTTTTCTATGAAAGAACTTTACATGCTTTTCTCATACCAATATACACTCTTCAGTCCTTTAGTCTTCCAACTTTACAAAACTAGATTTTTTTTTTTATTGTATTATAAACTAGCGCTTGACCGCAATCCTGCCTGATGGTAAGCAGTGACGCAGTCGTTGATGGTAAAGCGCACTAGTTTATTAAGAGCCTATTCACTCTAGCCTTGAAGACACTCAAATTGTAGTCCGACGGAAACACCGCCGCTGGCAAATTGTTCCAGTCCCACAACGTAACACACAACAACAACAACAACAACACAACAACGTAAGGGTGGAAACCAGCCGTACGACGGGTCGTCCGCTGGTGGAACGGAGATGGGGGAATTAAATCATGCAATTCCCTCGCACACTCCCCGAAATGCATCCTATAGAACACCGAAAGGCTGGCTACTCTACGCCTGTGCTCTAGGCTTTGGAGACCGACTCGAGTTAGATCAGGGTCACCAATCAGCCTCTTCGGAATTTATATAGAACTTTCCTTTTTATTTGAACAAAAAAAATAAGACATTGTAGGCATCTAGGACATAGAATTGATTTTGATCGTTAACAATGTCCATCTATTTTCGGATACCCATTCAGAATTTTCATTTTAGTCAAGTACGGACATAATTGTGAAGAGTTTCATGGAACATTTTACATTATTATTTGTAGCTGTTTTGTATTTCATTTTTCAATAGATTATTTTTATAGTATGTAGGATGGTGCCACAGAGCGCGAAGACTACAGACATAGCTAGAAATGGTAATCTGTCTCTTCACGCAATGTCACTAACCAAAACTCCGTATTTATCTCTTTGACAAACATAAACAGTGCTACCTCGCATGTTTGTCAAGCACTCGATGAGAAAAATAAACAAAGTTTTCCAGGATTAAACGAAATACTGAAACGTTGCGACGTTTTCTGCGTGTGGTTACGATTACCATAAACTTTGTATGAAATATTCCTCTTAGTCTGGTTAATAAGTATTATTTGCATATATATTATACGTAATATTTATATTCACTAGTAATAATAAACGTGGTATCCAAGGGATGGTAAAAGGAGGCAGGGACGTCCAAAAACCCGATGGAGAGATGACGTCTGTCTGACTTTGGGGCCATATTGGAGTAGAGTTCCACAAGACAGGGCGCAATGGAAAGAGTTGGAGGAGGCCTATGCCAAGAGGCACACCGAGCTTAGAGATACCATTTAAATATGCAAACTATGTAATTGTATTTGTAACTGTAATAACTTTGATCTCGGTAATAAAGCCTATTATTATTATAATAAACAAACAGCCTCCGTGGCGTAGCGGTAGCGAACGAGGCCGCTGCGCAAGGAGGCGCGGTTTCGAACCCCGCGAAGTGCAAATATTTGTATGCATGAATATGAATATTTGCATTAGTCTAGTCGTGCCTCGGAAAGCACGTTAAGCCGTTGGTTCCAGTTGCCATACGAACATCTAGTGGCAGTCGTTACGGGTTGTTAGAGCCCTCAAAAGTCCAACAATTGGTCTAACTGCAATGCTTCGACATCGCCTTCGGATTTTGAAGGTCTGACGGCAGTCGCTTCACGGAAAATATCGAAGTTTAGCCAAAAATCAGCTGATTGGTAAAGCGGACCTCAGACTCTAAAGCTGAAAAAAGCTTCGGATGCGACTGAGATTAACGCTGAGATGATGATGATGACGAATAATAATATGTACAAGTAAGTATATAAAAGGGAGGGAAATAATCAAAATGCGCGATAAAATTTGTCTGGATTGCTGTCAATAGGAAACGTGCCCAAAAGGCTGGCAGCATTACCACGGTGTAAGGCAATGCTGATTCAGTTACTTAAAACTTTGAATAATTTTAGGAATGGTTTCTTAAGCAAACTGCTTATCTTATTTTTATACATATTTACTATTTCTTTTGTACATACATAAACTGACAGATTTTTCCTGTAAGGAACCAGAAGACGCTCTGCTACGGCCCTTACAAGTACAATTTTACAACATTCTCGCCCTGTAGACTCACGCGGCAGTTACGAGTAATAAACAGCTGGAGTACTAATCTTTCTCAAACGCCCCATTCATTCATTCATTCATCATCAGCCTCTACTCGTCCACTGCTGGTCATAGGCCTCTTCCATGGTACGCCAACAAGCTTGATCCTGAGCAGTTCTCCGCCAGCCACTATCAGCCACATTTTTGATGTCGTCGGTCCATCTCGCCTAAGGGCGTCCTACGCTATGTTTGCCGAGACGCGGTCTCCACTCGAGGACTCGTTTACCCCACCGGTTGTCTGTCCTGCGGCATATGTGACCAGCCCATTGCCACTTCAGCTTGCTAATCCTCTCAGCTATGTTAGTGACTTTGGTCCTCTGTCGGATCACCTTATTTCTGATGCGGTCCTTTAGAGAGAGACGCCCAACATAGCCCGCTCCATAGCTCGCTGAGCGGCAAACGCCTATCAAACAAAAAAAGAGTTTTTCAAATCTAACTGGTACTTACAAAACAACAGCGCGGTAAAAGAAATACTCTTCAGCGTTATTCTTATAGTATATAGACCTATATATGGACCAGCGGTAAACCGGGACCCCGATAACCCTGGCATCCGATATGGTCTATTGAGACTTTTAGTATTAAATATTTTTTGATAATATTTGCTAATCCACGGTTGAACAATTCAAATTTTAGTTTCACGCACCACCATTAGTAATCGGCGCGTAGGGTATTGTTTTGATTCTGATGGCTTAGTTTGAATTTGATGAGGATAGATGAAGCGCGACCTTCATCTATCCTCATCAAATTCAAATTAAGCCGATGGATGTGGGCAGCACAAGACGGGTAATCGTGGAAAGCCTTGGGGGAAGCCTTTGTCCAGCAGTGGACCTCTATAGGCTGAAGAAGAAGGAGAGGATAGATGCGTAGGAGAGTAGCGGGGCCTAGTGGTATCACTGGCGACTTACAAGTCGTAGGCAGGAAGTTCGAACCTCATCAGCCGCTTTACTTTGCGTAAATTATTTCATCTCTACTGCTTTAAAAACGTTGAATTAAAACATTGTTAGGAAACCGAGATATCCTAGAACAAAAACGTTAAAGACATGTGACAACTACCAACTCGTACTGGGCCCGCGTGGAAGAATATGGCCTACTCCAGGGATGGCGAACCTCTATGCATATGCCTAAGTGCCGTTTTTTCCAACTTAAAATTTCATGTGACCATGACGTGCTGACAAACAATTACTGAAAACAAAATCCATAACTATACTTGCGTATTATTATTTTCAATCTCACTAGACATTTCTAGACCCTGCAGACCCGGAACTTTTGAAGACCGTTTTTCAAAACCAACTTGGAGACACCCTATGGTAGTTTTTAGCACATTTCACATTTAAATCACGCCGTGCCGAAATTATTTCGTTACGTGCCACCAACGGCACGCGTGCCATTGGTTCGCCATCCCTGGCCTACTCCCTTTTTTTTGTTGGGTTGGGAAATCATCAAATGACTTCTCCCGCTCTGGGCGGAGCGGAAAGGCCCGTCAGATTTTTAGTGACTAAAACCCACCCGTGTTTCTTCACTTGCCTGTGCGACAGCCAGGGCTACGGTTTCATCGCCCACTCCCTCTCAATGAGAGGAGGCCTGTGTGTGGGAAGATTATAGGCTGTTTATTTGATTAGGATAACGATGCGGCCTAGGGTATGTTCATTGGAACCTTATCACTGGATCTGTGTTTTGTCGGATTACAATGTACTCTTTTGTAAAAAAATTCTGTAACTGAAAAAGTAAGAACACAATTCACCTTGCCTGCGGGTATGAAACTGTAGCGATGTTAAGTCAAGATTATTATCTACCCACAAATCTTACTGAACAACATAAACACGAATTTCTTTTTATTTCGAATAAATGCGTGACATGTTTTTTTTTATTATAATTATAAAGTAGTGCTTAACCACAATCCCGCCTGATGGTAAGCAGTGACACAATCGTTGATGGTAAAGTGCGCTAGTTTACTAAGAGGCTATTCTCTCAAAAAAAAAACTGTTCACATAGGAAGGAAGACAGCAGTTGAGCAATCTTAAATCCAACAACACGACCACGATGCTGCGCCAAAGGAAGATTGATCTGGAGACCCTCCATCACCAAACTCTCGACACATTTGGCACATCGCACCCGGCACACATCGCAACATAACTGCACAGACCCGTCTTCCGTACGGCTTCACCAGATATCATGCCGGAACACGACGAATCGCTTGTCGGCAAGACTTTGGCTGGTGGGTGGTAACTTCTGCTTGCAGCCGATGTCTCCTTGTCATTAAGAAACGTACATAATTGAATTAAAATTTGATATTTTACTTTCGCCAATGTTTTTCTACATATTCTGAATACATTATTCATAATTTAACGATCGCGTATTTTTAGTAATGTCCTATCAAAACATTTTCTTTGCGACTACAATTCATTAATATTCTGAAATAAAATTGATTTTCTTTATCCATGCTTTTTAATATTCGAGGATTAAAAGCGTATTGAATGGAACCGATGGGTGCTAAGCCAGTGGGTTCTAATTGAGAGATTCCACGAGGCCTATTGAGCTGCCCACGTAGGTACGTATAAGAGGTTTAAGTTATAAGATTAATTTTTTGAGAATAATTTACGTATAACGTTTTGATTACATATATGTATATATTAATAATTGTAAGCTGGTGCTTGACCGCAATCCCGCCTGATGATAAGCAGAGATGCAATCGATGATGGTAAAGCACGCTTGTTTATTATTCACTCAAAAAGACTGTGTAAATAGGAAAGAAGACGGCAGTTGAGCGAGGTGATGCAATGTTAAACCCAAAACACGACGAACGATGCTGAGCCAGAGGGAGATTGATCTGGAGACCCTCCACAACCAAACGCCCGACACAACAACATTTGGCGCATCATACCCAGCACAATCGCAACACAACTGCTCAGACCCGTCCTCTGTACATCTTCCCCAGACATCATGCCAAACACGACGAATCGCTTGGCGGCAAGACTTTGTCTGGTGGGTGCTAACTTCTGCCGGCAGCCTAATTTTTGGCCTAACACCGAGTCTGTATATAAATGGATTATAGATGTGTGTAATAAATTTGGATCCATTGTTGCGAGTCCTGTATATACCGGAAGGGTGTACCTATGCCGCGCAGTTTTACGACTTACAACGTCAATCCAATGACTACTAAATGTTAGTAAAAAAATAACTATTTATGATTAATTTAAAAAATTAAAATATGATGTTTCACTACGATACATGACGTACTCTGAAACACCCTATATGCAAGTGCAGTGCGAGTCTTGACTTCAAGGGAGACATCTTTGCCGGAATTCATTCACCCTAGCTAAAAGTTGCCGAAATAGCTCTTCGAGTCGCTAAAATTAAGTAGCAGTGGGCGGGGCACATTTCTCGTAGAACCGACGGCCGATGGGGCAGTAAGGTTCTGGAGTGGCGGCCACGTACCGGAAGACGCAGCGTAGGGAGACCCCTAACAAGGTGGATCGATGACCTGGTGAAGATCGCGGAATGCCGCTGGATTCAGGCAGCACAAGACCGATAATCGTGGAATGCCTTGGGGGAGGCCTTTGTCCAGTAGTGGACCTGTATAGATTGAAGAAAAAGAAGAAGCCCAAAATTTAATAACATTTTTTTAATTATTCTAAAATAGAATAGTCATTAGATGAAGTGGGCTATCATTAGAAGACGACTAAAATTGGACGGTATACAATTTTGAAATTTATCTACTTTTCTCCGCTCTGACTTCTGAACGAAACCCGTAATTAGACATAATTGGGCAACCAGACCGACACTTTACAATTGACCCAAATCACATCTCAAGGCCCGCCCGTGAAATTACTGTGATCTTTCTGAACATTTAACTCGGGTACGCGTGACGCGACGATAGGCGATTTTGTTAGAACAATTAGAATTCAAATCTTCATAGAAATTGTTCTACTTGAGACGCGTCTCATGTCAGCCAGTATTTCGTAATTACTGGCGAACAAACGGTCGGAACCAATTTAGATACTCGAACCTAAAATCGTGACAGCAAGACGCAAAAAAAAGAATGGACAACTTTCGGCGTTTAATCAGAAATAAATAAATTATGCAAACGTAAGACCTCTTTTACGTCGGCTGGTCTTCTCAAATTATTTCTCATCTTATCAACGTTGGTTAACTGAATAACAGTTATTTTAATTTAGCTTAAGGCAAATTGATTTGACTCAGGTTCGAGCTAAGGCGGGTGCTATATTTAATGTAAATTATTTCATCATCACCGCCCTCTTTATCGTGAGGAAACTTAGAACCAAAAATTTGAAGATATCAAATAACATCTACCAACCTGCATGATGCCATCGATGGATAAAGGCTCTCCATCGTATACAACGTTATTTTTTCATTATACAAAACCTGAACATAGTTTGTTCAGACTACGCAACTGAATCGATTCCAATAATTTTTACAACATGTTATAAAAAGTATAACATGTTGTAAAAATTATTGGAATCGATTTAGAAGAAATATATTTAAAAGTTGTTGCAGTGTGGTTACCGAGCGCCACGCAGCTTACGATAGATCATATTACTTGCACACGCCCGCGCAACAGCTGACGCCACAGGTCAACGCACCACTTGACCGCCCGAGTGGTGCGTTGACCATATTTTTGTTGGGACAGCCATGTAAAAATACCGGACACGGGTGTCGGGTCTCGCATTAACAAAAAATAATGGTGGTGGTGGTGGTAATGGTTGTTAGACAAGGCCTACGTCACACAAACTTAAACCTTATACCATATTCCAATCATCATCATAATCAACCTTTTTATGTCCCACTGCTGGGCACAGGTCTCCTCTCATACAGAGAAGGATTGAGCGCAATCATCACGCTTGCTCAATGCGAGTTGGTGATTTCAGACTTAAAGTCCAGGTTTCCACAAGATGTTCTCATTCACCTCATAATCCAATGTTATAAGCTAATTATGTAAGTGGTAGGTGTATTAACACAACTCCTAATAATATCGCACGGACGTTGAATGTCTTAGTAACCAACATTATATGCCCATCTAACTACTTTCACACTTAATAATCAATTCGGTAATCGAAGCACGAAAACGTAGCCATTACGGGCAACCTTATTATCTGTAGGAGACAATTTTCGAAATAGAACCCTGTATTTTTCTGTCTGGATAGTAATTGGCAAACTAGATTACGTGCCGAAGAGCTAAGTGTCGACTTTCTGTTGACATCGATATTCAGTTAATCAGTAGCTAAGATAGCAGAGACACTACACTTTTGTGTACCGTGTGTAAGTGCAGTGTCTAGCGGGTTTGTTTGCGTATAAATTGTTGCTCCCGGCCCTAGCCACATTGTGTCGCCTGTCCAGCATCGGTAGGCGATGCAATGCTTCGTTTGCTTTCCGTCGTTTTTTACATGCTTTTTATTAGCTTCACTTGTATGTTTGCTTGCTCGCTTGTTTGTTTGTTTATCCGTCTCTAACTCCTTGGACTACGAGTGAGCGGCTCATTACTGTAAAATGTCCCACCGTTTTCAATACGTTCGTTCGCTCGTTTTTTTTAAAGAATATCGAACTAAAAAGTTGAAGATAAATATAGTTTAAAAACTAAAAAAACATGCTTTTAAAAAATCACAAACTAAAAAGTTAAAAATAATATTTAAAAAAGCGTGAGGCGCTTAGTATACAAAAATTAAGACACAAAGCGCTTCACGCTTTTTTTGAAATTATTTTTAACTTTTTAGTTTGTGATTTTTTAAAAGCATGTATTTATTAGTTTTTTAAACTATATTTTTTATTTTTCGCTATGCTCCTAATGGTTCCAAAGTATTTATATATTAGGCTCGTATATCACTTTGCACAATAATAGGGATATCAAAATGTACTTAAATTTATTTAAATAGAACTACTGTTCCAAATTTTAGCGTGTTCAGTCAATTAAAAAAAGTAATTCAGCGTGAAGTTCACAATTGTTCATTACGAAGGATGGGTGTCCTTCGTAATGAGCAATTGTGTTGCGATGTGTGCCGAGTACGATGAGCCAAACGTTGTAGTGTGAGGAGTTTGGTCGTGGAGGGTCTCCAGATCAATCTCCCTCTGGCGCAGCATCGTTGGTCGTGTTGTTGGTTTTTTACATTGTATCACCTCGCTTAACTTCCGCCTTCCTTCCTCTTCAGTCAGTTTTTTTTAGTGCGTAGGCTCTTAATAAACTTTTGCGCTTTGCCATCAGCGATGCCATCTTTGCGATCGAGCGGGATTGCAGTCAAACCTACTTGGAACACCAGTGCCATCTCGTGGCGCTCGACTGAGTATAACCTGAGTTCGTGGTGGTAAAGGCGACCTACAGATTGAAAATCGGTATGAGCAGTGTACGCTGAAGCATAGAAACATTGGACATCGAACGAACAACATAATTATACCAGGAATTAACTACAGTATATAATTCACAAATGTTACTTTTCTTTTATTCTGGTGGCGGGAAATCATCGAATGACCTCTCCCGCTCTGTGCGGAGTGGAAATGAAGTGTCAGACTTTTATTGACGAAAATCCATCCGTGTTCCTTCACTTTCCTGTGCGCCAGAGCCACGGTTACTTTTTAAACCAACCCGCAACCCTGGCCCAGGAGACATCGGTCTTCGTTGACCCGGTCATGAAAAACACAACGCGCCATCGACCTGGGCCTGGTCCTTACCAGGCGGCGAGCTACCCTCACCTGCTCACCGTCCGCGGCGGCTAGAGGCGTGAGGGCGCTGGGATTCCCGCTCCCTCACGCGCTTCGATCCCTCCTTTGCTAGCATCACTGCTTCGCAGAAGGAGGTGACGGCCTGCAAATTCACTCTCGCTTCCGACCATGGGCCGAACCAGGGTCGGACGCGAGAGATAGCCACCGATCGCCGACACGAGGACACGGCGTTGCTTTACCCAACCCGGGTAGACCTCCACCGTATGCTCCACCGTATCCTCAGGGCGATCCTCACAGTGGTGACAGCCTGGCGTTTCCTCCCGCCTTATACGGAACAGGAACCTCCCGAAATAGCCATGTCCGGGGAGGACCTGCGTCAGGCGGAAGGTGAGGGCGCCATGGCGCCTCTCTAGCCACTCCTTGAAAAGGGGACTTCCCGCCGCTAATGTGGCGTGCCCATTTACTAATGTAACTAACTTGTTCGTAGATTATAATCTAATTTAAAAAAATAAATCATGTCTCTAATGTGTTACCAACACTACCCACAATGATTAATTATATTATCTATCCTTGACAAGTAAATATACAGATAAAGATAATAAATGAAAGTCTGTTTTTTGTGACTGTAGCCGAAACGATTGAACGCTCGGTTCACGCCCTCGAGCGATGCCACCTGCGACAAGTGACACGCTCATGCGTCTTTTTTAACCGACTTCAAAAAGGAGGAGGTTACTCAATTCGACCGTATATATGCTTTTTTTTTATGTTTGTTCGCGCATAACTTCGTCGTTTATGAACCGATTTTGATCATTCTTTTTTTGTTGGAAAGAAGACATTCCCAAGGTGGTCCCATGATAAGGACATCAGGATCTGATAATGGAAGACCAGAGAAATCAAGGGGAACTTTCAAAAATCGTAGGGGCGATTAGTGCATTTCTTAGTATTTTCATTAAGTATTTAAATCACTACAATTTGATAAAGGTCTGGAGTAGATCTGATGATGGACCCGGAAGACAGTCGAAGGAACTCCTCAACAATTCACAGCAGCTACCTTGTGTTTGGGCTTGATTAATTTGTATTGATAAGAACTTTACACCTAGATGGGTTGTGACTGTCATAAGAGCTCTGATGATGAAGACAAAGGCCAGTTTCGGGAACTCCTCAACGGTTTGCAGTACCTACTTTGTGTTTGGTTTTAATTTGTTTATATTGATAAGAACTTTGCACCCATTGGGTTAAAATAATGTTCTGCAGTACCTAAATCTGATGATTAAGACCTTAGGCAGTCGAGAGAATTCTTCAAATTACTGGTAAAAATTAAAGTAAACAAAATTACGTCATTTCCCAACTATATTTGCGTCAGCTTCCAGTCTGACCGGATGTAACTGAATACATAGTACCTACTTTTCACAACTAAAAAGTGTAAAATAAAACTTTTTTACAAAAAAACAACCGACTTCTAAAAACCACTACAAAGTGAAAAATAACTAATTTCGGAAGTCGGTGTCAAAAACTAATACCTATACAAAAACCAAAGACACCGACTTCCGAAATTAGTTATTTTTCACTTTGTAATGGTTTTTAGAAGTCGGTTGTTTTTTTGTAAAAAAGTTTTTTCATTTGTCGCTCCGTAACTCTCGACGAGTGACTTGTGACATGCTCTAAACAGCACCCTAATTGCGTAACAAACTATTTTATTTATTTATGTATTTATTCACCAATAGCAAGCAGCACATAAAGTACAAAACAACATAAAACAAAGTAACTATATATAATACATACGCTGCAAAATATGAGTATCTGCAACCGAACTAACTCTGCACGCCGAGACACAGGTTTTATCTAAAACCTGTATCTCGGCGTGCAGAGTCAAACCTCTCTCTATTTGAATCAATTTGAAACACATTTCTAATGCATTGCTAATACATTACTAAAAAGAATTAGGTAAAACAGAGAATGAAAAAATGTGCTATTGTATTACGATTCCATATTATATTAATGTTGTAGCGGTACCTACAAACGCCACACTCATAAGCAGAGTTTATCATATGCAACTACATACAACTTCCCAACATCAACCGTTAGGCCGGTGCCTCGAATCTTGCTGGCAGCGGGGCGGCGGCGGCGGCGGCGAGTGAGCGGCCAGATCTTATGCGTATAATCAAACGGACCGGTTCTCGAAAACAGCGGCGAGGGAGCAGTGCGGTGGCGGGCAGCGAGCGGTGTACATCTCGCGCTCCAATCTTGCGGGCAGCGAGCGGGCAGCGAGCGGTGATCGGGCGTTAGGAATAAATTTGAATCAAAAAGATGTTGCCGCCATTGTTCAGACATATCTTTCGGGAATAAAAACAAATATCTCGTGGACACAATCGTGAACACAACACTACGCGGCTATAATGACGCGCGATCTGCCCGCTAGTTTCGAGAACGGGTCTTCGATGCCCGCCCGGCTCCCGCGCCGCCGCTGCCGCCGCCCCGCTGCCAGCAAGATTCGAGGCAGCGGCCTAAGGCAAGTGCCCGCCAGACAAAACACCCGTCTTGTTGAAGGATCCTCCCTTTTCTATGGACGATGTGTGAACTTTACTCCCTGTTCCTCATATCTCCACAATGTCACCCGCTGACGCTTCTGGCTTGAGCCAAAGCTGCACATTAAGGGTGCTGATTACGACCGGATATAATAAATGCAGACGTAATGTTTTACTTATACTTGATTGCTTATCACGGTGACAATGAGGAAATGTGCCTGAAATTAATGTTTTTTGGGTTAGATTTACTTAGAAAACAACGTCGGTTTAATCTTAAGATCGGTCGAGCAGTCGAGTTGCGTTATTGTGATTTCCATCAGTAAATTTCCAGTAGTATGGCGTTTTGGTCGCTTTAGTGGTTGAATGCCGTAATTATGCTTATATCCACGTCCCACACGAAGGGTTAGTAGCGAAAGGTCCTTTGTAATATGCGAAATAATATGGGTGTGTTTCCTATTATTCACTTTTTTATGCCATTTTCGAGATAACTAGCGTAATGATACCATAAAGCATAACATAGTAAGATGGTAAGTATAAAGGCTGTATCTGACATCGACGCGCGAACGAGTACCAGTACATGATTCTGAACCCCCCAGTAGTGGAATTTTTCGTCGGTTTTTTCATGATTAAAAATATATATATGTAGTTTTTTTCACTTTAGACCGTTCATAATTGTTATAATTATAACCCAATAAGATTTCAAAGTAAAAATTAATTATTTCGCTAATTACACAAAAAAACGAAATGAAAACAATACTCGAAAAACTATCTTATCAGCTGATTTAATAGAGTTCACGTCAGGATCAACGTCATACCTACAAACCCGCATGGCGGCATGCTTGCAACGTTCAAAGGCCGAACCGATACTTTTTTTAAACACTGTGAATTCTGTAACCATTCTATAACGACATAAATGACTATCATAATTTTATTAGTGGCATACGGTGCAGCTTTTTCGCGAAGTTTGCGTTACGATGCACCCTGTATACATACCATGGTACGTTTATGAAATAAGGCCGTTCGTGTGTGGAGTACTGCAGCCACATTTGGGCTGGTGCTGCCAAGTGTCACTTGGCCACTTTGGATTCAGTGGAGAGACGTGCAAAGAGGCTGATTGGTGACCCTGATCTCACTCGAGTTGGTCTCCAAAGCCTAGAGCACAGGCGTAGAGTAGCCAGCCTTTCGGTGTTCTATAGGATGCATTTCGGGGAGTGTGCGAGTGTATTGCATGATTTAATTCCCCCATCTCCGTTCCACTAGCGGTCGACCCGTCGTACGGCTGGTTTCCACCCTCACGTTGTTAACACCACTACGATCCGGACGAAGCGTTTCGCCTCCTCCTTTATACCGCGTACATCGAGGGACTGGAACAATTTGCCAGCGGCGGTGTTTCCGTCGGACTACAATTTGAGTGTCTTCAAGGCTAAAGTGAATAGGCTCTTAATAAACTAGTGCGCTTTACCATCAACGATTGCGTCACTGCTTACCATCAGGCAGGATTGCGGTCAAGCTGGTTTATAAAAAAAAAAAAAAAAAAAAGCGTTAGCTTACTTTTAATATTCGTTTTCATTTTCGTTTTTTTTTTTTTACAAAATAGCTCATTGATTAGTAGTATTTTATGATGTAGATTATAGAGTGTCGACCGCAACTAACAAGTTGTAGTTCGTAGGTTCGAACTCCGTCAGGGGCTTTACTTTATGTAAATACTTTCATCACCACTGCTCTTAAAACGGTGAAAGAAAGCATCGTGAGGAAACCTTCGAAGACATGTGACATCTACCAAACGGCACTGTTCCCGCGTGGTAGATTACGGCCCACTCCCTCTCACCGAGAAGAGGCTTGTGTCCCAGGAGTGGGAACATTATAGGCCGATGATGAATAATAATCTATACTAATAAATAAAGCTGAAGAGTTTGTTTGTTTGAACGCGCTAATCTCAGGAACTACTTGACCGATTTGAAAAATTTTGCGTTGGATAGCCCAGTAATTCAGGAAGGCTTTAGGCTATATAACATTACGCTGCGACCAATAGGAGCGGAGTATAACTAACTCTACGCGAACGAAGTCGCTGGCGGCCGCTAGTAAAAAATAAACATAATGTCAATTTGTAGGGTAAAGTTCAGATAACTGATAAAACACTTTGTTCATGTGTTATATATAAAGTGCCATTAACACTCCAATATTATTTATTCAGTATAGGTACAACGTAATTTTTTCATTATATGTTTTTGTTTTGTTGCGTATTCAGAATAATCAACTGACTTTTATCTAAACACTAGCAGCCGCCAGCGACTTCGTACGCGTGGAATTAATTATGCTCCACTCCTATTGGTCGCAGCGTGTTGTTATATTGCTTAAAGCCTTCCTGGATGAATGGGCTATCCAACGCAAAATGAATTTTTCAAATTGGACAAGTAGTTTCCGAGATTAGCGCGAACAAACAAACAAACTCTTCAGCTTTATATATTAGTTTAGATTTTTACACTATGTTATATTTTTCCCAAATACATTTAGACACTGTTGCAGTGTGGATACCGAGCGCACAATTCAGTTTACGGTAGATCATAACACTTGGCGCGTGCGGACGAGCGGTGCGTTGACCATATTTTTGTGTTGGGACAACCAGGTAAGATAAAAAGCTCATAACTTTATGATTTATCATGATATCTTTTTGAAATATTCTTATTAATTCTTTACATAAAAATACGTTGTATTTGTAGGGTTGGTTACCAACTATCAGACCGAACAATTACTTACTATCTCCATGAGACCAGTAACGTAATATCGAAAATAAATATGTATTTCAATGATTTCCTCATACGATTGGCTCAGAGTCACACAAAGTACAATGGAAAGAGCTATGCTCGGAGTTTCTCTGCGTGATCGAATCAGAAATGAGGAGATCCGCAGAAGAACCAAAGTCACCGACATAGCTCTGCGAGTCGCTAAACTTAGGTGGCAGTGGGCAGAGCACATTGCTCGTAGAACCGATGGCCGATGGGGCAGTAAGGTGCTGGAGTAGCGGCCACGTACTGGAAGACGCAGCGTAGGGAGGCCTCCAACAAGGTAGACCGATAATCTGGTGAATTTCGCGGGAAGCCGATGGATGCGGGCGGCACAAGACTGGTCGTCGTGGAAAGCCTTGGGGGAGGCCTTCGTCCAGCAGTGGACATCTATAGGCTGAAGAAGAAGAAGAATGATTTCCACGATGGTTGGTAAACACAATTGGACTGGTCCTGTCCTGTCTGGATAGATGGTACTATTCTCCCGGTCTGGGCGACGTATTATAGTACGTTTTACCTATTACTGTTTATACAGTTCTATGGCAGACAGATGCCCATATAAATTCACAGTTACGTTTTTTTTACATTTTTTTGGTTGTGTATCGCTGGTGCCTGTAGTAAGTGCCTGGGGGGCAATCGGTAGAATAATTCAACCAAAACAAAATTGGATCAAAACTAAACGATAAATTTTGTTATGTTTCGTATCTCGCTAACCTTTTGACAGATGGTTTAACCATAACTGGATCGCTATTGAAACGTAACCGCTGTCAAATGAAAAAGTTGAAACAAAGCTGACTTTTTCTGAGCCATTTGTCAAACTTGCGTCTATTCTATTAGATTTTTTTTTGTTTTTTTTTTTTTTTAATAACTGGAAACTAGTGCTTGACTACCATCCTGCCTGATGGTAAGCAGTGATGCAATCGTTGATGGTAAAGCGCACAAGTTTATTAAGCCTATTCGCATAAAAATCTTAGTGAGTAGGAAGGAAGACGGCAGTTGAACGAGGTGATGCAATGTTAAACCCAACAACACGACCAACGCTGCTGCACCAGAGGGAGATTAATCTGGAGACCCTCCACGATCAAACTACCGACACAATAACATTTGGCGCATCGTACCCGGCACACATCGCAATAAAACTGCTCAGACCCGTCCTCCGTACGGCTTCACCAGACATCATGCCGAACACGACGAATCGCTTGGCGGCAAGACTTATAATTGATTTAGTTTTAATTATTATATCTGACGAAATGTATCACTCATACATTGATTTTACTTCAATCGAAGTTAAAACTTTAGCGCGATACGAAATGTGATCGAAACTGGATCATAACTTTAACTGGATTAAATACGAAGAAGAGTTGAACTTCTCCTTTTTTATTTAGCGCGAATACCCCCCTGTTCATGATTACTCACATATTTGATAGCTTACATATATGAAGATATCACAGTTAGCTAGTCCTTGACATTTTGACTTTGATAAAGCCGTCATATTATCGCTTCAAGGATTACACACGCTTTTCGCTGAATGTTTAATTAAACAGCTTATTCCTTTATCAATAAAGATCATAAATTTATAATACTAAGCTTATATTACAATCATGTCAGAACTATCAGGCATGTTCGATATATGCATAGATTGTTGAAATTCTAAGGAAACTAATCCAATCAATTTCGAAGAACGCTATACTAAGATTCAATTACAATGGATTAAGGCAAACCGCACCCTCGGGATTATATTCCGAGAGTTTTGAAATGCTGTCAAGGAAAATATAAAAATAATTATTTACGCAAAATAAAATCAGGCCTCTAATCCCGAAGGGTTTATTTATTTATATTGTACTTTATTGTTCATCAGAAAGTAAATAACAAAAAACACTTTTTACAAAAAAAATAGACTTCAAAAAAACACTTAAAAGGGAAAAATAATTTTACTTTTGTCATGGTTCTGTCTCGGTGGTAGGCAACAACATCAGCCGCCGGCATAAGTTACCACCCACCAGACAAAGTCTTGCCGCCAAGCGATTCGTCGTGTTCCGGCATGATGTCTGGTGAAGCCGTACGGAGAACGGGTCTGAGCAGTTGTGTTGCGATGTGTGCCGGGTACGATGTGCCTAATGTTGTTGTGTCGGGAGTTTGGTCGTGAAGGCTCTCCAGATCATCCTCTGGCGCAGCATCGTTGGTCGTGTTGTTGGGTTAAACATTGCATCACCTCGCTCAACTGCCGTCTTCCTTCCTATTCACTCAGTTTTTTTTTTGAGTGAATAGGCTTAATAAGCTAGTGTGCTTTACCATCAACGATTGCATCACTGCTTACCATCAGGCGGGATTGCAGTCAAGCACTGGTTTATAACTATTAAAAAAAAAATGGTTCTAGAAGTTGGTGGCGAGCTAAACAACAGAAACCTCGAGATACCAGTGTCGGTCCCTTTCCAGTGTCTTAGTCGAAATTTTTTATCGTCCCACTACTGGGCACAGATCTCCTCTCATACAGAGAAGGATTGAGCGTAATCACCACGCTTGTTCAATGCGGGTTGGCGATTTCAGACTTCAAGTCCAGAAGGACTTGAAGACCAGGTTTCCTCAAGATGTTTTCTTTCACCTTCAGTCATTGATGTCCAAGATATGCTTAGAAAGTACATATAACTTTAGAAAAGTTAAATTGGTACTTGCCTGGCATGGAATCGAACCCATGCACTCATACTTGAGAGGCTGGTGTTTTAACCACTAGACCACCACGAATATCAACTGAATTGGCGCGAATTTCTCAATTCCTGAGATTAGCGCATTCAAACAAAGAAACAAACTCATAAATATTACTACTAGCTGCGCCACGTGGTTTCATCCGCGTAGGTTTCGATATGCTCCGCTCCTATTGGTCGCAGCGTGATTTTATATAGCCTTTACTATGTACGCCATTAAAATTACTGAACATTAGTATGAAGATTTTACAAAGGGTAACACAATGGTACTCCTAGTGAAAAGACTTTTTCACAAAGAGTGATCTTTTACTTCAGAAAGGTCAGATGTGTACTTACTGATGTCCATATTAGGACCAAAGGGTCAATTCTCCTCATTTTAAGAACATTTACAGTCTAAGCACAGTCTACATTTTCGACAAGATTTTTCTATTTATTGCCACTAAAATGAGATTGCGACTAGTTTTTGAATGTTTTGAATTGCTGGAATTGGCAAAAACACAGCAACAATAAACACAAAAATAAAGCAAAATGGGTATGTAAGATATGTGGTCGGAGCATTTCCTTCATCTTAAATCTCAGACCGGAAATTGATTTCGTTCATTTGTCGAGGCTATTTCAAAAAGGTTTTATAGAGACTGTCATTTTTCTTTATTCTGAATATCCTAAGGAACTGCCATAGATTTTGTTGAATAGGTACTAAACATAACAAGAAAAAAATATAAACCAAAATCGGAAAACACTAACAAAAACAAAACACATTGCAATAACCGGCAAAATTTTTAAAATTATTAATTCTCGTAGCATTCCGAGAAATTTACCTCGCTAGGCTACGAAGTTTGCTACGCCGTAGCTCGCATTTGCTACACGTATAAGCCTCTACGCCGTTGTCCACATTTAATAACATTACACGACAAACTCAAGTCTATCGAATTATTAGAGTATGAAAATGTTATAAACACTATTTATAGGTTTAGGGACAATAGAAATACCATTAAAAAAGATAGTCTTATATAGTGGACATTATTTTTAATGTAGACACAGGCCATAAATTCTTGTATATGATCGGAAACATTGCCTATAAATCTGTGGCAGATTATAATACATTTACATAGTGTTAGTTTTGGCGCCCAAACTTTTACCAAAGTAGTGAGATATTATATTATTTATTCGTCTATCAGTCTGTGATATTGTACACCTAAACCGCTGGACTAATTATTATGATGTTGTTAAAAATTTGTTTTGTATTACGGAAGTATTAGTCGAATTTGAAATATTCTACTAACATTTGATAACCCAATTGTCATAGGGCTACAGGCTATATTGTAAAGTCACGCTACGACTGTAGGAAGCCGAGGAAAAATACAGGTAGTATTAGCGCAAGCAGGCGATGCAATGCATTTTAACGTGGAGGGGAGCAACTAGTTTTACGCAGACAAAATAACTAAAAGCCAGAATCTTTAAAAATTGTTTTGAACGAGATCTAGTTAGTAGTTTTTTTTTAATACCTCGTAAATCGTAGACCGCTTATTTCACGTAATCTTTCATACAAATAACTTGAATCGTTTAATTTCATAAATAAATGGTACGGAAGCCTTTGTGTGTGAGTCCGACACGCACTTAGCCGGTTTTTTTTCTTTTGTTGTTATTTACACTAATATATAAAGCTGAAGAGTTTGTGGGTATATTTGTTTGTTTCTTTGTTCACGCTAATCTCGGGAACTACTGGTCCGATTTGAAAAATTCTTGCGTTGCATAGCCCATTAATCCAGGAAGGGTTTAGGCTACATAACATCACGCTGCGACTAATATAGAAATCTACGCGGGTGAAACCGCGTGGCGCATCTAGTATATTATATCACTAATCAAGCCAGTAACAATAAAAAATAATCTTCCTTCTTCAGAAAAAAAAATCTTAAAAGCCGAATCCTGGAGTGGCATAGAAGCCTGGTGATTGGTATGAAGTGCCTTGATTTAATTAAAATCAAGTATTAAAGTAAATAATATTTATTATAATATAAAATATTTCTGCCACTGTGTATGTCCGCGAACTCCTCCAAAACAGATGAAAGGAGCTGAGCATAAATAATTCCACGCGAACGAAGTCGCTGGCGGCCGCTAGTCAAATATACAAATCAAAATCAAAAGTAATTTAATCAAAATGGTCCGAACGCACAAATTTACATATTACAGTTTCCCAAAACGCGCGCCCTTCACCGCTTTCTAGTACTTTCGCTGACGAGAAGAAATTTATGTACATAGAAAGTAATCATAAGCCTATAAACAAAAAGTTTTTAATTGGTGCTTTGCTTGATTCTATAGCCCAACAAGGAAGGAACCAATAAGACACTTTATCATAGTTGGTTATTTATTTATTTTCAGTCATCATCATCTTCATTTCAACCGAAAGACGTCCATAGGCCTCCCCCAAGGATCTCTACGACGACCGATCCTGCGCCTCCCGCATCCAGCGGTTTCCCACTAGTCAGGTTTCGTATAAAGAAAATTAACGTTGTATGTGTGTACATAAATGTTCAAATAAATAGCCACATGTCTTGGTCACACATGAATTGGCATTAGCAATATAAATAAGTCTGTAATGCGCTAGCAGATGACAACAAAAGACAGCCTGATAAACTCATCAACCTCATAACCATTATCCACACAAAATATACTACGGCTGATATAAAATGTTATACGAGATAATTACTGTTTTTACGTATCCTTACGCTTACATAATAAAGTGAGCCATTACATTGAGGCATTATGCGCGGTTATTGCTAATAAAATCTTTATTTCATTTGTTTTTATTTCCACTCCGCAGCGCTAAGTTATCCCACTGTAAGGCAGAGACCTCACGTTCTACCACTCCTGTATGTTTTGCGCTAGTGTCAACCAGTCTTGTTTTGGACATTGTATTTAAATAAGACTATAACATTTATATACCATGGTTAAGGCAAATAAATACTCATCTTAATTTATTTATCTTTTTAGATATCCCACCATCTTCTCCTGGATCTGCCTTGATGTCACTGTAAGTCACTACACATTATAAAGCTGAAGAGTTTATTTGAACGTGCTAATCTCAAGAATTACTGAATCTAATTGAAAAACTCTGTTTGTATTGTATAATCCATTTGTTGAGGAAGGCTTCAGGCTATATAACATCACGCTGTAATCAATAGGAACGAAGCATCAGTTGAAAATGTGGAAATATAACGTGGAAATATAATCAGCTTTGAGGGCTTCTGTTGCATACCTTACGCCTGACACAGGTACTCACCGGACTCGGCCGTTTCGGGAGGTTCCTGTTCCGGATAAGTCGGGAAGAAACTTCAGGACACCCTGAAGTTTCTTCCCGACTTATCCGGAACAGGAACCTCCCGAAACGGCCGGAGTGACCAATATGGGGATCACCCAGAGTACACGGTGGAGCGTACGGTGGACGTCTGCCTGGTTTAGGTGGAGGGCCGCCGCCGTGTCCTCTGGCGGCGATTGGCAGCGATCTCTCGCGTCCGGCCCTGGTAATATAAAACTTCTTAATCGCGATCATAGTATCAGAAATTGATGCGAACGAGGGAATAAGCTCTTAATAAACTAGCGCTCTTTACCATCAACGATTACACCACGGCTTACCATCAGGCGGAATTGCGATCAACTACTAAAAATGACAAAATTGTGGGCAACAACTAGTATTAACAATAATTAGCAGAAGTCGAGCACGAAACAAACAAATATTTTTATGACCTAATAGTAGTTGTATTGGGTGTAGGCATTGATATAATATTAAACAGATATGATATGCTCTAACAAATTAACTAAAATAAATGTGCCGATCACACACATGCAAATTTTTTATTCTGCGTACATTTCACACGTTGGTACAGTGTGAGTGAGATGGGGCGCAATCTAAAGCATAGAGAAGAAAAAGATGGCTAGTGTTTATCGTTTGCGCTGTTAGTGTTTGTCGTTTGTTTTTACGAGTGTATCGAAAGTGACTAAAGCGAGATACTGGATTTACCTTCTTTTATACGCTTCATTTTCAGTGCGCTAGTGACTTATCTACCTTTAATATTTTAGTTTAATATTTTATCAATGGGTAGCGTATTTGCCATAAGTTAACGCGTCTGCACGTGCATAGACAATCTATTTGGAAGTAAGCCAATTTCATTTTAACACATTTAAGTTCTATAGCAGCTCCGTAATACGGCTTAATGTACCTCGACCCATTTTATTGCTCCCTTGCATAATATTCAAAGCGGGAAAGTCGCTGTGTAGTTGCGACTTTTGAGTTATTACATTTGTAAAATAAACATGTTATTGCATAATAGCAGGAAACTTAATAACTTTTATCAGCTTTTTCCTTTTTAAATATACATGTAGGTACCTACTCAAAATCAAAGCAAAAGTCATTTCTTCAAATTAAGCTGAGAATCAGCACGTTTCGAGCGTCAATATTACATAAAATAGTCCCCCAAAAGCCCTTCGTCTTCCTCGCTTTCATCTTTTAATTATGGGAACCACATAGAAATGATTTACTATTAATTAAAAGGGTTCAATAGTCATACAAGGGGGATAAGTATCATATTTTAATTTAAATTGAATTCACGTTTATTTATTATCCCTCTTGTACCTTGCAAGAGCATTACGATACCACGTGACATGCTGCTGAAATGCCGCGGTGCCGCCAGTCTCTTGCGAGCAAGACAGCGATGCAAGTGAATTTTTGGACACTATATTTCTCAGCAGCTGTCTGTTCAGTAACAGAATAGAGTTTTTCTACGACGATTTGGTAATTTACTTAATACATAACCATAAGTCATATCTCAATAGTACTCATTCCTGCCAAGTCGTGTTACAATCACCGTTTCCACACAGGTAAAGCGTACTACAATGAAAGTTTATAATATTTTTATGGCTATGGTATCAACAGATCAACATAATATGATTACGACAAAAAGCGCGCGTATTTGCGTCACGACTAAACATCGCATGTTATTAGGCTGTATGGATGAACTGCCTTTGCCTTTCATTTGTGGGATTTTATCAACAAAACAAATTTGCGCGCGCCGCACTACTTTTGCGCCATTGTTAACTTTTATCTGCATTTATTTCAAGGTCGCAAAAAAAGTTTTGTATGCCACTGTCACAAACAGCTATTGTAATACCCGTGCTGATCTATTGTGGCCTTCTTTGTGCCACGAAGCTATCATTGCTTGATAGTGGCTTAAATAACTATTATACAATACTAAGCGAGTAGTTTCTAATATAAAAAAATACAGAATATTAAACTGTTTACAGCTAGTTACGCCATTATATGAACCAGCAAAGCCAAAAAAATGTAAAGTAATTAAAAATATTCATTATTACCTAAATGAAAGCCTCCACTTTCTTTCTTCTACTTTCTTGTTAAAAGCTAACAATTATCATCATCATCATCTCAACGTAAATCCCAGTCGCATCCGAAGCTTTACAGCTTTGGAGTCTGGGGTCCGCTTTACCAATCTCACTGCTGATTTTGGCTAAACTTCGATATTTTCCGTGAAGCGACTGCCGTCTGACCTCCACAACCTGAAGGCGATATCGAAGCATTGCAGTTAGACCAATTGTTGGATTTTGAGGGCCCCAACAACCCGGACCGACTGCCATTAGATGTGTGTATGGCAACTGGAACTAACGGCTTAACGTGCTTTCCGAGACAAGACCAGACCAGTGCAAATATTCATATTCATGCATACAAATATTTGCACTGCGCGAGGATTGAACCCGCGCCTCCTTGCGCAGCGGCCGCGTTCGGTACCGCTACACCACGAAGGCTGCCAAAAGCTAACATTACTGCAGGGTAATTGCGTAACACGTAATTAGTAGCAGTGGATTTCATTTTGACAGTTCAACAGCATTCAATACATCATTTACATTGCTGTGCAGACATATTTTTTAAACATATATAACAACTAGCTTTTCGCCCGCGGCTTCGCCCGCATGGAGTTCGGTTATAGAATAGAATAGAATAGAGTTCGGTTATATCTGGCTTTTTAGATTTCCCTCGGGAACATTATTTTTTTCTGGGATAAAAGGTAGCCTATGTTCTTTCTCAGGGTCTAAAGATTGTCTGTGCCAAATTTCTTCAAAATCGGTTGAGAGGTTTAAGGGGGAAAGCGTAACAGACAGACAGACAGACAGTTACTTTCGCATTTATAATATTAGTGTGGATGGATTAGCAATATACTTTGAAATGATTCTAATAGTGTGTTACCTAATTAGGGGGCTGGTTATTATCACTTTTCCTTTGTTTTTATGCCTCTTCTTATTAAGAGAAGCTGTTATTGTACGTCTTGGCAATTTTAGGCGGTCTTCAGAATGAGGTTTACTCTACTATTATATAATTCAAAGGTATCTTATATCATCTGATAACTGTAGCCATTGTTTGAATTCATAGATTCCAGTTTGTAGCATGGATAGCCTGACATATTATAAATGTTACCTTTTTTTTTTTTTTTTGACGCTGTGGTAATGCATTTACGCACCATACCCCGAAGGGCGTGTGTGGGACTCGCCCAGCCGAAGCCGGGAATACCCACTAAACCCACAGCGGCACAACGACATCGCCTGAGTGGCGGGGTCATGGGAAAATGGCACAGCCTAACTACCAATCCCCCGCCGGCGATTCCCGCCTAGGGCGGGCCCACAGTGGTCCCTCCACTCCACAGGGAGGGGCCGGGCTGGGTACGTCTTTTTGTGCGAGAAGACGCAGCAGCCAAGGGTTTTTAGCGAGGTGTCCTTCCTCTTAGCCCCACTCGTTTGCCCGGAGGCAAACGGGGCCCCCAGCTCCTCTCAATGAGGAGACCGGGTTGCCCGACGGTGACCCGGGGTTCGGGTCACGTCAGCCACCTCGAGTGGTGGCCGACCCGCCGCACGTGTGACCGCCGAAGCCGTCCCCGCATCTGGTTTTGGTCCGCGCCGGTAAACCGGTAACCCCCATATCTGGGGGCCGTTCCCCTATCCGCCACCTGGGGACGCGTCCGATGGCAGGCCAGAAACTGCACACGGATTATAAATGTTACCTAGCTTATCCTTACTAATATTATAAATCGGAAAGAGAGTTTCTTTGTTCCGCTGTTGTACGTCGTAACTACTGAACCGATTGCTTTGAAATTTTGCAGATGTAAAGTCAGAAGTCCGGATTAAATATAATAAATAATGGGGTACTTTTTGTCCCAGAAAAGTTTGATATTTCTGAGAGAAATTTAAAAAACGCGATATAACAGCGGCTGCCGGCAAAAGTTACCACCTACCAGACAAAGCCTTGCCGCCACGATTCGTCGTGTTCCGGCATGGCGTCTGGTGAAGCCGTACCGAGGACGGGTCTGAGCATTTGTGTTACGATGTATGCCGGGTACGATGCGCCTAATGTTGTTGAGTCGGAAGGTTGGTCGTGGAGGGTCTCCACAGGAGGGCAGCATCGATGATCATTTTGTTGGATTTAACATTGCATCACCTCGCTCAAAAAAACTAGCGCATATATATATATATATACATATATATATATATATATATATATATATATATATATATATACCTAAACTACTTAATTGATTTGGATGCACACAGATAGGTAGTTGATAACTTGGAATAACGAATAGGATAAATAATAATAATAATAATAGCTTTATTAATTCCTTACACAGATAGATTTTCACATATTATTATGTATAACTTTAGTTGTGTTAGTACTTATTTAAATTATAACCTAGTTTGTTAGTATTTCTTCTGTGCTAAGGACCGCTTTGGCGGTGAAAGCCTCCTCCATTTCTCTCCACTTGTCTCTATCTCTTGCCAGTCTATTCCAAGTAACTCCAGCCGTGGCTACTATGTCATCACTCCAACGTCTGACTGGCCTGCCCTTTCGCCTTTTTTTGTGTAAAGGGTACCAATTAGTGATAATTTTGGACCATTTGTTACCACCCTCTAAAATCTAAATCAAAAACGAATAGGATACTTGAGCGAAACCGTGCGCGTGAAACCGCTAGGCGCAGCTAGTTTTGAATATCTGTACATATCTAAATCTGAAACCGTTAATCAGGTTTAAGCAAGCGTGATGATGAATACTCGTAGCTTCTTAGTATAAGGAAAAAAGGAGGCATAAGTGCGTTTTCGTTTCTGTTCGTCGTTTTTGCCCTAAGAAATAATGGATGCAAATTTGATATTTTATCTCTCTATCTCTACGAACGCAAAGAGTGTGCTTTTTGGTGTTATCTTAATTTTATTCCGCCATCACCGTTTCATCGTAGGACGACCGTCGCACCGCAAGTATAAAGATTTGTTGAAAAATGTTATTAAGGAATGTGAGTGTTAAAATATTCCCATAGTTATGTCATGTCCATGGGGCAATAAAATATCCCTAAATATACAATATGTAAAGAAAACCCTGTCCGATCCGTGAAGGTATTGTTAAGTATCGTTAACTGATTCTAATAATGCCTACAAACCCGGGCTAAACTTAAAAAACATCCCCCTATAAAAATAAATATTATTTCGAAATAGCGAGGTAACTTAATGCATGTGCGCTAGGCAACACGTTAGGCATTCATGCGCGAGTGAAGGGGGCAGGGCAGGCGGCACGTGGTCGTATCGCTATTCGCTCCGTCACAAATGCTGTTGTCACTTTTTTTAAAAATACCAAATTTTGGGGAAGTTGGAATTAATTCGCGGAAAAAAAAGATTATTTCAAAATTCATTATTAGGTATTGTCACTATGAAGATTACGTAAAATTTCATATTTTATTTGGTCACCTACTATTTATACCTAATATTAATTATCCTTTTGGGTCGAACGGAGTTTTCTTTACATATTGTATATATAAAGGGGCTATTTTATTGCTATGGACTTAATTCCACCCGTCGTTTCGACGTTGTCGTCGTTGTTGACACCACAACGATCCGAAAAAAGCGTTCCGCCTCTTCTTTCATACCGCATATATCGAGGGACTGGTACAATTTGCCAGCGGCGGTGTTTCTGTCGGACTACAATTTAAGTGTCTTCATGGCTAGAATTAATAGGCTTTTAATATACTAGCGCGTTTTACCATCAACGTTAATGCAATCGTTGATTATAGCTGTGATGCCACTGCTTACCATTAGGTCGGATTGCGGTCAATTTTATAATTTATAATTGGAAAATAACGTTGTTGAGCAATGGTCTAGCAAAAGACTTAACAGGGGACTCTAGTGGCGTTTTCTCTATACAAACGTATCCCGCTGTTTTCTTCGTAGATAACGCTTTTAGACGAATTATTATTTTCGTACAATTTAACACCTTGATTATATGTGCCCCTATCATTTGATTTTCTTAAAAACTTAATTAATAAAAGAAACATGATAGTTCAATATCCCGAAAAATAACCCATTTTTACTGCGATGTTCAGATGACTATTAGACAAATGAGATAAGTTTGTGACAAAAACGAAAATAATAGAAGCATAATAGGTATACTTTTCCTCTAAATTTTAATGTGAAAATTATTGAGATCTGTCGTGTTTTGAAAAAGAAAACAGTGGAATACGAAACATCTTTTGGTCAACGTTTTCGTAAGTAAAATCAGCCTGAGCTGCAACTGTCCCTTTCGCACTTTACAGGGAGAGGTTGGAGGCGGCGCGACGGCAATAGTATATTCAAGTACCTATTTTTCAAATCCATCGGCTCTAGAGTCCCCTCTTAAAAATGATTCTAATTGATAGTAATAGTGTATTACGCAATTAGGGTGCTTGTTATTTAATAAGAGCCATATCATTAATCATATTTAATTAGGTTAAAAATAAGGTATTTATTTTTACTTATAAATAGTAGTAGGTAATTCATTTTCAACCAATCAGTCACATTTAAAACTAAGATAATTATACGTCGTTACGACTTGGTAGAATTAATTTATTTGTAAAATTCAAACGAAAGAAAATAATCTATACTAATACTAGCTGACCCGGCCGGCGAACTTCGTTCCGCCTTAAAGGCAATATCACATGACTACTTTTTTAAATTAGGATGATTTTAAATAAATGAATATTATTATTCAATAATTTTATTTGGGATTTATTTGGGAGCATAATCCTGGCGATTCTCCGGAAATCTTTAATGTGCTACAATACTCGCAAACAACATCCATTGGCCCAATGCGAACGCCATTGCGCTATATTATATGCGTAGGTATTGAAACGCTGCCCGATTCAAATCAGTATTTGATGAATTTCTTCTTGTGTTTCGTAAATTATCTAGCGCTTGATCTCTAAGGTTTGCTCGACGATTTCGCATTGCCAACCGAGCCATTTCACGGGCTGCCTCCCTTTGCTCTGGTGAGTGAGAAGCACGAAGTCGAGCCATACTAAGGCTGCGCCTTCAAGTGCAATTTCTTGCTCTTCTTCAGTTTTTTTTTGTTGTGGATGGGAAATCATCAAGTGACCTCTCCCGCTCTGGGCGGAGCGGAAGGGCGTGTCAGACTTTTATTGACTAAAACCCACCCGTGTTCCTTCACTTGCCTGTGCAACGGCCAGTGCCATGGTTTCTTTTTTAATCAACCCGTAACCCTGTGGACCAGTCCTCGTGGACACCGTCAAGGTGTGCTGACATCTCTTTGAGGCACGTGTGAAACACAATGGGCCGTCAACCCGGGCCTGGTTCTTACAAGGAGGCGAGCTGCCCATCCCTCGCCGCCCGCAAGCCCGCGCCTACGGCGATTGGGAGTCCAATGTTGCCTCCCGACCAGGGCGATTCCTGCGGCGGTTTGAGCCGTGAGTGTAGTGGGATTTTCGCTCCCTCGCCCGCTCCGCCTCCTCCTTTGCCAGTATCACTGCTTCACAGAAGGTGGTGAAAGCTTTCCATGCACTCTTGCTCCGGAATATAGCCCGGACCAGGGTCGGACGCGAGAGATCGCCGCCGATCGCCGCCACGAGAACACGGCTGTGCTCTATCCAACCCGGGCAGACCTCCACCTTATTCTCCACCGTGTCCTCAGGGCGATGCACACAGTGGTCACCCTGGCGTTTCCTCCCGCCTTATACGGAACAGGAACCTCCCGAAACAGCCGTGTCCGGTGAGGACCTACGTCAGTCGGAAGGTGAGGACGCCGTGGTGCCTCTCTAGCTACTCCTCAAAGAGAGGACTTACCGCCGCTATTGCGGCGTGCTCAGTGCTGGATTGCGACAATCACACTTTCCATGTCGCCATGCGACCCCGCCGGAGCTCTGTCCGCTGTACAGCGATTTTTCGTGGCAACAGAGTTATGCCTCCTCTCATCACTCCCACATGTGGGCGAGGGATAGTGTTTCTCCACAATTTAATGGATGTTATTATACATATAAACGTTTCTTTTTAATTACTCTATCTATTAAAAGAAACCTCATCAAAATCTGTTTCGCAGTTTTAAAGATTTAATCATACAAAAGGACATAGGGAAAGAGAAAGTAACTTTGTTTTATAGTATGTAGTGAAGTGGTAAATGACACAGCAATACAATATTAGAAATTTTGAAGTTGAAGTTTGCTTTGGGGCTTTTATTAAAAAAAATAAACCGGCAGAGAGCATTTATATTCCTTGCTTTAAATAAATGCATCAACATTCAACCGGTAAGACTTTTTTTTAATATGCTGAGTAGTGTAGGAGTGTGTATGTACCATTTTTAACAAATGAACCGCTAACTTATATTTTGACTGAGTTGTTTTGTTATTCCATGTCAGTTGCGTTTTGTTAAACCATGTCTTAAGTCAAGTCACACGGGAACGACAGGAAGCGCGGGAACGGGATAAAAAGTATCCTATGTGATATGTTCTTCTCCCAGTTCTTATCTACCTCCCTACCAATTTTGAGCCATACTGGTTAAGCGGTTCTTGAGTTATAAATATAGTAACTAACACGCCTTTCATTTATATACATAGACTTCATTCAAATCAGACCAGCCTAGGAGGAATTCAGTGACGTATACACGTACAACAGATTTAGGATAGAAAGAAGAAACCCATGGAAAGCATTGTCATCTACATTTGTAACAAAGATATCATACCTCTCTCTACCCCTAGAGCTCTTGTTTCTGTCTCTTTAAGTAAAATAAAAAATCTTAAATAATTATTTATTTCTATTTATTTTTTTCTCTTTTAATTCATAAGTACAAATTTAGTTAAATAAAAAAAAAATATCTTTTTTATTTTTTCGCCTTTTAGTTCTTATGTACAATTATATTTTTAAGTAACTAAAAAAATTAAACAAAACTATAAACTTGTCTAAAAACAAAAAAAAAAACTTGTGATTGACCGGGTTTGAACCGAGGAACACCAGCCATCGCGAGTAGACCATACCAATATCGACTACGCTACAGCCGCTATGTCAAGCCGTGCGAAATTAGCGCCCATATTATGCGTGAAATATTGCCAAAGAGAAAACTCGAAAATATGCGCTTCCCCAGACATAAGACTGAGCTAGATCGATTTTTCGTCCCCGAAAACCACCACATATTAATTTTCAGCGAAATCGTTCGGGCCGTTTCCGAGATCACATGCTTCTTCAAGCGATTAGCGCCATCTGCCGGGTTGATTTGTGAATCTAAACGATCCAGGTAGCCACACAAACGCATACAGAAAAATTCATTAAAATCGGTCAAGCCGTTTAGGAGGAGTTCAATGACATACACACGTACAGCAGAATTATATATATAAAGATATATTATAAAGCTGAAGAGTTTGTTTATTTGAATGCGCTAATCTCAAGAACTACTGGTCCGATTTCTTTCTTTTTTTTTTTGCGTGGATAGCTCATTGATACAAGACGGCTTTTAGCTATATAGCATCACGCTTTGGCCAATAGGAGCGGAGCATAACTATACCATGCGAACGACGTTGCTGGCGGCCGCTAGTTGAAGAATAAATTTATACGCCATTTGATCCTCTGATATGGTCCCATTCATACCCTATAATTATGGGATGTAAGAGAGAAGGTGTGATTTTATGTAGATATTTATTATTTTACTAGCTTTCCGCCCGCGGCTTCGCCCGCGTGGAGTTCGGTTACATCGCGCTTTTTAGATTTCCCTCGTGAACATCATATTTTTCCGGGATAAAAGGTAGCCTATGTTCTTTCTCAGGGTCCAAAGATTGCCTGCCTGTGCCAAATTTCATCAAAATCGGTTGAGATGTTTAAGCGGGAAAGCGTAACAGACAGACAGACAGACAGAGTTACTTTCGCATTTATAATATTAGTATGGATTATAATATTTTACTGTAAAAGAGCTGCTCTTTATACACTTTTCAACACAACAGGAACAGATATAGTATAAAAGTTAAAACCATAATCCTCGTCAAACCGCACATCATATACGGACATTGTATCGAACTCGTTATATCGTTTCTTCATAATTATGCACGGCCTCTCATTGTTCAAAGCCCAAACATAATCTTTTATGAAATACAGCCGCTTTTCATTATGTAAATTCTATTTGTTAATTTTGAATGTGAGCCGAATGTGTAGTAATGACGCAGAGCCTGTAGTTAACAAACTAAACTAATTTTAAGTTAATTGCATGTTTTTATTTCTATTTCATTAAGAACAGGATAGAAGATAACATTTTAGTTTAATCCTGTCAAATTAAGATATTCTATAGGCAGTTTAGACGCGATTATCGACAGCCTCCGTGGCGTAGCGGTAGCGGACGCGGCCGCTGCGCAAGGTCGCGCCTCCATCGATCCCCGCACAGTGCAAGTATTTGTATGCATGAATATGAATATTTGCACTGGTCTGGTCGTGCCTCGGAAAGCACGTTAAGCCGTTGGTCCCGGTTGCCATACGAACATCTAGTGGCAGTCGTTACGGGTTGTTGGAGCCCCCAAAAGTCCAACAATTGGTCTAACTGCAATGCTTCGATGTCGCCTTCGGGCTGTGGAGGTCAGACGGCAGTCGCTTCACGGAAAATGTCGAAGTTTAGCCATATCAGTAGTTGGACTGGTAAAGCGGACCCCAGACTCCAAAGCTGAAAAGGCTTCGGATGCGACTAGGATTAACGCTGGGATGATGATGAGTTTAGACGCGATTATAAACATGGCGACCGAAAATACATCAATTTACGTCAGGCACGGACTAATTGGACAAGTCTAAACTAACGGTTAATCTTCTGTCCTTTTCTTAATGGATGATAGAAAATGATGCACTGAACTTAATTTTCAGTGGTAGGCCATAATATAGGCTGCCGGCAGAAGTTACCACCCACCAGACAAAGACTTGCCGCCAAGCGATTCACCGTGTTCCGCCATGATGTCTGGTGAAGCCGTACGGAGGACGGGTTTGAGTAGTTGTACTGCGATGTGTGCCGGGCACGATGCGCCAAATGTAATTGTATCAGGAGTTTGATCGTGAGGGGTCTTCAGATTAATCTCACTCTGGCGCAGCATCGTTGGTCGTGTTGTTGGGTTTAACATTGCATCACCTCGCTCAACCTTTTTTTTTTTTTAATACTTATTAACTAGTGCTTGACTGCAATCCCGCCTGATGGTAAGCAGTGATGCAATCGTTGATGGTAAAGCGCACTAGCTTATTAAGACTGTACCCTCACCAAATGACCTTGCGCATTTGCTCCCTCTTCACCGCGCCCCACCTCTACAATACTTCGTAAAATTTTACTAGCGCCGTCTGGCGGACGTAGTACTTACAAATACAAGTTAGAAACATAGACCACAGAAGTAACAGACATAGCACTTTTATTTATGTTTATTGGTGCGCCCAAATACTTTTGGTTATTATGTACTCAAACAAATGTTGACGATGCTTCATAATAAAAATACTGCAGTGTTTATTTTTTAACCGACTTCAGAAAAAGGTGGTTCTCAGTTCGATTTATTGTGTTCGCTGATAACTTTATGGTTAATGAACCTATTTTGACCATTCTTTTTTTTATATGAAGGGATATGCTGCCTATGTAATCCCATTGTTACCACGTCAGTGTCGATAATGGAAATTCTGAGAAATTTAGGCCAATTATCGAAAATTGTAGGCACGCTTCGGGTGACAACTTGATACTCGTGTTTATATCGGATGATACTATAAAACCGTGAAGATTTGGGCCTGACCTGATGATGGAGATGACAGAATATCAAGGGAATCCACATCGGAAGCAACTATCACGTGTTTGGGCTTATTTAATGTGTATTGATTAGACCTTTATAACTAAATATATTATGACTGTAACTTCAGGGTTGGAAGTTAGTTTTGTAGATTGAAAGTTAGCTAAGTCAGATGGTCAAAGGGATGGAAAAATAATATAATAAAGTTTAATTTATCATTATTTATTATTTTAAGGGAAAACGTAATCAGGGTCAAATAAATTTCTGCAGAACTGACACCTTCAAAAAAAAAAACATGTTTTTTTTTGGGACCAGGCAAGACTGTGAAATTATATTATTATTCTCGTTTAATAAAACAAATACGTAAATTGTAAAAAATAAAACTATCGTATATCAAAATAAATAACAAATACATATAAGTACTATAATATTATTTACACAAAGCTTCCTTTCGCAGAAAAATAATAAACATCCGACTAATACAATATCCGATCAGACTGGACGTTGACGCCAGCATATTTGGAAAAGGCCTGCAAGCAAACGACCTATTTCGTTTGCTTTAATTCCTTTAAGACCACAATGAAAGTATGAGCATTTCTAGAAATAACGCAATGAAATAACACAACTTAAATTCAGTCTCTTGATTTTAATTGATTTTTGCATAAGCATGACGAGTAGGTAGTGTTTGTACCATGTTAAAGTAAAGTGTTGTAAATTGTTGAGGAATTCCCTCGACTGCCCATGGTTTTCATCGTCTGATGTACTTCAGACTTTAATTTTTACCCATATGGGTGCAAATTTCTCATGAATATAAATGAATTAAGTCCAACCACAAAGCAGTTATTGTAAACCTTTGAGGAGTTCCCGCAACAGACTGTCCTTCGTCTTCATTATCAAACTCCTAATGATCATAACAATCCATCTAGGTGTAAAGCTCTTATCAATACAAATTAATCAAGAGATTACACAAGGTAGCTGCTGTGAATCGTTGAGGAGTTCCCTCGAATTTCTCTCGGCTCTATCATCAGATCTATTGCAGACATTCATTTTAACCTACTTATATGGGTGTAAAGTTTCCATCAAGATAAATGAATTAAGTCCAAATAAGGTAACTATTGTAAACCTTTAAGGAGTTCCCTTAACTGGCCTTTGTCTTCAACATCAGAGCTTTAATGAAAAAAAAAATTGAGTTTTATTGTATTGTGGGTCTTAAGTAGTTACATTTTATTGTTAAATTTAAATATTGTAATTCTGTGTTATGCTATTTCTATGGACCATGGTCTGAAAATAAAATTTATTATTATTATTATTTAGGTGTAAAG
Source organism: Sesamia nonagrioides (assembly GCA_017933935.1). Lineage (NCBI taxonomy): Eukaryota > Metazoa > Arthropoda > Insecta > Lepidoptera > Noctuidae > Sesamia > Sesamia nonagrioides. The sequence continues at coordinate 119,240 of JADWQK010001408.1, read as the reverse complement.
TTCTTATCAATACAAATTTATTACGCACAAATACGAGGCAGCTGATGTGAATCGTTAAGGAGTTCCCTCGGCTGTCTCCCGGCTCCATCATCAACTCCGAACTTTACTAAATTGTAGTGTGTTAAAACACTTAATGAAAAAACTTAGAAAATTCCTAGACGCCCCTTTGATTTTTTAAATTTCTCCTAGATTTACCTAGTCTTCCATCATCAGACCCTAATTTCCTAAACATGAGACTATCTTGAAGATATCGTCTTTCTAATAAAACAAAATCATGTGGCACTCGGGGCTGCCGCGGTAAAGCTATTTTATACTAGCGGCCGCCAGCGACTTCGTTCGCGTGGAGTTAGTAATGCTCTGCTCCTATTAGTCGCAGCGTGATGTTTTATAGCCTTAAGCCTTTCTGGATTAATGAGCTATCCAACGCAAAAAGAATTTTTCAAATCGGACCCGTAGTTCCTGAGATTAGCGCGTTCAAACAAACATACTCTTCAGCTTTATATATTAGTACTAGCTTTCCGCCCGCGGCTTCGCCCGCGTGGAATTGGGTTATATTGCTTTTTTTAGATTTCCCTCGGGAATAAAACTAATTAATTGACGATTGATCAGTTTTTATGGATTGATCGTAGAACGGTGAAAATTTAGGATTGTATGTATTTTTGTATGTTGTAAAAAAATAGAAACTAAAAATTTTGTGTAAAAATAAAAAAAAAAATAGGGGTCGACTACCCCTAACATTTAGGGGGATGAAAAACAGATGTTGGCCGATTCTCAGACCTACTCAATACGCTCATAAAATTTCATGAGAATCGGTCAAGCCGTTTCGGCGGAGTATAGGAACGAAAACCATGACACGAGAATTTTATATATAAGATAGATGTTCGCTAGTACCTACCAAATTTTGTATGGAGAAACGCATGCTACTATACATTGAATCTGCTCTCACGCGCAGGGCTGCACATCTGCATTACAATGCAGATAAAAAACGCAATCCTGCGCGTGGCTGCGGGGTAAATCGCAAAGGTTATTTATGACATAGTATTTTTTTTATTTTGCCAATTAACGTATACATTTGTATAAGTATGTATTTTCTTTTTTGTAGTTTATTTATTTTTTACCAGTGACGTCATTGAAGGAGTGCGAAAAACGGTGGCGATTTAGCGACTAAACTATATTTGATGTTTTATTTTTGACTTTGATAAAGAAATAGAAGCTATGCCACAGCTTATAATTGACGTCATTTTCGTGATCAGCGCCCTGAAAACCCGTCACGATACCCAAGTCAAAATATCATGAAATTGAATTTCGGCCATCTTGGATTTCAAAAATGACGTCATTTTCGTGATTAGCACCCGCGAAAACCCTTTTCACGACACCCATGTCAAAATATCATAAAATTGCTGTCGGCCATCTTGGATTTCAAAAATGACGTCATTTTCGTGATCTGCACCCCCGAAAACCCCCATCACGACACCCATGTCAAAATATCATAAAATTGGTGTCGGCCATCTTGGATTTCCAAAATGACGTCATTTTCGTGATTAGCACCCACAAAAACCCCTTTCACGACACCCATGTCAAAATATCATAAAATTGGTGTCGGCCATCTTGGATTTCCAAAATGACGTCATTTTCGTGATTAGCACCCACAAAAACCCCTTTCACGACACCCATGTCAAAATATCAAAAAATTGGTGTCGGCCATCTTGGATTTCAAAAATTACGTCATATTCGTGAACTGCACTCCCGAAAATCCCTATCACGACACCCATGTCGAAATACCCAAAAATTCATCGAAATACCAATTTTTAGGCGAAGTTGTCCGCAAACAAACATAAAAATAAAAACTTTTTACAAAAAAACAACCGACTTCAAAAACCACTACAAAGTGAAAAATAACTAATTTCGGAAGTTGGTGTCTTTGGTTTTATATATTCGTTTTAGACACCGACTTCCGAAATTAATTATTTTTCACTTTACATAGTGGTTTTTGGAAAACGGTTGTTTTTTTGTAAAAAAGCTTTTATTTTACATTTTTTAGTTGATAAAAGTACTATGTATTGAGTTGCATCCGGTCAGACTGGAAGCTGACGCAAATATAAGTTGGGAAACGACGTACTTTTGTTTACTTTAATTTTTACCCGTAAGTACCTATTCCCTCAACTGCCTATGGTCTTCATCATTAAATTTACTGTAGACTATTATTTTAACATAATGGGAGTAAAGGTCTTATTAATATAAATGAATTAAGTCCAACCACAAAGTAGCTACTGGAAACCGTTGAGGAGTTCCCGGAACTGGCCTTTGTCTTCATCATTAGAGCTCTTATGAGAGTCGCAACCCATCTAGGTGTAAAGTTCTTATCAATACAAAATACAAATTAATCGAGCCCAACCACAAGGTAGCTGCTGTCAATTGTTGAGGAGTTCCTTCGACTGTCTCCCGGCTCTATCATCAGATCTACTGCAGACCTTTATTAAATTGTAGTGCTTTAAAATACTTAATGAAAATGCTAAGAAATGCACTAGTCGCCCCCCAATTTTTGAAAGTTCCGCTTGTTTTCTCTGGACTTCCACCATCAAACCCTGATATCCTTATCATGGGACCACCTTGGGAACGTCTTCTTTCCAACAGAAAAAGAATTATCAAAATCGGTTTATAAATGACGAAGTTATGCGCGAACAAACATAAAAAAAAAACATATACGGTCAAATTGAGTAACCTCCTCCTTTTTGAAGTCGGTTAAAAATTGAACATAAAAATAATGTAATTGAACAACCTCCTCCTTTTTGAAATCGGTTAAAAAAACGAACACCAAAATAAACATCAATACTATCTTAGAGACACTCTAAGATAGTATTATACTCTATGCGACATGCGGTGCGTGAGCGAGCAAGCAGATGCTTTCTCGCTCACGCACCGCCCGCTTATGCTAGCGGAGCGCGCGATGACGAACGACACGGGTTCCCCCTTCGAGAGCTTGTGGCATACTGAATCTCAATAGCCCGGGCAACAGAAATGATGGCGAATACGCTCAGATTGTTGAATAAAATTTTGTATTTGGTCGTTTTAAAAAAATATTTCTACAATAATGTTCGTCATGAAATTACCTATCCATTAGTGTAAGAACGCAATCTAAATAATGCTTACTTTCCGAGGCGATGCACGTTTATGATAATTATTTCTTTTGTCAGTGGTTTCGTTGTGAAGGAATTATTTAAACATTATACTTAGTAAAAAAAAAAAGAAATCTACAATTTTGGAGCCAAGATTATGGAGAAAATTTATGTATTTTTAATAAGTTGATATTTCTTTTGGATAAAGAGTAGATAGCTCCGAAAAACTACATAAAAACGGCCTGCGGTGTGTTTTTCCCCCGGAACCGCCTTAAGCCTATTCACTCAAAAAATTTCAGTGAATAGGAAGGAAGACGGCAGTTGAGCGAGGTGATGCAATGTTTAACCCAACAACACGACCAACGATGCTGCGCCAGAGGATGATCTGGAGACCCTCCACGACCAAACTCCCGACACAACAACATTAGGCACATCGTACCCGGCACACATCGCAACACAACTGCTCAGACCCGTCCACCGTACGGCTTCACCAGACATCATGCCGGAACACGACGAATCGCTTGGCGGCAAGACTTTGTCTGGTGGGTGGTAACTTATGCCGGCGGCTGATGTTGTTGCCTACCACCTAGAAAACTGCCGTCTTCCTTCCTACTCACTAAATTTTTTAAGTGAATATGCTTAATAAACTTGCGCGCTTTACCATCAACGATTGCATCACTGCTTACCATCAGGCGGGAACGCGGTCAAGCACTAGTTTAAAATGTTAAAAAAAACAATTTTAATGGTTATACTTTAATTCTATAACACTATCAAAATTCAAATCTCAATCGTTTCTTTGCATGTTAGATTCATTCGCTTGACTATTCAACACAACAGCGTGATCTCGTGGCGACAGAGCCTTTCTTAAAACCGTCATGCGCGGCGCGCTATACCTACAAGAGCGGTGTGTGTGAGCAGAGGGCTTGGGAGGATTGAAAGATTGGACGGCGTATCATTGAGTTATGTACGTACAGTGTATGGTTTGCTAGTGAGACAGAATTGTACGTAAACTATAATCTAATTTAAACTGCAAATCGTGCTTCCAAATACATTTTTCGTGCGAAAAATACAATACACACGCCGCGCTAACTACCTATACCAACCTTTTCGTCAAACCACCAACTCTGCAATTCATCTTAAATGTGAGGTAATGAATTCTGTTCGCGGTCTTTGAGTCATCAAACGACGCCCCAGGGATGTCATACCTCTCACGACCCGAAACGCGAACGCCGAATACCCTTGTGAGGAAAATGCCAAACAAAATAAACAATTCCTAAGAACGAAATAGTTTTTTCAGGCTCCATATCTGACCCTCAACATGAGACGAAACGTCCAACTATTTACGGCTCCCTTCTGAACAGTTTATTGTCACTTCGAGGTCAGTTCAGAATCTTACCGACCAGTAACATAAACTAGAAGAAGTTTCCGATTTTGCCCTTTTTCGGGTGGGAAATCATCAAATTACTTATCCCGAATGACCGCTATCCCACATCAATCTATCTGGAATCGACGCTATCCTGAATATATATTCGTAGAAATTCTATGTTTAGGAATTTTACAGTAATAGGAAGCTGAAAGCCTGGTTTTGTGCTCGATATACCTATGGCTTAATTGGGCTGTGTCCTAAAAAATAATTGTATGTCCATCAGATAGATTTATAAAACATATTGAACACGTATTTTTTTATTTTTTCATTCATTCAAATACTTAGGAAGATATATAGAGTTGAAATGTCGCATGACGTCATGCCGTGGTACAAAATACCATAACGTGACGTAATTAGCCCCCACTCCGTAACTTTAATACGCTTTAACTCAGTTGCTTTTGGTAATTTCGACAAAATAAAAAATACGGGTCTTAATTTTTTTTTATTATCTATAACACGGACTAATATTTTTTTTTTTTTTATTTTCATACCTTAGACACATCCTTATTTATTAGACATCCACCACTATCATTAAACATATTGACTTAAAATATTGAAATTACAAATGGTAGCAGCGCGTGGTTGATTTGGCGGATGAAAAAAAAAGGGAAGAGGAAGAGTGCAAGCACTACAGATAACATAACAACAAAGAAAATGTCACATCGGCTGCCGACAGAAGTTACCACCCACTCAACAAAGACGGAAAAAAGCGATTCGTCGTGTTCCGGTATGGTGTCTGAGTTTGGTCGTGGAGCGTCTCCAGATCAATCTCCTTCTGGCGCAGCATCGTTGGTCATAGGTATTGTTGGGTTTAACATTGCATTACCTAGCTTAATTGCCGCTTCTTTCCTATCCACTCAGTGTTTATGAGTGAATAGGCTCTTAATAAATTAACGCGATTTACCATCAATGATTGCATCACTGCTTACCATCAGGCGGGATCGTGATCAATCACAAGTTTATATTTATATAAAAGAAAAAAACAAGAACGCTACACACTTAAATTAATTTTATTTAAACTAATCAATATCATCGTCATTCCAGTCATCATTGACCTCTGCCTAACTCCTCAAAAATTACAGGCGTAATGTTTTGAGACAAAAAAAAAAGAATACAAACATCGTCTTCAATATGGAAATGAAGCATAGTATGAATCGATATTCATCTATTGTGTCGTCATTGGAGCTCGTCCTAACGTCCAAAAGTATTATCTTTTTTAAATACTTTATTGTGATCATCTTCAACCTTTTTTTATCTTTTCACTGCTGGGCACAGGTTTCCTCTCATACAGAGACAGATTGAGCTTAATTTAATGCCTGCTCAATACAGGTTGGCGATTTCATACTTAAAGTAGAATAATTCTACTTTGTAAGGAACTCGCGGTGCCGTACAAAATAGAATTTCTACTTTGTACGGAACTCGCGGTGGAGTACAAGGTAGAATTTCTACTTTATACGGAACTCGCGGTGCGCGAAGGCGACTCGACTTGATACTTGACCAGTTTTATTATCAGACTGCTTATTAGTAGCTGTATGTAAGTGTAAAAGTTTCGCCTAGGCTTTTATGCTGCGTACGTCTAAAGACTGGAATAAGTGTCTTCAAGGTTAGACTGAATGGGCTCATAATAAACAAGTGCCTTTTTCCATCATCGATTGCATGACTGCTTATCATAAAAATTAAAATCAAAAGTCATTTATTCAAATTTGGCTGAGAATCAGCACTTTTGAACGTCAATATTACATAAGACAGACCACCAAAATCGCCCGCCTTTTGCCACTTTCTAGTGCTTTCGCTGGGAAGAAGTAGCGGAATAAACTCCCCAGTAGCGCAGCTGTCTGTTCATTAAAAAAAACACATGATTTTGTACAATACTATGTCAGTATAGTAATGAACACACACGTCAGACGGTTACAGTCAGACACTAGTTTTGATTTAAAAAAAAAACTGTAGTTTGTCACGAAAATCGTATCTCATGACGTGTCTTGTCAATTACATATTATTTGTTGCAAAATTTCATTACTCTAAGTCAACGGTAAATAAGGTATAGATTCCCTTGCGAATGATAGACACACAATGAAGTGAACTTATTTGAGTTTTATTTTGAGATACAGTACCATAAAACAGCGATCTCTGAGTATAACAGACAACTATTTGGCCTCACGTGTTCTGTGACAAATGGAAAAAATATGTTATTGTCTTTTTTGTAATGTATTTTTTACGTTACGTATTTTTGTGATGAACAATAAAGTATATATAACAAATATATATACTTTATTGTATATAATAAAGTATAGTACTATATGGTAATCTAGTAAACTACTGTTTGGTATATTAACAGGCGGTGAGGGAAAAAAATCTGTTCTTTTCATTTTTCCCTGAGCGCAACTCCACTAATCTTGCCAAGGATACTTTTTTTTCTTTCAAGGACACTTCATCTGCGACGTGCGATTAAGTGTTAGAATTAAGGTATCCTTGGTCCGTCATAGATATGTAGTTAAACCACGTATAAGATAGATATGTGTATAAGATATGTGGTCTAGATTGAAGTGCTGCCGTTTTTTCTTAGTTTAATTACAATAAAATAAAACAATTATAAAAAAATAATCTTAATTATCTTAAAAATTTATAAAAAGAATGTGGTTTGTTAGCCACATCAGCTTTCCAGGTGTCGCTTACGAGTGACATGATGGAGCAATCGAGCAATACCGCGAGAGGCACCATTAATGGGCACGCCACAATAGCGGCGGTGAGACCCTCTTTGAGGAGTGACTAGAGAGGCGCCACGGCGCCCTCACCTTCCGCCTGACGTAGGTCCTCACCGGACACGGTTGTTTCGGGAGGTTCCTGTTCCGTAATAGGCGGAAGGAAAGGCAAGGGTGTCAGTATTGTGTAGATCGCCCTGAGGGTACGGTGAAGCATACGGTGGAGGTCTTCCCGGCTTGGTTAGAGCACCGCCGTGTCTTCGTAGCGGCGATCGGCGGCGATCTCTGGCGTCCGACCCTGGTCCAGGCCATGGTCCAGAGCGAGAGTGCATGGCAGGACGTCACCTCCTTCTGCGAAGCAGTGATGCTGGCAAAGGAGGAGCCAGAGCGGGTTAGGCAACGGGAATCCCAGCGCCCTCACACCACTAGCCGCCGCAGGAGACGCCCTGGTACGGGAGACGACACTTAACTCCCAGCCACCATAGGTGCGGGCCTGCGGGCGATGAGCAGTGGGCAGCTCGCCGCCCGGTAAGGACCAGGCCCGAGTCGACGGCGCGTCGAACTTCACGCGCGCCTCAAAGAGATGTCAGCACATTGTGACGGGGTCCACGAAGACCGATGCCTCCTGGGTCAGGGATGCGGGTTGGTTAAACAAGAAATCGTGGCTCTGGCCGTCGCACAAGCAAGCGAAAAAACAGGGGTGGGTTTTAGTCAGTAAAAGTCTGACACGCCCTTCCGCTCCAGGGACCATTAAAAAGATGGTAAGCATGTCTAACGTGAGTGCAGGTTCCTTACTGGTAGTATCGATATCAGATTTAAATTACGTCGTGTAAGGCTTACCCTTGACTAATACACTGTAAAAGATCGCTCTTAGTGATAAGAGCGCCCTTTGTAAAATCAATATATATAATATGTTTTTGTAATCTATATGGTGTACATAATAAAGAGTATTCTATTCTATTATTTTTCGAAGGTTTTTTTGTCGGTAGGTACGTCATAGCTTCCTTCATACGTGAGGCATCATTTTAAAGCTTTTCTGGACCGCTACACTGGAAAAAATACAGAAATTACTCACATTTTAGTGGCTCTTCGAATATTTACGATAATTTGCGAATACTTCGCACGGGTCACCACTGGGACCTGTCTGGTATTTCTGAAAATACTAATTTTCAGAATGTTTTTGGGGCGGACGAACTTTGTAGTGTCTCTGGCATATTTGCTCAGATGCGTGTTCACAACTTACAAATAATGATAACGTATTTTTTGTGATTATGTTCTTATGTTCAAAACATATGTACCTACTTATTCCGCTATTTGGATAGGAGACAAATACAAAAAATCAAAGACGAAAAAAAAAAACAAAAATAAATCATTCCAAGCATTCTTGAGTTGTAAATGGTGTAAATAGTAAGGAAAACCCTGTCTGATCCGTGAAAATAAATACTATTTCGAAAATTTAAGTAAATTACATGGCAATACATACGAGGGCAACGAGGGCAGGGCACGCGGTCCAAAAAAATGCCGCCAGTATGGCATTCATTCATTCATCAAAATGGTGTTGCCACTTTTTAAAAATTTACCAATATTGGGGAAGTTGGAGTTCTCATAATTCATTAGTATTTTTATTATGATGATTATGTGAAGTTTCAAATTTTCTTTGGTCATGTGATTACCTAAACTTTATTATCCTTATCGGTCGGACAGGGTTTTCTTTACATATTGTATAAACTTTTCGGACAAAGATACAAAGACTGTTTTTTTATATATATACAGTATGTTAACTAACAGAGGGCGTTCCCGTTAACCCAAAATAGTATAGCATACATACATGCTAAAAAAAATATTTTAAAATTTCGAAAACAAAATGTTTTAAAATTTTTTCCAATAAGAAAATATTCAATAAAAATTTTAAATTGACATGTAAAAGAAACACACTGTACACGCGAACATGAAAGACGGCTACGTCGCAATTTATTTATACATGACGACTACTATTTTGATTTAAAACAGGAGGTTTCAAATTTATTTCCAATTAGATTTTTTTTTTATTCGGATTTTTTTATGCTTATTTTTCTATGCTGATATTTTTATTTTAATCTATTAATGATATATATTAACGAGTTCAAGGGAACGCCCTCTGTTATTTAACATACTGTATATTATAAACTAGCGCTTGACCGCAATACTGCCTGATGGTAAGCAGTGAGGCAATCGCAATTTAATGCCTTAGGCATTCTCCCGGTGGTGAAGATATTATATGGCCACCTGCCATATAGTCTCTCCAACGCCCTTTGGTTGAGAGAAACAAGGATGAATAACAAAAAAAGAAACGCTTGAATCCAGTTACATAAATAGATTACATACACATTTAAACTATTACCATAATAAATACACACTACTAGGTAAATCAAGCGAGAGAGATCCTGAAATTAGTTGTAATCAACAACCAGTGACAAACTTTTAAAGAATCAAGAATGCATGTCATTTTATTCCTTGCAATTCATCCATCATCTCAGCGATAATCCCAGTCGCATCTAAAGCTTTTTCGGCTTTGGAGTCCGCTTTACCAGTCTAACTGCTGATTTTGGCTAAACTTCAATATTTTCCGTGAAGCGACTGCCGTTTGACCTCCACAACCCGAAGGCGATATCGGAGCATTGCATTTAGACCAACTGTTGGACTTTTGAGGGCTTCAACAACTCGTAACGACTGCTATTAGATGTTCTTATGGCAACCGGAACCAACGGCTTAACGTGCTTTCTGGGGCACGGCCAGACCAGTGCAAATATTTATATTCATGAATACAAATATTTACCCTGCGCGGGGATCGAACCCGCGCCTCGTTGCGCAGCGGCCGTGTTCGCTACCGCTACGCCACGGATTCTGTCACTTAAGTCATTACTTCCTTTTCGTAACGTTCTGTGTAGCGAAATTCTAGAAGTTATTTATTGCAATTACTAGTAATATTTTAGGGTATTTGACAAAAAAAAAAAAAAAATAGTCCCTCAGTCATATTTCCAAAAAATACTAGACACGTATATTTTGTTTTATCAAATCAATAAGAATTTACAAATATAAAAGCCATCAAAGATCAGGACTGAGAAAAGTGTAGCGTGCAGTGACGTCACACGAGTTTTCAACGCGCTGTGTCGTCTTCATTTTTTGTTTTTATGAAAAAAGAAAATATACGTGTCTAGTATTTTTTGGAAACCTGACTGACGGACTAAATTAAAAAAAAAAACTAATTAGTTTTTTTTTAGTTAAATACCCTTTTGCAATAAATAACTTCTACAATTTCGCTACGCAGCATATCCCGAGAAGGAAGTAATTTCGACTGTGACTGGATGCGTGGTGTTAATTTAGAAGCACCCTATGCATAATGTATGTCGTGAAGCCATCCCTGTGTATCAAATGAGGTGGCGTTATTAAACGATAAACCCAAGTTATGAGAGGGAGCGGTAAAACTGTGAGGGTATTTTTATATTAGCAGTAATTTGATATAATAGAAGTGTGGAAGAAAAAGACAATGTTGCGCTGACCTCAAATGAACTGAGATTAATACATACATGCTGAGAGCATTAGCAAGCTGAAGTGGCAATGGGCTGGTCACATAATATATTAGCCGCAGGTACGACAACCGTTGGGGTAAACGAGTCCTCGAGTGGAGCGCGTAGCGTAGCGTAGGACGCCCTTGGGCGAGATGGAGCGTTGACATCAAAAAGGTGGCTGGTAGTGGCTTTCGAGAACTGCTCAGGATCGAGCTTGTTGGTGTGCCATGAAGAAGGCCTATGTCCAGCAGTGGAAGAGTAGAGGCTGATGATGATGATATACATATTCAGCCTATAATGTTCCCACTACTGGGACACAGGCCTCCTCTCGGTATGAGGGAGTGGGCCGTAATCTACCGAGCGGGCCCAGTGCGGGTTGGCTAGAGAAAATATGATAAATTATATATACTACATACATTATATTTTGTTTATGCGAAACCCGAAACACTTCCCTCCGCGCGTCCGTGCCGTGTGGTGTGAAATTAATACGCTCCGGGTATATTTACGAATATCGCGTTCCGATTGTTAGTTTCCGGCTCGTGTTTTCATTCTAGACTGTGAAATTGTGTCTGGCTTGGTATAGTAAGTTTATTCTTAGTGTTTGTTTGGTATTTATTGTAAATCAAATAATTTCGGTGAGTACATTTATTTTCTTACTTGTGAGGGTAACGTAATTTATTTTTTTTTTCTCCGCGCGACGGTTTTGTTTTTTTTCTTTTCGTTAACTTAGATTTGTTTTTCTTGTTAATTAATTAGCTATGTCAACTTCCAATGATGACCCCCCTGATCGTGGGGGGGACATTTTCCGCAGAGATAACAAGACGTTTAGATCGCCACCGCAAGCCTCCGCTAAGCGTTTGTTTTGTGAAATGTCTCCGACCGACAATTTAATAGATGATAGGTCGAAGCGTTTACAAACTGCACCCAATTCTCCCGAAAAGTCGCCTACATTAAATATTTCCAATCGTAGCGACGGGAACAGTAATTATTGCGATTTGATGACCGAGGCGTCTGTGTACCTGGCCAAAATCAACGAGCTGGTTAATGATAACGGTTCTCGTATAAATGTCGCGAACAAATCAGCAATTATGGATATGACTCAACGAGTTACAAGTATCGTGTCTTTCAACTTCCAATGATGAACCCCGATCGTGGGGGGGACATTTTCCGCAGAGATAACAAGACGTTTAGATCGCCACCGCAAGCCTCCGCTAAGCGTTTGTTTTGTGAAATGTCTCCGACCGACAATTTAATAGATGATAGGTCGAAGCGTTTACAAACTGCACCCAATTCTCCCGAAAAGTCGCCTACATTAAATATTTCCAATCGTAGCGACGGGAACAGTAATTATTGCGATTTGATGACCGAGGCGTCTGTGTACCTGGCCAAAATCAACGAGCTGGTTAATGATAACGGTTCTCGTATAAATGTCGCGAACAAATCAGCAATTATGGATATGACTCAACGAGTTACAAGTATCGTGTCTTTGTTAGCTTTAAAATCTGCGTGTAACGAGACAAAGCTTGCTAACACCGAGCGCGAATTGGAAATAATTAAATTAAAATCCTACGCTAAAACCGTTAATGAGGACAAAAACATGTCGTACGCGGATTCTTTGAAACTGCGGTTGCCTAAAGTTACCCCGGCTATTGAATCTAGAGTACCTCTTCCTTGTCTCGTCGCCTATCCGACCCAGGAGCGATCCGCTGACTATGCGTCATCTTCCGCCACTAAACAAGCTCTTATGAAGGCGATTAGACCGAGTGACGATGGTTTTCAAATAGTCGGTATTAAAAAAACCGCCAAATCAGGCGTTGTACTGCGCGTTGCAAATGAAAACCAATTGAAAAGACTAGAATCGGTAGACGCTATAAAGTCTGCGGGTCTTCGCTTAGAAAAACCAAAAGGTCGCCGACCCCGTCTATTAGTCAAGGACATTCCCGCCTCTATGGAAGACAACAATTTTTTGCAAGCTATATACTGCCAAAATTTTAAAAACGAGTTGCCAATAAAAGAAGACGACTTCATTAAATCCACGAAAATAGTCCGTAGGCGTTCTACCAATAACGGTCGTAAATGGTTAGGAATAGAGATTGAACCTGAGGTACGGAAACATCTTGTGTCTACCAAGGATAAGTTATTTATTGACTGGGCCACGTGCCGTTTTGTTGATGATATCGAGGTAGTTCGTTGCGCGTATTGTCAGCAATTCGGTCACGTGAAAAAGCATTGCGCTAATAAATCACCAACCTGCGCTATATGTTCTGAGGCCCACGAAACCAATGTTTGTCCGCATAAGGACGATTTAAATTTTACCCCGGTTTGCGCGGCGTGTAAACGTTTTAAAAAACCTTTTGACCATCGCTGCGGGTCTGAACAGTGCGGTACCTATAAATTAAAACTCGAACAACTTATCCTACATACTAATTACTAATTAAGATGGATAGTCTAAGCATAGGGCAATTAAACCTTCACAACGATAAGGTGGCGACATCAGAGTTAGATAAATTAATTATTGACTACAACTTAGACCTTGTACTCATTCAAGAACAATATCAAAACTCAAGTTTACGTCACAGGACAGTGCAGCTGGATTGCAGGGCGCGAGCCGGAATTTATGTTGCGCGGTCTTCTAACTTTACGGTAACGTCTATACGTGACCTCATGACGCCACACTGTGCGGTTGCTGAAGTCTCATCAGCTTCTTTTAAAGTATTCGTTGTAAGCTGTTACTTTCAATATTCAGATCCTGTTACTCCTCATATACATAATCTCCGTCATGTCTTGCGGTCACTCGCGGGCTGCAAAGTGATCGTTGGCGCGGATGTCAACGCGTCATCGTCTCTGTGGTATGGCAAGGTTCGGGCAACCGATACCGAACGACGCTGCGCTGTTGAGGATTTCATTGCTGAGATGAACCTATCGATTCATAATACCCCCGATGCACCACCTACTTTTTGCAGCCAAATAGGCGAATCTTGTATTGACGTCACACTTTCTAGTGCCGACGTACGTTTGGATAGGTGGCGTGTCCTACCGGACGCGTCTTGTAGTGATCATCGCCTGATCGTGTACGAATTTGTTCCTGGTTATATTCAGGGTCCGTCTCATATTCCTGGTAATTTCAGATATAGATGTAAAGGCGCGAACTGGGAATTTTTTGGCTCGCTTTTTGCGTGTCATGCCAAGGAGTTCACTCGGGACGGGCTGTCAGCCGAAGAAAGTGCTGACATTATGTCAGAAACCTTTACCTACTGTGCTGACATCACCATTGGTCGTGGATCTATGACCAATATTCGTAGATGTGACTGGTGGAGTGATTATTTAGTTGAACAGCGCAAAAGATATCGCAGAGCGCGTAGACAGTTAAATAAACTCAAGAGCCGAAAGATTTTGCCTAAATCTAATATCTCAGTGGGGTGATCGTAACCGCCTAGCGTTTGCGCCGCATAAAACCTATCAACTTCTACTAAAAGGTAATCTTAAATCATTGCCTACTATTAAATTTAATAACGTTCCCGTTAAAAAACAGCAATCCGTATGCTACCTTGGTATGGTCTTAGAAAGGAATTTTTCATTTATCGAACATATAAAAATAGTTGGCGAAAAAGCTAAAAGGAACTTTTATGCCCTAACTAGAATATCCAAAGCAACTTGGGGTCTATCATTCCTAACTTTAAAAACTATATATGGAGCTACCTACTTAGGATGTATGTGCTACGGTGCACCTGTTTGGGCCGATAGGGCCAGCATAGGGGCGGCGCGACGTAAACTGCTTCAAAGCCAACGTTTGGCATTGATATTTTTATGCAAGGCGTATAGAACAGTCAGTACTGAAGCCTTACCCGTTCTGGCAGGTGTACTTCCAGTCGATCTTGAAGTACAGCGACGTGCTTCAATGTACTACTCCGCGAGGGGGGAGACCATGGACACTAACTTTGTTACACAACGCGACCTCAATAGAATTTCTAGATTATTTAAACCTCAGACTGACGTCTGGGAGGACCTCTTATCCGAATGGCAAAGTAGGTGGGATAATTCCATCAAGGGCCGGCACCTCCATCTGTTCTTTCCATCCGTTGGCGATCGGCTGGCTAAGACATGGCTGGAGGTTGACCACTGCGTTGCCCAATTTCTCACAGGTCATGGCAACTTTAAAAGTAAACTGTATTCTTTTAAACTTGTTCCTTCGCCTTTGTGTCAGTGTTCTACATCGAACTGTGAATTTGAACAGTCCGCACATCACATCTTGTGGGAGTGTATTCTTTGGCAGAATGAACGCAATATTATGTTGGATAGTGTACAAGTTACATCCGGAGTTGTTTATTATACGGACCTTGTTGAAACTAGAACTAATTTCCGTGCGTTCAGGCGCTTTTGCCATACCTATTATTGGAATCAATTGTAACAGCAAATACCTACTTAGGACCCATTAGCTTGATCAAATGTTATTCCGTGGTGCTTGGCAATCTGGGCTTCTCCCAGTTGCAATAATGTCCCTTTGTGCCGATTGGCCTAGTTCTGTTCTGTCTCCTGCTTATTATGAAGGGAAGTGGAAAAAATATCTTTTTTCTTACTCCTCCGCTATTCTTTTCTGATTAATTTCATTGCGGGACCCAAGACAGTTGAAACGTTTCTCTGGGACTCGTCGGGCTTCATTGCTCGGCGTTTTTCTGGCGGTCTCCACTGTTGATTCTGGCTTTCAGGAGTTGCAGTGGGTTGGGAACAGTGTGGCGGGTTTTGTCCCAAAAAAAAAAATAAAAAAACCCGAAACACGTGTCCAGTATTTTTAAGTAAACAATTTATGTACAAAATTTCAAAAAGATATAATGAAAAACCACCAAGTTATGAGCTTGCTAATCTACTTGGTTGTCTCAACAAAAATATGGTCAAAGAGCGCGGGCGTTGCCCTCTGGTGTCAGCTGGGGCACGGGGCGCAAGTTCTATGATCTATCGTAACCGCTCGGTAACCACACGGAAAAAAATATAAGATGGTGTTAAAATGATTGGAATCGATTCAGTTGCTTATTCTGAACAAACTATATTCAGGTTTCGCATAAACAAAAAATTACGTTGTTTTCAATCGAGGGTCAAAAGTGCATTACCACTTTTGAACTTTATTGCATTAACAATAAGGGTCAAAAGTGGTACTCCACTTTTGACCCTTCATCATCAACCTTTTAATCGTCCCACTGCTGGGCACAGGTCTCCTCTCATACTGAGAAGGATTGAGCGTAATCACCACGCTTGCTCAATGCGGGTTGGCGATTTCAGACTTATAAAGTCCAGGTTTCCTCAAGATGTTTTTCTTCACCTTCAGTCATTGGTGTCCAAGATATACTTAGAAAGTACATATAACTTTAGAAAAGTTACATTGGTACTTGCCTGACCTGGAATCGAACCCGCGCACTCATACTTGAGAGGCTGGTGTTTTAACCACTAGGCCACCACGACTGTTCTGTACTTTTGACCCTTACTGTAAATATATTTAAAAAAACGTTGTTCCACTCTAGGGATATCTCCTGTATCGTGGGTGGGTTTAGAAACATATAAACTCAGATACACAAACAGCCAGACCCGGACCAATTACTTGCAGGTCTTGTTCAGTGCTGGAATCGCATAACAACTGCGCCAACTGTGTCGTCCTTTTGATTATATGCTGAATATAATCTGCTTTTAATAAGTCTGCTTGAACAAAGGTCGTTTTGGTTTAAGAGGGACATAATGCCCCACGCAGGAACAATGTGGATTGTTAGATGTCATATGTCTTCGACTTTTTTTTGTTTGATAAAATACTGATTTGTTCAAGACGTTTTTCTGCTGTGTTTAGACACTAGTGATTTTGAAATAATTTAGGTGAAGTATAATGTAGTCGTGGTGGCCTAGTGGTTAAAACACCAGCCTCTCAAGTATGAGTGCGCGGGTTCGATTCCAGGTCAGGCAAGTACAAATGTAACTTTTCTATAGTTATATACACTTTCTAAGTATATCTTGGATACCAATGACTGAAGGTGAAGGAAAACATCTTGAGAAAACCTGGATTTTAAGTCTGAAATCGCCAACGCGCATTGAGCAAGCGTGGTGATTACGCTCAATCCTTCTCTGTATGAGAGGAGACCTGTGCCCAGCAGTGGGACGATAAAAAAGGTTGATGATGATGAAGCGCCTTATGGCGTTCGAACTCGACTAATTGTAAGCTATCGACCGTTACCACGGGGCCATCACCGCTCATAAAACAAAGTCCGTTCGTGTGTGGAGTACTGCAGCCACATTTATGTTGGTGCAGCAAAATGCCTCCTGGCTACTTTGGACTCAGTGGAAAGGCGTGCGAAGAAGCTAATTTTCAACCCTGATTTGGTTAAGAACAATCTCCAAAGCCTGGAATACAGGCGTAGGGTAGCCAGCCTTTCGATGTTCTTTAGGATGCATTTTGGAGAGTGTGGGGGGGAATTACATGATATTATTCTTCCATCACCATTTTATCATCGGATAACCCGTCTTTCGGCGAGTACTCACCCTTACGTTGTCGTTTCGCATCGTCTTTTATACCGCGTACATCGAGGGACTGGAAAAATTTGCCTACGGCGGTGTTCCCATCTGTTATTACAATTTAGGTGTCTTCAAAGCTAGAGTGAATAGGCTCTTAATAAAATAGTGCGCCTTACCATCAGGCTAGATCGCAGTAGTAGTCTATAATGTTTTTTTTTTTTTATGTGAGGCTAATAAAGGCGTGTTATAAATTACGCCTATTTGTCGAATCAGCGGTTTCCTATGAACGTTCACTTGTCACATATAAAGCAATTACCGTGATGTGAAAAGGAAGGAAGCGTCGGTGATTGGCTAGATTCCGGCAATTTGTCAAATGGTGTAATTCCAATTGGCTGATGATACTAACATAGTTCTTCCCTTCGTTCAAATATTCGACTCTGGCTCGGTCTGGCTCTTTGTGTTTGTGAGTTTAAATGATTGTAAACGCATACACGATGTAAGAGTAATTTCTAGTGGGGTGCAATGTTTAACAAAATTAAAGTATATATATAATTAAAGTATATATATATGACGGGGAAGACCGTCAGGAAGGCGGGGCCAAAGGTTCCGGATAGTTGAGCTATTCTCTCATCCGCATGAGAGCTGGCGGCACCTCGAGAAAACGTTGAACACTAACTATAGTGTGATGTTCGACTCCCACTACTTTAACTGTACAGACACCTAGGTCCTAGATCACCTCATTATTAAGGGACCACAATGATAACCTCAGATTAAACAGATAAGAGCCACTGGGCTTGGGCATGACCAACACACTCGATCGAAGCTTGAGCAAAGACTGCCCGCGCTAACGGTCGATCGCTATGTCACGTTGCACAGAAAACTCTGATTGTGAGATGCTTGATTCGCATGACGTCAGTATGACGCGCTGTTCGCATGTTGCGTTCCAGGCACTGCTACATTAGTCCCCCTTCCGCTGAGGGTTTCGATTTTTCGTCGAGATCGGACCAAGATCGGGTTCGGAACGTCGGGATCAATTAGGGATCGGTTCTGTTCGTGGTGATCAATTAGGGATCACGTCGGGATCCATTACGGATCGGTTTGGTTCGTGGTGATCAATTAGGAATCACGTCGGGGTCACCAGTGTGGAGGAATGAGGAGCAGCGTGTAAAGCTCAATCATCTTTTATAGAAAAGGGAGGATTCTCCGACCATACTGGGATTGTCTGGAGGGCACTTTGTCCCGTTTTATTACAAGGCGAAACGTAAGTTTAGTTCTAGCCTTAACCTTTGAGTCAGTATTTGTATTTTGAACTTTATTTACATTTATGCAAAGTTCCTAATACAAAAGTAACAACTGAGTATCGAACTAAGTTGTCATTTTCAAATTTAGGAGATTTAAAGAATAGGGTATTTGACTAAAAAAACTAATTAGTCCGTCAGTCAGATTTCCAAAAAATACTAGACACGTATTTTTTTCTTTTTTCATATAAACAAAAAATTAAGACGATACAGCGCGTTGAAAACTCGTGTGACGTCACTGCACGCTACACTTTTTAGTGGCCAGTGACGTCACCAGCCACCACCCCTGATCTTTGATGCCTTTTGTATTTGTCAATTTTTATTGCTTTGATAAAACAAAATATAAGTATCCAATATTTTTCTCTAATCTGAATGACGGGCTAAATAGATTCATTTTTTTTTAAACCAAGAAACATCCCTATTACATATCTATAACGGTTCAGTTCATAATTCAATAACTATTAAGGTGGTTTAAACCTGGTGTAAACAAAATCTTTGTTTTTTAATAAAGGGTTTAGGGTCTAACCACAAAACTGAAAATAAACCCAGTCCAGTGTCAGCTTAACGACAAAGTCCGAATAAAAATGTCGGGTTTAAAATGTGTTTAATCTAAACAACAAATTAGTGTGTTTTTTTAGTAGTAAATATCATATGCAGATCAACATCGATAGCTGTATTATATTTAATTAATATTCTTTTTTTACTAAGGGAACAACTCAAGACAGATTTAAGTTATTTAGATGGCATTTTCGTAACCAGCACCTCAATACACCTCGGAATAAACACCCATATCATATTGATATATATTTAAATTGGCGTCCGCCATCTTGGATTTCAAAAAGGGTGGCTTTTTCGTAACAAGCACCCCAATTATACTCAAAATTGATACTCATACTCATATCAAATTATAAAAAATGACGTTCGCCATTTTGGATGTCAAAAAGAATGGCTTTTTCGTAACAAGCACCCCAATTATACTCAAAATTGACACTCATATCAAATTATAAAACAAACAAATAAAAAAACAAACTCGCCCTTAATGATAGATACCGAGCTACGAACATCGTTTTGTTCGCAGCTGGGGTGCCGCTTACCCGCGTCTCGTCCCTCACACCCCGCACGATTGCTCTGTCTAGACGTCTCCGTCGGACGACTGTATGATTTTTAGACTGTGCTATCAGTAAGTGCTAATGAGTGCACAATTTATATTAATTACATTCAATAAAAGCTACACAACAAAATTGTAAGTATTTAAGTAGTTTATTATAAAGCAATAATTAATTTTAACGAAACCACTATATATTACACTATAAATACCATAAAAGCATAAATAACTATTCTTTAAAGATACTATTCCAATTATCAGTTATAATTTTTTCCTTAACAAGAGCGTTTTCATCCTCTCCTATTAAAAAACAGAATACTTTACTGTGCCTGACAGGGTCCTTAATTGATTCTATATTTCAGTACTTATACCAACTATTATGAACACACTAGCAGTGGCGGCGTAAAGGGGGGGCGGTGGGGGCGGTCCGCCCCGGGTGCCAAGCATCAAGGGGTGACAAAATCTTACTTAAGATCTACAATGAGCCAAACACGACTTTCCAGTCTATCCATATTGTTCATTGAAAAGGAGAGGAAAGTAAAATTTGATAATGTCATTGAGTCATCATCATCATCATCCAAGCGTATAATCCCGGTTGCATCCGCGGCTTTCGCGTTGTAGCCCAGGGTCCGCTTTCTTACACCCTCTCCTCCATTTCGCACGATCTCTAGCAACCCGTGGTGTCAGATTGTTGGCACGCATGTCATCTCTTACAACGTCAAGCAGCACTTGTTTGGTCTACCACGCTTGTTCCGGCCCATGTCAAAACATTTATTTCCCACGTAACATGCCGGTTTTCGTAAGACGTGACCGTACCAGCGTAGGCTACCCTCTTGCAGTTTGTCTGCCATGTCACGGACACGAAGACTGCCACGGATGCGGGAGTTCTTGATGCGGTCTTTCCGCGTAACTCCACACATCCACCACAGCATATTCATCACCGTGACATGCAGCTCCTCCTTGTGTCGCTCAAGCACAGGCCACGCCTCACTGCCATACAGAAGAACAGGTCTAATGATGGTCTTATAGACCTGTCCTTTAAGCTTAACTGGCATTTTGGAGTCACAAATGGCACCTGTCACCTCACGCCATTTTCTCCAAGCTGCGGAAATGCGTGCCTTAACGTCGCAATCAATGTCGTCGGACGCGTGGAGCACAGACCCCAAGTATTTAAACTGGTCTGTGCACTCGACCATGTCTCCGCCTATGCACAAAGACATAGGGTCTGTCGTGTTGCTGACCATGTACACCGTCTTCGCCACATTGAGTTTAAGACCTCCGTTCTCAAGCGAATTCTTTCACACATTCACCCGCCGCACCAACCATTCCATGTCCGCGTCTGCCAGCGCGATACCGTCAGCATACAAGAGCAGCCAGGGAGGTTGCTCATGTGAATTGATGCTGTCTGACAAGACGTCCAATATCACGCTGAACAGAAACGGACTGAGGACGGATCCCTGGTGAACTCCGACGGTGATGGGGAAGCGTTCAAGAACAGCGGTCCTAACAACGCAATCGGAAGGAGGTACATGTCTCGAATTATGTCAACATAGGCTTCTGGTACCCCTTAGGACCTCAGCGCCCAACAGATTAGCATATCTCTCCATGGTGATCCTTAGGGCGAAGATAGGATCCATGGTTCCGTACCCTGGACGGAACCCATATTAACACGTCGAAACAGCACTCTTCTGCCGGATCCGGGAGTCTAAAATCCTCTCAAAGGTCTTCATGGTGTGGGAAATGACTTTTATACCGCGGGTATTACCACACCCCTGTACCGAGCACTTGCCTTTGAAGACTGGAGTGATAATACTCAGCCTGCATTGGTTCGGGATTTTGCCGTACAAGAGCATGCGGTTCAGGAAGTTCGTTAACATGCCCACACCGCGAGGACCCATCTCCTTCCAGGCCTCAATGGGGATTCCGTCAGCTCCGACAGCTTTCCGATTCGCCATGCGACGAAGAGCAGTTTGGACTTCCTCAGGCGTTATCGGGGGCACTAATCCAAGGTTCGGAGAGAGTTCCGGTGTCTGCACCTCTTGGTGCTGCTTATTCAGCAGCTCGTGGAAGTACGTGCGCCAGCTCTCCTTCACCGCGCGATCCTCGCAAAGTAGGTTGCCAGTAGGGTCTTTTATACAACGGCACTTGGATATATCCAGTGCCGCTTTCACCCTAGAACGTGCGAACTTGTAAATGACCTTCGGCCCCTCAGACGATTCCAACTTCTCGTAGAGCGGTTGCAAGTGGTCTCGTCTGGCTCTGGCTACAGCTCTTTTAGTGGCACGTTTGGCAACCTTGTATGCGTCGCAATCTTCAGGAGATCCGGTCGCCTGTCACGTTTTGAAGAGGGCTTCAATGATATTATCATCAGAACTCCGAACCTTGGATTTATAGGTTCGGAGTTCTGATGATAATATCATTGAGTGTTTTAGCAAAATAAAGTCACGTAAACACGTTTAATATGTATTTGTCGTTTTATTTTGAGGGTGCTCGATAGAAAGTCGCCCCAGGTGCCAACCTATGCTACGCCGCCACTGCACACTAGCTTCCCGCCCGCGGCTTCGCCCGCGTGGAGCTCGGTTATATCGCGCTTTTTAGTTTTTCCTCGGAAATATCATTTTTTCCGGAATAAAGAAAACCCTGTTATTTAATCCAGACTTCTAGCTTTACGTCTGCAAAATTTCAAAGCAATCGATTCAATAGTTACGGCATGAAAGTGGAATAAACAAACAAACAAACTCACTTTCCCATTTATAATATTACTAAGGATTATGGAATGCAATATTTTTTTGTGTATTAAAAAAGTTAGAAAGTCAAATAATAATGGTGTAGCAGGAAATGTATTACGAAAAATTCAGTACACGAAAGTCACAAAGGAAATGACATTTCTTGTTGAGTTGTTCGAAGTGGCCCCGAAATAAAACGAACTTCTATCTTATTGCGTCCAATTCTATTGTGGAACAAGTTTCTGCATTCACATTGAAGTGTTCAATTCAATGTTCAATGTTCAAATGTGTCAATTCCTGCTATTGAAGTTGAAGTTGACAGCTCTGACCTATATTGGGTAAAAATTGTATCAGTAATTTTTTTTTTTTTTTTTTTTTATAACATCACGCTGTGACCAATAGGAGCGGAGCTTAACTAACTTCATGCTAATGAAGTCGCTGGCGGCTGCTAGTATTTTTATATATTTGAAATATGAACCAAAATGTGTCAAGTTGTTGACAAGGAAAATTATTACGTCTGTTATTCTGCGGCTCTCTTGTAATGTGTTTATTGTAATCTATCTATGTAATTATATCTATTAATATCTTAAATATTTGTGTTTCCTACTAACGCGAATAACACTGTTCGCTCTATCTCGACTCATAACCCTGAGACTAACCATTATAGAAATACATTTCTTTTTATTAAAATGACAGCTTAGTCCGGTCTTAAATTGTTAGTTTCGTATTAAGAAATTTGCATAAATCTAAATAAAGTTCTAAATACAAATACTTACTTAAAGGTTAAGGCTAGAAAAGAGGTTAGATCTCTTTTGTAATAAGACGTTAAAAATGTTTAAAAAATTCCATTTTACATCACTCTAAGCAGCCTTAGTACCTAACTAAATGTAATGCTTTTATCTTTTTCATAATCTCTTCTATTTTGTAAACCCCTTTTTCTTTTGCTGCGAACCTTGTAGTTAAGAAATCCCCGATGCCAAAATAAGTAAGTTACGAAGTCAAAAGTATAATAAAAAATCTATACTGACAACCAGAGAAATACAACACACTCACAAAACTGTTATTTTATCTCCAACTTGGCATAAAATGGACGTAACAATAACAATATAGCCAAATAAATAGCTATAAAATATTACTATCGTAATTACACACCATAATTTGAGTACAAGCGATATAAAAGCGAGATTATTTAGCCAAATAATCCTCAAGACAATAAAAACAAATGTAGAACATAACAATAACGCTAATTTCAATCCGGTACCGGACTTCCAAATAACAAATAAGGCTCCCCTACTTGTTATTTCGAAGACGTTGAATGTAAAACAGTTAACTTTTCAGAATTCTGTACCTAAAGCGTGCCGACAGAACCCATTAATAATGCTACGCTTTCCGTCTGTAACAGTTACATCATGTATCATTTGAGCCGGAAAAAAAGAATTAAAATTGATAAAACGTCACTCAAGAAACTTGTTTTTTTTTGGCGATGTCTTTGGATGAAAGTTGCTTTGATTTAAGTAGCAGTGGGGCAAACGCTGTGACGTTATTTTGTAATGGCGGCACGTGGACAGAGTCGTTTTAGAAGTGGGGACTGTCGAACGGTCACTTCATTGAGACAAGGACCAGGGCACTTCTCCGGGGCGAAACTGTCGGTTTGCCTATTTAAGTGTCGCGACACATCTGCGGAACGTACGGCGCCGAAAGTTAGGCTAAAAACGCTCGCAGTGAATTTCAAGTACTCGATGAAACATCAGCCGAAATTACGCCGCGTTCGACGTAGGGCCTAATCTTCCTTCGGGCGGTTTTTTCAGTTAAAACGCATTTAATGTATTTTGCATAGCACACGACACATCACGCGATGCCTTGCGCAACCGAAAGTTTGGCGGGAGTAGCTGAACATTCGGCGTGTGTTGTTGCAACGTCTTCTAAGCCCTCTACAATAACTAATATTCTAATTAAATCCAATTTTTTTAGGCTATTCAGGTACGCCACAAAAATCGCACACCATAAAGTGTCGACACAGACAGACTGGCGATGACGCCACGTAACTTTCCGTGGCGTAGCGCGCTGAACAAGACGCCGTGTTTTGACCGTTTAGTTTATCATAGGAACTGAATATTGCGACTGACACTTCAGCCGCTGAGCATTCGGCGCTGTACATTCGGTAGATGTGTCGCGACTCTAAATTGTTATTGTCAATATTGGAGGGTATATTTACACTTCGTGCTTTAGTTTAAAACTTCACCTACGGAATGGAGCCCGTACCACCACACCAAGATGGTGACGGCCCGATCGCTCCGCCGTCGCTGTCATCGTCATACATATTATATCTACTGGAACTCTTCTGAATGAGTACGACTCGCATGTCATGTTTGAGATATTGACTTTTAACGAATCCCATGAGTGCGGGAGGAACGATTTAGTTCTGTTCAGACGATATCTAAAGACGATAAATAAAACTGTAATTAAATCTATTTTCAAAGATATTAATGATGTATTTGTTAAAAAATATATTATATGAGATTAAATTACTTATAATCAGCCCATGATGTTCCTACTCCTGAGACACAGGCCTCCTCTGGGTGAGAGGGAGTTGGCCACGTGCGGGTTGGTAGATGACACATGTCTTCGAAGTTTTGCTTCCAGGACATTTCGGTTTCTCATGATGTTTTCCTTCACGGTTTTAAAAGCAGTGGTGATGAAATAATTTAAACAAAGTAAAGCGCCTAGCTGGGTTCGAACCTACGACCTACATCTTGTAAGTCACGGCTGATACCATTAGGCCACCACTGGTGCAATTATTCACATTGCTGCAGAAGCTTTTTTTAAATCTATGTTAATATTCGATTGAAAGAAAACGATAAACATTTGATGCCAAATTAAAATGAAAGGGGAAATCGTACACAAAAATGTAAAAAGTATGCTTAGATGGTTTATTCATATTGATAGGACGAAAAAAAGAACGAATATTGGATCCAACATTACATCGAGAAACGATGTCTTTTTATTTCTGTAACCGAATCTTTTGAAAAGCAAAACTTTCATATATAAGTATCACTGGACCGCTATTAAATTTTACTATCGAGATTCTACTAAGCGACAATTTTGGTTTGAGATTTTCGATCAGATGTGAAGTGTTGAAGTTTTGGAAAGGGATAGAGGAATAAAGGAGGGTACTTTAGTAAAATTGGGAGTAGTTTTTTTCTATACGTGTCCTGTTTTTTAAGTAAAGAATCTATGTACAAAATTTCAAAAAAGATATAATGAAAAACCACCAAGTTATGAGTGCTATTCTACTTCGTTGTCTCAATAAAAATATGGTCAAAGGTCCTTACGAGCTGGCGAGCGCGTTGACCTCTGGCGTCAACTGTGGCACGCTGCGCAGGTATTATGATCTATTGTAACCGTTCGGTAACCACTGCGGTCTCACTCTAAATGTGGTAGGCCATAACATCGGCTGCCAGCAGAAGTTACCACCCACCAAAGTCTTGCCGCCAAGCGATTCGTCGTGTTCCGGCATGATGTCTGGTGAAGCCGTATGGAAGACGGGTCTGAGCAGTTGTGTTGCGATGTGTGCCGGGTACGATGCGCCAAATGTTGTTGTGTCGGGAGTTTGGTCGTGGAGGGTTTCCAGATCAATCTCCCTCTGGCGCAGCATCATTGGTCGTGTTGGTCTTGGGTTTAACATTGCATCACCTCGCTTAACTGCCGTCATCCTTCCTATTCCTAAGATTTTTAAGTGAGTAGGCTTAATAAACTAGTGCGCTTTACCATCAACGATTGCATCACTGCTTACCATCAGGCGGGATTGAAGTCAAGCACTAATATATTTAAAAAAAAAATTGCAATCGTTTCAGTTGCTTATTTTGAACAAACTATATTCAGGTTTCGCATAAACAAAAAATAACGTTGTATACATATATTATCAAAGTATTTTGAATATCTTAAAACCATGTCCACTACTCTATGTAATTTTAATATGTATTTATACAATATGTAAAGAAAACCCTGTCCGACCCATAAGGATAATAAAGGTTAGGTAAACACTTGACCAAATATAATATAAAATTTTACATAATCATCATAATAACAATACTAATGAATTTTGAAATAATCCTTTTTTCCCGGGAATTAATTCCAATTTCCCCGAAATTTGGTAATTTTTTAAAAAGTGACAACACCGGTATTATTATAAGCGAATAGCGACGCAACCACGTCACAGGTGCCGCGTGCCCTGCCCCCCGCTGCCCGCGGAAAGGGTTGCTTATCGCACATGTATTAAGTTACCTCTTTTTGCGAAATAATATTTATTTTTTTAGGGGGATTTTGTTTTTAAGTCGGTGCCGGTGTTTGTGGGCATTAGTAGAATCAGTTATCGACACCTAACAATACCTTCACGGATCGGACAGGGTTTTCTTTACATATTGTATACATTAACAAATGCAACGTCTTCCATTTTGGCAATTCAACAGAATTCATTGCGCTATATACATTGACAAGCAAACGAATTTTTCAAACATACACAGCAATCGCTATTTGTGTCTGTGAGTTTATATGTTTGTAACTACAACAATTTGTACATGAGTAATTCCTAGTGAAGGGCAAAGTTCTTTAATAAAAAAAAAATGAAAATGTCTCTGTCACAATTCACAGTACCTACACAATGACCATAAAATTAGGTACAAGATTTATTTGAAACTGTCCAAAGTACTAAGTGACTATCTAAAATTGCACACTTGTAGTTCTAAATGTCTTAAAAGGCTTAAAGGAAAGATTTAAGTAAGCATTAACTTTAATTACTTTTGTTTAATCTTGAGTAATCGAGAGATTTGTTTCGACTTTCTACAATCAATTCATTAGAAAGACATTCACTATCTCAGTCCCATGAAAACTCATTTTCTACCTAATATCCTCACCACCCGTGGTTGACTGGTAGAGAATGCATAAGGTATGAAGTTCGCCTATCCACCTGCTTTTGTATACGAAATGTAATAATTCCAGAAGTGGGGTTTTATAATTATAAACTAGTGCTGGACCGCAATCTCGCGTGATCGTAAGCAGTAATGCAACCTTCGGTGGTAAAGCGCGCTAGTTTCTTAAGCCTATTCACTCAATAAAAGTGAATAGGAAGGAAGACTGCAGTTGAACGAGGTAATGCAACGTTAACCCAACAACACAACCAACGATGCTGCGCCAAAGAGTGATTGATCTGGAGACCCTCCACGACTAAACTCCCGACACAATAACATTTCGCTCATCGTACCCGACACACAACTGCACAGGCCCGTCCTCCGTACGGCTTCATGAGACATCATGCCAAAACACGACGAATCGTTTGGCGGCAAGACTTTGTCTTAGTTGCAGCTGAATATCAGCCTCAGGTGATATGCCTTGTATTGCCATCTGACATTATTCTGAGCTAAGGCTCTTTTAGCATTATAATGTTTGTTTTATATTTTGTACTTTTAATGTGTATGTAAATTTCTGTAATACCTATAAACGCATTTTTCTTTCCTTCTTTTCAAAATACAATAAACACGACTGGTAGTCCTAGAAATCAGTACATTAAATAAATTCTTGAAATTTATTGTAAGTTAAAAATAGAATAGTATACAGATTAAATATTATATTACGATATTAACAACATATACGTATACTTATAATGTCCTTTTATTTCCAAGCTTTTGTAAGCCGACATGAAATGTCATATCAGCCGTCTGGTGAAGCCGTACGGAGGACGGGTCTGAGCAGTTGTGTTGCGATGTGTACCGGGTACGATGTGCCTAATGTTGTTATGTCGGGAGTTTGGTCGTGGAGGATCTCCAGATCATCCTCTGGCGCAGCATCGTTGGTCGTGTTGTTGGGTTAAACATTGCATCACCTCGCTCAACTGCCGTCTTCCTTCCTATTCACTCAGTTTTTTTTGAGTGAATAGGCTTAATAAGCTAGTGCGTTTTACCATCAATGATTGCATCACTGCTTACCATCAGGCGGGATTGCAGTCAAGCACTAGTTTATAACTAATAAAAATAAATAAATAAATAATTTTATTTCAGTTTCAAGAATCCGCTTCGCATCTTTACCTTCCAATTTGGTGCACCGACGTTACTTAGCGTTAGTACCTACATATTAGCAGATATTATTATTTAACATATGGCCGCCAGTCTTTTGAGTACATTACCAGCCGACAGCGTTGCGAAGAAATATTTCGACACTATATTCTCTGTTGCAAAGAAAAAGAAGAGAGAGAAACACTTATTATTTTTATGCGTTCATTCATTGATGTTGCACTGTTTTCGCAATAAGACTAACCTATCAAACATTATTACGGAGTAGCTATCTACCACCAAAACCAACCACAACTCTCAAACAATTACTTAATACAAAGTTGAAATAACTTCGTAACAATATCCAAAGAAAACACTCCAATAATTAGACAAACTATTGGGTCATGCGATCGGTCAAAGTCATCACTTAATTAAGCGTCATGTTCTCGTTGATCGAGTGATGTCACCAGAGAATAACGTTTGCTTTCAATGATACAAAAGAATGAAACGAGGTTAGTTCTGTATAGATCAAGCAGTAAGCCCAATGGAGTTTCCTATTGGAAAATATAAGTGTCACGACACATCTGCGGAACGTACGGCGCCGAAACTTCGGCAAAATACGCTCGCAGTGTATTTGAAGTACTCTATGACACATCAGCCGAAACTACGCCGCGTTCGGCGTAGGGCCTAACCTTCCTTCAAGTGTTTTTTTCAGCTAAAACGCATTTAATGTATTTTGCATAGCAAGCGACACATCACGCGATGCCTTGCACGACCGAAAGTTCGGCGGCCGTAGCCGAACGTTCGGCGTGTGTTGTGCATCGCGCGCGTGGCGATAGTAGAGAGCGGCAACATCTTCTAAGGCATGTATAATAGCTAATATTCTAATTAAGTCAATTTTTCCGGGCAATTCAGGTACGTCACAAAAACCGCACACCAGAAAGTGTCGACACAGACAGACTGACGATGACGCCACGTAACTTTCCGTCGCGTAGCGCTCTGACCAAGATGCCGCGTTCTGAAGGTTTGGTTTGTCATAACAACTGAATATTGTGACTGACACTTCAGCCGCTGAGCTTTCGGCCCCGTACATTCCGCAGATGTGTCGCGACCTTAACAACTACCACACAAACTTTCATTTCCTATACGATCTCTTTAGGCGATACTTTTATCGAGGTATTAGGGACAGGGTATAGAGTTCATTCATTCTCCTTAAAAAAGGAGGATCCCTCGATGTATCCGGGTATTGTGTGTGGCGGGCTACCGCCCGACGATTGATATCTGGACGTTGTATATAATGATATTAAACTGCTAAAATTGCGACATATTCATCATAAAATGTAAACATGAGATCTTGAGAGATGATTTTATGGAAAAATTACTTTAACAAAATCCCACACGATGAAGTTCATGGCACTTATCAACTTAATGGTCATTGAAATAAAGTTTTTATTTGTTTAACTTTTAATAAGGGAAGGTGTTAAAGGGGTTTTGACGGTGCTGTTGGTGTCGCCAGTTAATACATTAGTTTATGGGGTATATATGCCTCGTATTGATATATTGCACAATAGGTACTGCTACTAATACCCAAACTAAGCTAAAGCTTGTATTTTGGGTAAGAGTGTTCAGCCGCAAGAGTCGCTGCAGCAGGCTTAGATGAGTTAAGATTTTTTCTTAATAAATTCAACAGATGTGTGTCTTTTGATGTGTGAATGTGTGATGTGAGGGTGTGTACGTGTATAGTGTGAGTGAATGGGTGTATACCTACCTATACTTTGCGTTGTAGGATTTTATATGACAAACGATTTAGATTATGCTACTGAAAACTGTGTCGTTATAGTCTTTTTAGTCTAGTATCCAATAGACTAAAAGCAAGTGCTACTGCCGAGTATCCGAGCTCAGGTCCTGGAACCGATTCTCTGGTCAAGCTTACGAGCTTTCGAGGTATGGGTAGCTCACTACCCGGTAAAGACCTGGCCTGGATCGACGACTCGAATGTTTTACACGCGCCTCGTAGACATATCAGCACATCGTGACGGGGTATACTAGGACCGATGCTTGAAAGGGCCTTGGGTAAGAAAGAGATACCGTGGCTCCTGGTGCTCAAGCAAATGAAGGAACACGGTTAGGAGGTCTCGGTGGTAGGCCATAATATCGGCTGCCGGCTGAAGTTACCACCCATCAAAGTCCTGCCACCTAGCGATTTGTCGTCTTCCGGCATGATGTCTGGTGAAGCCGTACGGAGGACGGGTCTGAGCAATTGTGTCACGATGTGTGCCGGATACGATGCACCAAATGTTATTGTGTCGGGAGTTTGGTCGTGGAGGGTCTCCAGATCAATCTCCCTCTGGCGCAGCATCGTTCGTCGTGCTGTTGGGTTAACATTGCATCACCTCGCTTAACTGCCGTCTCCCTTCCTATTCCCTAAGTTTTTTTAAGTCTTAATAAACTAGCGCGCTTTACCATCAACGATTGCATTACTGCTTACCATCAGGCGGGATTGCAGTCAAGCACTAGTTTATAATGATTAAAAAAAAACAGTCCCCCGTGTGGTACCGGGCCTAGAATTGTACCAACCCATATCCTCCCGTGGGTGTCGTAAGAGGCGACTAAGGGAAATCACCAGGGAAGCGGGCAGCAGCGCTTCTCCTGTGTAATATCAAATCACTGCGATCCCCAACCCGCCTGCCAAGCGTGGGGATTATGGCAAACCCCCCCAATGATGCACACGATACAGCCCAGGCCCCTAGTCCCCGGCAGCTCCGCTATTCCAGTCTACGGTAGCGGACTTGGTTACGGCGGAGCAAGGGGTGCTAAGAATCTCCGGCAGAGATCCGGCTACCATCACAAACGACGACCTTTGGCCCTGGCAACATTTAACACGCGCACACTACGGACCGATGAGAAGATTGTTGAACTGGAGGAAGAACTGAGCCGGTTGCGCTGGGACATTATGGGGTTATCTGAAGTCCGAAGAGAGGGAGAGGACTCGATAATCCTGAGGTCTGGCAACCTGCTCTATTTCCGGGAAGGCGACCAGCTGTCCCAGGGTGGTGTCGGGTTTATTGTCCACAAGTCCCTCGTGAACAACGTGGTTAAAGTCGGGAGCCTTTCGACTCGGGTGGCGTACCTTGTACTGAGAATAACAAAACGATATTCGTTAAAGGTTATACAGGTCTACGCCCCGACGTCTAAACACTCTGACGATGAGGTGGAGGCTATGTATGAGGACGTCAGTAGAGCCATACATTCCTCCAAAACCCACTACACCGTTGTCATGGGGGACTTTAACGCAAAACTGGGCATGCGAGAGGCGGACGAGACGAAAGTGGGGCAATTTGGAGTTGGAAATCGGAATCCCAGAGGTCAGATAATAATGGATTTCATGGAAAGGGAAGGACTCTTTGCGATGAATTCTTTTTTCAGGAAACCATTGCACCGCAAGTGGACCTGGCTCGGCCCCGATGGTCAGACCAAAACCGAGATAGACTTCATAATGTCAACGAGAAGGCAAGTGTTCAATGATGTCTCCGTGATCCATGCGGTAAAAACCGGGAGTGATCACCGTATTGTTAGAGGCATCTTGAACCTCAACATTAGGCTCGAACGCTCTCGACTTATGAAGTCTACGCTCCGTCCAGCGTCAACACAACTCCAAAACCCTGAGAGCTTTCAGATCGAACTACAAAACCGCTTCGAATGCCTCGGTGAATGCGTAGATGTGGACGACTACCACAACAGGTTTGTGGAAACTCTCCAAACGGAAGGGTCTAAGTTCTACAAAACCCTCCGTTCAAAAAGACAGAAGAAGATCTCCGGTCCCACTCGCCGGCTAATGGAAGAAAGACGGGAGGTGATCTTAAAATCCCCTGATGACGCTTCGCGCATCAGATGCCTTAACAGACAGATCTCAAAGTCTCTGACTCGCGATATACGCCAATTTAATACAAATTGTATTAAAGAGGCTATCGAGCGGAACAAAGGCTCCAAAGTGTTCGCACGAGAATTGTCTGTTGGACAGAGTCTACTTGCGAAGCTGAAGACTGGGGATGGTAGGATCGTCACTTCCAAGCCCGAGCTTTTGGGTGAGATGGAGAAATTCTACGGAGAGTTATACACATCAACACACGCACCTGTTGTAAGCCTGGCTAATGATCCTAGAGCCAGACTAACCCGACACTACACCGACGATATCCCGGACGTCAGCCTGTACGAGATTGGTATGGCCCTGAAACAGCTCAAGAACGATAAGGCGGCTGGAGATGATGGAATTACGGCTGAGCTTCTGAAAGCGGGTGGCAAACCGGTTCTTAAAGCGCTTCAGAAACTATTTAATTCCGTCATTCTTAAAGGCGAAACGCCTAAGGCGTGGCACAGGAGCGTGGTGGTTTTGTTTTTCAAAAAAGGTGACAATACCCTCCTGAAAAACTACAGACCGATATCCCTCCTGAGCCATGTCTACAAGCTATTTTCTAGGGTCATCACGAATCGTCTCGCTCGCAGGTTCGACGACTTCCAGCCTCCCGAACAAGCAGGCTTCCGAAAAGGCTTTAGCACCATAGACCACATTCATACGCTGCGGCAAGTTATACAGAAGTCCGAGGAGTATAACAAACCACTATGCTTGGCGTTTGTGGACTATGAGAAGGCCTTCGATTCGATTGAGACTTGGGCGGTGCTACAGTCTCTCCAGCGGTGCCAAATTGACCATCGATACATTGAGGTGATAAAGTGTTTGTACAAAAACGCCACCATGTCAGTCCGTCTCCAGGATCAGGACTTTCGAGTCCTCCACGCTGCAGTTGGATCGGTTTCGACCGATCCAACTGCAGCGTGGAGTGAGACAAGGAGATGTCATATCTCCTAAATTGTTCACTGCTGCGTTGGAAGATGTCTTCAAGCTCCTGGACTGGAAAGGACTTGGCATCAACATCAACGGCGAGTACATCACTAATCTCCGCTTCGCAGATGATATCGTGGTCATGGCTGAGACCCTGGAAGACTTGGGCAAAATGCTCAATGACCTCAGCAGAGCTTCCCAACAAGTGGGTCTAAAAATGAACATGGATAAGACGAAGATCATGTCGAACTCTCATGTCGCACCCACTCCAATTGTAGTTGGTTGCTCTGCACTCGAAGTTGTTGACGAGTATATATACCTGGGACAGAAAGTCCAACTAGGTAGGTCCAACTTCGAGAAAGAGGTGTCTCGGCGAATCCAGCTCGGTTGGGCAGCGTTCGGGAAGCTACGCTACATCTTCTCGTCGTCCAAGATACCACAGTGTCTCAAGACTAAAGTCTTTGACCAGTGTGTGTTGCCAGTGATGACTTACGGAACTGAAACGTGGTCGCTCACAATGGGTCTCATACGAAGGCTCAGAGTCACACAAAGGGCAATGGAAAGAGCTATGCTAGGAGTTTCTGTGCGTGATCGAATCAGAAATGAGGAGATCCGCAGAAGAACCAAAGTCACCGACATAGCTCTGCGAGTCGCTAAACTTAAGTGGCAGTGGGCAGGGCACATTGCTCGTAGAACCGATGGCCGATGGGGCAGCAAGGTTCTGGAGTGGCGGCCACGTACTGGAAGACGCAGCGTAGGGAGACCCCCAACAAGGTGGACCGATGACCTGGTGAAGGTCGCGGGAAGCCGATGGATGCGGGCAGCACAAGACCGGTCATCGTGGAAAGCCTTGGGGGAGGCCTTTGTCCAGCAGTGGACATCTATAGGCTGAGGAAGAAGGAAGAAAAAAAAACAAAGGCGCGGGCTTGCGGGCGGTGAGTAGTTGGCAGCTCGCCGCCCGGTAGGAACCAAGCCCGAGTCGATGGCACGCTGTGTTTCACGCGCGCCACAAACAGATGCCAGCACATCGTGACGGGGTCCACGAAAACCGATGCCGCCTCGGTCAAGGTTGCGGGTTGGTTAAAAAAGAAACCTTGGCCCTGGCGCGCAGGCGAGTGAAGCAACACTGATGGGTTTTAGTCAGTTAAAGTCTGACACGCCCTTCCACTCCGCCCAGAGCGGGAGATTTCCCCCCATCCAAAAGAAAACCAAAAAGGAACACGGTTAGGTTTAGTTATTGCTATTGAATTTTTGTATCTATAATTTGTCTTGAAGGCACTAGGCTCGCCTCCTGTTTCATGAGATTTAAAACATAATTGACGAAATGTAGTTACACTATAAGTGCCCCTCTGGCTATCCATTCTAAATTACAAGCATGATGTTATATTATGTAGATAATTAATTTCATAGTTACGTTCTACCAACAATTCAAAACCCGCGGAATGTAAGCCCGCAAGCACCTACGAATAATTTAATACACTATAATTAAATGTGTTATATATTGCAGGAACCACATTACCAGGAATTATATAGATACGTACGTGTATACAACGTGAAATGTTAGCTGTCTTACAAAGACAACCCAATTCAAGAGTTCATATAACCAATGACAATCTAAAAGATATCAAATCTTATTAATATTTAAACTAGGGTGATTGAACTCTGGTCTTTACCAGGGTTTTTTCACGGAATGACATAAAATCGTTTATTATACAAGTAGGATCACTGATCACTTTTACACGTCATATTTTTCTAAACTGGATGGAGCCGGCTTTTCCTAACTGACTACCTCTGAGAAAAAAGCCGAAACAAACTCAGGGGTCTTTTTTCAAATCCAGACATTAAAAATGAAAATGTTTACAATAATTTATGTGATTTAAAAAAAAACAGTGTTTAAAATGTTACAATTGTAGCATAATTAGGTACATTGCTTAATAATATTGCATTGCGTAGCAGAGCGAGCAGCTCAGTCCCAAGCTTTATTGTCTTCTAAATAATCTGTGATTTTATAATACCCCTTTTCGTAAGCGTAATGAAGCGTCAACGCCTTTATGTAAACGCTTCATTCCGTGTCCTTAAAATGCAAGACGCGGCCACTGCGGAAGGAGGCGCGGGTTCGATCCCCGCACAGTGCAAATTTTGTATGCATCAATATGAATAGTCGTTACGGGTTGTTGGAGCCCTCAAAAGTCTAACAATTGGTCTAACTGCAAAGCTTCGATATCACCTTCAGGTTATGGAGCTTCACGGAAAATATCGAAGTTTAGCCAAAATCAGCAGTTAGACTGGTAAAGCGGACCCTAGACTCCAATGCTGAATAAGCATCCAATCAGCAAAAAGAATGGAGAACGAACCAAGCTTAAGAAGTTTTTTCATTCACTCGTCATTATACCTTTTTCTCTCTTTCCTCTGGTTTGAACAACATCAAGTAAGTAGTAAGTCTATCGGCAAGGCTATATAGCGCTAAGTGAGCATCTGGTGCGGGTGGAGACCGCGTCTCGGCAAACGTAGCGTGGGACGCCCTTGGGCGAGATGGAGCGACGACATCAAAAAGGTGGCTGGTAGTGGCTGGCGGAGAACTGCTCAGGATCGAGCTTGTTGGCGTGCCATGAAGGAGGCCTATGTTCAGTAGTGGGGCCTATGTCCAGTAGTGGGGCCTATGTCCAGTAGTGGACGAGTAGAGGCTGATGATGATGACGATGATGAGCATCTGGTGGAGGATCCCATCCCCTCCAGCTCACCAGGTGTGCATCGCCGGAAACCCCCTGTAAGTTCAACCTCTTCATTATTTGGCTGTGCTTGCTGACGGTTTCTCTCCGTATTTCAATTTCAGCTAACGTGCCCTTATTTTACAGTCTACCTATATATCGAGGGAATATAAATCTCATTACATTTTTGGCAAATCTAGCCGAAACCAAAACATAATAATGCATTTTATTTTATTTTTTTCCATTGTCTTTGTAGGTCGACTAAAATTCATGATGTATATAATATAATAGTCGCTGAACATAATGAACGCTGAATAGACGCCCTATATTATATGGCTTTTCTAAAGTAATATATACTTTCTAAGTATATCTTGGAAACCAACGACTGATTGAATGTGAAGGAAAACGTCTTGAGGAAATCTGGACTTTAAGTCTGAAATCGCCAACCCGCATTGAACAAGCGTGGTGATTACGCTCAGTCCTTCTCTGTATGAGACGAGACCTGTGCCCAGCAGTGGGATGATATTAATATGATGATGATGTTCCGACCGATTTCGGCCACGGCGACCACTTCGACTCCTAGCCGATGATTTGGCGCTCATGCGCCCGAAGATGGCTTATGTAGCCTATCATGGCGGCGAAACTTCGTGCACACTGAGGGCACGTAAGCACGCCGTTGACGTAGTTGTATGTGATGGCAGCAGGTGGGCGAGCCTTTAATTGGTCACGTTTGGCATCGAGGTCAGCTTTGCGCTGCTCCTCAAACTCGCGAACTTGTCCGTACACCATTCTGCGCCATTCTGACCGTTTTGCTGCCAAACGCTCCCATTCAGAGGGTTCTTGCACCTCCTCATGTGCCGTTTTAAGACATCCTTGAACCGGAGGAGTTTTCCGCCATGCTTTCGCTTGCCCTCCTCCAGCTCAGAGAAGAAGATGCGCTTCGCCACCCTTTCGTCCGCCATACGTGATACGTGCCCGCACCACCGAAGCTGCCGACGCATTAAATAAGCCTCAATGCCACCAACATTGGCTCGTCGCAGGACTTCGGTATTCCGCACTCTGTCAGACCATTTGATCTTCATAATGGATCGGAGACATATAAGGTGAAAACGATCTAGAGTACACACACCATGTCTCAGCGGAATATAGACGGTTTGGCAGCACAATTGCCATATATACGGATATTTTTGTAGCTAGCTTAAGAAAAGGAAAAAGAGAGAAAGGAAGGAAGGAGGGAAGGGAAGGAATATGATGATGATATATAATAGAAATAATAATACTGTATGCGCATCGCCGCCAAAAAAAAACTTAAATTTAGTGAATAGGAATCGTCCTATTTTCTAAATTTAGTGAATAGGAATCGTCCTATTTTCTAAATTTAGTGAATAGGAATCGTCCTATTTTCTAAATTTAGTGAATAGGAATCGTCCTATTTTCTAAATTTAGTGAATAGGAATCGTCCTATTTTCTAAATTTAAGTTCATGTTTTTCTTTCTAATTTATTAAGAAAAGTACAAAAATAAATACTGGTTTAACCACGGCAAATTAGTCAGCTCCAGCGTCGTAAGAATTGTTGAGCTAATCAATTTAATTCCCGAAGTTCCAGTCTACATATAAAAAATAAACAAAATTGTATTATTAACAATATTTTATTTATAAATAAAACAACTTTTGTTTCAGAACAATTTTTCGAACAAGAAAGATTTGCCCGCAAATTGGACTAATTAATTTTAAATGGATAAAAAAAACGTTTACCCGAAATTTTCATTTAAGTTAAAATATCTAATACCACGTTCAATTATCGGCAATATCAAGTTTCCTTAATGTTTAATATTTACAGCCTCATAAATTTTAAACGGGTTAAGAAAATTTGACGTTAATTTTGTTTTCATTAAATTAATAAATTTATAAGCTTTTTTCTGGCAGAAAAACAATTAATCATCATCATCTATTTATTTGCCAGAAAATACATTGTTCGACAAGGGAAGATCTTAAAGCCCAAGAGCTATTTGTATGCTGCCTGCAAGCAGGCGCGCAAATTACAATTTTCAAAAAAAAAAAAAAAACAAATTTTAAGATGACAGACTATAAAAAATCGTCAAAAATCAAATATAGCACAAGAACATAAATCCAAATGTCAACACTCAAAGCATATAGCTTTCCCAGTAAGACTGGATTCAGATGAATGCTAGTATTTAAACATAAACCCCCTTATTCATAAACGCTGCTTAAAATTAACCAGTGATAAGCGATTGTTTAACCATACATTTTCGACGTGGCACGTCACTTAACTTTAATTATCGTTTATCAATAAACCTTTTATACACTATGGTGTTTATTCATAGACGATGATTAAAGTTAAGTGACGTGTAAACGTCTAAAATGTGTGTTTAAACAATCGCTAATCACTAGTTAAATTTAAATGGCTTATGTTTAACTTACCACCAAATATAGTAACAAATAGCAGACAAAAATAGTAAATGATCACCAAAATGAAACTTTAAATTATAACCAAAGTTTTAACACTTTGCTATTTAAGTAAAATGACTCTAAGTAAATCATGAGTAACCTCAAAATAGTAAATAATCACCAAAATTATACCAGCATTTTAATATAAAATTATAACCAAAGTTTTTAAATTCTGCTATCCAATAAATCATAGTTATCCCAAAAGTAGTAAATGATCACCAAAATTATACCAGCGTTTTAATTGGCGCTTCACCGGCCGCTGTCGCGGCACGCTCGCTACGCTCGCTTGGCTCGCGCGCTGTTTTGGTCACAGTTTTTGACGCTGTGGTAATGCATTTACGCACCGTACCCTGAAGGGCGTGTGTGGGACTCGCCCAGCCGAAGCCGGGAATACCCACTAAACCCACAGCGGCACAACCACATCGCCTGAGTGGCGGGGTCATGGGAAAAGGCAGAGCCTGTCTACCAATCCCCCGCCGGCGATTCCCGCCAAAAGGCGGGCCCACAATGGTCCCCCTATAAGGAGGGGCCGGACTGGGTACGTCTTCTAGTGCGAGAAGACGCAGCAGCCAAGGGTTTTTTAGCGAGGTGTCCTTCCTCTTAGCCCCACTCGTTTGCCCGGGGGCAAACGGGGCCCCCAGCTCCTCTCAATGAGGAGACCGGGTTGCCCGACGGTGACCCGGAGTTCGGGTCACGTCAGCCACCTGGAGTGGTGGCCGACCCGCCGCACATGTGACCGCCCAAGCGGTCCCCACTTCTGGTTTTGGTCCGCGCCGGTAAACCGGTAACCCCCATATCTGGGGGCCGTTCCCCTATCCGCCACCTGGGGACGCGTCCGATGGCAGGCCAGAAACTGCGCACGGAAACCTAACCTAACCTTTTTGTTTTTTTTTTTTTGACGCTGTGGTAATGCATTTACGCACCATACCCCGAAGGGCGTGTGTGGGACTCGCCCAGCCGAAGCCGGGAATACCCACTAAACCCACAGCGGCACTCCGGCATCGCCATAGTGGTGGGGGAGTGGGAAACTAGCGCAGCCTGAGCTACCTCTCCCCCGCCGGCGAAACCCGCCTAGTAAGGCGGGCCCTCAATTGCCCCTCCTAGGGAGGGGCCGTGGCTCCCGCATGGTGAGTGATGTAAGGCGGGCGTCGGCCTCACGCCCGCCGCTCACCTCAGGGAGGGAGAAAGCGGGCGAAATCCCGCCTTCTCCTCCCCCTACGCCGCCTGCGGAGTGCCGGAGCGAGGGGATCCTCCTCCCGCTCGCGCCCCGCTGCCTCCTTCTGCGACATCACGACCTCGCAGAAGGAGGCCATCGCCACCCAAGCTTCCTCGCTCCCCACCATCTCTCTGACGATGGCGGGCAGCGAGAGGTCCCCTCCAACCGCCGTGACAAGATCGCGGCGCGGCACGGCCCACGACGGGCACACCACGAGGGTGTGTTCCGCCGTGCCCTCCGCCGCGCCACAACCGTGGCACGACGGTGTCTCCTCTCGTCCTATCCGGTGCAGGTACCTGCCGAAGCAGCCGTGACCGGAGAGTACCTGCACCAGACGGAAGGAGAGGAACCCGTGACGCCTGTCTAGCCAGTCCTCCAGGACCGGCCCGATGGCGTCGAGGGTACGGCGGCCGAAGACGGCGGAGGCGAGGTCCTGCGTCCACTGCTGGACAAGAGCGACCCTCGCCCCCCGCCGGACGGCCTCCCTCAATTCTGGGGCCGGACGCTCGCCCAGCGCCCTGCGCCCCGCCGTCCACTCGTACACTCTGGCGAGCACCCACGCCTCGAGCTCCCAAGGCGGGGTGCCCGCCAGAGCGCACGCCGCCGCGAAGCCCACCGTGCGGTAGGCCCGCGATGCCCGCTGGGCGATGGCCCTTTGGGGCGACCGAAGGGCGGTGAGGTTCTCCCTCCTATGGAGGGAGTCCGCCCAAATCGGGGCCCCATAAAGGGCCATACTTCGCAGTATGCCGGCGTATAGACGCCGGCACCGCATGCTGGGCCCTCCCAAGTTTGGCATTAGCCATGAGAGGGCTCCCGCAGCCTTCAGCAGGCGCGACGACAGCCCGCTAAAGTGCGGGCCGAAGCTTTACCTGCTGTCTAAGATGAGGCCCAGATATTTCATCTGGGCCTCAACCCCGACCCTCACCCCCTCCACATAAATGTGGGCGTCAGGCGGGGGGCGCTGCCGGGGGCCGTGAAAGAACACGGCCTCTGTTTTGTGCAGCGCCACCCTCAAGCCCAGGCGGCGGATCCTTCCCGCCACTAAGGATCCGCTCGCCGATGCCAAACTGGCCGCCTCCCGGAAGGTGCTCCCGCGGGAAGTGAGGAGAGTGTCATCTGCATAGCAGATGACACTCGTGCCTCGAAGGAGGGTTCCCCGCAGGAGCCAGTCATAACCGACGTTCCACAGAAGAGGCCCTAGAACGGACCCCTGTGGAACGCCGGCTCCGACAGCGTATCGACGGAGCTGGCCAGCCCTGTCTACGAGGAGGACAGCACGGTCCTCCAAGTAGCTGGCCAGGAGGCCCCGCAAGTACAGGGGCACTCCGTGGAACCGGAGCGCTTCCAGGATGGTGGAGTGGGGGATGGAATTGAAGGCGTTGGCAATGTCGAATGACACAGCCACCACTCCATCCCCCACTCCCACCGCCTCTGTCACCTGGCCCTTTAGACGGGCCAGGGCGTCCACTGTCGAACGACCAGCACGAAATCCGAACTGGGCGTCCGACAGGTCCGGTCCCACGCTTCGCAGATGCCGCTTGAGACGGCCGGCGATAATCCCCTCGAACATTTTACCGACCTCATCGAGCAAAACGATGGGCCGGTAAGCCGAGGGGGAGTCCGCCGGCCGCCCTTCCTTCCGGCGGAGGCACAGTTGGCCTTCCCGCCATGGTTTCGGGAACCTCCCCGACGCGAAGCACGCGCTGAAGAGGTCCCGAAACCTGCCCTCCATTTCGGTGGCCGCGATGGCCACCACCCGTGCGGGGACACCATCCGGGCCGGGAGCCGTCTTTTTGGCGCGGAGACGAAGAGTCGCCGCGCCAAATTCCTCCTCTGAGACCGGAGGAGGAGGAGCTTCCTCCTCCGGTTGAGCCCCCCCTCGTGGGGGGTCCATCACTGGTGGGGTGAAGTGCGGATCCCTGCGCGGAAACAGGGACCGCACCACCCAATCCAGGAGCGCTGGTTCGAGGGTCTCGGCAACCGGGGGACCAATGCGGCGCAGTTTGTTACGCGCCGCCTTATATGGCCTCCCGAATGGGTCGTTGTCGAGACCCTCCAGCAGCTCGGCCCTCGCCGCGTCCTTGGCGGCGCCGATGGCCGACTTGAAGGCCGCCCTCGCCTCTACGTACCTCGCGTAGAGGCGGTCCTCGTCAGCCGGGTCCCGTCGGCGCCGCCGACGCGATCGCGTAAAGGCCCGCCGTGCCGCCACGCAGGTGGCCCGCAGCTCCGCCAACTCCTCCGACCACCAGTACACGGCGCGTCGGGGAGGCGGACGTCTCGACCGAGGCATGCTGGCGTTACACACCCCGGTCAATGACCCCCTCAGTCGGGCCGCCGCCGCGTCCACGTCCAGGACGTCCACGCCGGGACGTGGCCAAAGCCAGTCCTGGACGAACGCGGCCTCCCTTGCCGCCTCCCGATCCAGGTGGGTCAGAGCCCACCTTGGAAACGGGGATCGGCCCGACGAAGAGGGGATGCTGCGGCGCCCCCGTGGATTTTGCGGGGAGATCTCGAATCGCACGTAACGGTGATCCGAGATCGTCTCCCCCAGCTCCACCCTCCAGTTTCGAATGCGGGCGGCCAGTGCGGGCGTGGCGAAGGTGAGGTCCACTATAGACCCGCCCTGCCGCCGAACGCACGTCCGGACGCTCCCCCTATTCAAGAGGGAGAGACCAGACGTGGCCGCCCACAATTCGACCGCCCGTCCGCGAGCGTCGGTGGCCGGGTTTCCCCAGACCACCGACTTGGCATTCAGGTCTCCCAAAACGGAGACCTGACGTGGCGCCGTCCTCCCGATGACCGCCGTCAGGACCCCGAGGAAATCCTCGAAGTCCTGGAGAGGGCGGTTTGGGGAGAAGTAGACCCCCACAAGGGCCAACCCTCCCCACGCGGCGGCCACGTATCCCGGTCCGCTCTCTAAGAGCGAGAGGGGAGGGGAGTCCGAGGAAGACCGCGCCACGATTGCCACGGAGCCGTCACTATCTCCCAGCCAATTGCTGGGAGTATAGTACGGCTCGGCCACCACTGCCACATCCACCAACCACTCGGCCATTGACTGCACCAGTAAGTCCTGGGCAGCCCGGCAGTGGTTGGTGTTTGCCTGCAAGATGCGATGGTCGGTACCCATTACTCGACCATCGCATCACCCTCTGCCACCGCCGGTGATGGGACATCAGCGGGGGTGGTGGCAGCAGCGGCAGGACGGCTTATAGCCGCCTGTGGCTTGCCCTTCTTAGAGGGGAGTCGGCATGAGCTCCCCCCCATCACGTGGTCCGCAGGGCACCCACTGTCGGCGCACGGCGCGCATGCGGCTTGGTGGCCTCGCACGAGGCCGCCTTGTGCCCCTATTGCCCGCAGCGGAAGCACGTGTCCGCCCTATGTACTGTGGATGGACACATGGCTCGGGTGTGACCGATCCCCAAGCACTTGAAGCAGCGCATCGGCGCTGCCTCAAGTACCCGGATCACGGCCCGGCTAAAACCCACTAAGAGCCGTCCTTGGCATTTTGCCTGGACGGCCAACACTGTGGCGACTTGGCACACCGGGAAAGAACTCAGTCCGCCGCGCCCGGGCCTAATATCCCGAGCCTGCACCGCTGCGGGTTCATCCTAACTTATCCTTTTTTTTTTTTTTTTTTTTTTTTTTTTTTTTTTTTTTTTTTTTTTTTTTTGTTTACGCTGTGGGAATGCATTTACGCCCCTTACCCCGAAGGGCGTGTGTGGGACTCGCCCAGCCGAAGCTGGGAATACCCACTAAACCCACAGCGGCACTCCGGCATCGCCATAGTGGCGGGGGAGTGGGAAACTAGCGCAGCCTCAGCTACCTCTCCCCCACCGGCGAAACCCGCCTAGTACGGCGGGCCCTCATGTGGTGGCTTAGCCACCCACGTGGTGAGCGATGTAAGGCGGGCGTCGACCTCACGCCCGCCGCTCACCTCAGGGAGGGAGAAAGCGGGCGAAATCCCGCCTTCTCCTCCCCCTACGCCGCCTGCGGAGCGCCGGAGCGAGGGGATCCTTCTCCCGCTCGCGCTCCGCGGCCTCCTTCTGCGACATCACGACCTCGTAGAAGGAGGCCATCGCCACCCAAGCCTCCTCGCTCCCCACCATCGCTCTGACGATGGCGGGCAGCGAGAGGTCCCCTCCAACCGCCGTGGCAAGGT
This sequence comes from Sesamia nonagrioides, assembly GCA_017933935.1. Taxonomy (NCBI): domain Eukaryota; kingdom Metazoa; phylum Arthropoda; class Insecta; order Lepidoptera; family Noctuidae; genus Sesamia; species Sesamia nonagrioides. The sequence goes on along the minus strand of JADWQK010001408.1, from coordinate 75,394 downwards.
CGCGGCGCGGCACGGCCCACGACGGGCACACCGCGAGGGTGTGTTCCGCCGTGTCCTCCGCCGCGCCACAACCGTGGCACGACGGTGTCTCCTCTCGTCCTATCCGGTGCAGGTACCTGCCGAAGCAGCCGTGACCGGAGAGTACCCGCACCAGACGGAAGGAGAGGAACCCGTGACGCCTGTCGAGCCAGTCCTCCAGGACCGGCCCGATGGCGTCAAGGGTACGGCGGCCGAAGACGGCGGCGGCGAGGTCCCGCGTCCACTCCTGGACAAGAGCGACCCTCGCCTCCCGCCGGACGGCCTCCCTCAATTCGGGGGCCGGACGCTCGCCCAGCGCCCTGCGCCCCGCCGTCCACTCGTACACTCTGGCGAGCACCCACGCCTCGAGCTCCCAGGGCGGGGTGCCCGCCAGAGCGCATGCCGAAGCGAAGCCTACTGTGCGGTAGGCCCGCGCTGCCCGCTGGGCGATGGCCCTTTGGGGCGCCCGAAGAGCGGTGGCATTCTCCCTCCTATGGAGGGAGTCCGCCCAAATGGGGGCCCCATAAAGGGCCATACTCCGCAGTATGCCGGCGTATAGATGCCGGCACCGCATGCTTGGCCCTCCCATGTTCGGCATGAGCCATGAGAGGGCGTCCGCAGCTTTCAGCAGGCGCGTCGACAGCCCGCTAAAGTGCGGGCCGAAGCGCCACCTGCTGTCTAGAATGAGGCCCAGATATTTCATCTGGGCCTCAACCCCAACCCTCACCCCCTCCACGTAAATGTGGGCGTCAGGTGGGGGGCGCTGCCGGGGACCGTGAAAGAACACAGCCTCCGTTTTGTGCAGCGCCACCCTCAAGCCCAGGCGGCGGATCCTTCCTGCCACTAAGGACCCGCCCGCTGAGGCCAAACTGGCCGCCTCCCTATAACTGCTCCCGCGGGAAGTGAGGAGAGTGTCATCTGCATAGCAGATGACACTCGTGCCTCGAAGGGGGGTTCCCCGCAGGAGCCAGTCATAACCGCCGTTCCACAGAAGAGGCCCTAGAACGGACCCCTGTGGAACGCCGGTTTCCACATCGTATCTCCGGAGCTGGCCAGCCCCGTCTACGAGGAGGACAGCACGGTCCTCCAGGTAGCTGGCCAGGAGGCCCCGCAAGTAAAAGGGCACTCCGTGGAACCGGAGCGCCTCCAGGATGGTGGAGTGGGGGATGGAGTTGAAGGCGTTGGCAATGTCGAATGACACAGCCAACACTCCATCCCCCACTCCCACCGCCTCTGTCACCTGGCCCTTTAAACGGGCCAGGGCGTCCACTGTCGAACGGCCAGTTCGAAATCCGAACTGGGCGTCCGACAGGTCCGGTCCCACACTCCGTAGATGACGGTTGAGGCGGCCGGCGATGATCCCCTCGAACATTTTACCGACCTCATCGAGCAAAACGATGGGCCGGTATGCCGAGGGCGAGTCCGCCGGCCGTCCCTCCTTGTGGGGGAGGCACAATTGGCCTTCCCGCCAAGGTTTCGGGAACCTCCCCGACGCGAAGCACGCGCTGAAGAGGTCCCGAAACCTTCCCTCCATTTCGGTGGCCGCGATGGCCACCACCCGAGCGGGAACGCCGTCAGGGCCGGGGGCCGTCTTTTTGGCGCGGAGACGAAGAGTCGCCGCGCCAAATTCTTCCTCTGAAACCGGAGGAGGAGGAGCTTCCTCCTCCGGTGAAGCCGCTCTTATTGGCGGTCCCATCACTGGTGGGGCGAAGTGCGGATCCCTGCGCGGAAACAGAGACCGCACCACCCCATCCAGGAGCGCTGGTTCGAGGGTCTCGGCAACCGGGGGACCAATGCGGCGCAGTTTGATACGCGCCGCCTTATATGGCCTCCCGAATGGGTCGTTGTCGAGACCCTCCAACAGCTCGGCCCTCGCCGCGTCCTTAGCGGCGCCGATGGCCGATTTGAAGGCCGCCCTCGCCTCCACATATCTGGCGTAGAGGCGGTCCTCGTCGGCCTGATCTCGTCGGCGCCGCCGACGCGATCGCGTGTAGGCCCGCCGTGCCGCCACGCAGGTGGCCCGCAGCTCCGCCAACTCCTCCGACCACCAATAAACGGCGCGTCGGGGAGGTGGACGTCTCGACCGAGGCATGCTGGCGTTGCATACCTCGGTCAATGACCCCCTCAATCGGGCCGCCGCCGCGTCCACGTCCAGGACGTCCACGCCGGGACCTGGCCAAAGCCAGTCCCGGACGAACGCGGCCTCCCTTGCCGCCTCCCGATCCAGGTGGGTCAGAGCCCACCTTGGAAACGGGGATCGGCCCGACGATGAGGGGGTGCTGCGGCGCCCCCGTGGGCTCTGGGGGGAGATCTCGAATCGCACGTAGCGGTGATCCGAGATAGTCTCCCCCAGTTCCACCCTCCAGTTCTGAATGCGGGCGGCCAGTGCAGGCGTGGCGAAGGTGAGGTCCACTATGGACCCACCCTGCCGCCGCACGCACGTCCGGACGCTCCCCCTATTCAGGAGAGAGAGACCAGACGTGGCCGCCCACAACTCGACCGCCCGTCCGCGGTTGTCGGTGGCCGGGTTTCCCCAGACCACCGACTTGGCATTCAGGTCTCCCAAAACGGAGACCCGACGTGGCGCCGTCCTCCCGATGACCGCCGTCAGGACCCCGAGGAAATCCTCGAAGTCCTGGAGAGGGCGGTTTGGGGAGAAGTAGACCCCCACAAGGGCCAACCCTCCCCACGCGGCGGCCACGTATCCCGGTCCCCCCTCTAAGAGCGAGAGGGGAGGGGAGTCCGAGGAAGACCGCGCCACGATTGCCACCGAGCCGTCACTGTCTCCCAGCCAATTGCTGGGAGTGAAGTACGGCTCGGCCACCACTGCCACATCCACCAACCACTAGGCCATTGACTGCACCAGTAAGTCCTGGGCAGCCCGGCAGTGGTTGGTGTTTGCCTGCAAGATGCGATGGTCGGTACCCATTACTCGACCATCGCATCACCCTCGGCCACCGCCGCTGATGGGATATCAGCGGGGTTGGTGGCAGCAGCGGCAGGACGGCTTATAGCCGCCTGCGGCTTGCCCTTCTTAGAGGGGGGGCGGCATGAGCTCCCCCCCATTATGTGGTCCGCAGGGTGACCACTGTCGGCGCACGCCGCGCAGTGCGGCTTGGCGGCCTCGCAGGAGGCTGCCTTATGGCCCTGTTGCCCGCAGCGGAAGCACGTGTCCGCCCTATCTACTGAGGACGGACACATGGCTCGGGTGTGGCCGATCCCCAAGCACTTGAAGCAGCGCATCGGCGCGGCCTCAAGCACCCGGATCACGGCCCGGCTGAAGCCCACAAATAGCCGCCCCTGGCCTTTAGCCTGGGCGGCCAACGCTGCGGCGACTGGGCACACAAGCCGGATAGTGCCCAGTCCACCGCGGCCGGGCCTAATGTCCCGAGCCAGGACCGCTGCGGGTTCGCAGCCTCCAGCCACTGCGATCGCCGCGACCACCCCCTCCTTGGTGACCGAGTCGTCTAGACCGGTCACCTCCATAGCCGCCGTCTTAGTCGGCCTAGCTATCTTCGCCACGTCGGCGAGGACCTCTCGCAACTTGCCGGCGAACAGGTCGGCATTTTTGCCGCCGTCCTTCCCCGGAAACTCGAACAAACGAGCTCCGGTTTGGGTCCGACGGCAGTTACCGAGCCCCAACTCGGCGGGATCCGCGACGGCACGAGCCCGTCACAGGACGGACTCGTAGGTGACGCCCCTCTCGGCGGCCTCGGGGACGATCGTCACCGTTACCGCCGCGGATTTGGGAGGAACCATCTTCCTTCCGCCGACTGGCGCCTTCTTGGCTGCCGGGGCGGCCGTCGGGGCAGCCGCCGGGGCAGCCGAGGCCTGGGCAGCCGTGGCCTGGGTCGCCTTCTTGCCCTTTCCCTTTCCCTTCCTAACCACCTCTGACCAAGACTGTTTGGCTGGGGTGGTGGAAGGGAGGAGGGCGTCTCCCTCCTGCACCTGGGGAGGTGCCGCACAGGCAACTGGCTCCGGCTGGGTGCCCACACTCGTGCCGGGGGGAGGCAGAGCCCGCGGAGATTTCTTCCCCTTGCCCTTGCCCTTTGAGGGCTTCGGGGCAAGGGGAGCCACTGTCGGCGTCTTGTCCGCCGCTAGGGGCGGACGGAGACGCGGCTCGGGCAGGAGGCGATCCTCTATGCCTGCGAAGCAGGCACGGGTGAACGCCCTCTCCTCCATGACAACCTTGCGGAATAGTTCCTCAAGGTTTGAGGAGGAGGGAGAGGGAACCGCTGCCGTCGGGGCCTTCGTTGGCGGGGCTGTGGCTTCGGCGAGCTTCTTATGAAGCTCGCTAACCTCCGCTTGCAAGCGGTCCACCCTCGCCTGCAGCTGCCGCGTCTCCTCTGACGCAGAGCGTTGCGTCAGCTCAGACACAATGCCGTGCAAGCTCGTTGCACGGCATTTGAGGGCCTTTTGGAAGGTGCCCTTCAAATTTGAGGACTTGGAGGCGACCTCAACGATCTCCTCCATGTCCTCCTTGGCCAGTCGGGCCAGCTCCGCCACAGAGTGGCCGTCGAAAGTGGCGAGGGCCGAACCGTATCCGGCCCTTGCCTTGGCTGCGCGCGCCTGCCTCTCTTTCGCGGCAACCTTTTCTTCCAGCTCCAGCTCGAGCTCGGCCCGTTTGGCCAAGCCGAGCTGACGCTGGGCATCTGCCAGACCCACATCATGGGAGCCGGCCTGAGGAGTTGAAGGCGAAGCAGTCTTCGCCTTCGGCTTCTTCTGTTTGGGCTTACCCTTGGCCGAGTCCGACGATCCCTCGGACCCGAGCCTCAAGTAGGCCCTCTTCAGGCTGCGGTCTGCAGCCACGCTACACACGGACGACGAGTCCCCGACTACGGACCCCATGTCCGAGTCGGAGAACTCGTGCTCTCCACAGAAGCCTGCCGCAGATGGTGCGCGGCTGGCCTCTGACTCCGACAAGCCGCCGGGTTGGCCCTGAGAAGGGCCTTTGGGTTGGCCCTGAGAAGGGCCTTTTGGTTGGCCCTGAGAAGGGCCTTTTGGTTGGCCCTGAGAAGGGCCTTTTGGGGCAAAACGCCCGGAGGCATTTCGTAATGGTTTCGGCATAGCGAAAACCAAAAACCACAATAATAAAATAAAACCTCAATAGAATAAAACGAAACCCACAATAAAATAAAACCCACGATAAAACACAATAAAACCTCAATGCACGCAATCGCCCTCAGATAAAATAAAATTTCGCAGATCGCGTAAGTCACAGCGCACGTTAGCCACCGGTCTGCCACTCCGTTACGGTGGTCAGACACGGCGTTGCCCGGGGAACACTACGTGGAAGTCTGCGCTGTGGGGAGTCCCCCAACGTCGGCAAGTACCTCCCTCAACTTGCCGGCGAACAAGTCGGCGTTTTTGCCACCGTCCTTCCCCGGAAACTCGAATAGACGAGCTCCGGTTTGGGTCCGACGGCAGTTGCCGAGCCCTAAATCGGCGGGGTCCGCGACGGCACGAGCCCGTCTCAGGACGGACTCATAGGTGACGCCCCTCTCGGCGGCCTCAGGGACGATGGTCACCGTGACCGCCGCGAATTTGGGAGGAACCAGCTTCCTCCCGCCGACCGTAGCCTTATTGGCTGCCGGGGCAGCCGCCGGGGCAGCTGCCGGGGCAACTGCCGGGGCAGCCGGGGCCTTGTTCGCCTTCTTCCTGCCCCTTTTCACCACCTCCGACCACGGCTGGTTGGACCGAGTGGTGGAGGGGAGAAGGGCGTCGGTCTTCTGAACCTGGGAGGCGGGTGCTGCGATGGCAACCGGCCCCGGTTCGGCGCCCACACTCGTGCCGGGGGGAGGCAGGGACCCCGGCGACTTCTTCCCCTTGCCCTTGCCCTTTGAGGGCTTCGGGGCCTGGGAAGCCGCTGTCGGCGTCTTGTCCGCCGCTAGTGGCGGACGGAGACGCTTCTCCGGCAGGAGACGGTCTTCTATGCCCGCAGAGCAGGCCCGGGTGAACGCCCTCTCCTCCATGATCACCTTGCGGAACAATTCCTCAAGGTTGGAGGAGGAGGGGGCGGTAACCGCTGCTGACGGGGCCTTAGGGGGCGGGGCCGTAGCTTCAGCCAGCTTCGCAAGAAGCTGGCTAACCTCCGCTTGCAGGCGATCCACCCTCGCCTGCAGCTGCCTCGTCTCCTCTGACGCAGTGCGCTGCGTCAGCTCCATTATTATGCCGTGCAAGCTTGTTGCACGGCATTTTAGGGCCTTCTGGAAGGTCCCCTTTAGGTTGGAGGACTTGGAGGTGACCTCGACGATCTTCTCCCTGTCCTCCTCCACTAAGCGGGCCAACTCGGCCACGGATAGGTCGTCGAAACTGACGAAGGCCGAACCGTATCCGGCCCTCGCCTTGGTTGCGCGCGCCTGTCTCTCCTGCGCGGCAACCTTCTCCTCCAGCTCCAGCTGGAGACCGGCCCGTTTGGCCAAGCCGAGCCGGAGCTGGGCGTCCACCAGACCCACATCGTGGGTGCCGGCCTGTGAAGAAGTCGAAGGCGAAGCAGTCTTCGCCTTTGACTTCCTCTTGGGCTTACTCTTGCCCGAGTCCGAGGAACCCTCGGACCCGAGTTTCAGATAAGCCCTCTTTAGGCTGCTCTCCGCAGCCACCCCACAAACGGACGAGTCCAAGACTACGGACTCGACATCCGAGTCCGAGTACTCGTCCGCAACACTCGTACAGAGGCTCGCCACAGACGGTGCGCGGCTGACCTCTGACGCCGACATCTCGGAGTGGCCCTGAGAAAGGCCTTTTAGTTGGCCCTGAGAAGAGCCCTCTGGTTGGCCCTGAGAAGGGCCTTTTGGGGCGAAACGCCCGGAAGCGCTTCTCAAGGATCTCGGCATTTCGGCGTCAACCACAAGAGAAAACGACAATATAAATAAAACCCACTACAAAATAAAATCCCACAACAATAAAAACCACAATAAAATCCAATAAAACCCACAATAACAATAAAAACCCACAAGAATAAAAAACCACAATAAAATATCCACAATGTACGCAATCACCCTCAGAATAAAATCGCAAGATCGCGTAAGTCACAGCGCTCGTTAGCCACCGGTCTGCCACTCCGTTACGGTGGTCAGACACGGCGTTGCCCGGGGAACACTACGAGGAAGTCAGCGCTGTGGGGTGTCCCCCAAACACAGTTCTAACCTAACCTAACCTATGGGTGGACAAACGATAACGGACGTGTCATTTTATGTTTTGTTTTCTGATTTTATGACAATCACAGTGATTTATTTAGGCAAAAATAATACATTAATTTGGTCGTCAAGATTTGGTGATCATTGCGTTGCATTGGCGTTGTTTTATATGTGGCGTTTTGTAGATACTACTACAGCATCATGTGTTCATTATCCAATACCTGGTGAGGTACTCAGTAAGTAAATTTTAACCTTATGTGGATATTAATAGGGTCGAACTTCTGAACAAAAAGAACCGTATAGCAGGTAATATATTTGTTGAAATCCAAATGAACCCAACCAAATCATTGTCACACAACGCTTGCGACTTCTAATTCGACATCAACGCCATCTAGTTACGTTTTGTGCAAACTTTTGATAAATATGTGGATAATCATTAACATCATGTAAGGTCATGTTCAAAATATTGCAAATGGATTTTATCACGCGCTGAATTTCCAAACCATGGTATTCAATCGAACATTGAGAATCCAACCGAGCGCATCCAAGTGCTTTAAAGAACACGCTATTGGATTATCAACTCTCGGCACTGAACAATAAGTTAAAAACGCAAAACCTTCACACCGGAACGGTTTCGCAATGGATTTTCAACAGGTACCCATCACAACAGCGTTTTTTGTTTTATTAGCTAATCTAATTTGTTCCTGAAGTTTCATGGCAGGTTACCTTGAAGGGTTGGATAAAGGTGTGTATATACGCCAGATTTTACACATGAGACATAAAAAGTGACGTAAAAGGAGGCAGAAATGACAGGTACAGTTTTATTAAAGACGTATCTTACTACCACAAAATGACGTTTATGAATTGTTTAGGCTAAGGACCTTTTTTAACAGTCTCGGGAAACCGATGGATGCGGGCAGCCCAAGACCGGTGATCGTGGAAAGCCTTGGGTGAGGCCTTTGTCCAGCAGTGGACCTCTGTAGACTGAAGAAGGAACACCTTTTAAATACGGCATTATTATATGCACTTTGAAGACATGTGTCATCTACCAACCCTCACTGGGTCGGCGTTGAAGGTTACAGCCCACCCCCTCTCACCGAGAGGAATCATGTGTTCCAGGGGTGGTAACATTGTAGACTGATGGTGTATAAAGAAATTGAGAAGCTTTTTTTTATTACATACTAGCTTTCCGCCCGCGGCTTTGCCCACGTGGAGTTCGGTTATATCGCGCGTTTTAGATTTCCCTCGGGAACATCAATTTTTTTCGGGATGAAAGGTAGCCTATGTTTTTTCTCAGGGTCTAAAGATTGTCTGTGCCAAATTTCATCAAAATCGGTTGAGAGGTTTAAGCGGGAAAGTGTAACAGACAGACAGACAGAGTTACTTTCATATTTATAATATTAACTAGCTTTCCGCCCGCGGCTTCGCCCGCGTGGAGTTCGGTTATATCGCGATTTTTAGATTTCCCTCGGGAACATCAAATTTTTCAGAAAAAAAGAAGAAATTTTCTCAGGGTCTAAAGATTGTCTGTGCCAAATTTCATCAAAATCGGTTGAGAAGTTTAAGCGGGAAAGCGTAACAGATAAACAGACAGACAGACATACAGAGTTACTTTCGCATTTATAATATTAGTTTGTATTATAAACTAGTGCTTGACCGCAATCCCGCTAAGCAGTGATGCAATCGTTGATGGTAAAGCGTGCTATTTTATTAAGAGCCTTGAAGACACTTAAATTACAGTCAGACGGAAACACCGACGTTGACAAATGAAATAATTTGTTCCTCGATGTATGCGGTATAAAAACCGAGGCGTAACGCTTCGTCCGGATGGTAGTGGTTTCAACAAAGTAAGGGTAAATACTCGCCGTACGACGGTTCGTATCACGATGGAACGGTGATGGGGGGATTAAGTCATGCAATTCCCGCATACATTCTTCAAAATGCATCCTATAGAACCTACAGCTTTTTGGGCATTCAAAAATTCTACCGCATTCCTCACGATGTATAACATCGGCTGCCGGTAGAAGTTACCACTCACCAGACAAAGTCATGCCACCAAGCGGTTCGTCGCATTCCAGCATGATGTCTAGTGAAGCCGTACGGAGGACGGGTATGAGCAGTTGTGTTGCGATGTGTGCCGGGTGCGATACGCCAAATGTTAATGTCGAGAGTTTGTTCATGGAGGGTCTCCATATCAACCTCCCTCTAACACAGCATCGTTGGTCGTGTTGTTGGGTTTAAGTGTTAAACTTTAACATTGCATCACCTCGCGCAACTGCCAGTTTCCTTCCTATTCACTCAGTTATTTTTGAGTGGATAGGCTTAATAAGCTAGCGCGCTTTACCATCAATGATTGTATCACTGCTTACCAGCAGGCGGGATTGCCCTCAAGCACTAGTTTATAATTATTAAAAAAAATCATTGCTGTCAGTGAGAAAATTTTCCAACAGGCTGACAGCATTCCCTTACCAAGTAAATAAGTATTCGACTTGCAACTTCAAAATAACCGGCGAAAAGTGGGTACACTAAAAGGTACACCGTTCCAACATCGGACGACCCGTCCTTAGGGCAAGTATCTACCCTTTCGTTGTCGACATTGCTACGATTCGGACAAAGCGTTTTTGTCCGCATATTCCCACGGGTCCGAAACTTATGCGGGTAAAACCGCGGGGCACAGCTAGTAATATATAACACATATTAATGTTAACTTGTAAACTGTAATCATTGAGGCTTTTTGTGGGTAATATTTTCTATGTTAAAAATAAAATTAATTATGTCGATTAAAATTTGGCAAAGTATCGCATTTTTTAAACCAGTTTGCTAAAAATATATTTTGCAAGTCAGCCCTAGAGATTACTTGGATTATAGGCCTTATTTTAAATCAAATCCGTGTTTCAATTATTTTTGCTTTTCAATTCCAGTGTGTTTTTACGATCATCTTAATATCTGTCGCACGCTTCGAAATGTTCAATCCGATGAAATTACCAGATCATTAATTTCAATCCTCCCGGGATCCCGGGAGGATTAAAATTAATTGTATTGACAATTTTTGATATTTCGCTTAGGTCAGGTCCTATGTGACAGAAATTGCAGTAGGTCAACCTAGCACAAGCGAGAGGAATCGATTTTTAGATGCTTTTTATTAGCTTCACTTGTATGTTTGCTTGCTTGCTTGTTTGTTTGCTTGCTTATTTGTTTGTCCGTCTCTAACTCTTTGGACTACGAGTGAGCGGCTCATTACTGTAAAATGTCCTACCGTTTTCAATACGTTCGTTCGTTCGTTTTTTTTTTTTTTTTGTTTAAGAATTCGAACAAAAAAGTTGAAAATAAATATAATTTAAAAAATTAAAAAAACATGCTTTTAAAGAATATCAAACTAAATAGTTAAAAATAATTTTTAAAAAAGCGTGAGGCGCTTAATATACAAAAATTATAACTAAAAAGTAGAAAATAAATATAGTTTAAAAAACTGAAAAAAAACATGATTTTAAAGAATATCAAACTAAAAAGTTAAAAATATTTTTTTAAAAAGCGTGAGGCGCTTAATTAAACAAAAATTATGGCACAAAGTGCCTCACGCTTTTTTAAAATTATATTTAACTTTTTAGTTTGATATTCTTTAAAAGCATGTTTTTTTTAGTTTTTTATTTAAAATAGAAAATACTACGTTCTCACATTATACGTAGGTAACATTATTTTTATTAGCCTATAATATCCCACATTAATAGCATCCCCCAAATTCTTCCAATTCTTTTCTCGCGCTACAGCCAAGTAGTAGTCACTTTCTTTTATATCAATTAAAAACTACTGCCTGACCGCAATCACGCCTGATGGTAAGTAAAGTAAGCAAGTCTGTCAAGTCTGGTGAAGCCATACGGAGGACGGGTCTGAGCAGTTGTGTTGCGATGTGTGCCGGGTACGATGCGCCAAATGTTGTTGTCTCGGGAATTTGGTCGTGGAGAGTCTCCAGATCAATCTCCCTCTAGCGCAGCATCGTTTGGTCGTGTTGGTCTTGGGTTTAACATTGCGTCACCTCGCTCAACTGCCGTCATGCTTCCTATTCTAAAGTTTTTTAAGTGAATAGGCTTAATAAACTAGTGCGCTTTACACTCAACGACTGCATCACTGCTTACCATCAGGCGGGATTGCAGTCAAGCACTAGTTTATAATTATTAAAAAAAAAAAAAACAAAGCACGCCAGTTTATTAAGAGCCTATTGACTATAGCCTTGAAGACACTGAAATTTTAGTCCGATGGAAACACCGCCGCTGACAAATTGTTCCAGTCCCTCGGTGTACGCGGTATAAAAGACGACTCGAAATGCTTCGTTCGGATCGTTGTGGTGTCAACAACGTAAGGGTGGAAACTCGCCGTACGACGGGTCGTCCGATGGTGGAACGGAGATTTGGGAATTAAGTCACAATCGTTCAAATTTATAAAACTTTAATCATTTATATGGAAATGTTGTCCAGATTTAAACCAATATCAAATAGAATGATAATATTTTAGATTCCGTAACTGGCCGGTATTCAATCGACCTTGTCCGTAACACTTTCGTCATAGAAAATTTTGTTATAAAATTCTGCTACAAGACTATTGATGTATTTCGTCACGCCTCTCTTGTCACCTAAATCCTAATCTAAATGGCCGAACCACTGTCTCTTATAATACAAGTTTCCTTGGTGTAAGAGGCAGGATTTACATTATCTGCGCATAGATTTAAGTAATCTTGATATATGTGCCACAGATATGTATATGTTTTTTTTTTCTTTCTTTACTTTTATCTATGTAAGTTTTGTGAAAATAAAGGTTTTATTTTAATAATTATAAACTAGTGCTTGACCGCAATCCCGCCTGATGGTAAGCAATGATGCAATCATTGATGGTAAAGACCGCTAGTTTGTTTAGCCTATTCACTAAAAAAACTTAGTGAATGGGAAAGAAGACGACAGTGGAGCGGGGTGATGCAATGCTAAATTAAACTCAACCACACGACCAACGATGCTGCGTCACAGGGAGATTGATCTGAAGATCCTCCACGACCAAACTCCTGACACAACAACATTTGGCGCATCACACCCTGCACACATCGCAACACAACTTCTCAGACCCGTCCTCCGTACGGCTTCACCAGACATCATGCCGGAACACGACGAATCGCTTGGCGGCAAGACTTTGTCTGGTGGGTGGTAACTTCTGCCGGCAGCCGATGTTATGGCCTACCACCGAGAGAAGTTTTATTATTATTATTGTAAAAACAGCTCGCTGGATCTTCGAAACATGTCCAGTGTTTCCAACGAACAACATGTACATAGTAATTGTCTCACGTTCCATATCTTTTTTTTTTTAGGATATTAAATCATCAAATGACCTCTCCCGCTCTGGGCGGAGCGGAACAGCGTGTCAGACTTTTGCTGACTAAAACCCACCCGTGTTCCTTCACTTGCTTGTCCGCCAGAGCTACGGTATCTTTCGAACAACCCGCAGCCCTGGCTGAGCGTTACATATCATTAAGAGTTGCATCCTCAGTGTGTTTCGCTACAATGACTAACTTCTTCATAAATTATAATCAGATTTGAACTGCATACCGTTTTATCCATTGCGGTATAACCAACACTATCTATAGTCCCTCCTCCTCCTCAAGTCGTTCTCCTCATTACTGAGGGTCTTGATGTCCCTGTGGAATTATCCTCTTCTTTACAATAGTTTTTTCTCGGTGGTAGGCCACAACATCAGCCGCCGGCGTAAGTTACCACCCACCAAACAAAGTCATGCCGCCAAGCGATTCATCGTGTTCCGGCATGATGTCTGGTGAAGCCGTACGGAGGACGGGTCTGAGCAGTTGTGTTGCGATGTACGTGCCGGGTACGATGCGCGAAATGTTGTTGTGTCGGGAGTTTGGTTGTGGAGGGCCTCCAGATCAATATCCCTCTGGCGCAGCATCGTTGGTCGTGTTGTTGGGTATAACATTGCCTCACCGCGCTCAACTGCCGTCTTCCTTCCTATTTACTCAGTTCTTTTGAGTGAGTAGGCTTAACAAACTAGCGCGCTTTACCATCAACGATTGCATCACTGCTTACCATCAGGCAGGATTGCAGTCAAGCGCTAGTTTGAAATTTATAAAAAAAAAAGTTCGCCATTTGTTACGATCCCTGGCCGCGAATATAGCATCACGCAGGCCCATGAGAGTGCAGGCCGGTGTCCAGAGATTAACGAATATGGTCACTCCACCTTATTGGACTGCGACCTCTAGAACGTCGTCCATCCAACTTCTCAGTAACCATCAGATGTACTACTATCTATAACACGCCACCAGTAACTAAAATAGATTCAGTTCGCGCTTCTGAACCGGCCGTATTAACCGTGGATCCGAAGACCATTGGAGTAGACGTGTTCTTGAGTGGAGACCGCAAATTGGTAAATGTAAGGTGGGACAGAAGAACCGATATACCTGAGAGGATTAGCTAGCTGAAGTGGCAATGGGCTGGTCACATATGCCGCAGGACCGACAACCGTTGGGGTAAACGAGTCCCCGAGTGGAGACCGCGGCTCGGCAAACGTAGCATGGGATGCCCTTGGACGAGATGGAGCGACAACATCAAAAATGTGGCTGGTAGTGGCTGGCGGAGAACTGCTCAGGATCGAACTTGTTAGCGTACCATGTAAGAGGCCTATGTCTATAATGTACTATAATGATGAAGGTGACGCCCTCATGCTTTCAATATCGTAAAGCACGAAAGTATCGTATTATTATATTAATTATTTTTGGTGGAGCAACGATCTTCGCAGGATGGCTGGCATTAACTGGCTGAGAGTTACCGAAAATAGAGTTGAATCACGTGGAATAGAAGAGGCCTATGTCCAGCAGTGGACTGATATAAGCTAATGATGATGTCAACAAGAAACAGACATAGCTACCTTCTTCAACATACCAATAATTACTTCGGCATGTACGTCATCGAACCGAATAATTCCCATTTTCCTTTCCTCAAATATATCGTAGCCGTATAAGTGACCTATATATATATATTTTTTAAGAAAATTTAATGCGAAAAATGGTTGTCACGACACCATGACAACCATTTCTGTGCCACATTCAGGTTACCGGTGCCACTCTCATATTTCGTCATGAATGAGAAACACAGAAATATTTTTATTCCGCACAAACAAAACGCACATTACAAGTAAATAATAACAAAATCGAACGGTCGTCGTGGTGGCCTAGTGGTTAAAACACCAGCCACTCAAGTATGAGTGTGCGGGTTCGATTCCATGTCAGGCAAGTTTCAATGTAATTTTTCTAAGTTATATGTACTTTCTAAATATATCGTGGACACCAGTGACTGATTACAAGGTAAAGGAAAACATCTTGAGGAAACCGGGACTTTAAGTCAGAAATCGCCAACCCGCATTGAGCACGCGTGCTGATTACGGTCAGTCCTTCTCTGTATGAGAGGAGACCTATGCCCAGTAGTGGGACGATAAAAAGGTTGATGATGAATAAAAAAAAAGACATAAAAAATAATATAACCAAAAGACTCGTACTCGAACATGCAAACTTATAAACAAAGTTGACTTGATGTCAAAGCCAGTTTTTTGTTTTACTAGATCGCCGATAATTTCTGTAAAACTACGGCACTATGTAAAATGAAAGAATATTTATTGCCACTCGTACAGGAAGACTTACTCGTAAAACCAATGGCCGATGGGGCAGTAAGGTTCTGGAGTGGTGCCAAGTACTGGAAGACGCAGCGTAGGGAGGCCCCCAACAAGGTGGACCGATGACCTGGTGAAGGTCGTGGGAAGCCGATGGATGCGGGCAGCACAAGACCGGTCAGCGTGGAAAGCCTTGGGGGAGGCCTTTTTCCAGTAGTGGACATCTATAGGCTGAGGAAGAAGAAGTACAGGAAGACTTAACCTCATTACTGCTCCTACGCCTTCTATTTATAAGTGTTAAAGGCACTCTGTGGCATTATATTTATCCAAGCCAATAATTATTATATTAATAATTATTATTTGTATATATTATACAATATTATTTTTTGTATATGCGAAACCCGAAACACGTGTCCAATATTTTTAAGTAAAGAATCTATGTACAAAATTTCAAAAACATATAATGAAAAACCACAAAGTTATGGGCTTGTTATCTTACCTGATTGTCCCAACAAAATTATTGTCAACGCTCCGCCGGCACCTGCAGCGACGCTGCACGAGGACGGTGCGTTGACCTGACGCACGCGTCTAGTACTATGATCTCAACTATGTCACAGTATAAAAATCATACAGTAGTTCGACGCCTTTGATCTCGTGTAAAATGCCGACATCGTCTAGATAGTAACGCATCGGCCGGGGTTATCATAATAAACAGTATTTATGAAATTATTTATTTATTGCAGATCAACATCGACATCTGTATCATAAATAAAACAATATTACATATTAATATAATAATGAAAACAATTAAGGAGTTGAGTATGACAATAAAAAAGTGCTGAAGAGACGTATACAAAGGGATTTCAAAATTTAAATGATACAGACTTGATAACTAATTACTGTGACACTATATACTGTAATATTGTTTAAGTGAATTTTAAACGAATACCTAAATAATTCAGTAAGTTGTCAGTGGAACATCACGGTTCGGAAAAATTAACGGCTTGAATTCTGCCCTTGACAGTTGGTTTTAAATCTCTTAAATTATAATCGTTTTTATTAGCTTAGATAAGTGTGGTCAATGAAAATATTTCAGAAATTATTACATCATTACATATTTCATCTCACCAGTACAGTATGGGCAATTTGGCGTCAGATTCATAACATAATTATCACTGGTCTGTACGTATACTTATGTATATTACGGTACATACCCTACATTTTTAATAATTGAAAGTGAAAAAATTACAAAACGTTATCACAAAACTCAGTTAATAATTATTATTGAATAGAATATATGTAATAAACCTTTATTGTACGCCAAAAAGTAACATGACATAAACCTAAATTACTTAAATCTATGATTACAATATATCGTATCCACCATTTTAAATAAACAAATAAAAAATAAACAGGCGTCAACCCTTGATGATACATCCCGAACTACGGACAAACTTTTGTTCGCAGTTCGGGAGCCGCTTACCCGCGTCTCGCCCCTCTCACCCGGCACGATTGCCCTGTCTAGAGGTCTTCGTTGGACGACTGTATGATTTTTAGACTGTGGCTGTGTGGTCCGTTAGCTGTATTACGCACTCGCTAACCACACTGCAACAATTTCTAAATGTATTTGGGAAAAAATATAACATGGTGTAAAAATGATTGGAATCGATTCAGTTGCTTATTCTAAACAAACTGTATTCAGGTTTCGTAAAAATAAGAAATAACGTTGTATAAACAAAGAAGAAAAAACAGAATAAAGGTGATGCTTAATTCAAAGGAAATCTCTCCCAGTTTACCTGCAATAGGTTAATAGATACAGAGATCCGTTATGGATTATGTAACAGATTCGGCCTCTGTTATTTCGAGTTAGCGTAAGCTTTTCACTTTATTTACCTATTCTACATTTGAAAACAGAATCAACATAGCTTTTCGTACGGTAACCAACGTGTAAAGCCGATTTTCTGTTTGCCGTATACGAATGAAGGAATGGATAAACGGGATTCAGACTTTGTATAGTTAAAAGCCAACTTACGCTGAGATAAGTAGGTACTTAATAGGCTTTTCCAACTTACGCTGGTTCTCGTACCAGTCAATAAAGCTCAGCTCAACTTGAAGGTTTCTTAAGACCAGTTCTGACTGTTTGACGATTGTTGAGCGTTTGATGTTATATTTTTATAGCTTTCCTAAAGATCATCTGCCTGGAATTTTCCCAACTATATTGGGGTTGGCTTCCAATCTAACCAGATTTAGCTGAACACCAGTATTTTACATGGAACGACTATCTGACTTCCACGACCCAATTACTTGATAATATTGTTACGGGCTAGGGGTATTAATTTAGCGTTAAGGGTTTCTAAGTTTATGGGCAACGAAGGTACAGTCGGTAGTAGGCAATGACAAGTAGAACGTAGCTGATGTCGCACCGAAGTCTTCCACTATGTCCACGAAGTCCGTGTTGTGCTTTTACTCACAACAACACTACAGACGACACCCAATATAGTCCTCAAAGTTCTCGTTGCAGTTGTCGTTGTAGATGTTCTCGATTATAGCTTGTTTCGCTTCGATAATCAAATGCAGACTGACTCATCCGCCGAGTCATGCCACTTTTTATATGCAAGCACATCGAACATTCCAGATATGTCTAGAAGTAATAATAATACCGCTTAATTTCTAGTACGTTGGTTCATTCCTAGGTCTAGCAAAGCGTTTTTATATCGTACCTCTACAATGCCTAGGTCTCCAGATATAGCGCTTAAAAGTTATGTACTGTATGTCACGCAATATTGAACCTTATGCCATTGACATAAGGTGCATGCGTAACAATACAATACCCCGTAATAACTGAAACTAAATAATATTCACGGACCGAAATGAATAATGAATAACTGAGTAGGTAAATAAATAAATGCCTGAATGAATAAATAATTCATTTTGAATTAAATAATTACGTATCATGTCGCGATGTACATATAAGCTCACTTAAGCTTTTGATTTGCTTTAGTTCCATCTGTTTTTGACTAACGGATATAAAAATATGAGAAGTGATAATGAGTGAGTGACTATAGCTGCTGACCGGAAACTATTTATTTACCAGTTGCACCCCGCGATTATCCCGGCGTAAGTTTCGACGCCGTAGAAAAATCGGGATAAAAAGTATCCTATGTATTATTCCTGGCTATATACTATTTGTGTTCCAAATTTCATCCAAATCCGTTCAGTAGCTTGTCCTACACCCCTTTTTTCTTCCGTTCTAGGCGGAGCGGAGGGGCGTGTCAGACTTTTGCTGACTAAATAAAACCCACCCGTGTTTCTTCACTTGTCTGTGCGCCAGGGCCACGGTTCTTTGTTTAACCAACCTGCAACCCTGACCCAACTGTCCCACACCACCTTGGGATCACACAAATCAAAAGAACTACATATTATAAAACAAAGACGCTTTCCGTGGCCGTCTTAGTGACTGCTTTCTGCTGAAAAGTCATTATTATCGTTTCTTTTATCTTCCACCAATCTTATAGTCAGTGGCATTCATACTCAAAACATTCCCCACAACATTTTCCTCATTATTTTCTTCGTAACATATACCATGACAGCCTATTTCCATACAACTCATCATAATTATTGTGTCCCAATTTTTTAGGATTTATAGGACAAGAAATGGGGTGACCTCTTTCTAACCATAACATCATTCCCCCTTCTCCGTTCCATCATCGAACGACTCGTCATACGTAGAGTTAGCACCCTTACGTCGCTTTGTTGACACCACTAAGATCCGGACGAAGCGTTTCGCCTCGACTTTTATACCGCGAAAATCGAGGAACTAGAACAATTTGTCACCGGAGGTGTTTTTGTCGGACTATAATTTAAGTGTCTTCAACACTAGAGTGAATAGACTCTTAATAAACTAGTGCGCTTTACCTTTTACCATTGCATCACTGCTTACCATCAGGCGGGATTGCGATCAAGCATTAATTCAAAATCTATAAAAAAAAGTCCATCCATGGTGCTTTTGGTCTTCCCCTGTTCTTATAATCACATTCAAATCTTTCTTGAAGACATTTTCTCCATATCATCCTTACTGATATTATAAATCGGAAAGTGAGTTCGTTTGTTCCGCTTTCACGTCGTAACTACTGAACAGATTTCTTTGATATTTTTCAAACGTAAAGTTAGAAATCCAGATTAAATAATAGGGTACTTTTTATCTCGGAAAAAATTACATTCCCAAGGGAAATCTAAAAAGTGTGATATAACTGATCTCCACGCGAGTGAAGCCGCGGGCGGAAAGCTAGTATGCCTTTACGATGACAAATTATTTACAAAAATATATTCAGAAATTATTAACCATTCATGAAAATTGTTCAGTACAGTCATGCACAAAGGGATGCGTATCAGATTCCAATTTAAAATAAATACACGGTTATTTAGTCTTGTACATTGACAGGGGACCATACAAGGTGATAATGACGTCAACCAGTTTTTAGGTACCTAGGTACTATCAGCTGTAGAAGTCCATTCCCACCTTAAAGACTACTATCGCCTGCGCTAAACCGGCCACGCACACTAACGCATTATTTTTTTTTATCGCAGTCTTCGTCTTTCTTTAAAGTAATGCAAAATTTCGTTACTTCATTTGAAGTTAAGTTAGCGGCCGCACTTAACAATGGTCTATCATAAGCGAGCGATTGTGGGTTCGATCCTTAATAATGAAAATTCTTTTTGTTGTTTCATATAATTTAAAATTATGATAACTGATTGGTATTTTAAAGTAAAAATGTTTGCAAATAATATTTAAACGAATAGGAAAATTTACTGAATATTTATACCAAAATAGGTTTTTATTATATGTTTTAGTTTACTATAGATGTAATATAATAAAAAATATATAAAAATAAAACAATAAGCATATTAATGCAATATATTATAAGGTTATATATTATTCAGTATAGATATACTTATACTAATAAATGAAACAAACGTTGAAATGGCAGTAGGTATTGTAATATTTTATATAAAAGTAATCCTTGACAAACTTATGATATTATTATGTTAAAAAATATAAAAAACATTTTTGGTTTTTAGATATGAAAGTTCGTACGTCGTTCGTAGTTGGTATTATATTTTATCATTAAAGAGGTTATAGCTTAATTATTCATTTTCTTAAAGAAAAGAGGATTGAAGCTTAACCTGAATATTATTACAATCATAAAATAATCTATACTTAGAACACAAAACAGTGCTTATTACTTTTACAATTTTTTTGCGTGTATAGCATGTTACTAGTGCTGCCATCCTGCAATGCCTTTTTTCGGAGTTTGAAGGCATGAGATTATAATCTTCAAGTGCTTTCTTAGTTCAAAAGTCATCATCATCATCCCAGCGTTAATCCCAGTCGCATCCGAAGCCTTTTTCAGCTTTGGAGTCTGGGGTCCGCTTTTACCAGTCCAACTGCTGATATGGCTAAACTTCGACATTTTCCGTGAAGCGACTGCCGTCTGACCTCCACAACCCGAAGGCGACATCGAAGCATTGCAGTTAGACCAAGATAATTTATCATTATAATTTCTTAGTTCAAAAGTAAACGAACTTATTTCTTATCGAATTCCGAAATTATTGTTTTTATAATTTACCAAAAGTTATTTGTATTGAAATTGCAAAAGGCGACATCTGTTAGCCATTAAGCCAACCGAACATATTACTGTCACTTAGCTAAATTACTTTACGAGTTGGTTTAGAGTCTGTTATTAAGATATATAATGGTATATATTTAAAACACTCTGTAGGACACTTCTGCACTGTGATTGTTATAAATTGTTTTTTTTTTTTTGTTTGTTTAGCCAGTATATTTTTAAACCACAAATGCAACCTCCCTTCTTCGCACGTTTCAAAGGTTTATTCAACGGTAAATATTGTTGTTTCGTTCCACTTATCTCGACACATAAGCCACCTTCGTCCTCCAACCTCTTGACTTTGGCTTACAGTATTTCTCTAAAAGAATAACAATTTTATTACATACTTGCAACAAGCGGTTGGTTTGCATCTTACCCAAATAATAATAAAAACAACTTACACAAAAGCCGGTTTCATATTATGATATTTGAGATATATTGCTGCATATGCCTGCATATTGATTAAAAAGTAAAACTAATAACACGAACTCGTAACTATATGTTCACCAACCAACAACAGCTAAGTAATATTATTTGAGTTATTGTAGTTAATAATAGTTATTGCAGGTAGTGGAATATTTTTTGTTCAGTTTGTTTCAAATCTACCGTCATCTTTTTATAATGACTCTAATATAGAAAAAATCTTAAAATAAAGTATCATCGTTAAGTTGCGGATCGATATTTTTACATATTTTTGTTGTCAGTATTCATAACTCTCCAATAAACATTTCAAAAATATTTGGTAAGTTATTAGATTTGAACTCGAACCACCTTGAACGCCTATCAAGGCGAGAACCGCTAGGCTATTTAAACACTTACTGTGAATGTTGAAATTAGTAAGTAGTACCTAACAATCATAAGCGGGCAGCAAGTTGTCAAAGTGTATGAGTGTGTATCAAACTTTATTATAGAAGAAGGTCGTAACTACAACCAGTATTGCTTGGCCATAGTTTTGTGAGATTGTAACTCGACTTTTGGTCTTGACTGTACATTACCAGTCGAATAAGGAGAGGTACGCATCACAGCAGGTCAAGCTACCCGAAACTCTCAAGTATTCCCAATCAATCTTGAGCCCTAATACTTTATTCATGAAGTTGACAATTCAATTGAAAAATCTGACAGAGTGTATGTAGTAGCTTGATGTGCTGTCGTCTGTACATAACAAGGACACGATTAAATTTTTCGCCGCCATATTTTTGTAATTATATTTTGGTTTGTGTGTGTGTTCGTGGATAGATGGAATTCACCCATGTTACGGAGGTGAATGCTCCACACTAAGTAATGTATCTACATCTATGTCTTATACAACATTATATTTTGTTTAAATAAATAATCTATGTACAAAATTTCAAAAAGATGTAGTAAAAATCTACAAAGTTATGAGCTTGTTATCCTACTTGGCTGTCCCAACAAAAATATGGTCAAAGCTCCACTCGGGCGGGCGAGCGGTGTGTTGACCTGTGGCGTCAGTTGTTGCGCGTACTATGATCTACCGTAAGCTGCGTGACGCGCTCGGTAACCACAATGCAAGAATTTCTAAATGTATTTGGGAAAAAATATAACATGGTGTAAAAATTATTGGAACCGATTCAAAGAAGAAAGAAAGAATGAAAGAAAAATTCTTTATTCCGCACAGACAAAACGCACCTTACAACTAAATACCATAAAATTACAATAACAAACAAAATACAAAAATAATAATAATAATAAAATAATATCACCAAAAGTCTCTTACTCCAAGCATGCAAAACTCCCAAACTATAAACAAAGTTGATTTGATGTCAAAGCCAGGGCCACAGACCATAGACCATGGAAGTATTAATGTACTACGTACAACGCAGTACTTACTACCTCCATACCATAGACATTAGAAGGCACACAATATTTGACAATTCAATCCGCCTGTCATTAGTGTCATTCAATCGTAATGCGCCTGCGACACTAGCTGATGTCAACAAACCAAACAACAACTTAAAAATACAAAAAGATAATTGCTTTCAGTTGCTTATTCTGAACAAACTATAAACATACGAGTATAACAAAAAATAATGTTTTATATTTGTCTCTGTAACATACTAATACTAGAAGTTACATGAAATTGTTACTAACCATATGGACTCATGTCTGAAATAATTTTTTTTCTATTCTATTTGGAATTAAATTATATTACTTATGTTAAAAAAAAGTTGTCATTAGTTATTATTTGCTTCTTCCTTCTTCCTTCCTCAGCCTATAGATGTCCACTGCTGGACAAAGGCCTCCCCCAAGGCTTTCCACGATGACCGGTCTTGTGCTGCCCGCATCCATCGGCTTCCCGCGACCTTCACCAGTTCATCGGTCCACCTTGTTGGGGGTCTCCCTACACTGCGTCTTCCAGTACGTGGCCGCCACTCCAGAACCTTGCTGCCCCATCGGCCAACGGTTCTACGAGCAATGTGCCCTGCCCACTGCCACTTGAGTTTAGCGACTCGCAGAGCTATGTCGGTGACTTTGGTTCTTCTGCGGATCTCCTCATTTCTGATTCGATCACGCAGAGAAACTCCTAGCATAGCTCTTTCCATTGCCCTTTGTGTGACTCTGAGCCTTCGTATGAGGCCGATTGTGAGCGACCACGTTTCAGTTCCGTAAGTCATCACTGGCAACACACACTGGTCAAAGATTATTTGCTTACTTATTTTGAAAATCGGGAACGCTAGAGCCATCTTATGGGGCTCGACGCAATCTAGCTTGAGGTCATGGTTATGGAGGCAAGCTAACAACTTCAAGAGCGGTATGAGCAGAGGCTCGATAAGAAAGAAAGATTGGACTTCGAACGAACAGCATGTGCTTTAAAACTGTTTCGCGTTCTGTATCGTTGAGTTGTGTACCTGCAGTATGTAGATCGTTTTGTACCTATAGTTATCACCATCATCTCAGCGTTTATCCCGGATGCATACGCGGCTTTCGCGTTGGAGCCCGGTGTACCTATAGTATGACTGCTTTATTCGTAATCTTTACTAATCTATACTAATACTAGCTGACCCGGCGAACTTCGTTCCGCCTTAAAGGCAATATCACATGAGTACTTTTTAAATCAGGATAATTTTAAATAAATAACTATTATTATTCAATGATTCTTTATTTGGGAGCACAATCCTGGCGGTTCTCCGGAAATCTTTAATGTGCTACAATACTCGCAAACAACATCCATTGGCCCAATGCGAATTGCGCTATATTATATGCGTATTGAAACGCTGCCCGATTCAAATCAGTATTTGATGAATTTCTTCTTGTGCTTCGTAATGCTCTGATGAGTGAGAAGCACGAAGTCGAGCCATACTAAAGCTGCGCTCTTCAAGTGCAATTTCTTGCTCTTCTTCAGTTCTTTTTTTTTTTTGTTAGGATGGGAAATCATCAAATGACTTCTTCCGCTCTGGGCGGAGCGGAAGGGCGTGTCAGACTTTTATTGACTAAAACCCACCCGTGTTACTTCACTTGCCTGTGCAACGGCCAGTGCCATGGTTTCTTTTTTAACCAACCCGCAGCCCTGTGGAACAGTCCTCGTGGACCCCGTCAAGGTGTGCTGACATCTCTTTGAGGCGCGTGTGAAACACAACGCGCCGTCAACCCGGGCCTGGTTCTTACCAGAAGGCGAGCTGCCTATAGCTCGCCGCCCGCAAGCCCACGCCTACGGTGGTCAGGAGTCCGATGTTGCCACCCGACCAGGGCGCTTCCTGCGGCGGTTTGAGGCGTGAGGGTAGTGGGATTTCCGCTCCCTCAGGCGCTCCGCCTCCTCCTTTGCCAGCATCACTGCTTCACAGAAGGAGGTAAAAGCTTGCCATGCACTATTGTTCCGGACTATGGCCTGGACCAGGGTCGGACGCGAGAGATGAGATCGCCGGCGATAGCCGCCACGAGGACACGGCTGTGCTCTACCCAAGCCGGACAGACCTCCACCATATGCTCCACCGTGTCCTCAGGGCGATGCACACATGCACACATGCACGATGCACACGCCAGGGTGACCACCCTGGCGTTTCCTCCCGCCTTATACGGAACAGGAACCTCCCGATTCAGCCGTGTCCGGTGAGGACCTACGTCAGTCGGAAGGTGAGGACGCCGTGGCGCCTCTCTAGCTACTCCTCAAAGAGAGGACTTACCGCCGCTATTGTGGCGTGTTCAGTGCTGGATTGCGACAAACACACGTTCCATGTCGCCATGAGGTCCCGCCGGAGCTCTGTCCGCTGTACTGCGATTTTTCGCGACAACGGAGTTATGCCTCCTCTCGTCACTCCCACATGTGTTCGAGGGATAGTGTTTCTCCACAATTTAATGGATGTTATTATACATATAAACGTTTCTTTTTAATTACTCTATCTATTAAAAGAAACCTCATCAAAATCTGTTTCGTAGCTTTAAAGATTTAATCATACAAAGGGACATAGGGAAAGAGAAGGTAACTTTGTTTTATAGAATGTAGTGAAGTGGTAAATGGCAAAGCAATACAATATTAGAAATTTTGAAGTTGAAGTTTGCTTTGGGGCTTTATTAAATAATTAAACCGGCAGAGAGTATTTATATTCCTTGCTTTAAATGAATGCATCAACATTCAACCGGTAAGATTTTTTTTTAATATGCTGAGTAGTGCAGCAGTGTGTTTGTACCATTTTTAACAAATGAACCGCTAACTGTATATTTTGACTGGGTTGTTTTGTAATTCCACGTCAGTTGCGTTTTGTTATACCATGTCTTATGTCACGTCACACGGGAACGACGGGAACAACGGGAACGGGATAAAAAGTATCCTATGTGATATTTCCTTCTCCCAGTTCTTATCTACCTCCCTACCAATTTTGAGCCATACTGGTTAAGCAGTTCTTGAGTTATAAATAGAGTAACTAACACGACTTTCATTTATATACATAGACTTCATTCAAATCGGACCAGCCCTTTAGGAGGAATTCAGTGACGTACACAGGTACAGCAGATTTAGGAATATACCCATGGAAAGCATTGTCATCTACATTTGTAACAAATCTAGAGCTCTTGTTTCAGTCTCTTAAGGTTAAATAAAAAATCTTAAATATTTATTTATTTCTAATTATTTTTTTATCTTTTAGTTCATACCTAAGTACAGTTTTAATAAATAAAAAAAAATTTAAATAGGTATTTTTGTTTATTTTTTCCCCTTTTATTTTTTATGTACAATTTTCTTTTTAAGTAATTACAAAAATTTAAAAAAAAAAACTATAAACTTATCTAAAATAAAAAAAAAAGACTTATGATTGCCCGGGATTGAACCGAGGAACACCAGCTATCGCGAGTAGACCATACCACTATCGACTACGCCACAGGGGCTATGTCAAGCCGCGCGAAATTAGCGCCCATATTATGCGGGAAATATTGCGAAAGAGAAAACTTGAAAACATGCGCTTACCCAGAGATAAGACCCATCTAGATCGATTTCTCGTCCCCGAAAACCCCCACATATCAAATTTCAGCGAAATCGTTAGGGCCGTTTCCGAGATCACATGCTTTTTCAAGCAATCAGCGCCATCTGCCGGGCTGATTTGTGAATCTAAACAATTCAGGGCGCCACTCAAACGCATACAGAAAAATTCATTAAAATCGGTCAAGCCGTTTAGGAGGAGTTCAATGACATACACACGTACAGCAGAATTATATATATAAAGATATAAAGCTGAACGGTTTGTTTGTTTACTTGTTTGTTTGTTTGAACGTGCTAATCCCAGAAACTACTGGTCCAATCTGAAAATTTTTTTTTTCGTTGGATAGCCCATTAATCCAGGAAGGATTTAGGCTACATAACATCACGCTGCAACCAATAGGAGCGGAGCATAACTAACTCCACGCGAACGAAGTCGCTGGCGGCTGCTAGTGTTATGAATAATTTACTTTTAGAGGCATGACGAACAGGTGTAAAGTTCACTCATCCTTCATAGAAAAGGGAAGATTCTCTTCGACCAGACTGGTTTTGTCTGGTGGGCACTGTAAACTTTGCTTGCGAGATGTAGGATTTACGTGACGTCAGTATGACGCGTTGTTCGCATGTGGCGTTGTAGGTACTGTTACAGACTAATCAACTGTCCATAATTAGCCCACTATAATTGAAAAATATCTGATGATAACGAGAGATTTACATAAAATCTCCGACAGTAAGGGCCTGCGCATATGGCGGAGTCTTCTCCGCGGCGGAGAAAAAAGTACGCTCCGCGAATAAAAAGTCCACCGCGGATTTACCGCGAACTCAACGCACACGGTGTGTTGTCATTTATTACCCAGAAATGTAGAAAAGTGAGAGCACACAACGCGGACTAAAGTCCGACATGTGCATTGCTTCGCCGAGTCACACTAGTCCTATTTAATTCGGGGACTCCCCCGTACTTTCGGCCGCTTCGCTCTCTGCATGTCCTCGCTATTCGAGAGACTTTTTGTACGCGGTACTTATAATCCCTCGTTTGTGTTCGTTTCGCGTTACTCGATACAGTTGTAAGCGATCTATTTTAGCAGACAAAAATCCCTCGTCTGCGCAGGCTATTATTCATCTTGAATCTTTCTGAAACGTGATCTTTGTTATAAAGTTCCTATTTCCTAAGAGATAGAACTAAAACTGTGTTTAAAGTTAATACTTTTCTCTTTAACTTCTTTATTCCAACTAGACTTAACGATCCTTTATAATAGTTTTGATTGGTTTGAACTAAGTTTTGCTCGGGTGATCATCGTCTTAGGTTTTTATTCGGATAGACAATTATTTAAAAACTGTTCTTCTTTTAAATGATACATAGAAAGAAAGTAAATAAGTTTTTTAACGGTAAGACACGATGCAAAGAAAATGACTTCATCATCACTCATCATCATCGCTCAGCATAATTTTGTGAGACTATGCGGGACCAAACCACAACGCGGGAAAAAGTCTGCCTTTTAATTTCGGCCATATTACTTATAATAACACAACTTATCTGAATAAAGTTTGTTCAAAATAAGCATCTGAATCGATTCCATTCATTTTTATATCATGTTATATTTTTTCCCCAAATACATTGAGAAATTGTTGCAGTGTGGGTACCAAGCGCACAATACAGTTCATGGCAAATCAGTGGTACTAGGCGATTGCGCATAGCGGGACATGAATGAACATAGGACCTCAAGCTCAGCAGTAATGCTTGCTCATCACTAGGCTGACTAAGCAGTTCACTTTGTTTCTCAAAATAATAATAAATTCATCTACCTATTTATTATACCTATAATCACAATTTATAGTGGGTACTCTTTTATTTGTGAAATTTCCAAATGAAACACACCTATAATATCGAACACATAACTCTTCTATGGCATCTCTGTGTACAGGGAAAAATCCCTAAAATCCTCCCGCCTTCTTTCTCTTCGTCCTAAAATACATATTTCAAAAAAAACGTCAAACCATGCAATATTTCATTGGCCTTCCCACTCCATCCTTTCCTTTGTTAGGCGGCAGGAAAATTCTAGGAATACTTTTCAACGTTGAATAATAAGTGGAAAATGCACGTACATAATGAATTCAAGAACTCAATTTTGCATTTGCGGATTTCTGAAGCTGTTCTCACAATATCCTAGGAAAAAAAGACCACAGACTTTACAGCCCGCCGGTGAGTTATATACCTACAGCCTGAATCGCGCCTTAGATGCGCAAATTTGACTCACGCTTGGCCGGTTATTTCACAGGTAAACCACTTAAAAAATGTTGATGGAATTTGATATAAAAGTCGAATCCGGAGACTTTTCGATGTTTAGACACCTTTGCCAAAACACAATTTCTACTTTGATTAACTCTGGCTCTTTCATTAAAGTTTTAAGTGTCAGCTTTGACCTTTACCAATAATAAGTTGAATTTCAGACCAGCACGATTCGAAAACGTGTTGGTACAAAATGGCGCCCTCTTTTCAGGCGGGCGAGGTGCCAAAAATATACACAATGACCGTCACTTGTTAAACTGTCTCCGCCTGCACGACTGCGAATGTATAAACCATTGAATTTTATCGAAATGTGTACTGTATGAAAAGGAATTGTATTTTCTGTTTGGAAAGTGGCTGTTAAAGGAGTAAACAAACCCTGTTTATGTTTTTACGTAAAGTATAGTAAGTAGTAATAGTTAAGAGGGAACTGTAGTGATGCTTTCTCTATACAAACGTATTTCGTTGTTTTTTTCGTGGATAGCGCTTTTAGAGCAATTATTTATTATACGTGCCCCTATCATTTGATTTTTTCCGAAACTTAATTAATACAATAAATACAATAGTTGGCTAATGGCGTAAAATACTGAAGTTATTTTAATTAAGAGGGAACTCTAGTGGTACTTTCTCTATACAAACGTGTTCCGCTGTTTTCTTCATGGAGAATGCTTTTAGAGCAATTATTTTTTTCGACAATTTTACACCGCTATTATTCGTGCCCCTATCATTTGATTTTTCCGAAACTTAATTAATAAAAGAAATACGATACTTCAAAATCGCGAAAAATAACCCATTTTTACCGTGATGTTCAGATGACTCTTAGAAAAACGTGATAAGTTTTTGACAAAAAAGAAAATAATAGAAGCATAGCATAGATATACTTTTCCTCTAAATTTTGATATAAAAACAAATTGAGATCTGTGGTGTTTTGAAAAAGAAAACAGCGGAATACGAAGCGTCTTTTGGTCAACGATTTTGTAGATAAAATCTGCCTGGTCTGCAACTGTCCTTTTCGCACTTTACCGGGAGAGGTTGCAAGCGGTGCGACGGCAATATTTTTTTCAAATACCTATTTTCCAAATTCCTCGGCACTAGAGTCCCCTCTTAAAGGATTTCATAGAACAGGTTTCAATTTTATATTTTAATGCCTTTCCCAACCAATTATTGTTTGAATAACGTTATTAAACTCTATTAGGAATATCGTCAAAGAAAATTGCGGAAATAAAATTAAACCCAATCATCAAATGAATAACATCTTTATGATAATTTGATATTAGAATTTCGGGTTTCAGTACTTGAATAGGTAATCAAATCAAAACACTCACTTTAGAAGTGGTACTTGAAATGGGCTTCCACGTTTTCTGATCCAAATACATATTTACATTTTCATGAGATCATTACTGGAACAGATTATACAAACAATTGTTACTAATAATCTCTACGTGGAATGTAGCTTAAGGTTAGAAAGATTTTCATCTTGCAGACTGTGCTTAGAAAACAAACACATTTGATATCCTTCGACCGAAGAGTATCAAAGTGTGTTTTTCCTTTTTAGATCTGTTGGTACTTTTCACAGCACGCACACAAATACTTGATTAAATTCTGATCTTTACTTCAAAAACGGTTAATTTTACAGAAAAATGCAAGAGTTATTTTCAGAAGTCAATTGTCTACAAGACAATTGACTTCTGAGCAATAGACCGCGAGATATTTGCGAAAAACTGATTTACGTGACCTTTTGGCCGTTATAACTTTTATAGCCAGCACGATATCAATGTACATTTTTCCCATCTTCATTGCAATACCAAAGGTGTACACAAAAATTCAGCTCACTAGGATTTTTTCCGCAGATAAAACCTAAAATGACTGGACTACGAGGCCTGCCGGGGAAACGGTGAAGGCTTATGCGAATCCAGTCCACTAATAGAGAAGGAACTCCAAGGTTTAGCTGGTATAAGTCCGTCATACCTAGGGGTATGACGATGAATGGAGCATGGATGGAGTCCATGAGGATATCAACCGCAAAAAGAAAAGGTAGAATTTTATATCGGAATGACATAAATGATCTAAGTAGGTATACCTACTTCAGCAGTTTCTTTCTTTCGGTCATGTCCAGCAGTCGACAACTTTCGGCTAAAATGATGACGATGACAATGTTCTTCAATCACGTTATAAATGCTCAAGCTTTTTTTTATAATTATAAACTAGTGCATGACCGCAATCCCGCCTGATGGTTAACAGTGATGCAATAGTTGACGATAAAGCGCGCTAGTTTATGTTTAAGCTCTCCGTTACCCTCTTTGGTCCCGGTTGCTATCATCATCATCATAAACCTTTTTATCGTCCCACTGCTGGGCACAGGTCTCCTCTCATACAGAGAAGGATTGAGCGTAATCACCACGCTTGCTCAATGCGGGTTGGCGATTTCAGACTTAAAGTCCATGTTTCCTCAAGATGTTTTCCTTTACCTTCAGTCATTGGTATCCAAGACATACTTAGAAAGTACATATAACTTTAGAAAAGTTGCGTTAATACTTCCCTGACCTGGAATCGAACCCGCGCACTCACACTTGAGAGGCTATTGTTTTAACCACTAGGCCACCACGACTTATTAGGCCACCAGGACCGGTTGCTATACAAACATGTAATTACATTCGTTACGGGTTGTTGAAGCCCTCAAAGGTCCAACAATTGGTCTAACTGCAATGCTTCGATATCGTCTTCGGGTTCTGGAGATCAGACAGCAGTCGCTTCACTGAAAATATCGAAGTTTAGCCAAACCAGCAGTTAGACTGGTAAAGCGGGCCCCAGACTCCAAAGCTAAAAAACTTCGGATGCGACTGGGATTAACGCTGAGATGATGATGATGATGAGTTTATATTTAAGCTTGAACAGCTTTAAAAGGAAGCCTCCATCGTATTGGTATTGGAACGATTTACAACTGACCTGCCATAAAAATGACACACTAAATCTGGGTTACTGAAAGTATCTAATATTGTTAGGGTTATGTAACTTTTTTAATGTTATGTAATATTATGGCCAATATACGTTAATGGCCCGCTTTGGCTGTGATTGAACCATAATTTTTATCAGATTATACTGTCAATTCTTCTATTATAAACGAAAATTAGATTTAATAATAATAATAATAATAATCATTTATTTCAGGTAAGATACCCATAGTTTCACAAAAGTAAATATAAACACACAGCAGACATGAAACACAAAGTAATAAAATAAAATTATACTAAAGAAATTTCATTAAATATAACTACACAATCAGATCGAATCATTAAAAAACAAAATGTAAAATTTAAAAATGAAATAAAATGCCAAAAAATAAAATAAAATAAAATAAAATTAAAAATAAAATAAAATTTCAAATTTAAACTAGGAATACAATATATACGCCTTTGTCCAGTGCTCCATAAAAATGCAGTCTGAGTCCAACCTCTCAGCAATGAGCTGCAGGTAACTGTTGGAGCTACCGCGCACCCGACGCATCAGGGACACAGATATTTAAAATCAATGTTTCACTAGGAACTAGTTCTTGTTTAGAAGTGGCTAGTATGTTTTTCATGATTCTAGAATACCTTATAGACTAAAGATATAAAAGAAAAATTACGTTATTAATGAATAATAGATTTTTTTTCATTGAAATGAACGATAAAGAATGAAATAGTACGGTCATGTACTCCGGTAAGCAGTGACTATGTAGTAGAAAGTACCTTTCCATGGTTACAAATAACAGGGGAATGAAGAAGTCTTCAAACCGCTGACGAAGATCCTAAAGGACATGAGGGAGATGGGAATTACAGAATATAACCGAAACAAATAGCCTCGCAAGACTGGGAAAGCCGATCCCTAAATAAAGAGGGTTAGCCCAAAGAAGTATTTAATTAAGAAAGAATTATCATTTACAACAGTGGTGTGCTTAACTCGAGACTGAACAAAAGATTCGTTTACTTCTGCTGACTGTACCACAAACCTTGACCTATCTAAGTACTAGTCTAGGACTTCAATAATTAACATAGTTGTATTCAAATCACACACACGCCACCACAAAGCAAATTATCACGTCTGGTGCGGTCAGCCGAGATCCATTGAATTATATTCAATAATGTGTTATCAAATCCCACAATAGAACTATATCTTGATGATAATATGTTGTTCTATGTCGTCGAAACAACGTAGAAATGGTGATTAGTGTAACCTTCTTAATGATTTCACGTTACACGGTCATTTTTAATTTGACCCTCTGTAAATTGTATAAATCATCAACATATATTATTTCTCCAAGGGTCTGAAACCGTTTTCTCCCTTTTTCTCTCTTTCTATCGAACCAATCTGAACGTCCGACCCACCAATCGACAGATATTCGTCCCTGGTACCATGGAATACTATTTTCAAATTATTCCGCTTCACTGTTTATTTATAAAAACGAATTTCCCATACTTTCTTTCCCCTCAAGCGGTTCTGTTAGTATAGTGCGAATTTTTCGCACGGGTCAGCTAGTGTCTGTAATAAGTCATGAATAAGATAAAGCGGTTTATACAACTTTGTTTTTTCTTGGTGCTGTATTGGTTAAGATCGCTTCGAAAATTAGCCAGTATTTGTCGTAAAGATTAAATGACAAAAAAATCTTATTGTGTGATATCCATAAGAGGTAAACTTATACAAACCTACGTTTCACTGCAAACGCGGAAAAATGTATTTATTTACGACTTCATATTAGAAACCTCAAAAATAATAGTATTTCTCTAGTACTAATGGATATTATTATACATATAAACCTTCCTCTTTAGTCACTCTATCTATTAAAAAAACCTCATCAAAATTTATTACGCAATTTTAAAGATTTAATAGCTGTAGCAGTGCCTACAACGCAACATGCGATCATCGCGTGATACTAACGTCACACGAATTCTACATCTCGCAATCAGAGTTTACCGTGCAACTAGCGTATATACAACTTCCCAATTTGAACCGTTGGGCAAGTGGCCCGTCAGACAACCAGTCTGGTCGGAGGATCCTCCCTTTTCTATGAAGGATAAGTGAGCTTTACACGCTGCTCCTCATACCTCCACAATACAGAAGGACATAGGGAAAGGGAAGGCGACTATGTTTTATAATGAGTAGTGATGAAGCATATCAGACAGCCTCCGTGGCGTAGCGGTAGCGGACGCGGCCGCTGCGCAAGGTGGCGCGGGTTCGATCCCCGCACAGTGCAAGTATTTGTATGCATGAATATGAATATTTGTACTGGTCTGGTCGTGCCTCGGAAAGCACGTTAAGCCGTTGGTCCCGGTTGCCCTACGATCATCTAGTGGCAGTCGTTACGGGTTGTTGGAGCCCTCAAAAGTCCTACAATTTGTCTAACTGCAATGCTTCGATGTCGCCTTCGGGTTGTGGAGGTCAGACGGCAGTCGCTTCATAGAAAATGTCGAAGTTTAGCCATATCAGCAGTTGGACTGGTAAGACGAACCCCAGACTCCAAAGCTGAAAAGGCTTCGGATGCGACTGGGATTAACGCTGGGATGATGATGATGATGAGTGATGAAGCATATAGAAGACACAATATATAAACTGTAAATAGTCACAATACAGTTCATCGAACAGATCCATAAAGGTCACAGTTCGTATAGCGACCTATGCCACCCAAATACAAAGTCTAACGACTCGCTATGAGAAAGCCAATACAAGTCTGTGAATATACAGCAATACTGTACCCAAGTAAACCGATAGCTTTGTCGGGAGCAAGGGACCTCTTTACTGAATCGAATTCGAACACTGACTGCCTCACAATCCTGGGTTTGTCAAAGGCAGGTATAACTCGCGCAGATAAAGAAAAGATCTGAAAATGGCGGCGGATACTTATGGTACGGTTGACAAAACACGCCATTGTTTAATCACAAACCAAATGCTAAGATAGTAAAATGTCAAATTTACGTTGTAAATATTGTTATTTACAACATCATTTTACTTGTTTGTTGTTATGTTTGTTTTTATTTTGATTTTCTTGAGTTTGATTGTTCAAACTCAACAAAAACAATAACATCAACAAAAACCACAAAATAACAGAGACTTTAACGTAACAAAATTAACGATAACTCGGAGTGCAATGAGTGTATCAAAGTAGCTTGGAAAGCGAATCCTGAATTCCTGATCGATGATTTTTTTTTTTTGCAGCGCTTACTTCACTGTGTGAGTATAGACAGCGATAGAGAGTGAGTGAGAACGCAAGCGAGCGGACGCCATTTACAGATCTGTTCTTTATCTGCGCGGGTTATAAGTACATTCGCTCGGGTTGAGCGCTAGACGAAAATTAATCAACTGTAAGAACATTTCGAGAGCATACTTCTTTTATAACCCGAATAATAGGTATTAAAATACCCCGCCTTGCAATCCCTTCAACTATGTATATCCGATGGCGTAAGGAATTTCATGACGTGTTTTTAGGATTCCGTACCTAAAAGGTAAAACGGACCCCAATCATGAGACTTCGCTGTCCGTCTGCCCGTCCGTCTATTTGTTACCAGGCTGTATCTCATGAACGGTAATAGACAGTTGAAATTTTTAGAGATTTTGTATTTCTGTTACCGCTACAACAATCAATAACAAAAAAAAAAAATAAGTTACACTTCTGGACACATCTATTATCTACCGAAATATGATTGCTAGATTGAACAAAAACTATTGATGCAGTTTTAAACCTGATTCATTTTACCATCTTTTTCG
Organism: Sesamia nonagrioides; assembly: GCA_017933935.1. NCBI lineage: Eukaryota > Metazoa > Arthropoda > Insecta > Lepidoptera > Noctuidae > Sesamia > Sesamia nonagrioides. The sequence continues at coordinate 40,471 of JADWQK010001408.1, read as the reverse complement.
ATCGTATTGTTTTAAATTTGAATTCAGAATACCATACGACATGGAGCTATGCCTAACAAGTCGGATATGCGCCTTGTTAAAGGCAATTGGGTTTTGAATAAAAACATGTTTTATCAAATAAAGGTTTAATTTAATAACGCTTGTCGCCTCCATGGGCATCTACCACAGCTTTCATACAATTAGGCATAGAGTTTATCAACCGCTCTATGAAATTTTGAGGGATCATTTCCCATTCCTCTTCTATGACAGTTTTCAACTCCTGCATCGTCTCGGCAACTGGCTGACGAGCCCTAACACGTCTTTTTAGCTCGTCCCACATGTGCTCAATGGGGTTAATGTCTGGGCTTCTGTTCTGTTCACATCCCGAAGATATTCACTGACGATGCCGGCCGTATGGGCTCTTGCATTATCATGCATAAAAAGGAAATTTGGGCCCACATAGTCCGCGTATGATATCACGTGAGATTCTAAACACTCACGAATGTACCTTTCAGCATTTAATGTTGGCAGCCGTGGTCCTGTAACAACCTCAAGTTGAGTTTTGCCGCTCGCGGATATACCGCCCCAGACAGTCCATGAGCCACCGCCATAAGCAACCCTCACTTCAAAGCAGCATTGTGCGAAACGCACACGCGGCAGTCCGACTCGAACTTGGCTGTTTTTTTTTTTCATATGTTTTATTACAAAACACTAAACTATCCCAAGTTAATCAACAATATGACTTAGCATTATAAATGCAACCAAATAATACAAGAATAACTGTCAGCCTCCGTGGCGTAGCGGTAGCGGACGCTGCGGCTGCGCAAGGCGGCGCGGGTTCGATTCCCGCACAGTGCAAGTATTTGTATGCATGAATATGGATATTTGCACTGGTCTGGTCGTGCCTCGGAAAGCACGTTAAGCCGTTGGTCCCGGTTGCCATACGAACATCTAGTGGCAGTCGTTATGGGTTGTTGGAGCCCTCAAAAGTCCAACAATTGGTCTAACTGCAATACTTCGACGTCGCCTTCGGGTTGTGGAGGTCAGGCGGCAGTCGCTTCACGGAAAATGTCGAAGTTTAGCCATATCAGCAGTTGGACTGGTAAAGCGGACCCCAGACTCCAAAGCTGAAAAGGCTTCGGATGCGAGTGGGATTAACGCTGGGATGATGATGAATACAAGAATAACTGTCATAAATAAACAAGAGCTACATTAAAATAACATATCATCAATAGGGATGTATCCAAGGTATGAAAATCAAAAAAATAATTAGTCCGTCTTACAGATAATAAAAAAAATTAAGACCCGTATTTTTTCTTTTGTCGAAATTACCTAAAACTACCGAGATATAGCGTATTAAAGTTACGGAGTGGGGGCTATTTACGTCACGCCGTGGCATATTTTGTACCACGGCGTGACGTCAAGCGACATTTCAAATCAATATATCTTCCTAAGTATTTGAATGAAAGAAAAAATAAAAAATACGTGTTTAATTTTTTTTTTTTAATCTATCTGATGGACATAAAATTATTTTTTAGGATACAACCCAATTGTTTTTAATGAAGACATCGTTTACAATCATCGAAATAAGTAACAATTAGAAGTTACTCGACATTATTCCATTTCAGTGTTATCGATTATATTCCAATTACAACATTTGTAAGTGGTATAATACCTAATACCACTAGCGGCCGTCAGCGAATTCGTTCGCGTGGAATTAGTTATGCTCCGCTCCTATTGGTCGCAGCGTGATGTTATATAGCCTAAAGCCTTTATGGATTAATGGGCTATCCATCGCAAAAAGAATTTATCAAATCGGACCAGAAGTTCCTGAGATTAGCACGTTAAAACAAACAAACAAACTCTTCAGCTTTATATATTAGTATAGATAGATAATTGATAGTCAAATCACCTAAATAGAAAAAATACATCGTGATTAATTCTGTTGACTACCCATAATAATTGTAATCGACAACTGCTTCCGACATGTTTATTTTATGACGCATTTGAAAATTTACCTTTACGTTATCTTGAATAATTTATTCTAAGACAGCTGTCAAAAAACGATTAACCTAATGGATAGGGTATAACATCAACCATATCGTTCAGTGCGCTCAAGTTAGCAGGCGCAGCGCTCGATAATTTGAATTGGCTATACCTACATACATCCCTTTATTCATAAACGCTGCTTAAATGCTCAAAGTTACCTAGTGATTAGCGATTATTTAACCATACATTTTTGACATTTTAGAATCACTTAACTTTAATTATCGTTTATGAATAAATCCCTTAACGACTGTGGTGTTTATTCATAAAGGATGATTTATGTTAAGTGACGTTAAAAGGGCAAATATATAGTAAAAGAATCGCTAATCACTCACTGCTCCCTCTACTCCTCCTATTCATACTCCTCTCGCCACTCCCTCTCCTCCTCCTATTTCTCTTTGTCTCCCTCCTCTCTTTTTGTTACCTGTCTAACATGACATTTACGAATAATATATATTTTGGGGAATATGTTTGACGAGTAAAACACTGGCTTTCTTTCTATTTTAGATACCTAAAACCGTACTAAAATACTAAAAAGCTATACAAAAATATTTTTCTTTATATAAAACCTGAATATAGTTAGTTCTGAATAAGCAACTAAATCGGTTCCAATAATTTTTACACCATGTTATATTTTTCCCAAATTCATTCGCCCCACCGCGCAGTCGCAGGCGCGGGCGGGCGTGCAGTGCGCCGACCATATTTTTCTTGGGACAAGGTAAAGTAACAAGCCCATAACTTTATGGTTTTTCATTACATATTTTTGACAGGAGATGTTTCAGAAATGTATGGAGCCTGGGCCAGCACATTGTACACTTCTAGGTATAGTTACGCTATATTTAACTGTTTTTAATGTTAATTTCCTATATTTTGGCTTAGTTTTTATACAAGTTCAATTTAACTCTGCCAAGGAGTACAACACAACTACTCATAAATATGGTGGTCAACAATAAGCGATATAAGATTTTGACAGTGACATTTGATTGACGTGTCATGTATCTAAGGCTATCGCATATATTATCTACCATATGACTGCGAAAAAAAACAAAACATGAATTCCGAACATACGGCTCATTAAATAAACACAATCAACTCAAATCAACACTTGTCACGAACACAACGGGAAAAGAGAACTGTCAAAGTCGCCAATCAAACGTCATAACCACTGTCATGGCTACCATAAAAAGGGTGATCTCACTTAAAAACGTTTCAAATGATTAATTGTATATACTTGTATTTTTATTCAAATTAATTTAGTAGTATTTTTATGAAAATCTTTTATTTTTTTCCTTTATATCTATATACCGTTCATAGTGGTGGACCAAAATGAAACATCTCCTTTGGTACATAGATTCTTTACTTAAAAATATTAGACACGTGTTTTATTGGGTTTCGCATATACAAAAAAATACTTTGTATAACTGTGACCATCTTGGCAGGAAATTCGCCAACCGCTGCCACGGCACCGCTCGCTCCGCTCGGTCAGCGCCCAGTTCGCTCAGCTCATACGCGTATGATCACAGTTTTAATGTAAACAAACTCATTTCTTCGGGATGCCAGTAGGGCCGTGAAATACAATTACATTGTAATATGTCCAATGGACAGCTTCGAATGTCGATAATTAGGCTGCCATCGTCTCGCTCCGTTGCCGTCCGCTTGACTTTCCATTAGGCGTGTAAATCTGCGAGGTGCGATATAAATCTTGATATGGATGCGTATTGTGAAATGGTCAGACAGATCACTTACACTATGTTCGGAACACGGCCCACGTTAAAACAGAGAAATTGGATATTTATCTCTGTAAGCTGAAGGGATTTTACCTTTCACTGAGCTTAAATTTAGTGTAAATCGTAAACCAGGAAATCGGCAGCCATGTTTGAGTATTTTTAATTGAGGTCTCTGGGTGCCAAATGCTAAGCTTAGTTTGGGTAACAAGCCATTAACTTTGTCATGTTTAAGACATAAAAACAACACGCCGAATTTATCACACCTGCAATAAATTGGATCTGTTGTCGCAGGTGATGTTTGTTAACGGATTACTAGACAAAGGAGATCTGCAAACTCAACTACAAAATTTTGAAAGGACTGTTTCTAACAAACTATCCTCGCCTTAAGCTTACGGAGACTTAAGATAATAGCACATTTAAACGACTCTTTTTTTTTTTTTTCGGGGTGGAAATCCTCTTAGGATGTCCACCGCCCTGGGTTGGGCGACGGGGTCTGTCAGACTTTTACTGACTAAAACCACCCCGGTGTCTCTTCTATCACGAGCAAACGCGTGAGGCCGCGGGAGTCTAAATTCTTCCACTGCCCCACACCCTCGTGCTGGCCCGGTCTGTCCGGGCCCCGTCTCCTGCACGGGGTAGTGGGGTGTTAAACTACCCCGTGCATCGCCTCAGGGGCGTGCGTCGACACTCGCGCGCGCCTCCGCCTCGGGGTCCATAGGGGGCGGGGACTTCCCCATGTCCCTCGCCCCTGGACCCATTCATGGGGGGCGGAAGAGGGCGTTATCCGCCCTTCTTCGGCGCCCGGTGCGTCTTCTGCGGCTCGGGAAGGGAGTTGAGATCTCCCTCTCCCGTTCCGCAGCTTCCTTCTGCGACATCACGTCCTCGCAGAAGGACACCACTGCATCCCACGACTCTGCGCTACCGACCATCCTCCGCACTACTGCCGGCAGCGTCAGGTCGCCTCCTACTTCATTTGTGAGGACACGGCGCTGCTCCTCCCAAGCTACACACTCGGAGAGCGTGTGCTGCGCCGTGTCCTCCCCGCATTGGACGCAGTGGTGGCACCGAGCGTCCGGCTCCCTGCCTAGGCGACACAGGTACTTGCCGAAGCAGCCGTGCCCCGACAGCACCTGCGTCACCCTGAACGACAGGGAGCCGTGCCTTCTCCCGAGCCAGTCGTCGAGTACTGGCCGGATCGCCTCGACGGTAACGAGGCCGGCGGTAGGGCGCATAAGCCTCTGCCGCCAGTCCGCCACCAGGACCTGACGGAGCTCCTCTCGGTGCAGCTCGATCTACCGCTGCACCGGACTGAAGCCCCGTTTCCGCTCTTCCTCGCGCCATCGGTACAATGACGCGAGTACTTTCGCCTCTAGGTCCCAGGGCGGGGATCCGGCCAGGACGCAAGCCGCCTCGTAGGAAATCGTGCGGTACCCGCGGACGGCCCTGACGGCCATCGCCCTCTGCGGCTTGCGCAGAATGGCGAGTGTTCCGGCCGTCAAGTCCATCGCCCACACAGGGGCCCCATACAGGGCCATGGACCGCACGATTCCCACGTATAACCGCCTACAGGCGGCGCTCGGGCCCCCCATGTTGGGAAGCAACGTTGATAGCGCGCCTGCTGCACCCATCAGCTTGGGCGCCAGTCGCCGGAAGTGGGCCCCGAATTCCCATCGGCTGTCGAGCACCAATCCCAGATACTTCATGGTGGACTCGACAGCTATCCGGGCCCCACTGACCACGATATGCGATCCCGGCGCCGGCGCACGCCGGGGGCCATGGAAAACCATGGCCTCCGACTTGTCAAGAGCCACCTCCAGGCCCAGGCGCCGGATGCGATTTAAACGACTATGCTCCCACCCGGCAAAAAGAATATAATTCAAATATGGGCTTTAAATATACTTTACATTGGCATCTTAAAATAGTAGACTGCTCGCTGTCAGCGAGCTTACCGCCGTAAGACTCCTCGTAGTTGACGGCTCGCTGGCCTGTCATTGTAGCCGAGCGGTCGGCGCGGTGTCCGCGGGCAGACTGCTAGAAGTCGCCGCACCGGCGCGGGCGCCCGCGCCGTCGCCGCTGGTTGCCGCTCGTCGCTCAGTCAGTCAGTATCTACCAAGTAATCCGCTCGCTCAATTTATCGCGCGTTGTGAATCGGGACATTGTACTAGTTGCTTCAATAGAAACCGATCGCGAACTGTGTCAATCGTGATAAGCTATAGCGGTCGATGGGTGGACAGCTGGCCGTCTGCTAGCAGTCTCCGCGTGGACTGCCGGGTGCCTGCAAGCTGTCGCAGCGTGGACGGCGAGCAGTTGTTTTAGTTTAGAGCGATGTTGGGTGGGATCGGTGTTGGAGCAGAGTCGTTTAAGTTTGCTATGACCTTTAGTCGGCGATAGCGGGACGGCGGCGGCGAGCGGCACGTTCCAATGCATACCTAGATTTATATGGAATTACCCGCGTAGGCAGAGGCAGCAGCGTATTAGCGATGTGCAACGCACACTCTCAAACACCCCAATTGGAATATTATGTTATAATCATAATACTACACTGAATTTTTAATTGAAAATGTATATGCATTATTGTTTATTAAATAAGTTACTTATACCAATTCTTGGAGAACGAAGACCTTAACGTTCTTGGAATAAGGGTTTTTTTTCTTTATTTTGTTTTGAATTATTAAAGTATGAATACAATTAAAACTGTGATTTTAAAAGTCTGTGCAAACAACAGGGTTTATATCACAATAATTTCTGTAGTTTTAATTATTTTTGAGATAAAAAATTACCGACTATACCTATTAAAAAAACCGGCCAAATGCGAGTCGGACTCGCACACCGAGGGTTCCGACGTACAAACGTAGCGGTTTACAATTTATGACGTACTAGCTTTCCGCCAGCGGCTTCGCCCGCGTGAAGTTCGGTTTTATCGCGCTGTTTAAATTCCCCTCGGGAACATCAAATTTTTCCGGGATAAAAGGTAGCCTATGTTCTTTCTCAGGTTCTAAAGATTGTCTGTGCCAAACTTCATCAAAATCGGTTGAGAGGTTTAGGCGGGAAAGCGTAACAGACAGAGTTACTTTCGCATTTGTAATACTAGCATTGATTTAGAATTTTTCAGTTTAGAGGCAATTCGATTTAAGAAGTGTTTGATATGAATTTCAACTTTAATATCTCTACGCATTCATGTGAAAAAGGATAGGTAGTAAGTTTATAATTATTTAAAAAATATTTTATGTCATGTAAGCAAAAAGAATATTTTAATATTTTATGTAACTTCAAATTTATCATTTTCGCAATTTTTCCTTTATCTGTCTGTACTATAACATAACGTTGCTTCGTGCCGAATTTCAAGATTCTGAGTTCACGGGAAGTACCTTGTAGGTTTTGATTCCCTAGCGTGTGACGGAAATTCGTCTAAGGTGTCGGTATAAACTGCTGTATCTTTTGATCGCTTTAACTTAGAAGTTTGATTTTTTCACTGCTTAAAGGGACAAATATACCTAGGTATTTGGTATAAATTTCAATTTGATAACTTTATTCGTTCGTGAGAAATAAGGTAGTAAGTTCCATTTTTTTTAAATATGTGTATTTTATTATATAACTAAAAAAATGTAATTTTCGCAATTTTTCCTATATTTGCATTATATGACAATCCTTTATGCCAAATTTCAAGATTCTGAGTTTACTGGAACTATCCTGTAGGTTTTGATTCCTTTGCGAGTGTCGAAAATTTGTTGAAAATATCGACATATCGGCTGTATCTTTTGATTGGCTTGGCTTAGAAGTTTGATATTTTATCAGCTTAAAGGGACAATAGACCTAGGTATTTGATATAAATTTTAATTTGATAACTTTATTCGTTCGTGAGAAATAAGGTAGTAAGTTCCATTTTATTAAAATATGTTTATTATATTATATAACTAAAAAAATGTGGTTTTCGCAATTTTTCCTATATTTGCATTATATATGACAATGTTTCATGCCAATTTTCAAGATTCTGAGTTTACGGGAAATATCCTGTAGGTTTTGATTCCTTTGCGAGTGTCGAAAATTTGTTGAAAATATCGACATAATCTGCTGTATCTTATGATTGGCTTGGCTTAGAAGTTTGATATTTTCACAGCTTAAAGGGACAATAGACCCAAGTATTTCATGTGAATTTCAGCTTGATACGTCCACGCGTTCTTGAGATAAAGGGTCTTGACAGACAGACAGACAGACGGACAACAAAGTGATCCTATAAGGGTTCCGTTTTTTCCTTTTGAGGTACGGAACCCTAAAAGTGATATAAACCGATTCAGTAAACGATTCTGAACAAACTATTTTTAAGAAGGGCGTTAATGAATTTACATGTTGTATGTATGGTATTGTAATGTATTTAGGACTAGCTTTAATAGGGGACTCTAGTGCCGAGGAATTTGAAAAATAGGTATTTGAAGAAACTATTGCCGTCGCGCTGCTTCCAAACTCTCCCGGTAAAGTGCGAAAAGGACAGTTGTAGCTCAGGCTGATTTTACCTACAAAACCGTTGACCAAAAGACGTTTCGTATTCCGATGTTTTCTTTTTCAAACACGACAGTTCTCAATTACTTTTATACTAGCTTTCCGCCCGCGGCTACGCCCGCGTGGACTTCAGTTTACAGCGTGCGGTGGTTCCCGTTTCCGTGGGAACGTTCATTCCGAAAAAATAAAAAAAAGCTCAGCTGATATAAAATAAGCGCCTGTTAAAATAATGAGAGCAATATATACGCCCGCGTTTTCTCCCGTTTTCGCAACATTCTTTATTACTGCTCTGCTCCTATTGGTCATCGCAGGATGTTATATAGCCTATGTCCTTTCTCAGACTCTAGACTATCTGTGTACCAAATTTCATTACAATCGGTTCAGTAGTTTTAGCGTGAAAGCCGGACAGACAGACAGACAGAGATACTTTCGCATTCATAATATTAGTATGGATTAAAATTTAGAGGAAAAGTATTTATACCTATGCTTCTATTATTTTCTTTTTCGTCAAAAACTTATCACGTTCGTCTATTAGTCATGTGAACATCACGGTAAAAAATAGGTTGTTTTACGCAATTTTGAAGTATCGTATTTCTTTTATTAATTAAGTTTTGGAATAAATCAAATGATAGGCGCACGTATAATCACGGTGTAATCCATACTAATATTATAAATGCGAAAGTAACTCTGTCTGTCTGTCTGTCTGTCTGTCTGTCTGTTACGCTTTCCCTCTTAAACCTCTCAACCGATTTTGATGAAATTTGGCACAGACAATCTTTAGACCCTGAGAAAGAACATAGGCTACCTTTTATCCCGGAAAAATTTGATGTTCCCGAGAGAAATCTAAAAAGCGCGATATAACCGAACTCCACGCGGGCGAAGCCGCGGGCGGAAGGCTAGTATTGTATAAAACAAATATAATTGCTCTAAAAGCATTATCCACGAAGAAAACAGCGGAATACGTTTGTATAGAGAAAGCACCACTAGAGTTCCCTGTTAATTAAGATAATTCCAGTATGTTACACAATTAGGGTTCTGATAACTATATCAATCTGAAGTAGAAATGCGCGGTCCGCACTGGTCACATGATATTTTTGGCTCACTGCTGATTCGTTTAGTTGGTCTGTAAAATTATAAAATACTAGCGGCCGCCAGCGACTTCGTTCGCGTGGAATTAGTCATGCTCAGGTCCTATTGGCAATATGTACGGCTGCGTTAGCTCCCGTTTTCGCAACATTTTTTATTACTGCTCTGTCCTATTGGTCATAGCAGGATGTTATATAGCCTAAAGCCTTCCTGGATTAATAGGCTATCCAACGCAAAAAGAATTTTTCAAATCGGACCAGTAGTTCCTGAGATTTCGAACTGCACAAACAAAGAAACAAACTCTTCAGCTTTATATATTAGTATAGATTAGTATAGATACAGACTTATGTAACTAATGGTTCACAATTTCTTATTAATTTTGCTAACCAAACTTTTATGCAATATAGAAGAGGAGTGTTCGGAGTATATTAATAAAGAAAAATACACAACTAACGGAACACACTTGGTCAAGAATTGGACATATTTGGCAGATTCATCATCATCATTTCAGCCGAAAGACGTCCACTGCTGGACATGGTTAGCCTAGTGGTATTAAACCACGGTATATGAGGAGGTTCCGAAACTATAGACCTGTACCATATCCCTTTATCTTTCGATCTTTGATTATAATACTCTTTCCAAACTTCATGACACATATGTTTATACCTAGGCAATATTTCTATATAATTAGTTCCAAAATTTTTTTCCGTTCCACCAACAATGCTCAACTTCGCTAAACGGTCGCCACGTGTGAGGGAACCCATTGCAACTTCACATCTATATCTCTTAAAGTAGTAGAGGTTAATGCGAAAGTTAATTCTAATTTTGTTTATTGTTCTATGTTCAAAATAAATAATAACTTTATATTTTTATTTTGGACACTAGTTTACTATTTGTGAGTCCATTATTGTTATAGTTTTATAATTATAATTTAACTTGAATTAATACTGAATAAAAGATTGTATTTAATAATAAAAACTGACTATTTAAATTAATAAAAGTTCAATTTTTATTTGAAAAACAAACAGACGGTCATCTATCCTCACATTGGGCAAGTATCCCCCGAACCATTTTTAACGTTAGGCTACTATCCGCTATATACTTAGCTATCCTCTTTTTTAGAGGTGATATGAAACTGGAGTTACTCAAAATTTATAATACTTATATTTTTTTTATAAATAGGATATGATAGAAGATTAATGAACTATGTTAGAAAATACACTTTGAATAAAAAATGTGTTGGTACACATTTTATAAAGGAGCTTTTTAAAAGTGTGGCAACTATCCGGCTTTTACCTTATGTTTGTAAAATTTACTCAGAAATTGTATTGGCAAATCAAGATGGCACCGTTAGTTCCAGTGGCACAAAGATCAGGCACCGATTAGCCAGATCTTTGAAAAATAAAATATCCTACCAAATGAATTGTGAAAAAGCTAGAGGAAGGATTCGCTGTCGGGTTCACGCATAAAAGAATTGGTATCTTAACATTTTATCTAAGTTTTATGGAGTTGAAAGAAAGTCGAAATTTTTCGAGTTCACTGGTTAAATTTATTAAACTTTGTGTACAATAAAGGTATGTACAAAGACGGATTTACTCCCTGAGGCGTTCTGTGCCAATAATTTGTTCAACAATCCTAAACTATGTGTTTCGTAAACTTCTTCCCCCGACGGGGGTTACTCACTAGTCACTATCAGTGCGTGTTTTTTTTTTTTGTGTCGAAGGAAAAATAGAATATACCCTTATACGATTATGTACTCTTTATTCGCTTGTCCGTGTGTCTGTATATCAAGACCATTTTTATCAGTTACGCGTGAAGGTATGAAGGCGGTATTCTATTCTGAGGTGTACTTTCCCTTGGAGCTTTGAAAAAATCAAAATTCTAAGCCGACGCAATCAAAAGATACAGCTGTTTATGCAGCAATTTTCAATACTCGCGAGGGAATCAAAGCCTAGGCTACTTCTTGTGAATTCAAAATTTTGTTACATGAACACCATATTAAGAGTGGACTCTAGTGTCGAGGAATTTAAGAAATAGGAATTTGAAGAAACTATTGCCGTCGCGCCGCTTTCAACCTTTCGCCGTAAAGTGCGTAAGGAAGACTTGCAACTCAGGCTGATTTTACCTACAAAAACGTTGACCAAAAGAGGTTTCGTATTCCGCTGTTTTCTTTTTCAAAACATGACAGATCTCAATTATTTATATATCAAATTTGAGCGGATGAGTATACCTATGCCTATATTATTTTCTTTTTTGTCAAAAACTTATTAACTTTTGTATAATAGTCGTCTGAACATCGCGGTAAAAATATGTTATTTGTCAAAAACTAACTAAATGTCAAAGCTTGTTCAATTTTTGACAGGAGTCCACTGACAGATGACTGTTGACGGGAGCAGTGTTGCCATTTCAATTAAGAGGCGGAAAATTCAAAAAGTCACGGACTTATTGACCCGCCTGTGTATGTTCACAGCGCGCTGTTTTATATAATATCTATACCTACCTATTTACCTGTGTCACAAATAAAATGATTAAATTTGATTTGGAACGAAGGAACGTTTTATAGCACAAAAATAGGAAAATTTTCGAAAATTATATATTAATCATATTTTTAATAGTTTCAAACATACTAACTCTCAGAATTTCAGAAGAGAATTTCATACCATGACGATCATACTCTTTTGTCATAAAATGTTTCGTCTAGAGTAGGTAACAGAATAGTAAACGAATTTGGATATTAGCTTAACTACAATTAGGCTAAAATCAAAAATTCCAAAGTTAGTGCAGACGATTTTAGGCCTAATTGTAGTTATGCTAATATCCAAATTCGTTAATTAGCGAGTTGGTAATGATATTAGTTACATTAGTAACATTAACTAATTCCATTCTATTCTGTACCGTAATTGCGTAACATACTATAACTATAAATTGGAATTATTTGGGAGCATAAATTGCTAAATCATTGCTCCCTATGTTCGAAAAATGTGCCTGCTGAACAACGAAAATAACGCAATGAATATTGTTGAACTGTCAAAATAAAACCCATTGCTACTGATAGTGTGTTACGTAATAACCCTGCAGTTCTATTTTCAATTATGGCAACTAATGCAATTCATTATAAAAAAAAAGATACATGCCTTATACTTATCTTATATTTTTTTTTTTTATAATTATAATAAACTAGTGCATGACCGCAATCCCACCTGATGGATAGCAGTTATTCAATCGTTGATGCTCGTCACTCAAAAAACTGAGTGAATAGGAAGAAAGACGGCTGTTATTTATGCGAGGTGATGCAATGTTAAACACAACAACACCATTAACGATGCTGTGCTAGAGGGAGATTGACCTGGAGACCCTCCACAATCATACTCCCGACACAACAACATTTGGCGCATCGTACCCGGCATACATTACAACACAATTGCTCCGACCCGTCCTCCATACGGCTTCACCAGACATCATGCCGGAACACGACGAATTGATGGCAAGACTTTCGCCGCCAGCCAGGAAACCCGACTGGTATCAAAAATTCTTAGTTATATTATTTCTTTTTTTTTTTATTATTATCAAGGGCCCGTGTGGAAGTCTGCGTCCCAACGAAAGCAATATTATAGGCACATTATGCTACAAGCAAAAGATGACAGCCTCCGTGGCGTAGCGAACGCGGCCGCTGCGCAAGGTGGCGCGGGTTCGATCCCCGCACAGTGCAAGTATTTGTATGCATGAATATGAATATTTGCACTGGTCTGGTCGTGCCTCGGAAAGCACGATAAGCCGTTGGTCCCGGTTGCCATACGAACATCTAGAGGCAGTCGTTACGGGTCATTGGAGCCCTCAAAAGTCCAACAATTGGTCTAACTGCAATGCTTCGATGTCGCCTTCGGGTTGTGGAGGTCAGACGGCAGTCACTTCACGAAAATGTCGAAGTTTAGCCATATCAGCAGTTGGACTGGTAAAGCGGACCCCAGACTACAAAGCTGAAAAGGCTTCGGATGCGACTGGGATTAACGCTGGGATGATGATGATGACTTCTGCCGGCAGCCGATGTTATGGCCTACCACCGAGAAAATACTTTCTTGATAAAGTGTGAACCCTACAATCTTTATTAAGGTGGTTTCGATATGTTACATATATGAAGGTATACTTATAGGAGCGATAACACAAACCTTGCGAAAAACAGAGACTCCCAAGACACATGAATCAGACTGATCTAAAGTAGTAAGCTCCTGAGCCCTCCGGGATTCTTTACTCTCGAATATAGGGCTGGCATACGCAGAAAAAAAGAAATTTCTGCCACAGTAAAAATAGCTTTTTAGGGTTGTGGAGTAGAATTGGCATATATACATTGCGATTCTGCTACAGATGAACGAATTTCGTCTAGTTTGCCAAGACTCACATAACGTTGTTGAATGAATTTATACAACGTTATTTTTTGTTTATAGTTTCTCTCTGTTTAGTGTTTATCTGAATATAGTTTGTTCAGAATAAGCAACTGAAATTATTTCAATCATTTTTACACCATGTTATACCTTTTTAGTTTTTCAAATACATTTAGAAATTGTTGCAGTGTGGTTACCGAGCGCGCTACGCAACTTACGATAGATCATAGTAATTGCGCGCGCGCAACAGCTGACGCCAGAGGCAAACGCACCGCGCTCGCTGCCCGAGCGGAGCGTTGACCATATTTTTGTTGGGACAACCAAGTAGAAAAACTCATAACTTTGTGGTTTTTATATCTTTTTGAAATTGTGTTACATAGATTTTTTGCTTAAAAATACTGAACACGTGTTTCGGTTTTCGCATATACAAAAAATAAGGTTGTGTTTGTAATTAATAGTGTACAGACGACAACACATCAAGCTACTGCAATGTGACAAATTTCTTTATTAGATTTTTAAGGTTTTCCTTTTGTTTTTTTTTTTTATATATATAATAAACCAGTGTTTGACCGCAATCCCGCCTGATGGTTAGCAGTGATGCGATCGTTGATGGTAAAGCGCGCTATTTTATTAAGAGCCTATTCACTCTAGCCTTGAAGACACTCAAATTGTAGTCCGACGGAAACACCGCCGCCGGCAAGTTGTTCTAGTTCTTAAATGTACGCGGTATAAAGGAGGAGGCGAAACGCCTCGTCCGGATCGTAGTAGTGTTAACAACGTAAGGGTGGAAACTCGCCGTACGACGGGTCGTCCGATGGTGGAAAGGAGATGGGGGAATTAAATCATGCAATTCCCTCGCACACTCCCCAAAATGCATCCTATAGAACACTGAAAGGCTGGCTACTCTACGCCTGTGCACGTTATCGCTAAATTTTTAAGGTTTAAGATTGACTGGAATATTTGACAGATTTGGGTAGCTTGACCTTTTGCCGTTTTTACCATCAGTAGAGACAAGACAAATATCAATAAAAATTGCATGCCTTCAGGCGGATTATGGAGAGACCAAACTATTTATATTACGTATCGACGTGAATTATCTGACTTACACTTTTTCTCCACATCCATATCTATACTCCATACTAATATATAAAGCTGAAGAGTTTGTATGTTTGTTGGTTTGTGCGCGCTAATCTCGGGAACTACTGGTCCGATTTGAAAAATTCTTTTTGCGTTGAATAGCCCATTAATCCAGGAAGGCTTTAGGCTATTTAACATCACGCTTTCACCAATAGGAGTAGGGCATATAAAAAAAACGCGAGTGAAACCGTGTGGCGCAGCTAGTTTACAATAAACGAGTTTGATGTTAACGCTTTCACTATTCAATACTTATCAGAAAGAATGTGGAGCCAAAGTTCGTAATCTGTTAAATTGATAAAGATCGTTCAATTATATTATCGTTCATTGCTACGGCAATGTCATTCTGTCACCATCCATAAGCGCTACATATTCACACATACAAACATACACTCACTCCACCATAATTCACTACACCACAAACACTTCCTTAACGTAATCATTAAACACTTACTCTTACTACATTCAACTTCACTCTTCACCGTCTCACTTTCATATTTTTAAAGTTTGACACAAGGTCAAAATTCAAGAACTAGCTAATCCACTGGCACATCTGCCATAATTGCATTATACAATATGTAAAGAAAACCTTGTCCGATCCGTGAAGGTATTGTTAGGTATCGTTAACTGATTCTAATAATACCTACAAGGCCGGGCTAAACTTAAAAAAAAAGTCCTCCTAAAAAAAAAAAATATTATTTCGAAAAAGCGAGGTATGCAACACGATAGGCATACATGCGCGGGTGAAGAGGGGCAGGGCACGCGGCATGTGTTTGCATCGCTATTCGCTCGGTCACAAATGGTGTTGTCAGTTTTTTAAAAATTACCAAATTTTGAGGAAGTTGTTGCGAAAAAAGAATATTTCAAAATTCATTAGTATTGTCACTATGATGATTATGTAAAATTTCATATTTTATTTGGTCATGTGTATACCTAACATTTATTATCCTTTTGGGTCGGACGGGGTTTTCTTTACATATTGTATAGCATACCCTATAGAAGGACACTGCCCCCTAAGATACAGGCCTAGCCACTAATAGGGGACAGGGATAAACCTACCTATTGTAATGCAGTTTTAATGTACACAAAAATTGAAAAATGTAGTTTTTGTCTCAATAAATATTTGCATTTGTATCCCATTACGAGACGATTAAGATAATTGATCGATCATGATGAATTTAGCAAATCGCCTCTCCACGAATCCAAAGCTGCCAGGTGGCATTTTGCAGCACCAGCCTGAGTCTTTTTTATTTATTTATTTATTGACTATGGACAACTTACAGCTAAAACAAACAGAATAAAAAAAAATCTATATCAGACTAACAGCCAATTATAAGTCATCACTTATAAAAAAACAGATTATACAGAAATAGTGTGGATGACACAACACAGCTACCTAGCTTATATATAAAAAAAACAAACACTACAAAGGAAAAAGAAACCAGAAATTAAAAAAAACAATCAATATAACATTCCAGCCTATGTTACACACAAAGATAAAAATGATAAAAAAAAATTCTAGCATACATAAAAGCCTCAACCAAAAAAGCTACGGCTACTTTCTGGCTGAGGAGACACTCTTTAAAAAGGGATCGAAATCATGCTGTTTACACATGTCATTAAAAGTTCTACTTGCTCGCACTGTAAATGAATTTTGTCTGTAATTTGTAGAGGTTAATGGAACACGCAAAGGTGCATTCCATCGCTTTGACTTTCTGGCAACGGTAAAATAGAATTTAGATAGAATATCGGAACTATTAATAGAATTATTGAAAATTTTACATAATTTTATACAGTCAGATATTTTTCTAGCAGTAAAAATATAAATTCAATTGCAATGGGTTTTCTTACACTCTGCAGGTACATCCAAATTACTACGATATTATACAGCTTATTCAAACATTTATGTAAAGCTATTTAATCTCGAGCGCTACCAAACGATGTCACTTAAATCATTTTCATTACGAATCAGATCGGAATCTATTTTTAAACATGTCTCGCAGAATAACGATTTCATTTCAATTGTTTTCATTTAGATATCAAATAGACATAAAGGTCATTCAATGCTGCGTCATCACGCTCAATCGAACAATCCATAGACACAAAATTGTGACACAATAAAAGGACCATACATGGAGAAGTATTAAATAGATAATGGTCCTGATTCCCTGGTTCACAGATTAAAGTAAATTTATCTATTTGTTTCTATTTTATTAAGAAAAGGACAGAAGATAATATGTCAGTTTAGACCTGTCAAATTAGTCCACGCATGACGTAAATTGATGTACTATCAGCTGTAGAAGTCCATTTCCACCTTAAAGACTACTGTCGCCTGCACTAAACCGGCCACGCACACTACCGCATTATTTTTTTATCGCAGTCTTCGTCTTTCTTTAAAGTAATGCAAAATTTCGTTACTTCATTTGAAGTTAAGTTAGCGGCCGCACTTAACAATGGTGCTATCATAAGCGAGCGATTGTGGGTTCGATCCTTATTATAGGCAACTCTTTTTGTTGTTTCATATAATTTAAAATTATGATAATTGATTTGTATTTTAAAGTAAAAATGTTTGCAAATAATATTTAAACGAATAGGAAAATTTACTGAATATTTATACCAAAATAGGTTTTTATTATATGTTTTAGTTTACTATAGATGTAATATAATAAAAAATATATAAAAATAAAACAATAAGCATATTATAATGCAATATATTATAAAGTTATATGTTATTCGGTATAGATGTACTTATACTAATAAATGAAACCAACGTTGAAATGGCAGCATTGTAATATTTTATATAAAAGTAATCCTTGACAAACTTATGATATTATTATGGTAAAAAATATAAAAAACATTTTTGGTTTTTAGATATGAAAGTTATAGTATTATATGTTACTAGCGGCCGCCAGCGACTTCGTTCGCGTGAAGTTAGTTATGCTCCGCTTCTATTGGTCGTAGCATGATGTTATATAGCCTAAAGCCTTCCTGGATTAATGGGCTATCCAACGCAAAAAGAATTTTTCAAATCGGACCCGGAGTTCCTGAGATTAGCGCGAACAAACAAACTCTTCAGCTTTATATATTAGTATAGATCATATAAGAGGTTATAGCTTAATTATTCATTTTCTTAAAGAAAAGAGGATTGAAGCTTAACCTGAATAATATTACAATCATAAAATAATTTATACTTAGAACACAAAACAGTGCTTATTACATTTACAATTTTTTTGCGTGTATAGCATCGTACTAGTGGTGCCATCCTGCAGTGCCTTTTTTCGGAGTTTGAAGGCATGAGATTATAATCTTCAAGCGCTTTCTTAGTTCAAAAGTAAACTAATTTATTTCTTATCGAATTCCGAAATTATTGTTTTTATAATTTACCAAACGTAATTTGTATTGAAATTGCAAAAGGGGACATCTGTTAGCCATTAAGCCAACCGAACATATTACTGTCACTTAGCTAAATTACTTTACGAGTTGGTTTAGAGTCCGTTATTAAGATATATAATGGTATATATTTAAAACACAGAAGTGTCCTACACTTCTGCACTGTGATTGTTATAAATTGTTTTTTTTTTGTTTAGCTCGATAAGTCTCCACCAGTCTCGCCAGTTTATTTTTAAACCACAAATGCAACCTCCCTTCTTCGCAAGATTTAAAGGTTTATTCAACGGTAAATATTGTTGTTTCGTTCCACTTGTCTCGACACACCTTCGTCCTCCAACCTCTTGACTTTGGCTTACTGTATTTCTCTAAAACAATAACAATTTTATTACATACTTGCTACAAGCGATTGGTTTGCACCTTACTCAAATAATAATAAAAACAACTTACACAAAAGCCGGTTTCATATGATGATATTTGAGATATATTGCTGCATATGCCTGCATATTGATTAAAAAAGTAAAACTAATAACACGAACCCGTAACTATATGTTCACCAACCAACAACAGCTAAGTAATATTATTTGAGTTATTGTAGTTAATAATAGTTATTGTAGGTAGTGGAATATTTTTTGTTCAGTTTGTTTCAAATCTACCGTCATCTTTTTATAATGACTATAATATAGAAAAAATCTTAAAAGAAAGTATCATCTTTAAGTTGCAGATCGGTATTTTTAGATATTTTTGTTGTCAGCATTCATAACTCACCAATAAACATTTAAAAAATATTTTTGTAAGTTATTAGATTTGAACTCGAACCACCTTGAACGCCTATCAAGGCGAAAACCGTTAGGCCATTGAAACACTTACTGTAGACGTTGAAATTAGTAAGTAGTACCTAACAATCATAAGCGGGCAGCAAGTGTATGAGTGTGTATCAAACTTTATTATAGAAGAAGGTCGTAACTACAACTAGTATTGCTTGGCCATAGTTTTGTGAGATTGCAACTCGACTTTTGGTCTTGACTGTACATATTTTTGGTCGCCGTGTTTATAATCGCGTCTAAGCTGTCTATAGAATATTTTAATTTGACACGATTAAACTAAAATGTTATCTTCTATCATATTTTTAATTAAATATAAGCGCTTAACTTAAAATTAGTTTAGTTTGTTAACAAGAAAATCGGCGCCAATGACAAAAATTGTAGTCATAAAAATCTGGACTTGGGCTCGACTACACTTCGACTTGAACTGGACTAAAGGATTGAAGCGCTTATATTTACACAAAGTCGTGGTGACCTAGTGGTTAAAACACCAGCCTCTCAAGTATGAGTGCGCGGGTTCGATTCCAGGTCAGGCAAGTACCAATGCAACTTTTCTAAAGTTATATGTACTTTCTAAGTATATCTTGGACACCAATTAAAGGTGAAGGAAAACATCTTGAGGAAACCTGGACTTTAAGTCTGAAATCGCCAACCCGCATTGAGCAAGCGTGGTGATTACGCTCAATCCTTCTCTGTATGAGAGGAGACCTGAGCCCAGCAGTGGGACGATAAAAAAGGTTGATGATGATGATGATAATGTTTTTTATGTTTTAGTGTTGCCTTTCGAGTTGTCTTTATATGTATAATAAAAAGTTAACAATTTATACGTGGTACAACGCGTTATAAAATTGATACCTTCAAAAGTTTTGGTTTCAGGATAATGGGCGAATGTAAAATTTCGGGAAGAGGATAATTGTAGGTTTTAGTAATGATCGTAGTAGTACAAAGTTAGATAATTATTTTACATTTTATTCGTATACAGTATGTTAACTAACAGAGGGCGTTCCCGTTAACCCGAAGTAGTATAGCATACATACATGCTAAAAAAAATATTTCCATTCGAAAACAAAATGTTTTAAAATTTTTTTCCAATAAGAAAATATTCAATAAAAATTTTAAATTGACATGTAAAAGAAACACACTGTACACGCGAACATGAAAGACGGCAACGTCGCAATTTATTTATACATGACGACTACTATTTTGATTTAAAACAGGAGGTTTCAAATTTATTTCCAATTAGATTTTTTTTTCGGATTTTTTTATGCTTATTTTTCTATGCTGATATTTTTATTTTAATCTATTAATGATATATATTAACGAGTTTAAGGGAACGCCCTCTGTTATTTAACATACTGTATATTACATAGAATTATTCAGACTCAGAGCTTACATTTTCGATAAATTATACAAGAGGCTTACTTTAAGTAAGTTCATATATCATATTTTCCCTATTTAACATACTTTCCGATGATATACATGGTATATCAGTGTAGGAATTCACAAGTATTAGGATAGCCTAATACTTGTGAATTCCGAATGCCCAAAATTTTATTCGAAACCCATTGTAAGCGTTGTATTTTTTACCTGGAATTATTTGAAAGTAGCTACAACTTTCATTTTTATTCTGACGAATAACCCTATTAAAGCTGTATAGTAGTCAGAGATGCGATTTATTTGAAATACTTCTATTTAAAATACAAAATGCAAAATAGCTATTTTGTATTTTGAATTTAAATACTTTTTAGTAAAAAGCATTTTGTATTTTATTTGAAATACCTTTCGGGATATATTTTGTATTTTAATATTCATTTCAAAATGCAAAATACTTTGTGATTTAGTTTAGCCAACATTACCAGTCAAAAATTTAATTTATGAACGAACGACGCCTGTATTTCCGAATTAGACCGATAGAGGCGCCTGCTAGCCATTCGCCCCATTTTCACTTCTTACTCAAGTCCAGGCTGTATGGCGTACCATGCCTTTGCCTTTTCCGTTTAGAAGTACGGAAAGAAGTGAACAAAAAATTCATTCATTAAGAATAGGTAACTATGGCATTTATTTTGTGGTAACAAATAATTAATCTAGTTTTCGAATTTTCTTTAGAGAAAAGGCCATGGAGATCTTCTGAAAGAGTATGAAGAATTAAAACCCCAACACATAAAGAGACGAAAGTATAGTCTTACAGAATCAGATAACAATAGTACCGCAAGTACTTCAAAAAAAAATGAAACAAAGTATTCTTACAAATTGCCCACAGAAGTCAATAAATTTGGATAAATTAATAGTAAACTTTGTTGTAGACACAATGTCACCTATGTCTATAGTAGAAAATAAGTCATTTAGAGCTTTAATTGAGGGAGCTCAGCAACTTAGAGTTCCACCGAAATTGATGTGCCGACGTACATGTAGTAATAAAATTGCTGATGCATATACAGAATATAAAGGCAATCTAAAAAATAAATTGAAAGCTGCTCAATATGTCTGTACCACAGCCGATATTTGGTCATCTTCGAGACGCAGTTACTTAGGTATGACTGTTCATTGGATAGATTCGGACACATTTGCAAGGAACAGTTTTTTTCTTGCCTGCAGAAGATTCAAGGGGTCCCACACATTTGATAAGATAGCAGAACTCATAATTGAAATACATGAAGAATATGATTTAAGATTGTCTAAATTAACTAAAACGGTAACAGATAATGGCTCTAACATGGTAAAAGCTTTTAAAATATTTGGGAAACCTGATCTAGAGACTGATATAAGCGGTGGACCCCTGTTGAATGTTGATTTAGAACAAGAGCAAGATGATGTTGATAATGATGATATATTATCCCTGCTTGAGTTTCCTGAACCTCAAGAAAATTACTTATACCAACTGCCCAACCATGAGAGATGTGCAACCCATACCTTACATCTGATTCCGGCACGGGACATTGATAAAGCCAGACATCAAAATAATTCATACCGGAAACTACATGATGCAGCTATGGCTAAATGTCAGGCTGTTTGGAATGTGTGCTCTAGGTCACCGAAAGCATCTGAAATTTACTTGGAAGTAACTGGTAAGTCTCCAACTAACCCCTGCCCAACTCAGTGGAATTCTTATTACACTTGTATAACAGATATATTACAAGTCCAGGAAACCATAAATGAAGCTATAAGAAAACTGGGATTATCAGTCCTGAAAGACATTGAAATACAGTTCTTGGTTGAATATGTTAGAATTTCCAAACCCATAGCTGAGGCCATCAGGAGCTTGGAAGGTGACAAAGAGATATATTATGGATGTCTACAACCCGAATTGATAAGAATGCAAAAAATATTAGCTTCATTACACATGGACAACCCAGTATATTGTGGACCATTGATTGAAATAATAAAGGAAAGTATTGAAAAGCGTTTCCAAAAATTTGGTTTAGAAGACCCAAGATCCAAGGACAGCATTCTGGCAGCAGTATCATATCCATTCTTCAAATTAAAGTGGGTGCCTAAAAATAGGAAGGAGCATGTTAAGGACCTGTTTATCACAGAAGTCAGGAAATTTAAAAATGAAAATTTAAAAAGTGGCCTTCAATCACAGCCATCAGAAAGAAGAAAAGAAAAAGCGAGTCTTACTACATGTTCCAGGATTCAGACTCCTCTGCAACCAGTGAGGGTGGTAGTGCCAATACCAACACTACAATTGACCTGGAAACCCTACAATATTTAAAGGATGAGTGCATAAGTCTGGAGATGCTAAACGCTTATCCTACAATAAAAAAAGTTTTTTTTTTTAATACAACACAACCTTACCCAGTTCAGCACCAGTAGAAAGACTTTTTTCATATGGTGGGATGATTATGAGACCTCACAGACGAAAAATAAGTGATGAGGTATTCGAACAACTGGTATTGTTAAAAAGCGTAATAAAATAATTTATTTTATTACGCTTTTTAACAATACCAGTTATACTGCAATCAATAATAATAGTGCAACGTAAAAGAGCCGTAGCCGAAGCCGTACGGAGGACGGGTCTGAGCAGTTGTGTTGCGATGTGTACCGGGTACGATGTGCCTAATGTTGTTGTGTCGGGGGTTTGGTCGTGGAGGGTCTCCAGATCATCCTCTGGCGTAGCATCGTTGGTCGTGTTGTTGGGTTAAACATTGCATCACCTCGCTCAACTGCCGTCTTCCTTCCTATTCACTCAGTTTTTTTGAGTGAATAGGCTTAATAAGCTAGTGCGTTTTACCATCAACGATTGCATCACTGCTTACCATCAGGCGGGATTGCAGTCAAGGACTAGTTTATAACTAATAAAAAAAAAAAGAGCCAAAATAATTTTCAATTCTATCATCTACAAACATAGCTACTCCTTAAAAGTGAAGTCTAGTGTTAATCCTTTAGGAATGTCAACAGGCGATTTGACAGTTCTAGCTGACTAGAAAAAGACTAATTTGTTATTTGATTATAACTCGACTAAGTACAAAAAATATTAGGATTTTTAAGAAATTTTAATTTTGTTTCCCTAATATTTATAGACTTTGTTTTCTCAGAAAAAGATGGTTATTTTTAGTTGATTTTTGTGAACTCTAAGATTTTATGTTTATTTTGTTAAATAAAAACTAGAAATATGTCGTTTTTATATTGTAATAAATTCATAATAATAAACTGTTATGTACTTGTGGAAATCGTATAGGTATTAATAAGATAATAAAATGACAGTCCTAAGAAATGGATATAAATATCGGATATATATCCGATTTTGGATATATATCGGATATACAACGTGTAACATAAAGGGTATATACATAATAAAGGCATGGCATCTTTACATGATATCAAACGATATTGTAAGGGTTTTTTAATCCTATCTCTTTATGTTAGGAAGTTATGAGGAAAAACACCGCATGTGATAGGCTACTGTCATACTAGTCGCACAGAGATATTGAAGACATTTATCGGATTTTGGCAAGTAACGTGACGGGTAACGAGTAGTTATTAACGTATGTAGTGTGTTGCCACTTTTTTTATGATTTGATTTTAAGAAACACACAAACCGAAGATTTGGTACCAATTTTTTGAGTATTTTATTTTGAGTTGAAACCCTTCCGATATCGTTTGATATCATCTAAAGATACCATGCCCTTGGTATGTATATACCCTTTTTGTTACACGTTGTATATCAAAAATATCCGATATTTTGATATTTATTATAAATATCGGATATTTTCGAACCCTGAAAATAAATAAAAATATCTGAGATTTGGTGTATTTTATTTTGAAAAAGTATTTTGAAAATACCTATTTTGCATTTAGTATTTCAAATACAAAACGCAAAACTGTTTGGTATTTTGCATTTGAAATAGTAAATCTGAAAAGTATTTTGCATTTTGTATTTAAATGCTTTTTTAAAACCATTTTGTACATCTCTGATAGTAATGAATTAGTAAATTGCGCGCGGTGGCGTGCTAAACAAACGGCAATCAAAAAATAATGCAGAGGCGCAGACATGCTGCTTGTAGGTTGTCATTTTTGCCTACGATTCCAGAAGGGGATACTATATTATATATTGACAGCCTCCGTGGCGTAGCGGTAGCGGACGCGGCCGCTGCGCAAGGTGGCGCGGGTTCGATCCCCGCACAGTGCAAGTATTTGTATGCATGAATATGAATATTTGCACTGGTCTGGTTGTGCCTCGGAAAGCACGTTAAGCCGTTGGTCACGGTTGCCATACAAACATCTAGTGGCAGTTGTTACGGGTTGTTGGAGCCTTCAAAAGTCCAACAATTGGTTTAACTGCAATGCTTCGATGTCGCCTTCGGGTTGTGGAGGTCAGACGGCAGTCGCTTCACGGAAAATGTCGAAGTTTAGCCATATCAGCAGATGGACTGGTAAAAGCGGACCCCAGACTCCAAAGCTGAAAAGGCTTCGGATGCGACTGGGATTAACGCTGGGATGATGATGATGATGATGATTCCAGAAGGGGATACGGATGCAAGGTTGATATACAACATTATTTTATGTTTATGAGAAACCTGAAACACGTGTCCAGTATTTTTAAAACCTCAAAGTTATGAGCTTGTTATCCTACTTGGCTGTCCCAACAAAAATA
Organism: Sesamia nonagrioides; assembly: GCA_017933935.1. Classification (NCBI taxonomy): domain Eukaryota; kingdom Metazoa; phylum Arthropoda; class Insecta; order Lepidoptera; family Noctuidae; genus Sesamia; species Sesamia nonagrioides. The sequence continues at coordinate 15,318 of JADWQK010001408.1, read as the reverse complement.
TGTTCCACGCTCTCTACGGGCGGGCGAGCGGTGCATTGACCTTTGGCGTCAACTGTTACGCAGGGGATGATCTACCGAAAGCAGCTTACCGTGCTCGATAACTACACTGCAACAATTTCTAAATGAATTTGGGAAAAAATATAATAAGGTGTAAAAATTATTGTAATCGATTCAGTTGCTTATTCTGAACAAACTGTGTGTATTCAAGTTTCGCATAAACAGAAAAAACGTTGTATTTTGTATAGTTAAATGTTGCCGATTTGTGCCCGAAGAATTGCAACACTAAAGTGGCAGTGGGCCGGGTACATTACCCGTAGGACCGATGCCCGATGGGACTGATGGGTTCTCGAGTAGCGACCACGCACCGGAAGACGTAGCGTGGGTAAACCCCCGACAAGGTGGACCGACGACCTGGTGACGGTCGCGGGAAACCGCTGCATGCGGCAGACGCAGGACCGGTCGCCGTGGAGATCCTTGGGGGAGGCCTATGGCCAGCAATCCATTCGGCCATTGCAGACAACCACTAGTTTATAATTACATATATAAAAAAAAATTATAAATGTGCATATCAAATGTCTTGTTTAAGATTATTTCATTGCTGAATTTCTTTTGGACTTTCATTTTTCTTGTCTTGTTTTGCTTTGGCATTTTTATTTATTCACATACTCATACATCGATTTACACAGCATAAAATATAAACAAAATTGTATTTAGAAATGAAACCGCTAATAAAGCGTCCACACAAACAATAGAAACGGGCCAGCTCGCTGCAGCAAGCAGCGGCGCGGGCGTGCTGACTTTAAACGTTTTTAAAATAACGAGTATTTTCACTTTTAATAACCCAATTCTTGAGGAAAGCCATCATCATCATCATCAACCTTTTATCGTCCCACTGCTGGGCACAGGTCTCCTCTCATACAGAGAAGGATTGAGCGTAATCACCACGCTTGCTCAATGCGGGTTGGCGATTTCAGACTTAGAGTCCAGGTTTCCTCAAGATGTTTTCCTTCACCTTCAGTCATTGGTGTCTAAGATATACTTAGAAAGCACATATAACTTTAGAAAAGTTACATTGGTACTTGCCTGACCTGGAATCGAACCCGCACACTCATACTTGAGAGGCTGGTGTTTTAACCACTAGGCCACCACGACTATAAAGAGGACAGCTATAAGCTATTCAAACCACATTAAGAACACTTAGGAGCCGGCCAAAGAATACAAAACTCAGTAAGAAATCTTACTGTAAACGACGCGATAGCGTGAACAGGCGATGCTATCCGATGGGGAATAAGAAAGTCGCACAAAAACTAGTGTCTACATTTACATCAAACCCTTACCTACCCATCATATTACCTTGTAATCTTTTAGAAATATATTAACCCTAAAATACCGCACAAGTATTCGGGCCTTTATAAAGTGACTGACATTGAAGAGACGTGAATGAAATACTAAATAAAGAGAGCTCGCAAATATTCATGTGGCGTTTGCAAAAGACATTTTAGCATTAAGATTTTTATCACGAAGACAGGAAATGCGGCTTGATTAGATATAAAAACCCGTCACTCAGCAATAAAAGGAGGTGTCAACAATATTCTAATACTTAATGTTGTTGTGGATAGGATAATGCATTACGTGCTATGTGACGTTTAAAAGCTATAGATATTTGTAGGTTCGTTGCGTACTTAATGCTATCAGTAGCAACGGGTTTCATTTTGACAGTTCAACAACATACATTGCAGTATTTACATTGTTGAGCAGACACACTTTTCATACTTAATGTGTAATGGAAAACAATGCACTTTAAAATGATTGAAGTTGATGTTTATAGAGTGTTACGCAATTCTAAGGGTGTTGATTAGTTAAATTACATCATTAATGATGCGTCCAGGAAGCCACACTAAAACTGACTTAAATTTGTAATTTAGGTATAAGTGAAAGTCAACTGGTATAACTAAGCAGTTAGTTAACCTAGTCTTGTAGCTAAACGGCGGTTGTTCAATTAACAGAATGAATTATATTCAATAAATAATCGTTTGGGTGTACTGTATCCGATCACTTGTGTAAGCTTAATTAGCTAGGATGTGGGTATTTTTGATAATATCCTATCTAGTATGTAACCATGAACACAATGCAATTGTATTTATTTAAGAAGCAAATTGAAATAGTAATTATTATTAAAATTATAGTCGATTATTTAATTGTATCGAATCAAGGTTTAGGATGACAACACTATATGACATTATTCGATGTATTCAAATCCAGGTAAAATGGCGGCATTGGCCATTTGACTGCGGAAACGAGCACTAACTTGTTAAAATAAATCCTCCAATATCATCACAATCTTCGTTTAATTTGGGAGATAAAGAGTAGATTTTTTATCTCAGAAGTGGCATTATTCAGTTACGCCTACAATATTGAAGTAATATTCTCAAACAACGTGTCCAAGTGTTGCCACGCGTTTTCACCTTTTACCTGATAACAAGGGATAAAACTAGATCTAATCGCAAGAGCAATATGCGTAAACGCCGCCGTGACCGAAGCAGAGAAAAACGAACAAGCACTACGCATAAACGGAAGCAACGAAGTCAGCATTCGAGCAATCGTGATTCTACGTTGGAATCTCTCCGTAGTGAAGATCGCAGTTCCCGTGAGCAGAGTATGAGGCGCCGTCACCAACGGAACCGGAGCCGCAGTCGTGATGGATATCGCAGTCGGAGCAGCAGCTACGAGCAGCGTTGGGACTTGGACGGGAGCCGCAGTAGGCGAGGCCGCAGTAGGCGAAGCCGCAGCGGGCGCTTAGAATCCAGCATCGAGCAACGCACACCCCCACCTTCCGGTCACGTGAGTAACACAAATGTCCTTAACAATGACACGCAAGCGTTTTTGGCTACTTTAGTGGAAGCTTTAACCAAAAGTCGACCTCAGGGCAACAAATTCCCTATGCTAGGCAATGTGATTCCAGATTTTGACCCTATGGTAAAGAGTCAGACTATTGTAATGTGGATCAATAAAGTTGAAGAATGTGCTAGGCTCTATGGTTGGGGCGACGATCAAATAGTACATTATGCTCTGCCTAAACTGTCAGGGATTGCCAAAACGTGGTACGAGGCTCTGCCATCAATGTCGTATTTATGGTCAGAGTGGAAGGACAAACTGAAGCAGTCCTTCCCGAGTAGTGAAGACTATGCTGAATTATTAACCGAAATGTTGTCAAAACGTGTGAAGTTTAATGATTCTCTGTAACATTATTTTTATGAAAAAATTAACCTGCTAAATAGATGTGAAATACAAGGTAAACGTGCGGTAGATTGCTTACTATATGGGATTGAGGATCGGTCATTAAGATTAGGCGCGAAAGCAGCAAAATGTCAGGAGCCGGAGCAAGTTCTGGCATATTTTCAATCTATCAAGCAACATGTTCGTGATCCAGATAGGTCTAGGGTAAATTACGATAGACGTAACAACACAACTTCTCTAGAATCTAGTAATAGCTCTAAGCAGATTGGCAATAGCAGCGAAGCTAAAACTTCGAAGCCATACAATAATGCGTCAATTGTATGCTTTAACTGCAATGAACATGGGCATTCCAGTTCTAAATGCACAAAAAAGATATTGAAGTGTAACGTTTGTTCTAAATTAGGTCATTTGTCAATTAACTGTCCCAGATTACCCTCTGACTCTGCTAATAGATAGACCGAAAGGAAAAGACGTGATGCGCATTGAAAGCAATAATACTAATGATTCTAAATATCTGATTAATCTGAAACTCAACGGTGAAGTTATTCAAGGCTACGTGGATTTGGGTAGCCAATGCACGCTGATTCGTCATAGTGAGGTTGTTAGGAGGGGAATCACGTGGACTGATAACAACTTACCGACTATGAAAGGTATAGGAGAGAGTATAGTTATACAGGTGGGTGTTTCAAGCGTTATTATTGAAATTCAAGGTATTGTAGAGAAAGTCAACGCATACATCGTTGATGATAGCGTTATTAAATATTCAGTTTTAATTGGACATAGCTTCACAGAAAAACCAGGTATAGCTATAACGAAAACTATCCACTCGTTAATATTTAGTCGTGAACAACCAGTTAAATTACCATTGAGTTTAAAAACCGATATTGTGATACCCCCTAAGGAAATGTACCCAGTACCGTGTATGTCTAAAAATAAATATTCGGGTGCAGTCCACGTTAGAGGCTCCTTGCGCGGCATGTCGCAGAACAAATATTACCTGATGCCTGGTGAATATGAAATAAAAGACGGAGAGGTTAGGATACTTGTGCAGAACTTTAGTGACAGTGCAGTTTATTTAAGTAAGGATACGCTCGTTACACGAGTCATCTGTACCAGTAATATTTTGGACATCAATTTATTAGATTTTGAAAATGCTGAGACTAAGTCTGCTTTCAATTATGGCAAACAGCTTAGTGAAAGTGAGATTAATCGATTGAAAAAATTGCTCAAAAGGTATGAAACATGTTTTTCGGACAACTTAAAAGACCTGGGATTAACTGATGTAGTTCAGATGGAAATTGAATTGAGTGATTCGCAGCCAGTAGTTTATCGTCCATATAGGCTTTCCTTTCCGGAGCGTAAACAGGTTCAGACTATGGTAAAGGACATGATCGATGCAGGCATAGTATGCGAGTCAAACTCGCCTTACGCTAGCCCAGTTTTATTAGTAAAAAAAAAAGACTGGCGAAAGTAGAATATGTGTTGATTATCGTGCATTAAATAATAAAACAAAAAAGGAACATTATCCATTACCTTTAGAGTTGTAGAGTTGTAGAGTTCCTAGGATTCCATGTTAGTGGTGAGGGGATACGTCCAGGGAAAGGCAAAACATTATCTATTGAAAACTTCCCAATACCCCGGAACGTATCAGGCGATTTATCGGCCTAACTAGCTTTTTGCGGAGGTTTGTAAAAGACTTCGCTTTTATTGCCCGTCCACTAACAGACCTGTTAAAATCTAAATTCGAATGGAAATGGACGGCGGAGGAGGCGGAGTCGTTTAGAGTTTTGAAGGGAAGATAACGTCCTATATTAGCTTTATACAATCCTAATTTAGAAACCGAAATTCATACTGATGCGTCGAATGCTAGGAAAAGGATAGACAAAAAGATAGAGGAAAAGGATAGAGAAAACAACAGCATTATGCTAAAAAGCAATTCGATAAGCGTAGAAAGAGTCGTACTATATATAATGTAGGTGATTTAGTCAGGGTAGAGAGGACAGTTATAGGCAAAGATAATATAGGAAAATCGCACAAACTGATCCCCAAACTCCAAGGTCCCTATCGAATCTTCAAAGTATTACCTAATGATAGATTTCTTATCGAAGATACCCCTCTAACAAGAAAGGGTAACAAGAGGTATGAAAATGTTGTCGCGCTAGATAAAATTCATCCCTGGATGAATTTTAAGGGTTACACCAGTGAGAGCTCTGATAGTGATCATAGTGGGGCAACAGAAATAGAGGTAGAGACAGAGTGATCTATTAGGTAGGTTCTTATTAGGTAGGAACGATATAATTATTAGATTTTGGGCGCAATAATGATATACTAAATTACAAGAATTAATCAAGTTGTCTGATGGAAATGAATAGGGATTGCGTGTCATTATTAAGGTCTATATATGAGCAATCAGTGCAGATAATGAATGGCATTAAGAAATTGATGTCGCACGTATGATTGCAAGATAGTGAGTAAGATTATACAATGTGAGCACATTTGTCACAGAGGTCAGTGCAGATTATGAATGGTACCAAGATAACGGTGCCGCACAGTTGACCAAAGATCGTGACAGATTGTGCAAGATAGTGAGTAAGATTATACAATGTGAGCACATTTGTCGCAGAGGTCAGTGCAGATTATGAATGGTACCAAGATAACGGTGCCGCACAGTTGACCAAAGATCGTGACAGATTGTGCAAGATAGTGAGTAAGATTATACAATGTGAGCACATTTGTCGCAGAGGTCAGTGCAGATTATGAATGGTACCAAGATAACGGTGCCGCACAGTTGACCAAAGATCGTGACAGACTGTGCAAAACCGACAATTCAGATTTGATGAAGATTTATGAGATTGTTAAAAACGATAAGTTGAAGTAGGTAAGATAAACTCAGATGTAACATAATAATATACTTAGACTTTGAAATTTTGATTGTGTTGAGAATTTATGACAGACAGAGTTTGTGAAAAGAATATATATAGTAAGTAGTGAATTGTAGTCAAATTACCTTGTCATAAGAATTATTATTTGAGAATCAAATTAGCTATAGAAATATGTCTGATGATAGTCTTTATTTAGTCTTAATTTTTTTTGTTTATATTTATTATTATATTAAATATTTTACACCAAACAAGTGAGAGGACTCACGTGCACAGGATGGCCAAGCTGTAAGCTTAATTAGCTAGGATGTGGGTATTTTTGATAATATCCTATCTAGTATGTAACCATGAACACAATGCAATTGTATTTATTTAAGAAGCAAATTGAAATAGTAATTATTATTAAAATTATAGTCGATTATTTAATTGTATCGAATCAAGGTTTAGGATGACAACACTATATGACATTATTCGATGTATTCAAATCGAGGTAAAATGGCGGCATTGGCCATTTGACTGCGGAAACGAGCACTAACTTGTTAAAATAAATCCTCCAATATCATCACAATCTTCGTTTAATTTGGGAGATAAAGAGTAGATTTTTTACTTGCGAGCCGTATTGGTCTCAGTAACTAAGTTAGGCCATCTCGACTTAATAGGTTTTGTAAGAACCTTATGCCAGCCGAGGGAGCGAAGTACGGTGAATACTACTTTCAATGACTAAGGTTGTCCCATGATTTCGCTCATCATTCTCTTTGTCAAAGTAAAAAACATGCTTTTAAAAAATATCAAACTAAGAAGTTAAACGTAATTTTTAAAAAGCGTGAGGCGCTTTTTGTTATAATTTTTGTATATTAAGCGCCTCACGCTTTTTTAAAAATTATTTTTAACTTTTTAGTTTGATATTTTTTAAAAGCATGTTTTTTTAATTTTTTTGTACTACATTTATTTTCAACTTTTTAGTTCGATATTCTTTTTAAAAAAAAAAAACTAACCAAAGAACTTATTGAAAACGGTGGGATTTTTACAGTAATGAGACGCTCACTCGTAGTCCAAAGAGTTAGAGATGGACAAACAAACAAACAAGCAAGCAAGCAAACAAGCTAGCAAGCAAACATACAAGTGAAGCTACTAAAAAGCATGAAAAAAAGGAGTCATTTGGCCATTGAATAACAGATGCACGAGAAATTATAATGACAGTGTATTTAGTAGGATTAAATTAAGTGGCAGTGGGCGGGGCACATTGCTCGTAGAATCGATGGCAGATGGGGCAGTAAGGTTCTGGAGTGACGGTCACATACTGGAAGACGCAGCGTAGGGAGCCCCCAACAAGATGGATCGATGACCTGCTGAAGGTCGCGGGCAGCCGATAGATGCAGCACAAGACCGGTCATTATGGAAAGCCTTGGGGGAGGCCTTTGTCCAGCAGTGGACCTCTATGGACTGAAGAAGAAGAAGATTGTTGTATCGAAATGAAGATACATATTTATCTTGAGATTTTTAAATTAGTTTGTGAATCACAAATCTTTAAATCCCCTTTTTTAAGTTTCTATAAATTTCTTTTAAATACAAATGAAAAACTCATCTTCCTTTTCAAAGTTTAGGTAGAAGAGAATTAAACTCTCACTATACATATTTGAAATGACATTTTAAATTCATACGTTCATAATCTGAATGATTCAATGTATTTAAACTGATTTAAGACTCTCGGTTCCATTCAGAAAGTTGATTTTCAATATCACATATTTTTGCGCAGAGACACGCTTCGGCAGACTCATCATCATTATCATCTCAGCGTTAATCCCAGTCGTATGCGAAGCTTTTTCAGCTTTGGAGCCTGGGGTCGGCTTTACCAATCTAACTGCTAATTTTGGCTAAACTTCGACATTTTCCGTGAAGCGACTGCCGTCTGTCCTCCACAACTCGAAGGCGATATCGAAGCATTGCATCTAGACCCAACAACCCGTGACGACTGCCCTTAGATATTCGTATCGAGGCACGACCAGACCAGTGCATTTGCACTGGTCCCCGCGCAGTGCAAATATGTGTATGCATGAATATGAATATTTATTCATATTCATGCATACACATATTTGCACTGCGCGGGGATCGCGCCTCCTTGCGCAGCGACCGCGTTCGCTACCGCTACGTTACGGAGGCTGTCGATTCAGCAGACTACGATCATTTATTTTGAGCGTAGATCTACTTTCGGGCATTCGATAGGTTAAGTCACGATCATCAATATAAATCTGAAACAGTCGACGACGGATTACAACGACACATCGCTTTAAAGAGGATTCTGTTTTCCGTTTCCTTTCGCTTTTGCACATTTGGCGAGTGAAGGATAGAATTAAGTTTTATGGACACAGTTCGTTAAATGAAATGAAAATATTGTTTTAAATAAATGTTGACCTGGCATCGAAATTGACCTTGACATCGACATTGAACTTGACCTTGGCATCGGACTTTAACTAGACATCTATGTTGACATTGACTTGGCATCGAAATTGTCCTTGGCATCAAAACTTACGTTGACATCGAACTTGAACTTGACCTTGGCATCGAACTTAACCTTGGCATCTGATGGAATAAGAAAATATTAAGACTGTAGAATAATATTTACAACAAAAGACGTTGCAATATGTGATTATCAAAAATAGGTAGATAACTTTTTAATTATTACAAGTATTTCAAAAAGTTATACTCTGTGTGCATTTGCTATTAACTTATACTAGGCGCGACCGGTGCATGTCTGCGTTTCTTTCAACATTTTCTCCTTAACGCAGACCCATTGCTCTACTGAATACTTCATGTTTTGGTCTATGCAGTCCTTTGGACAAAATGCCCGCAGCCATGTTTTGACTCCTTTGGTATTTTACTAGGACTTGTTTATTAGCAATCCTCTCTCTGATAAAGTGATAGCGCACATCGATGTGTTTGCTGCGTTGGCGATAACTTTAGATGCGAATGGCACTTTGATTGTCACAGTAAACAATAATAGGAATAGCTGAAGATTCAGGCAAAAAATCTTCATCTAATTGTTTCAGCCAAATCGCTTCTTGCACGACAGTGGCCAGAGTCATATATTCAGCTTCCTATATTCCGATAGTTAGTTGTTTTTTAGAGCACCAACTCATTGCAGCACCCTGAAGAATAAAGTATCCAGTGCAGGATCTACGATCTTCAGAATGACTGGCCCAATCAACATTACAGTAGCCTGTAACATTGCCTTCTGAGTTTCCATCATATGTCAGTTTATAATTAATGGTGGCTTTTAAATATTTTAAGACTCTCATCTGTGTAGTCCAATGCTCTGCTGTGGGTTGACCATTGTATCGACTTTATGAATTTACAGTATATGTTTATGTCAGGTATTGTCCCTTATGACAAATACAGATTGGAGGGGTAAAGACCGTTGGCACTAAAACCATAGGTAGTTTGCTTAATTATAAAAATGTTTATCTGAATTGAAAACTAAATAAACGTTTCTTTCTTTCAAAGATTTTAAAAAGTTTCTGTCCGAGACCGGCCGTAAACTCATAGATACAATGCGCCCGAGGTACGTATCAGCGCAAAGGGCGCTGACCTCTTGCACTGGCAGTTCGTTTTAACTACCTACGTAAGTTTTAACTAACTAAATTCTAATAAAAACACAATACATATAACCTGTGATGTAACTTCCCCTTGAAAATTTTCCTAAGTATTTAAAAGTGAATCACATTTTTATCTACAGTTTCATTAAAAAAAACTTGTTAAATTTACATCGATTGAATAATGTACACTCATATTAACATGAAAAACGATGGTAGTAACTGTTTTTCCGTATTCGATGTTCGTGCCGTAAGGTCAACCGGGGCAATTGCGTCTTTGGGGGCAATTGCGTCTAATCGAAATAATTTTAAATCTGTTTGAAAACCTACTCTCCTGCCAACCAATTGCCCCAAAGACGCAATTGCCCCGGTTGACCTTATGTGATTTACCCGGCTCCCGTAATGTTCATTATGAACAGAGTAAATACGTAAATTCTTCGGGCCTCGTTCAGGTTATCCCCAGCCACGGCGTAAAGCCGAACCATTTCGGTCCACGGTAGTTTTGTGCACGCCAAAATATTACACCACATAACACACATACATATTGTACACGACATACATAAGACACAGTTGCACGACAAATAAGCGGTGGCGGGCGGACTTCGAAATTCGCGTCGCGAGCTTTGCACTGCGAGCAAGCGCACATCTTTTCCGTATCTTTTCTCGGGCCGAACTGAGGGGAGACTGGAGAGGGCCGGGCGGCGCGCCATGCGCGCAGCTCGCGTGCGGGTCGTTCACCCTCGCGTTCACTAAACATAATTATGTTTTCGCTAGCCGCTAGAGTGAATGTAAGTTCGTGGAAAAGTGAAAATTCTGGTAAAAAAATAAGTTTTCTTTTTTCATTGAATTTACGTTCCGAAGGTGAAACCAAACTACTGATTTCATGCGTACCGGTGTTTAGCCCACCACCCTGTATAATAGGCACCCAATAACTTCTTGATAAGGTGTGTGTATACCTAACTATAAAAATTAACAACATTGCTATAGAGGCCTTAGTCTGCTGTTTCATAAATTTGCCATTTCAACACAATTCCATTGCTATTATGCTAAAAGATGACATTGCCGTATTGCCATTAATATAAAACGTTTGTAGGCCATTCTAAAAACGAATACTCAATTTGAACATTCACTAATATGGAGTCAGTGATTTTTTTTTTTATTCTACTTTTGTTTAGGGGCATTTATAACCGCAATGCGTATATCAGTCCCATCGTACCCTGAATACACATTTATCATATTTAAAGCCATGAACCTAAACAGACTATTCGCACCATCGCCATTTGGTTGGGCCAGCATTTAATGGAATGTGCCGATTTCAAGTCTGTTCAGCCTCAAGACCTTGAACAAGGACCGGACACAATCCATCAATAAGTGGTGTAAGACAACTTCACACTCCACACAGTTAGGCCAGATCGTTTTTTTTCATTATGAACGGAAACTTATTACATGGAATGTGTCCAGATCTAAGTCTACGATCCGTAACAACCAATTTTCTACTTAAATTATTGTTTATAAACCAGGGCACACGAAAAGGCTGACTCTGCACAGTTTTGTACCAAATCCAAAAGTTATATATAAGTCCATATTTTGACAAGCGTCTAAAGTACGCTTGTCAAAATATTCTTTCCAATCTTCATAACACTTTTTTTTAATTTAGGTAACACCTCAGAATAGTCCAAAATTATGTTAGTTTCTTTAAGAGTCAGTGATTTTCCACTGGAAAGTCATAATGACGTCATCTTGTTAGTAGATTACGAAACTTGTCAAAATCATTCATCCAGAGATCACTGATTGACCATTCTGACACTATTGTATTAGTAGACTACGGCCCCTGACACAATTACCCTGCTGAACATCAAGTCATCAATGCCCCACATCATTCAACACAAATCGATTGCAAATCACTCGATTCCCAAAAGAATCGAACTTTTGTGGTGTCGTTCCGATGTTGATCTCCGATTGTTAGGATAGATTACTCCCTTCGCTACCCCGCGTCCCAAACGGCGCCAACTTTTGTAATAATGATAGCCGCAAATAATAAAGAGCGACTTTATGGGAAGATTTCCCTCAATAGGGAACTCGATGGCGCCGATTCTCTTGTTCAGAAAGTTAACTAAGTTTAAGATTAGTGCATCTCTTTCTATTTCATTAAGGCCACAAGAGAATCGAGAGATGGCGTAGAGTAGCCAGCCTTTCGGTGTTCTATAGGATGCATTTTGGGGAGTGTGCGAGGGAATTGCATGATTTAATTCCCCAATCTCCGTTCCACCATCGGACGACCCGTCGTACGGCGAGTTTCCACCCTTACGTTGTTAACACTACTACGATCCGGACGAAGCGTTTCGCCTCCTCCTTTATACCGCGTACATCGAGGGACTGGAACAATTTGCCAGCGGCGGTGTTTCCGTCGGACTACAATTTAGTGTCTTCAAGGCTAGAGTGAATAGGCTCTTAATAAACTAGTGCGCTTTACCATCAACGATTGCGTCACTGCTTACCATCAGGCAGGATTGCGGTCAAGCGCTAGTTTATAATATGTAAAAAAAAAACGGTTAAATATTAGTTTTGTTCTGTCAAATTAAGATACTATGAAGTATCTTAATTTCATCTAATCATAAGTCAGTAAGTAATCTTAAATCATAAGTCTAAACTGTGTACTTATGAAAGTACACAGTTTTGACTCGATTAAAAATATGGCTACTTAAATTAAATGATTGACTAATTTGACAGGATTGAACATTTTTTTTTATTTCTAGTCCTTTTCTTAATTAAATAGAAAGAAAAAAACACAGTTAACTTAAATTTCAATCTCCAATCTCCAGATCAATCTCCCTCTGGCGCAGCATCGTTGGTCGTGTTGTCGGCATGGATCTCATAGATGGCGACGGGGTCTGTCAGACTCTTACTGACTAAAAACCACCCGGTTGTTCCGTCTCACACCTACACCGGGGGCTGCGAGAACTGCTTCCGCAACCCCCGATTGGTGCTGGCCCACCACCGTGGGCCAGCATCTCGGGTCAGGGGGTGGGAGTGAGGTGTAGGACTCCCCCCGTGACGTCTAAGAGTAGCGCGCGTGGAACACTTCGCGCTGCCACCTCTGGTCCTGATGTTTGGGGGGCAACAGATGTCCCCGAGTCTATCGCCCCTGAACCCATTTAGGGGGGCTGGAAGAGGGCGTTATCCGCCCTCCGACGACACCCGGTACGCCTGCTGCGGGTCGGGTGAGAGGACGAGATCTCCCTCTCCCTTTCCGCAGCCTCCTTCTGCGAGACAACTGTTTCGCAGAAGGAAACCACCGCATCCCAGGACTCATTGCATCACCTCGCTCAACTGCCGTCTTCCTTCCTATTCACTCAGTTTTTTTTTTGAGTGAATAGGCTCTTAGCAAACTAGCGCGCTTTACCATCAACGATTGCATCACTGCTTACCATCAATCGGGATTGCGGTCAAGCACTAGTTTATACAGCACAGCCTATTTGACAGCAGCCAGCCTATTACATTTATGCATGGATGCATAAATGAAATAGGCTGTCTTTGTAAGTCGATTAAAGTTATAAATTAATAAGTAGTTTATAACTTATATAAAAAAAAAAACAAATAAAATCAGAGATATTATGCAAAATCTACCAACCTATGTACAATGTGCTGTTTCCCAGCTTATAATATTTCCCCTAAGTATTATAAACTACTATCATTATCAACATTTTTATCGTCCCACTGCTGGGCACAGGTCTCCTTTCATACAGAGAAGGAACAAAAACTACTAAGTACTTAAACTCTGTTCAAAATAACGTTGGATAAAAACGTTGGATAAAACTAATATAATCTGTTCAAAATAACGTTAGACACGTTATTTTGAACAGATTATATTAGTTTTCGGTGGAACGGCCAATAAAAAGGTTTTCTTTAATGTTTAAGAAAACCTTTTTATTGGGCGTTCAACCGATTTAAAGTTTTATTACGTTGGTGGAATGACTAATGGCGGCTGCTGTGAATAGTTGGTTTTTTATCAATATTTTTTTGCTTTTAATGACAAAGAATTTTGATGAAAAACGTTTTTTTTAGAAGTCTAATCTTAACGCAAATAGAATATAGGCTGTTAAGCAATTTCTTATCAACTGCTATTAAAAAAAAAGAACTGCTTAGAAAAATGTTTCAAAAAATAAATGAATTTGAATATAAGTTTCTAAGAAAATAACGTAGTTTTCTTTGAATGGATAAAAAAGATTTTACTCTTAACACTTATAACATTGATTGATAGTTAATAATAAAATTCCATATTACAGTTACTTATCGCAAAGGTCCGGCAGTACTTCACACCTGGGCAGCTTCTAATGTTATACAAAGCACAGGTCCGTTCGTGTGTGGAGAACTGCAGCCACATTTGGGCTGGTGTTGCCAAGTGTCACCTGGCCACTTTGGATTCAGTGGAGAGACGTGCAAAGAGGTTGATTGGTGACCCTGATCTAACTCGAGTTGGTCTCCAAAGCCTAGAGCACAGGCGTAGAGTAGCCAGCCTTTCGGTGTTCTATAGGATGCATTTCGGGGAGTGTGCGATGGAATTGCATGATTTAATTCCCCATCTCCGTTCCACCAGCGGACGACCCGTCGTACGGCTGGTTTCCACCCTTACGTTGTTAACACCACTACGATCCGGACGAAGCGTTTCGCCTCCTCCTTTATACCGCGTACATCGAGGGACTGGAGCAATTTGCCAGCGGCGGTGTTTCCGTCGGACTACAATTTGAGTGTCTTCAAGGCTAGAGTGAATAGGCTCTTAATAAACTAGTGCGCTTCACCATCAACGATTGCGTCACTGCTTACCATCAGGCAGGATTGCGGTCAAGCGCTAATTTTATCATACCTAATAATATAAAATGCGAAATAGCTCTACGTCTGTCTGTCTCATCTGTCTGTCTACTGTCTGTCTGTCTGTCTGTCTGTCTGTCTGTCTGTCTGTCTGTCTGTCTGTCTGTCTGTCTGTCTGTCTGTCTGTCTGTCTGTCTGTCTGTCTGTCTGTCTGTCTGTCTGTCTGTCTGTCTGTCTGTCTCTGTCTGTCTGTCTGTCTGTCTGTCTGTCTGTCTGTCTGTCTGTCTGTCTGTCTGTCTGTCTGTCTGTCTGTCTGTCTGTCTGTCTGTCTGTCTGTCTGTCTGTCTGTCTGTCTGTCTGTCTGTCTGTCTGTCTGTCTGTCTGTCCTGTCTGTCTGTCCTGTCTGCCTGTCTCTCTTCCTGTCTGTCTGTCTGTCTGTCTGTCTGTCTGTCTGTCTGTCTGTCTGTCTGTCTGTCTGTCTGTCTGTCTGTCTGTCTGTCTGTCTGTCTGTCTGTCTGTCTGTCTGTCTGTCTGTCTGTCTGTCTCTGTCTGTCTGTCTGTCTGTCTGTCTGTCTGTCTGTCTGTCTGTCTGTCTGTCTGTCTGTCTGTCTGTCTGTCTGTCTGTCTGTCTGTCTGTCTGTCTGTCTGTCTGTCTGTCTGTCTGTCTGTCTGTCTGTCTGTCTGTCTGTCGTCTGTCTGTCTGTCTGTCTGTCTGTCTGTCTGTCTGTCTGTCTGTCTGTCTGTCTGTCTGTCTGTCTGTCTGTCTGTCTGTCTGTCTGTCTGTCTGACTGTGTGTCTGTCTG